>OY982566.1:13183683-13875973 GCA_963859945.1 Euplagia quadripunctaria | reverse complement strand
CCCTGGTCCTCTTAGGAAACCTAGGAGCATATTCCGCATTGTCAAGGTTTTGCTTGCTACTTGTTTCAAATCTTATTAACGGTTATATGTAAATAATATTGAGAACATTAATATTTTAACCACTTCGAAAACCTCTTCCGGTTTTAATTCGGATGATTTTTTTAACGACGAAGGTACAATGTTCGTCGTGTTTATTTCTCTCATCAGTCTTCTGTCTCTGATTTTTTAACTGTATTCTATTAAGATAGATTGAGAGGTGATCTAATACATTTGTCAAAGGTATGTGAAACTATATATTAATGTAAAAATTACACTGAATAATGACTCTGTCTGTCATATGTGTTGTCATTGTAGCTCTAGTGATAGTTGACTAAATAGGAGGATCTTATGCCTCTCAAATAAACGTATGATATCTATTGACCTCGAAAGAAAAAATGTATGTAATTTGCATAAAACTTAATTATATAACGTTAATTTATGCAAAATTTAATAGCCCAGTCAAAGAGCTAAAATATTAGGTAATTTATTTCTGTTACCGCGACGTATAAAACTATATATCTTTTTTTATTTTTTTTATTTTATGGTATAGGGGGCAAACGAGCAGACGGGTCACCTGATGGTAAATGACTACCGCCGCCCATGGGCACTTGCAACTCGAGAGTCACAAGTGCGTTGCCGCCCTTTAAGGTGGGAGTAGGAGAAGAGGGGTAGGGGAGGGAAGGAGGAGGGGGGGAAGAGTGGGAAGGAGGAGGGGGGGAAGAGTGGGAAGAGGGAGGGGGAGGGGAAGAGTGGGAAGAGGGGGAGGGGAAGGACGGGAATAAGGGAGGAAAGGGTTAGGGCCTCCGGTAACCTCACTCACAGCGGCGAAATACAATGCAAGCATTGCTTCACAGCCGGTTCTCTGTGAGGCCGTGGTAACGAGCGGAGTCGAGCCGGCCTATACGTGCCGAAGCATAGCTCTCCAACATAATATTTTTCAAATAACCGTTTTTTTAAATCTAATATACTTAATAAGATAATTAAATGCGGACCGGCGCTTATTAACGAATACGAAACAAATCTATACTAACATTATAAAGCTGAACAGATTGTTTGTTTGACTGAATGGCGCTAATCTCAGGAACTACTGGTTCGAATTGAAAAATTATTTTAGTGATGGATAGCCCGTTTATCGAGGAATGCTATAGGCTATATAACATCACGCTACAACCAATAGGAGCGGAGCATCAATGAAAAATGTTGCAAAAACGGACAGCTAGTGGTTTCATACTAAGGAGACATCTTGTTAAACTATTCTTCATTACTTTGTTTTCTGTTCAACATGCATCAGCGAAGTCTAGTTAAAAAACCTTTTTTTTTTACAGTAAGGCCCCAAATGTTTTGGTGCGAAACGTAACAGTTCTTCATTACGAACGTTTACAGTTCGCACCAAAATATCTGGACTTAAATTGGGACAGTCATATTTCCAGATGAAAAAAACATCCACCAAAAGGGAAGACTACAATATAGTCCGATGGGGGTTGGGGTTGAATAATGCAAAGTATTAACGTAATGAAGTTTATGGCAACCAAATTTAACGGGCCTAGTTTACTACGGGCCGTTTTTAGCAAGTTCTTGGTGGGCCTCTGATTTAAACCATTTTCCTTAGCCGTTTGAAGGGTTAGCGACAATTCCTGTGGAACCTAGCGCATCATTGGTGTCACATATGAGCCATAATGCTTTCCGGAATCAGTATGACTGAAAATCGACATTGATCTCTACGCCTCGCATTCCTTGCAGCGTGCGATAGCTAGTAAGGTTATTAGGCCGTACCATAACAAATTTTATTTACCTGTAAGCGCGTCCACGGAATTTATAAGCGGCGGCGCTGTCGCAGTTGAGTTCCAGAGCGCGTGTGCAGTCTTTGATACAGGCATTTGGTTTGTTCAACTTAAGATATACCTGAAAATATAGTACTATAAATAATGTATTCCTGCACCAATTACGATATATTTATACACAGGTCATCTTTACAGGTATTAATGCAGAGTTGTTTTCACCATGCTTGCATTAAGTAAAAGTATGCAAGTTGTGAATGAATGTTGGGCAGTCGCATCCGATTAGCAGCTTTTTCACGATAGCCGCGGTACATTAGGGATCAGAAATTGGTTTTGCCGCCTGTGCGCATTAAATAAACGCTGAAAAAAATCAACCAACCATATTTAGGTAAATGAATTGTGATCACCAAGCTTATTATTCTTTATTATACACTAAAAGTAGATTACATATCTTAAAATCCAGGACATCATTCATTAATGTTTGTAACAAGTGAAAGTGACAAAATGAACCTGATCTCACTCAGTTCAAAGATGTGACCGTAGACCTCAAAACGGAGCTTACGGAAATTGATCAAATAAAGAACGAACGATAGTAAGGTCGAAGCAACCATCTGTCTAAAGAAAATCTTTTTAACAAAAAATTAAACCAACGAAAGAAGAAAGGAACTGAAAAGTGAAAAATAAACTTGTTAGGTTTGGTGCCGACTCAAAATTATTTAGGTATTTACATTAATGTAGGAGTTTAGTTAGGCTAACAAGTTTATTTTTCGCTTGTCAATTCCTTTCTTCTTTCGTTGGTTTAATTTTTGTTAAAAAGTTTTTATTTTTTAGTTTTTTGTGGCTAAAATAATCAACTACAGGTCTCCGTCATGTTGTAGTATCACTAGAACTACAGCTGTGTGCTAAGTTTCAACAAAATTTGGTTCACAGGTCAATCAGTCACAGGTCATCAATCATTGAGAAATTTTTCGTTGAAATTTAAATGGGACCAACTTCGAAGTAAGCCCTATCCAATAAAAAAAGAATTATCGAAATCGGACTACCTTGTAAAAAGTTATGCGTGGTCATACATAAAAAAAAAGAAATATACGGGTCGATTTAAGAACCTCATCCGTTTTTTTGTCGGTAAAAAATGCATCGTAACGAAAAAAAATTATAAGGATGATACAGTTTTGTTGCAAACTAAACTAGAAGACTGTCAACGCTTGACAAGAAAAAGTAACTTTGAAATAAAAATGTTCGGCTAATAGGTGACGAGAACAAGAGAGATCTACTGCAAATGGTAATAATCTTGTACAACACCTTGAACCTTAACATTGAAGAGGCATATTAATAAGTAAAAGATAAAATGAGAATCAAAATATCCAATGATAAGACAATCATTGAGCTATGCAACATTTTTGCGAAAACTAATCTATTAAAAATATAATAATATTGCTGGACAAGTTATGGTAAAGTATACCTACAACAAAATGATAACACGCTGATAATATATATTATAAACAAAGTGCAATTCCAATTTCTCATTAAGTGACTGTGCTGGTTTGTGCTTTTATTAATAGCTATGCAGGTATTAATTTGCTTACCTAAAATGTAAAGTTTGAATATACACAAGAACACAATGGGCGAATTCTAGTCATTGAGTTCCCAAGTAATTGTTTGTAACTAACACAAGCATTAAGCTTAACTGGAGGGGTTAACGAGATTACTAGTAATTTGTGACCAATGTTACTAGTAATCTTTAAAAGGGCTTGTCTCTAAATAAGTTGTACAATTTACTCACATTATTTAAATTCCACAGATATTCTGTTGTTTAAATCCCACATTAGCTATTATAGAGAAACTCACACTCTGCCTGATTATTAATGACTACCCTAATGTAAGGCTTTATTAGATTAGGCTCTAGTATAAAACTGACTACTAAAAATATACAACACACCTGTCCTCTCTTTGCAAAAAGAAGAGCACTTTGTGGATTGAGCTGTATAGCTTCACTGTACAACTTAATGGCTTCATCAAATTGTTGTTCTGAGAATGCCTTCATTGCTTGTGTTCTCTTCTCATCTGATTGGTCTCTTTCTTCGTCTGTCACTTCTTTCGAATCATCACCCATTATCTGAGAGTCTTCTAGAACATCACCTTCTATGACACCTGAAGAAAAGCAGAAAAAGGGACTTAACTTTCTTATAGACTAATTAAAGAGTAGGTATATCATCTATTTACTGTAAATAGTTCCACTATGTATTACAATTGGATTATTGAATGTCATGCAAATATGAAATACTATTCATCAGATTACCTTCCATATCCAGTTCCACATCGGATTCAGGTGCAGATTCCTCTCCAGACGAGGCACGTACTTCCTCTGCATTTTTATTTGGAGGTGCAGCACTGAAAATAATTATAAGATACATATATTTCAATAAAAGCTAATGGCATATTGCAGATTTAATACATAAAACAATAGACAAAAATAAGTTTCGAAAGATGTATGTGATCTTTATAACTTAAATAATATGTCAGAAAGGTCACAACACTAGTATACAACCCTGTATATTGGTTTTCATAGTTTAGGTATATCAATAGGTAACAGTGATAATAATATATACAATACACTTTATGTGTATTACAAACACTCCATTAAGTCTGTCTTTGTACAAAAATGTACATTAACTTTAAACTAAATTACACTTTGACTTTATTTATCTACAATATGTATGTATTTAGAAATATATAAGTATGTTTATCAGCAGTCTGGTTAAATTTAAACATTCACAGTCCATGATATACTTTATTAACTATTTATATAGGAATGAACGCAATCACGAAATAGGTTTGCATACCTCTAAATTGCCTAACGTTTCAACCAGGTTGCACTGGCTGTGGTCGCATGACTGAAAAGTCAGGCTATTCAGAGGTATGTAATACCTATTTCATGATCACGTTAGTTCCCATATACGTGCTTACGGCACTTATATTTCAAGCATAAATGAAAAGTAGTGCAGAGCTTTGCAATAAATGTTTCTTAATAGTGGCAAGAGGCAGTAGTCAAGGGCCGACACTTACTCAAGTGTCTGTGTGATTTTTCTAACAAGTTCACAAAATTTTACGTAAGGTGTTATTGTAAGTTTGCATGTGGGTGTTGTGCTTTATAGGAATTTCAGCAGGATTTGAGTCAGAAATTAAATTAAAGTACTACAATATACTAAACTATACATGTAAGTTCTGTTGCTGTTCTGTTATTATTGTTAATTGACAAGACAATAATTCTATTATTGATTAATTCAGGGATAACTCATTTATCCCTTTTAATTATCATTATTCAATTACCCATTGAGTGCCTCACAATAACTTTTATAACTGTTCATCCATTATACATTACAGAGTGCTTACAATTTGAACACACTCATGACAGTGATAAGCATTTTACACTTTTGAATAATTAATCGAAGTATGGTAAGAAATGTCAAATTGCTATAAATTAATAATTCCGAGATTGTTCTGAAGATTGCACGTTTAAAGTGTAGATTATTACTTAAAATATACTATCGCCTTACCTATCACCGGACGGAGCCGAGTTCGGTGCATCAAATGTTGCGGCCGGAGGAAGTGCGACACCGAGCGATGTTAAGTAATCTTTGAAGAAAGCTAGTTTAGGATGATGTAGGATTTGAGGATTCCCTGAGCAGAAGTCCACAAATGCCTTCAGTTGTGCAAGCTTTTCGTCGTTGAATGGACAGCTCATTTTTCTGGTCTATCGCTGATAAAGCTACCGGCGAAAAAAACGCATATAAGTAGCTACTGTACTTAGTCAACACTCAACAAGATAGTCAAATTATGTGGTAAGGAATAAAAAGAATTATAATAGGTAAGATTCAACTAAAATTTTGCTCACTTTCAATTCAAATATTAAAACACCGTACTGCATTCACCGCATAAAACAAATAAATTGACACCTCGTTGGAAACGGAATTTTCTCGCTTTTTCTATTACGATTAAATCACAGATAAAACACGTATTCATAGACTAGACCTCAAAAATGGAATGTCATGCATGATTATTTTATTATACCGAAGTAACCAGTCAAAACACTAATATTTAATTTGCTGGTCCTCCCAACAATTAAGGTATAATATTCAAGTATTTTTATTTTATTTTTAAAAATACTTTCTCATTGAATAAAGTAAAAGCAACGTTTATTTATTATTCATTAAATGGAAAATAATTGGTGTTGCTAGTAATGTTAACAGATGTAGAAATCTTAGATCAAAGACAAACGCTGTCTTAGATTATGAATCTGTAGATGCATTCAAAGCAAGGCCAGTCATGAATTAATGAGTAATCATGTCTATGGCAACACATATAACTTTTAAACTATTGAGTCTCTCCCTACACTTTTAGATAGCATCAGTTTCTGATTTTAAAAACTAGCACACCTTTACTTGTAACATTACGTATATTAATTCACATTGGACCAACTTGGTGTCTTAACTAATATAACATAGATATATAAACCCACGCCCGTATCCCCGAAGGGGGGAGCAGAGGCGTATTTTTTTATCGATCATTAAAATAGGCGTTTGTCTTCCATCTCACTTGATGGAATGTGACGATGAAGACGAAGATAGGTCACGCCTATCCGAGAGATCTATCTATTCACTCTACTCTGAAATGTTTAAACTCAATAAAAACCCATTAAATTCCTCCTATAGGTTATTTATTTTGGTATTTACTGATATGATGAAATTTCAATATATAGGTATATGGTTTGCTCATCGTTGTGCACATAATATATTTATTATAAATATATTAAGTGTACTAATAACAACTTACAAATTAATAATAAATATTAGTAAAACTATAACTATAATATCTTGACACATCAGACTGCTGATTACCATACTTAAGTATATATTTCTAAATACATACATATTATAGGTAAATTACACCCAGACACAGAACAAATGATCATGCTCATCACACAATTATTTGTCCAGGGTGGGAATCGAACCCACGACCTCTGGCTCAGCAGCTTGTGTGCATAGGTGCACACGTGTAAGATGTGTGCGTCGGCCTAATGTAGCTCTCCCTTTATATTCACCTAAAAATTGCCTCTCTTTCTATAGCGTAACTCTTATCTCTTCTGATAACGCGCGGCTTTAGGGTTGTCTAACTAATCTGAATATTTATTTAGCTGTTATGTTCATATTACTCTATTTTTGTGAACAAATGAAGTTTCAAATAACCCTAGGCTAGGTACCTACTAATTTAGTACTACCTAAGTAGATTAAATCTAGACACGCGGCAGTGTGTCAAGCCAAGTTCAAGAAAAAATTACATTACAGAAAACTATTTTATTTCACGATGTCTACCTAGATACTTGAATGCTTTAGTGTGTATTGTGGGTATAGAACTTGTGGGTACCTATATAACTATAACATAATAAAAAAAAAACACGCACGTCAACATTTGGTAGATAAGTCACCTACCAAATTACTTACGAGCGACGAACGGATAACCCGACGCGGCAGGTGCATGAGTATCTAACTAACGGGCGACCACAGATGTGACCCGGCCGGTATGTGGCAGCCCACTGAATAATTGGCACAACAAGAAAAGCCCGCCACGCACTTGTAGCTTTACAAATCGAGCAAGCCAGACGGCATACCAGCAGTGGTGCTCAGAGTGTGGCGACAGATCCAACTCACCGAATTGCAGGCCTATCATTATCACTTCCCTTTTCTCCAAGGTGATGAAGCGTGTAATTAACACGAAGCTCCTAAGATACAAGATGACGATTTGATCAGCAACCGTAAGGATGGTTTCCGACATGGTCGCTCAACTAGTCTCATATACCGATGAGCTACAGCCATTGGGAGTCAAAGTGATCGGGGCTGGCAACATGATCTTCTGTCAAAAAACTCCATCCACTCTGGCACCAAAGTTCCAAGACACAGCCCTTATTGTCTCCTAGAGTATTGGGATCCGTGGTGTTGACACGTTCAGTATCGAAATTACTTAGAAGTCAAACCCAAGCTGGTATTAAAAAAAGCTAAATTTGCTTTATAGAGTGAAGTGATACTTAACCCCGAGCCAAAGAACTGTATCATACAAGTCATAAGTCTGTCCCCATATGGAGTACTACTTTCATCTCTATGCGGGAGTACCTGGATACAAGTACGACTTTCAACCAAGTCACGGACTGTGCGAATCGTTGACGACCCTAAACTCACAAGTGATATTGAACCCTTAAGCCTAAGGTAAGATTTTTTCCTCCTTGTGCGTGTTCTAACGCTTGTATAATGGGTTGTGCTCCAAAAAACATGATGTATATTCACCGCGTTTATCTACACATCTTGGAACCCAGATGGTCTCGTCCATACCGTACGCGAGCGTTCGGCTCCTGCTGTGGAATGAGCTCCCTGCCGACGTTTTCCCGGGGGCTATATATTTAGGGGTAGATATGTAGAAAGTATGGGGTTCTTCAAGTAAGGAGTGTACAGATTTTTATAGGGTCGGCAACGTGTATGCGCGTCCCCAGGAATTGCAAGCATCCATAGGGTAGGTTAACCGCTTACCATCAGGCATTTTCAGGTTATATGGAATGGCCTTGGAAATGGACATAGTTTACATTTTGTTGTGAACTGTTCCTGCGTCTCATCGGGCCGCGCGCGCGCCGTGGCACCGAACCGGTTCCGCGACTTTTATCTGCGAACGGGCGGGGCAAGCTCGGCGCGGGCCAACTCACTCGCTCAACAGTAACCTACGCGTGCGCATCGCTAATATTATAAAGATAAATACATATTTAAAATCTTCAAGCGTTTATCTTTTAATTGCAACACACATCCAGTCAAGAACACCAGCCACACACCTGGAGCTTGGCATTCAAACAGTGGTCCTTCGATGGTCAAGAAATTACCAGCGGCCCTTTCGACATAAGGAGTTACGCAGCAGCCGCCTTCAAAAACTCAGCCGCGACCCTTCCGTCATTGGGAAGTCGTCCAAAGGTCTTTGAGCACACCAGAGTAAGCCAGCTGCCCTCCGAACATCGTAGCAAGCATCCTTCATCCATCCATCTTAAAGAAGTCATCCAGTGATCCCGCGTTACAAGAAGATCAGCGTGTTTCGCTGCACACATTACACGTGGACTTTGGACTACCCGACCGCCAGCTTGCGCTCGCATCGTGCGCGACGGCCCTTAGAGGTCACTTAGAGGATACCTTAACAGGAGGACAGTCAACGTGGAGAAAAATTATTGAGTGAGTCCGTTCCATATCCTTTAATCCCTGTCTTATTCTTATATCTTACCGGGAATTTTCTAGTAGTACTACCTGGATCAGGCATATTGATCTTTTCATATCGTAGTCTTCATACGAATAGCCCGTTCATAAACGTTATTCACCTTTGCATATTTTATTGATATTTATTAGTCATACTTAATAACTTTGTTTGCTTACTGCATACAATATTTCTATTCATTTCGTGTGCACATTTCTATTGAGTAAACCGGTTTTGCGCGCCGTTATAGTCAACACTTGTTGTTAACCGCAAGCTTCGCCAGCTGTCTATTCATTCATACATTGCATTTATAATATTATTTGTTGTTTCTTTCGCTTTATTTGCATTTTAAACTGATCAATTTATAAAAATATATTGAATTATGTCTGACGCAAAATTGAGAGAGCTTGTAAAAAGGCGTGGCAGCTTTAAAGCTAAGCTTACTTATTTTAGTAACTTTCTACGGCTTTTACCGAAAACTAGTTTAGATTCCTTTCAATCTTCTGAGTTGCAATGTCGTCTTAGCCTCATGGAAGCTCTTTATAAGGAATTCGATGTGTTACAGACGGAATTGGAGCTGTTGTCGGAAAGTACGGATGACATGTACGCCGAAAGGGAGCAGTTTGAGACGCAGTATTATGCGCAAGTGGGCTACGCGAAGGCACTGCTCGCCCCCGCGCGTCCCTCCTCGCCCACGCCCGCCTCCACCACGTCAGCTGACGACAGCCCGCGTCACGGAACTGGCTGCAAGCACGATTTTGTCCGTCTGCCTAAGATAGACTTGCCTCACTTCAACGGGGACTATCAGCACTGGCTCGAATTCCGAGATACGTATATTTCTTTAATACACACAAATAATAGTATACAGGACATAAACAAATTTCATTATCTCCGCGCGGCCTTAACAGGCAGCGCATCTTTAGTGATAAAAAGCGTCGACTTTAAAGCCGACAATTATACAATAGCTTGGCAATTATTACTTGATCGTTTTAATAATGAACGCTTACTTATTAACAACCATGTACAATCGTTATTTAATTTTGAAAAAATTGATAAGGAGTCTTGCAGGTCACTAAGGAACATGATTGATGTTACAAATAAGAATTTAAGAGCACTTGCAACTCTCGGGCAGCCTACTGAATACTGGGACACACTAATCATCTACATGATGTCCAAAAAGTTAGATTTTGTGACAAACCGAGAGTGGGAGGAACATAAAAACAATTTAGATACATTCCCTAATTTACAAAATTTCATAAAATTTTTATCAAACAGAGTCGACTTATTGGAGACTATTTATGACAATAAATACTTTAAATCTACATATCCTATAAACAAATAACTGAGCATAACAAACCTAAAAATTTTCTTATACAAACAAAGTCAAAACCAATCAACTCTTCTGAGAAATATACATGTCCTATGTGTTCACAAAATCATTATTTATTTAACTGTCAACATTTTAGAAACCTAGATGTAGATTCACGTAACAAAAAGGCATCAGAAAGTAACGTATGTATGAACTGCCTTCGTCCTGGTCATACGGAAAAGCGGTGTCAGTTATCGCACTGCAAATACTGCAAAATAAAACATAATACCCTTTTACATAGGGATACATTAACTCAGACAGAACACAACGTTACATTATCAACTAAAACTGTACTATCTTCTCCACAAGCTAATGGGGTTACTGTGCTATTATCCACAGCTTTGGTGAAAGCGGCGGACAGCTATGGTGAGCTTCATACAGCCAGGCTATTGCTGGATAACGGCAGTACCACCAGTTTCATCACCCAAGGCCTCTGCAAGAAACTTGGCTTGGTAACACGAAGCATTAGCTCCACGGTCGCAGGCATAAGTGGTCAAGTTTCTCATACCTCAGAAAGTTGTAGTATTATTGTACAGTCTTGTTGTGGCACTTATCGGGTGAACGTAAACTGTCTTGTTTTAACGAAGATCACACAATGGCTGCCTGGTACTTACATGGATAAGACACAAATTACTATACCACCAGGTCTTCAGCTAGCAGATCCTACATTCAATGTGCCGTCAGCCATAGATATTCTTGTAGGAGCTGACGTATTTTGGGACGTCTTAGGTTCCAATACTATCAACTTAGGTAAACATCAGCCTAAATTACAATCATCGAAATTAGGATGGCTTATTTCAGGCTGTGTAAACCAGTCTCGTCCTCAACAACCTTCTCTGTGTCACTTTCTTTCACATGAGGAGTCTAACCGGTTGTCTCGCTTCTGGGAACTTGATTCTGTATCAAGCAAAGGCTGTTTATCCTCAGAAGAAAAAGCTTGTGAAAAACTTTTTAGTGAAACTACATATCGTAATGATAGCGGCCAATTCGTCGTCACCATACCATTGAAGGACTTACCCGAGTCCTTAGGTGACTCTTATGCGATGGCTAAGTGTAGGTTTCTTTCCCTCGAACGTAAATTTGAGCGTGACTCCATTTTTAAAGAAAGATATTTAAATTTTATGCGTGAATATTTAAATCTCAATCACATGACAGAAAATTCTAAAAATAAATTATCTAACCATAATTACTATATGCCACATCACGGTGTAGTGCGCGAGTCTAGTTCGACCACGAAACTTCGCGTGGTATACGATGCTTCGGCTAGCACCACCTCAGGTAAGTCCTTCAATGATATTCAGATGATAGGGCCAACCGTGCAGGACGATCTTATATCCATATTGTTAAGGTTCAGGCAACACAAGTTTGTCATAACGGGCGACATTGAAAAAATGTATCGTGCCATTTTAGTTACACCGTCCCAACGCTCGTTACAACAAATCGTCTTTAGATTTGATTCTTCTGAACCTTTAAAAACGTATCATCTGAATACGATCACTTACGGCACTTCTTCAGCGCCATATTTGGCAACAAAGTGCTTAGTGTCTCTTGCAGATTATTGTTCAGACCCTATCGTCAGCGAATCCATCAAAAAAGATTTTTTTGTCGATGACTACTTGCATGGAAATGATTCTGTGGAATCTGTCATAGATGTATGCCAAGGAGTAATTAGCACGCTTAAATCAGCACATTTCCACCTTAGAAAATGGCATTCTAATGATCATAGAATATTAGAGTCAATAACTAACATAACTGAAAAATATGAGAATAAAACATTAAACTTAAATGACAAATCTTCTAATAAAACGCTAGGGTTGTATTGGGACTGTGATTTAGATTATTTATATTTCTCAGTAAATTTAACATTACCAAATAAAACTATTACAAAACGCGTTATTTTATCTTTAGTTAGTCAGGTGTTTGATCCTCTCGGCCTCGTTGGGCCCTGCATAGTTCAGGCCAAACGTATGTTACAAAAGCTATGGCTATTAAAATGTGACTGGGATGAAGAAATACCCGTAGATATAAAATCTCAATTTCTTGAATTTTTACATTCCCTTCCATCTCTCAACTCTCTTCGCATTCCTCGTTGGGTGTCTTGTAGTAATAGTCACACTCTTGAACTACACACCTTTACTGATGCATCTGAGTATGCCTACGGAGCGTGTATTTATGTTAGAACGGTAACAATTGACGGGACAGTTTGCGTACACCTTTTAACTTCCAAAAACAAGATTGCCCCAATGAAGCCCACAACCATACCACGCTTGGAGTTGTGTGGAGCTTTACTGGGCGTACGACTCTACTTAAAGGTACGCAAAGCACTTACTCTGAATTTCCGTCAATGTTTTTTTTGGTGCGACTCTACCATCGTGCTCGGTTGGCTTGAGTCATTGCCAAATCGGCAGCAGCAATTTGTCCGCCACCGAATAGCGGAGATTCAAGAAGCTACAATCGACCAGACGTGGAGCTATGTGCCTTCGAAGTGTAATCCCGCTGACCTCGCATCTCGAGGGGTGAAGGCTGATTGCATCAGCAGGTCTACACTTTGGTGGTCAGGACCCGATTTTCTTCATCGATCTGTCATTGAATTCCCAACGTCACCTAACACACAAAACAATTCATTACCCGAAACATTACTTCATACAACCGTAGACAATAACATAAACAACAATAATCCGATTATAAAATTAATACATAAATCATCTTCATTTACAAAATTAATCAGAATCACAGCTTATATACAAAGATTCATATCTAATTGTCAAAAACATAATATCTCTAAACTATCTTATCTATCATTTAGTGAATTACAGACATCTCAAAACTTAATCTTACAAATTTCTCAGCAGGAAATGTTCCCTGAGGAATACATGATTCTTAAAAATAATCAGCCCTTACATAAAAAGAATCGATTGATTAGTCTTTCTCCTTTCATAGATTCACAAAATTTAATACGTGTAGGCGGACGACTTAAAAATTCACATTATAGTTATGATGTTAAGCACCCAATCATGTTATGCAGCAAACATCACATAACTAAACTTATTTTTATTAAAGAACACCAAACCATTTTACATGCCGGACCTCAACTGCTATTGGCACATATTAGGCTCACTTACTGGCCTCTAGGAGGCAGAAACCTAGCCAAACAAACAGTGCGTAACTGTGTTCGCTGTGCTCGCTTTAAAGCCCAGCCCGTCCAGGTCATAATGGGGAACCTTCCTAGTGACAGAACGCATCTTGAGTTTCCCTTTCTAAACACAGGGCTTGATTACGCCGGACCAGTGCTGATAGCCGACCGAAAGGGTAGGGGTTGCAGACTACTTAAGTCGTACATTTGTGTTTTTGTATGCTTTGCAGTCAGAGCCGTGCACCTGGAGCTGGTCTCCGACCTCACCAAGGAGTCCTTTCTTGCGGCCTTTAACCGTTTCATCAGTCGTCGGGGCAAGCCTCAGCGAGTATACTCTGACAACGGCACTACTTTTGTGGGAGCTTTCAATGAGCTTTCACTTTAAATTCTAGACCTTTGACGCCTTTACCCACTGATCCTTCTGATCTCACTTGCCTTACTCCTTCACACTTCCTCCTCGGACGAGCTCTTACGTCAGTTCCCCGTCCAAATATCAGCGACGTTAACTTACAGCGACTGTCACGCTTCGACCGTATCGAGAAGCTGAGGCAGCATTTTTGGCAGCGCTTCTCAAAAGAGTATATTTCGATTCTACAGCAAAAAACGAAATGGCAGACCTCTGGACAAGAGCTTAAGGCAGGAGACATGGTCTTGGTGAAAGACGCGCAACTACCTCCTCTTCTTTGGATGCTGGGCAGAATAGTCACCGTAAAGCCCGGGCCTGACGGGCATTGCAGAGTTGCAGACATACGCACGAAGAAGGGCATTATTACCCGTGCTTATAATAATGTATGCCCTCTTCCAGTGTCTTGAAGTCCTCCAATCTTCAACCCGGGGGAATATGTTCCTGCGTCTCATCGGGCCGCGCGCGCGCCGTGGCACCGAACCGGTTCCGCGACTTTTATCTGCGAACGGGCGGGGCAAGCTCGGCGCGGGCCAACTCACTCGCTCAACAGTAACCTACGCGTGCGCATCGCTAATATTATAAAGATAAATACATATTTAAAATCTTCAAGCGTTTATCTTTTAATTGCAACACACATCCAGTCAAGAACACCAGCCACACACCTGGAGCTTGGCATTCAAACAGAACTAAACCTTGAAGTTGGCAAAATAGGGGATAAAAGTTTATAAGGGGGACCTATCATTTTTTAAAGTTTAGGGATATAAAAATTCAAGCAATGAAATTCTGGGACAGACTAACGATCATTTCATGTTACATGTTGAAGGCGATGTTGTCGAGCAATAAATATGACACCAACAGCTCAGGGAGAACATGTATTAATTCCCCGTATTCATATAATCCCGACCGATTTGCCATTCCAGTTGAAAAGAGTGCAGTTTTCATTGAAACTGAAAGGAGACGAAAACTGAAAGTAGGTGTATATTTAGTGGAGTCTGCGTGGGCGCAGCAGCGTTTCGAAGCACGGGAAGTCTCTGCCTGGAAACCAATAAGTACTAATAAGTAAGTACTAATTCCACGCAGAAGAAGACGCGGGCACCAGATAGTAATATTAGGTCCTACTAATACCACAGATTACTAAGTAGTTACTACGTAACAGATAAATCACTCCCTATAAAAACGTCCATACCTACCGTTTTCATTACCTACTCTTTCCGAGCGCCGATCGCTGCATGCGAAAATGATCTTAATTGTTATTAACACACGATTATTATTGCCTCGCAATAGCGCACGGTTGCGTTGCCGTAAGTGAGTTTAGGGTTGCCTCTTTTTATGTAATATCCAATATCTATATTTTTATAAAAAAACCTATGTTAATTAAGTGAAGTTTTATTACACAAAAAATCGGGTGTGTTACCTGACTTAGAAAAATGTAACACTGAATACTACGTCCCCGTAAGTTTACTAATACGAAACACTTAACAACAAATGCGCGCTACCACGAAAAACTTAACGCCGTAGCCATGCGATCTCGAATAACCAAATTTCTAATTCATCAATTGGAATCACTTAACAACAAATGCGCGCTTTTACGAAAAAATTATCACCAAAGCCACGCGACCTCGCTTAACCAAACCTCTAACGAGAAACATCAATAAATTATTAGAATAGTTAAGCAAAGAAAATAGACAAGAAAAAACTACATAATTATACAACTATATTATATCATCATACATTACTGGATCTACATCCATATACAGCACAAAAACTATCAGAAATCATGTCAATTTTCACCGTGAATTTGACTGTATTTGAAGTATATATAAGTATATCAATACATTTTTGAATTACGTTATTGTACGTTGTAAATGACCGCGAAAACGTGAGCGCTCGATGCAGCTGTCGGCAACCCACTACGCGAGACTGCGTATAAGGTCCGCCAGCGGTCGAGCGGCCGGGAGGTGTTTAGCGCACGTAAGTACATCGAGTGGCATAGGTTGCTAATACTAGCAACCCGCCCCGGCTTTGCATGGGTAGCAGAGACATCTTCAACAACCATCAACATATTTCAATCAATTTACTCAAAAATCTTAACAAATTGTACACCTAAACCTTCCTCATGAATCAGTCTGTCTATAAGTGAAAATCGCATGAAAATCATATTTTTATTATTCAGAATACTACTTATCCTGAAAGGATCAATATTCCAGTTATTTTTTTTTTTTTTTTCAAACTAGCAGTTCCCGCGCGGCTTCGCTCGCTTGTATATATTTATATAATTTGCGCGGAACCCTAATTCTTTTTTCAAAAAATAAAAATAGCCTAAGTTACTCCTTATAAGACCAGCTATGTGCCAGTGAAAGCCCCGTGGAAATCGATCCACCCGTTCTGTAGATTAGCCGGAACAAACAGACACATAGACGGACAGACAGACGAAAAAAAACCCGATTTCTAGGCATAGGTATCTTGTAAATAACTATATGAGCTTAAAAAACTTCAATTTAATTTAATTGTATTGATGATTATTTCAAATTATTATACATAAACTTGTTGCTATTGATAAATATAAATAAAAAAAAACTAGATCCGATCAAAGGTCCTGGCCCTGACGGAGAGTGAAGGCATTTTTCCTGACGTCTGGAAACCAGCGTTTATTAGTTCAAAATTCAAAACTATGGTCCCATATCCTTACTGTCCACGTTTTCAAAGCTTTTCGAGTGCCTGGTACACGGTGAGTTATACTCACATATTCACTATATCATCATACCTGAACAGCATGGTTTCGTTCAGTGTCGTTTGACTAATACAAATCTTATATTGATAACAAATTATTTGTATGAGAATATGGAAAATCCATGTTCACAGTGTCGACCTGGACTTGCCAGGTCGACACTGTGAACATGGATTTTCGGAAACCGTTCGATAAGGTGGCTCACAAATTACTCCTGGAAAAGTAGCTTACACTGGTATTCATGGAAACTTGTTACGGTGGTTTATCGCCTATATTCTGATCAGAACTCAAAAAGTAGTTATGAATGGTGCCCAATCTGATAATGCCATTACAGTTACATCTGGGGTCCCTCAAGGCTCGTTAAGTTGCCTTCTCTTCTTTACCTTATACGCCAATGATATTAGGCATTGTTTTATTAACTTGTAATAATAGATCGGACTGTTCCAGCATTTGTAATTATATACGCTACTTTGTACCAAGAACTGTAAACCAGCTAATTCATCGGATGGGGCACAAGTTCACTCTTGGTGCCGCGTTTGCTTAGGAACTTGGGGTCGGGGCCGGGGGCCCCCTAGGGCCATGGGCCCGCGGCATTTTGGGCGCTCTGCCACCTTATTTGTTACGCCAGTATCATAGACTTAATAAGTATCAACTAAGAATGCGTATTTAATAAGTACGCTAGCATAAAAGTTGGAAGAATGGTTATTACCTCCTCTGTAAATATGACCTCTTTTATTTTTCGACACGTTCGGGGGAACGAAAGCACTCGTCCTTTATACCACAAAGCTTTTTAATGAATGATATTATTAGGGTACATTTACCGGTTGTTGGGCACAGCTATAATTAACGTAGCCAGATTTTTCCCTACTTTTGTGTCGGTCGATGCGCTCTGTTAATTTCACTGGATTAGCCGTAGCTTATGTTGAAAGTAGGTAGACGTAAGGTAATGTGATGTTTTGGTTAAACTAATAGTTTGCCTCAATTTATAAATGACGTTGGAAGACTTATTTATATCCGCGACTTCGTTCACGTGGAAATTCAAATTTATTCTACTGGATACGCACATTTTTCTTTGATAAAAAGCCTATGTCCTTCCCCAGGAAATAATCTACCACCATGCCAAATTTCATTACGATCCGTTCAGCCGTTTAGTCGTGAAAAGGTAACAAAAAACCGACTTACTTTCGCATTTATAATTTTAAGTATGGATGAAATTTAGTAGTTTCTTTAAAAAAATATACTAACAGGTCTGGTTTACTAGTGTTTGTGCTGTATATCCAGTTCAGACGTATTCTAAATACGTACAATACTGTCTTAGTATTTACGACCAACATATAAATGTACACGACCAATAAATGTACTGACCAATTAATGTGATATAATGTGATGGATTTTGTTAAGTACCTACTCGATAGATGGCGTTTACATCAAATTTAGTCGCACCATAGTTTTGTTCATTTAAGGTGATTGAATTTCGTAATTTGTTTTTTTTTGTAAACAAACCCTTTAGTACTTCACACTAGCTCAGGAGTTCAACAGTAGCTAAGTAGCTAGATGGATAGATGGAGCTAAGGATATTTAGGCAGATGTCGCTACACCTACGTTAATCTTTTTCATCTTTACTAATATAATAAAAATGAAAAGTTTGTTTGATTGTTTGTTTATTTAAACGCGCAAATCTCTGGAACTACCAGTCAGATTAGAAAATCTTTTTGAATTAGGTAGAGTATTCATGGAGGCATGTTATAGGTTATGTAAAATCACGCTATGACCTTTAGGAGACGAACAGTGACCATAGAATGCGGGTGTAACTACAGGGAACGACAAGTTAGTTATAATAATAAGGGCAGAATAGCGACTTCCTGTAAATGTCACCTTTGTTGTGGTAAGAGTTTAGCCTTACATACACATAATATAGAGGTATGCACTATATACAACTGTGGTTACCAGTACATACCGGTAACCAATTATAATTATGGCGGGACTCTTTGTATACTTTAGTAGGTACTATAAATTGGGGAAAGTAATAAATGCTACTGCTAAGCTACACGTTTACGTCAATAATATTTTGGAATTTTGGTTAGGCAATATACACGGTCGACGTAAAATCCAAGACAAGATATCATAATTTGTTCTGTAATTAATCATAAATCTTTCGCATTCCTATATATAAGTTGTATACCTAATAAATTTATTACAAATTAATGTGATTCTGTTATGTGTCACTAACGAAACGGTTTACAGATTTAACAATCTGTTAATAAGTGCCTAGGTGCGAAGCAGCAAACAGCTAAAATTTAAAAATAAAAACTGGTAGATAGTTTAGACACAGCCTATACTTTAAAAGGACAAAAACGTAATAAGAAAAATACTTTAGAACGGAAATGAAAACAATGATTTATAAGGGAGCGGACACTTTTATTTTCTTATTAGGTAAGTAAAAGTTTAATAAGTATCTTATATCCGAGTCTGGGCGTGTGACTGTGTTCGTTTATTGCAGTTGTACATATTTATCCTCGCGGCATAGGAACCATTCCTTAAGATTTAAAATTAATTCTCAATTTTCTTAATTAGAACTGCTCAATTTATTTTAAATGATAAATATTTAGTTAAATACAACGATTCGTTTTCTTAAGTGGTGGGGTTAGAACTTACATTTAACTTAGCTACTGATATTTAAATTAAATCCTTAAAGTAAGAACTCCACATTTAATTAACTGATGGGCAAGATAGGTTAAACTAGATTTTAAATTGTTGTTGACACGTGGTACAAATATTTACTCACAATTATTGACTTATTACAAAGCTTAAACCAACAAAAGAACTAGGTTTAAACCGTAATTTTTCTTTATTTTTCGCCATTGACATGACAATTTCTAGGTTTAATCCATATTAACCTAGAGATTCGTTTAATTCTCAACTGTAAAAGTGATAAAAAAATACTTTTATTTAATAACCATTGTTATCTAAAAAATTGAGCACTTATTATCTGGGCAGCTATACCGTTATACTATAGACGAATGATTCTTCTCGGTCATCGAAGGGTTTAACTTCTCAAATAATCACACTCAACTCTTAAGAAATATATTCGAGGTACGACCGCTCCTCCATCTTTGAACCGTAGTTTCGGCGACCTTTCTACAATGTTTTCCTTGATAACAAAGGGGCACATACGGTAGTGTGATTTGCCCTTTTATTTTTTCCTTATATAAAAGTATTCTGACGTGAAGTTTTGACGTATAAATTGACGTGACAAAGTTTGAAGTCACATGACGTAGCATTTTGAATTTTAGTTTCAGTATATTAATTGTTTTACTAATCTTTAGCATAAGATCTAAAATCTTATTTATTACCTATTTGTCTTACCGTTTTCATACTATCATACTAGTAGCTAAGCTTAGAATATAACGTTTTTTTACAAAAGTATGTCTAAGTATCTTTACCAGTAACTTTTAAGTACAATGAGGTATTCTACCTGTCTCCTCAATTAAAGGCGACGTATCGCGAAATCCCATTATGAGACCCTAAAAATACTTTTATATTTATTTTTAAATCTTCACGACCGGAGTGATACCACGGCCTTACAAAAAACCGGCAGTGAAGCAATGTTTGTGTTGTGTTTCGCCGATTGAGTCAATTTACCGGAGGCCCATCTCATCCTTGCCCTACTCCCACCTTAAAGGCCGGTAAAGCACTTTTGACTCTTGAGTTGCAAGTGGCCAGGGGCGGCGGTAGTCACTTACCATCAGGTGACCTGTCTGCTCATTTGCGCCCTATCGCATAAAAAAAAATCTTTTTATGTTAAATGTGTCATTGTATGTATAAAGGTGTATTTGCATAGATATCATGCAACGTAATGTAATACTTTTCTTTAATTAACATAAAATTGCTAACGCTAATGTCTAAGCACAATCTCCGATCCCTTTCAGTTTTTCTAGAAATAAAGTTTCTCGATGCACAAGTTGCCGACAAAAGCGGTAATCAAGGGGACCAAATAACTTCGGTTGATTCGAGGTTTTACGACCGCGGTGGTCGTGGCATGGGCTATCCGAACTTGCGAAAACCAGGAAGAATCGCCAACCCGTCGAGTAATTATCCCGGGAATTCCTTCCCTCCTAATGGCAATCAGGTAAAATTATATTTGCAAGTATTTAATCAACAAAGAAGTAAGGAAATTGGATTTTTTGTTTAACAAATACAAGGATAAGATAAAGTTTTAGATCAAACTATTGCTTTATTCTGTATATAATTTGAAATGTTGTCTTTCACTGCTTTTTTTACTAAGCAAAGCCAAAAGAAAAGGTTAAGATTTTAGCAGTGTATGTATCTATTTTTGTATTTTCGTATGTTCACTGATTTAATAAATGAGATTCCAACCGTTTTCTTAGTTTGGTCCGGGTGACATAGGTTATACTAAAAAAAATGTATTATAAAAAGAGGACAAAATTCTGACTTCACAAATATAAATATCGCGACTGACCTGTTGGCCTGTTGGTCGTGGGTTTGATTCCTACCCGAGTCAGGGTGTTCTTTGTGTCCGTTGTTTGTATGTTTGGAAAGTACCCGCGACACAAGAGTAATTCTGAATGCGGGAGTTGTCTTTTAAAAAAATAATAAAAAGAATAAAAAAAAAATATAGAAAAATATCCGAACACGAATGTAAAAGACAACAACAGATTTTGGACCAAGGCATTGAAATTGACTTCTATAAATCTATATAAACTACAAGACTTACACAAAAAGTCGATGATAGCAATGATCTAGTTTGTTTTAACAATTTTTTTCGAAGTAGGGTTATTTTTTACTTTTTTTATACTATGTGAATTACACACTCATTGTAAATTTGTTCTGACTGCATAGTGGTTAAGAGATGTCACAATTCTATTGTTTAATCAGCAAACGCACTCTACTGTTGTCAGCTAAGAGCATAGTAATTGGTCTGAGGTTATCCATACATCCATACAAATAAATAAAACTGAAGTGTCTGTTTGTAATGTCACAATAATAGATTTTTTTAAGCTCATACAGTTATTTGCACGATACCTATGAGTAAAAATTAGTTTTTAAAATCTTTGTCTGTCTGTCTGTCTGTTTGTTTCGGGTAATCTCCGGAATGGGTGGACCGATTTCCACGAGATTTTTACAGGCAGATAGCTGGTGTTATAAGTTAGTCTAGAGTACTTTTATTTTGGAAAAAGAATTGGGGATCCGCGCAAAATATACAAATAAGTACACGCGAGTGAAGCCGCGCGGGAACTGCTAGTCAGAAATAAAACTTGGCCATTTTACGTTCTGGTTGGCATGAAAGTACTCAAGAACTGAAATTAAGACCCCTAAAATTCTTTAACATTTGTCTAATTATTTAATGTTTTATTTTTCCAGAATGGTAATATGCAACGTCCTCAACCGGACTTCGGTTGGCGTCCAGATACTCAGTACCCAAATCCAGGAAGGCCGTATCAAGAAGGAGGCCGTTATCCTGCCAATTATCCAGAAAATTATCCGGACAATCGTCCTAACAGTTATCCAGGCAATCGAGGCGATATGCGATATCCGCCAAGCTCAAACAATTTCAGGCCTAATGACTATAATGGAGAATATAGGCCTGGTTTTAATAATATGAATCAGAATCCAAATTATCAACGGCCTCCTTATGACAATATGCCCGGAGATAGAATAGAGTATCCCGGTTATACGGATAGACCATACCAGAAAGGAGGTAGACCGTTCCACCAAGACGACTACTCTAACAGGCCAGGTACACCCGGAGATTCAAGGCAGCCAGTTGAATATCCTTTACATAATGGAAATTTTCAAGGCAGCCCAAATCAGAGACCAGGTGGTTCAAACCCTGACTTCAGGCCTGATTACCCAGATGACATTTTAGAGTCCCATATAAATTTTCCCGAAAATAATATCCGACCTAATCAATACCCACCTAATAATAATCAACACAGTAACTATCCGAACGATTCTAATGGAAATCAGTTTCCTTATCAGAGTGACATAAATCAGGACCAAGCAAATTATAGACCTGGATCGAATGAAGTTTTTCAGAGAAATTTGAATGGTGTTCCTCCAACTAGACCTCAACTACCTAACAATCGACCGATCGATTCAATTAATGGCCCAAATGCTAATGACTCGGTGGACATTCCGGGAAAACCGGTATTTGTACCATCATCAAACTCGCCGAATGGCCAAGTAATATTTGATGGCAGGTAAATTGGAAAGACAATTATTTAGCGATTTGTACATAGTAGAATAACTGGAAGCTAATTTGTCAATGCACAATTAAGTTTTTGTTATGTTTGTAGGTTGATGTATGATTTAGGGTTCATAACAATTTGATTAAAAATCGAACTTAGTATATCGAACTTATATATATTTTAACTTTACATGATTTAAGACTAAATATATTATTATTAAAATTAGAACCAAAATGCATAATTATATTTTAGACTAGCTGACCCGCGCAACTTCGTCCGCGTTTGTAAATTTTCCCCACTTTTGCAACATTTTTCATTGATTCTCCGCTCCTATTAGTTGCAACGTGATTTTATATAGCCTATAGCCTTCTTCGATAAATGGGCTCTCCAACACTATAAGAATTTTTCAATTCGAACCAGTAGTTCCTGAGATTAGCACGTTCAACCAAACAAACAAACTCTTCAGCTTTATAATATTATAGTATTGATGATTGAAACAATATGTTTACTGCATACTTCGCAATGAAAACTGAGTACCTATGATTCAGATATTAAAAATAAATAGGATAATAGTCTCAGCGAAGAAATTCAAATTCCACTGCTGCTCTTGTCAAAGGGTTCATTTCATTAAGATTTTATGCACATCTACCGAGGCACTGTCATATTTTATACGCATACGAACATTACATTTTATACGTAGGTACTTTAACTAATCTTTAGATAGGAATCAAAATTGATTAAAATTAAAGGGACCGAATATAATAAGAATATAATGAAAATATACACATGTTAAATACTGCTACTATTCAAACAAGAATAACACAAGAAATGATCATTAAAGTGATAAGTTACAGAAACAGACAAATGTAATAAAAAATAATAAGGCATTTGTATTCAAGCTTCACGATGGCGGTACATATAATACGATATTTTATGAGCTTTTTAAATGATACTAGAGTTGGAATATCAGTGCATTCCACAGACAACGGTATTATTTATCTTAGATCAATGTATGATTTATCTGTAAAATCTAAGAATATGCGCCTTGATACATAGCGTAGCTGTGCTGCTGATTCAGAAATAAGTAAATGGACTGATTTTTAGTTACTTTGGTTCTTGTTCAGTATTTTTTTTTGTAAATACATACATATTTTACATAGAAACACCCAGACCATAGAATAACTACCTATAAACAGAATTATGAAATTAACTACCCATCCATATTATTATGTGTTTTAGTACAGAGAGTCCTTCCCAGAAGCAATGCGAACAGTCGTGCTCAACAACATCCGAATATAATCCTGTTTGTGGTACAAATAACGTAACGTACGGAAATCCAGGAAGGTTCAACTGTGCTCGTAATTGTGGAGTAGGTGAGTATTGACAATAATCAACATTAAATCCTACGTTAATAATGCTTATTAATTTCATTTACGAACAAAGAAATGCATTAAAATAGCTACGGAAAATATCAAAAATTCATGTGCTGACAAAAGCTACAAATTGTCTTAAAATGTGATTAATCGGGGTAAACTCACTCTTTTGCTCCACTAATATAAACTATTGAGTTTGCAATTTGAGAAGCAAAAGAATTGTAAGCAACAACAAATATGTGTATGAAGCAAAAGATTTGTTGTTGCTTTAGTGTTCCAACGATTGTTGACTGTGAATGGCATATAATTGCACATATCATCATTACTTTGTATTAATGGTGTGTAATTATTTTATCAAATAATTACACAACATTAATACAGTAGACAATACATTAGACATCATGTATAGCAACAGATTTATCGCTTAACTTCATAAGCAACAACAAATATGTGTATGAAGCAAAAGAATTGTCTTTTGCTTCTCAAACATTTGTTGCTGCTTTAGCGTTCCAACGATTGTTGACTGTGAATGTCATAGAATTGCACATATCATTATTACTTTGTATTTAATACATTAGACATGTGTAGCAACAGGTTTATCGCTCAACCTTGCTTCTTTTTATAGCTGAACAATTCAACTAAGATACATTCAACACTTGGACCTTTAAAATACTATGCATTTCCTTTAGGAATGTTAAGTTTCTGACGAATACAAGAAAGTAAATAGAAAATCGAGTAAAGCTGTTATTATAAGTTATTTCTTTTTTCAGCTGTAAATCTGCTACGACTGGGGAGATGCCCGACTGATATTCCAGTCCACTGAAATGTACATATCTCTTCAAGATAAATATGCAGTTATAGTGAAATACAACAGTGTTTCAACTGAATATTAAGTATTTTACAATTATTGCTATGTTTCCAGAACTTAGTCCCCTAATAAATAGTTGTTATTTAAATTTTACTTTGGCACAGGTATTTGTAAAACTGTAGTTATGTGATTATTCTGCTTCTGAACACTTTTTCCCTCCTTCCTTTTAAGTATAAAAAGATTTTGTGTGTTTTATTACGTATCTATTTGATTATTTATTATAATAAAAAGCAACGCATGGTTTAGTACGATCGTATGTATTATGTATCTTTACAGTATATTTTAAGCATTTCACAAACCTATTAGATATTCGTTTTTATGATAAAGTTTTTGTTAGTGTTAAATCTATCCCTTTACAAATTTTAACATAATGTTGAGACGTCTTATTCAACTGATTATTAAACAAACAAAGCATTGATAAAGAGATTTTTGAACTTGTTCCTAGCTCTTAAGAGGATTATTGTTTCTTTTTTTTTAAAGTCGTTTCACTACTAAATAGTTGCGCAAAACTTTCAGTACCTATCATCAATCAATCATCAAGCAGTTTTAACGTTTTGATGTTTGTAAGTACTTTGTAACCTAAATAAATAAATATATTTTTCGTTTTCCTTTTTACTGTACGTATAACCATGCCGTCGAGGCAATTTGACTAAATTAGCGTTACTGATCTTGAACTCGGAAAGTTAACTTACCTACAGCATCAATCATGCCGTTGCCAGGCACGGAAAGGTTTTCAACAACGTTGCCATTCTTTTGCAGACATACTCGTATATACAGCATTCTGCTGGTCGAACAAACTATTGATTCTATTGAACTCTTTTAACTTGTAAAACTATGGTAATTGGTATTTTGTGCTATGTAGTACAAAAAGGATTCTCTCTAAACTTATACATTAATCGGAAGCACACTGATGCGGATACAAAGAAATCAACCAATTATTTCACAAATAGAAACGAGACTTCTTTGCTACTACCATAATTATATACAATAACTTGTAACACTCAAATACGTAAAGCATTTAAACACTCGCTTTATTTTATCCCACACATTGTTATCCCACGCGTCTGGAGACTAGCCCCTAGTTCATTTATAATGGGGATTCGGTTTGTGGACAGCGAAAGGGTTAAGCGCATTGAGGTGGATTGTGAGTTATAGCGCAGTTTTTGTTGTAGCCTGATAGACTCGTCTGAGCTCTACGTAATCTACCGACACGCAGCAAAGTCAGAGTTTTTGCATTGCTAGAATTTCATTTGATATCAATTCTGAGGGCTTGATTTAGAACCCCATTTGAACACATTTCTTAATAAATTTCAATTGTAATTATATCTACGCGGAACCGCTGTGAGTAGCTTATATATCATATTTTTCGGATAGCATTTTGAAGGATTTTGAGTTGCTTAAATGGGCATTGTCAATAAATTGGACATTCTATTATACAATAAGATCCAAGTAAAAATAGATGGACTGTGTGAAAGACGAAATTATTCTAAAGGCAGTGAGCACAGAAATCACGGCTGACAGAAGTGTGTGGAGGCAAAAAATCTATTACGTATATACAAATTATATTATGAGGAGGACAAGAAGATGAATTATATTTATTTATAAATTGGTTGTCCTATTTCCTTTTAACTAGAGATCGCGTGGTGGTCGAATTTCGACCATGGTTTATTTCATTGACCAATATTACTTGACCTGTGTTGAGTGACCAATAGTGTTGACCCAAAATATATACTGGACACTCATAGCTGTATGTACCCGTTTTTTGTATTTTTTTAACTTTGTAGCAAATATTGTTCAAAAATTTTAGCATTCGTCACTTCTCTGTATAAACTATAAGTGTGCGAAATTTTATACTCCTCCGTCAGCCCAATTTTCGTAAAAAGGGATCCAAAGTTTTCGCTTCACGTATTAATATATAGATACTGGATCTGTTTAAAGAAAATAAAAAGTGACAATCCCGTTTTGCTTTGTTTATATGACTAAAGAGGAAATACATACATACATAAACTCACCCTCAACAACTTTCTTCTTTTAGGGTAGGCAGAAACAACAGCCTGCCACTTGGTTATATCCTTACACATCTCAAGACCTGTCTCTACAGCAATTAGACCTTTCATACACGCCGGTAATAGAAGAGGAAATGTATCTTTATATTCATGATGAAAGTGCTGCGTTTCTACGTTAATATGTTGAGGGTAGTCCACCGAGTTTCTATTTCAGAAGAAAGATTTTACCACCAAAATGTTCTAATATATAAACAAACAAAAAGTTTTTGTCTTTTTAATAATCAATTTTAGGAATAGTAATCTATGTGAACATTTAATATTGCATTTGTAAACAGTAGCAGACAGATACTCCTAACAAATAAAAATACCGAGTATATAACGAGACCATTACAATCAACTGAGAGGCAAAGGTTGCTGTATTATGCGGTCTCTTAATACTGGTGGAGTATTTCTTATTATCAAACTCCAACTTTTTTATATCGTTCTGATGCTCTTATTGCTTAAATATGCTGTTTATCTGTAAACCTAGGGGTGTAAACGCGATAGACTACTGCCCATGTTACGTGGAACCAGAAGTATTAAATAAACGTGTGCTTAACCGTTGGGAATTTGGGATATATGTACAAGTATGAGTATATAGTAATAAGTTTATTACAGGGTTGGCAACGTATGAATGACACCGCGGGTGTTGCAAACTATTTGCAACCTGAGTGATAAAAATCCTCTTCAAAAATGTATTTTCATATGAATATAATTGTTGTTAATATATTGCCGTGTGAGCCGTATGTATTCTGTAACGTATGTCTATTTGTAATGTCTAAATAATAGTTTCTTTTAAGCCCATACAGTTTTTTGCACGATACAATTGCCTAAAAATCAATTTTTAATATTTTTGTCTGTCTGTCTGTTTGTTCAGCTAATCTCCGGAGCAGGTAGACCGATTTCCACGGGACTTTCACTGGCCGATAGCTGGTGTTATAAGAAGTAACTTAGGCTACTCCTATTTTGGAAAAAGAATTAATTCCGAGCAAAATATATAAATATGTACACATGAGCGAAGCCGCACGGTAACTGCTAGTGTATATATACAATCGCAAAGGAATAATGTAATGCATTTTCTGTCGGTAGAAAGCGCACGTTCATCGACTATTCTCGAATCAGAGCTATACGTACTAAATCGGAACTGTCGTTAACCTTATCGGTTACATGTAACTCTCTTGTACAATGACGTCACGTCCGTAACGAGCTAACTTCTCTGATGATAACAGACAATAATACATTGACTCCTTGACATATACGAAATGTTATGTAGCCCTTTTCTAATATATTGTGACATAGGGTGCGGTAGGCCTTATTTTGTTCGGTCGATTTCAGTCACGCGATAGTGACGTATACAATAATTTTGTTGCCAGTTTATGCATGTAATAGAGAAAGAGCCGGCGATCGCCATCCCTTCGTTATTTTGTAAAAGCTGATGTTTTTTTGTTTATGTACCCAACCGACATAGGAAAGGTGGCCGAATAGGAACTTTGGATCATGATGGTCTTGAGAGATATATCCTCCCGAAGATAATATAAAATATACTTTATGCTATGACGAAAGTAGGTCTCAATTTTATGCACTTTTGGTGCCTCATAGCTGCCAAAGCCACCATGATCCAAAGTTCATACTCGGCCCCCGTCCCTACCTCGGTTCGGTACATAAATAAAAATCTTTCAGTTTTTATAAAATGACGATGGTTTGGCGATCGCGGGCTCTTGGACCATAAGCTTAAATTGATTATGCTGTGTGGACAAAACAACTTGTCGTTACTAGTGTATTATGTAAATTGTTCCTCTATGTTTCTGAAATGGGGTGCTCCCTACTTAGTAAGTAGCGGTATAATATTTATAGTTTTTTTTCTGTAATCCATTTGTATTTCACGGATATTTTTTTGATATTTATATAGGGTATAGTTTAACTGGGATATTTTGCTTTCTAGTTTTTATTACCTATTAATATTTTTATAGACCTAAGTTGATGACTTGCTGCGAATATTGCTCTGCGAATATTTGGTTTATCGCTTAAAAAATTTGGGAGAAGCAAGATAATTTTAAAATATGTTACCGGTCAAATAAAACAACTTGATCAAGTGAAAAATGTCCAACGAACGTATGACTGTATTAAATAAGACTAAACAAGAAAATACAGCTTCTAAAATATATGAAGTGGAGGGAAAACACGCCTACTGTCTATAAGACTATTTAAATAATACAATAATGAATTAGTTTTCATGTAAAAATATATAAAAAAACAAAATAGTATCGTGAAATGGTACGGATGATAAATTTATTTATTATGACTAGAGATCGCCTGGCGGTCGAATTACGACCGTTTTGAATGTCTTGTCGTATTTATTTGGCCAGTATAACTTGAACTGTCATTGTATAAACGTTTGTACCATGACAGATCAAAATATATACTGGACACCTATAGCTTTATGTAGCCGTTTTTACATAATTTTTAACTTTATAGGACATATTGTTTAAAAATTTTACCTTTCTGCACTTCTTCTACATATCAATTTTTAGTATACCAAATTTCTTATACCTGTCTGTACGCGTTTGCTTAAAAATGCGTATATAGGTAAGTGTAAACATCTATTAAGAAAAAATAAATAAAATAGTCAAATTATAACACTGTGTCTAAACACAATTTATAAAGAAACGAACTTATTTGATTAAGATTTTCTGATCAGTTTGGCAAACTTTACTTACAAATTACTTGCTAGAACTTTATTAGATTATTATTTGGTTTTAAGTACCTTGTGCTACCTCGACCATTTCAGATTTATTGCAACGCACTCTTGCTTCATTGCTCAGATTATGACTTGAGAAACTTCCAGATCTTATAAGCAGTGATTGTTTGTATTTCCTGCGGTTACAAAATGTATGACCCTAGGTTGATACTTCGGTACCGCATTAGTGGGCCCACGAACAAAGAATATGCATTGCACTTTCTTCTGCTTCTCGCCAGCATCTGCATGTTATTGTTTCGAACAACTTAGGTTGAACATATGTTTATTCATTTTGTAGTGTTCGGGAAGGATCCGTGTTATTGCATAGGTTTTGTATCTTTTGAGCTCCAGAAGTTCTTTTGATACTTTGTTATCATAGCCCTTCCTCAAAGCTTTCGAGTGTTTTAGACCCGTGGTATTACATGAGGGTGTGTGTGATTCAATAAGCTCGCGGTTTGGTTGGTTGAATGGTTTCAGTCCATGCTGTTGGTTGCTGCACCAGCTCTGCCGAGTTCATCGGCTTTCATTGCCATCGATACAAGATCTTAATGTAATTTTGTTTGATTGTCCCAGTGTATTCAGGTTTTCTTTACAATTTTGTATTAGCTTTGAGCTAGTTTCAAAATTGTATAGTGCACATAGCGCCATTTTATATGAAATACTATGACTTATACATTTTGATGAAGAAAGGATGGTCATACGATTGGGCGCTTAATAAGGTTTTACAATAATATCGCTAAAATAAAAGTGAAAATGGGAATGAAACAAAACGAATACCAACACCTTACATGTCGTCTTTAGCATCAATATCTGTATTTATTTTATTATGTGTGTATTTTATGCTTTTTTAAATTTCTACCTCTTAAACTTTCATCATCTTCGGGATGATATTTTTTAAATTAAAATGGAACCACGGTTGGCAATCTGCGATGATAAACTAAAAGTTAAAATGACAGAATTAAGAAACACTTACTTTGTTTTTAAATTAATGTATAAATTAAATAGAAAATAAAAGATTTAAAGAAACATAGTATAAAAATCCTAATATAACTTATGCAAAGTCTTGTTCAATAAATGTAAGCACTTGGCTTTCTTTGATTATAAAAAAGTGAAGAGAGGTGCTAAGGTTAAGGGGACAAAAAAGTGGAGTGTCGAGTAAAAAGGGTATGCTGAGGAAATTGTGTAAAGCCATCCTTGAGTGAATCTCGACGTCTGAGTGCGTTTGTACTGTCATTCGGCGAATATGCTCACTGCCTGTCGTTTATTAGATCATAGAGGGGTGATTTTCAAATTTTTGTACAGTTACAAAAATTGGAAAAGCCGTTATAAAATTGGACAATGTAACAAAAAGGAAATATTAGGGCTATTTCACAGCAGATTAATAAAATAGCGAAATTAATTATTTTAAACATTTATTAATCTAATACTTATATAAAAATCTCGTGTCACGGTGTTTGTGGTCGAATTCCTCCGAAGCGGCTCTACTGATTGTATTGAATTTTTTTGTATATTTGGTGGGTATGAGAATAGGTAGTAAAGTATTTTTCACCATCCTGCCGCCACCCCCATTAAAAAATACAAAAAGCATCGCAACGCATGCCAGGTGCAGATAGTAACATCTATAATTTTCTTCAAATTAAATTAATGATCATAAATCACTTTCTAAATAGTTTAGTTTCTATTACTAGACCTACTAAGTGAGAAATTTATTTCAAAATGGCGGATAGACAGTGTTTTCATTTGACGTAATCATTATATTAATACGTGAAGAGAATTCTTTGTACCCCTTTTTAAGAAAATTTCGCGAACGTAGTAACGTGAATTTTGGAATTTTGAAATTTACAGTTTATATATAGAAGTGCAGAAAGCTAAAATTTGTAAACAATATGTCTTACAGCTTTAAAAATTACGTGAAAATTACACGCGTCCAGTATATGTGATTACCTGTCATGGTTAGTAAGTCTATACAATGACGGCTCAAGTTATACTAGCCAATGAAAAAACCATGGTCGAAATTCGACCACCACGCGATCTTTAGTAATTTTAAATACGGAATGTTCTTAGCTCAAAATCTGTATAATTACAGATATTAACGTTATAAAAGAGGTTCACAGAAATTATCAAAATGTTGAACGTATGTTGAATTAGTAGTATAGTATTATGTTATCTGTGGTTGAATGAATATTATTATTATTGTACACTAGTTTTATGTATAAAGTTTATGTAATTGACATACTAAATATAGTCAAACAAATATTGTACAAATCAAACATGTAAACATGTGATTTGTTTCGTTTCTATTTTATTTTTTCCCCCGTCTCCCCCTCTACTCGTGGGAGAGTCATGCTTCAGCACGTATGGGCCGGCTCGACCGGATTGATACTAGGGCCCCACAGAAAACCGAACAGAAATACTATTCTTAAAACTTATTATACCTGAAATCAATCGGACTCATAAGCGCTCTGGCTACTTCGCTGTTTAAGATGCTCTCGTTTAAAGCACTTTAGTACCCTTTTAATTTTAAAAAGGAATGTCTAGAAATATAGCTTTTAGTAGATAAAATGTTTTTTATGATTTTTCCTTTTTTTAATAGTGTAAAACAAATACAGCTTTAGCAAATAGACATGGTTGTATTATTAATTTCAGGAATTACAGCGGTATACCATTTGTGGTGTTATAAACTATTTTAAAAGCCAGTTCTAAATTTTAGGTATGTGCGGTAAGCGCACGGAACTTATTCGCTTTTGACTTCTTAAAAAGACTATTAGTGAACGAAGACTACAAGTAATTAGAAATATAATTACGCACTGAACATTAAACGCTCGAAAGTGTTCATTTTTATTTGAGTCATCGAATTACCCGCACAAAAGCAAATGCAATGCACGTTAGTAAAACAAAGTTATTTATCCTAGGAACCTTAGGAGTGTACTATTGTGTTTGTCCTAATTCAAGAAATTAGGTTACTGAGCTATTACTAGATCTTCGTCTTCCATTTTCATCTTCAAATACCTGTTCTTCTTTCATTCGTAGAGGTTGCTCGGCAGATTTGCATTTCCTCTTCTTTCTTGAAATCATAATGTTCTTTATCGTGATGCTTGCCCTCTTTATTCTTGTTGTCATCTTTTTTCTCCTCACTATGGGTGAGGAGAGAGAGATTGATACGAGAGAGATGATTTTTTCGTACTGTAGCATATGCACGGAACTGATTATTTATTCTAAATACGTAATATGTAATATTATGTAAATGGAACAGAAGTTTAACTTTAATCAGGCATCATTATCATTGTAGATTTCTATTCAGAGTTTACTTAAAATACAATAAGAATGCTGCACCCAAAGCTGCTAATATCCATCCCCTGATACGAACATTGTCAATTTGTTAGCGCGAAGTAATAAAAGACTTCCTTTCCCCTATATCCCTGAATTAAGTAGCTCAATGTTTACTAACTAAGTCTCGGTAAACACAATTAAAACGGCATCTCGCGTGTGGACGGATTCCAAGAGACTTAGATATAATTTTCCATTGTAAATCCGAGCTTTGAGGAGCCCTTTCAAATTCCCCCGTCCGCTGTAAAGGAAATTTTAACGATAGCAAATTGTCTATTACGAGTTGTCTTCTTTCCTATTAAAAATTGTAGTCGTTTCAGAACATTTTTAAAATAGCCGCCTGGCAAGCCGCTTCGCTTCGCATTCGCCATTGGGTAAGGGAATCCTTTATGATACAATTATATGCATAATTGATATTATTTATCTTAAGAGTAGTTCAGTTTGTCGTGTCGACTAAATTCCTACGCTTGTTTTTCTAAAACAGAGTATTATTAAGCTTACAGTAACTTAAGCATCTCAATAGGTTAAACAGTATTCAATGGTTAAACAATTTATCGTAGAACACTTCCTTTTTCGAGAATTATGTATCTAAGATTTTACAGAAGTCAACTTTTTTAAGATGTTACATATTATATACTTTCCTATGTATACAGTTACTGAACTTAAAAGTAGTCATTTGATTGTTTTCGCTTTTATTAAATATTTTTAAAGTAAAGAAAAAATGGTTCTGTAGAATACGCATGCAATGCTATCTATTATGTTATGTTTAAGATTTTTCATTGACTTTCAATTCTACTCGTAAACTAAATAGAAAACAACTGCACTCTGTAGCAGCGCGTGTTTGCTTATGACCATGGTCCATCTATGTAAGTTGTTGGTCCTAGTTAATTATATTTTTAACTTGCCCAACAGTAATGTTGCTATATTCAGAATGATCAGACAGTGTGATAAATAACCATCTTTGTATAAGTATTCGTAACACAGCCCGATTTGATATGTTATTATACATATTGCCCTGGCATTATAAGTAGTACAATGTACAATGGTTCATAATATATATATATAACTAGCAACCCGCCCCGGCTTCGCACGGGTAGCAGATACATCTTCAATAATTATCATCATATTTCAATCAATTTACACAAAATCTTAACAAATTATATACCTAAACCTTCCTCATGAATCACTCTGTCTATTAGTGAAAACCCCATGAAAATCCGTTCAGTAGTTTTTCAGTTTATCGCAAACAGACAGACAGACAGACGCTGCTGGAGACTTTGTTTTATAATATGTAGTGATAATGTCGATACCTTGTAAATAAAAAAAAACTTAGTTGAAAAAGATATTAACGCTTTTTGAAGCATTTTTTTCTTAACTTACTTTTATATATTTTTATGTTGAATAAGAACAAGAAAAAAACTAACACGAAATTTAGGTCCGAATCTTATGTTCATATTTAAAAGAATCTAGGAAAACACAGCTACACACATCATTACAGTTAATTACAGGTACACGTTACAACAAGCTATACGCCACGGATCAGAAGTAGCAGAAGCCATTACACCGCATTGTATCACCATGCTTTCTTAAAAGATAATTACTTTTTCAACGAAATTAAACGGCTTTAACTGGTATAAAGAATGCTACTACAAACTTGTATTAATTATATTATCACCCTGAGAGGTGGACTTTTTCAAAAAAAAAGGTAAGGTAAAGGTCTTCTCGTGGTTACTCGCCTGTGTAATTAAGAAATAATAATTTACTGCATGAATGTTTCAACGAACTTTGTTTAAAATACTGGAATAATAAAATATTTTCATATAATTTTTACCGTAAGTATGAGATACATACGTTAATAAAAAAAATATTCATGTACGTCAATGTCTACATCTCTGTATGGTAAATCTGCCTATAAAGACTTCCTACAGGACAGGCTAAGCCTAGTGTAGGAGGTTCTTGGAATAATCAGACTAAATATTCTTTAGAAACATATTCTAAAGAACACCTATTCTTTATAACAGTAATGTTATAATTTTGAAGTAATATTGATAGATAGATAGATAAACTCTTTATTGTACAACAAAGAAAGAAATTAATACAACTTGTATACATATGTGTAGATTCTTATCGAACAAAAGCCTGAGTACAATTGGCGACCTTATCGCGATTTGCGATTTCTTCCAGGCAACCATTGGATGGAAAGAGAAATTCTGAATGAGATGACGAGTTGCAGTGTACAATTGATTTATATTGCTTATTTTAATATCAAGAACTTGTATTACTTTGTGTAAATAAATATATTTTATCATTATTATTAAATCGCATGGTGTAAAAAACAACCATTTAATAAATCCGACTAATTTTAAACAGAAACGAACGGAAATACGTAATTAAATTCCGTTGTATTTAACGACAAACAAACGGACGTCTGTCACTCTGTATATTTTAATGCGTAATGTATAAATTAACAAGTTCATTTTTGTTTTATTCGAGGTAGAAAGGGGTCAGATATTCCGATGGACGGCAGTGGGTAAATCAGAAAAGGGGGACAGAATCGAGCTAACGAACCGGACCAACCCATTACTTCAGCAGACGGGCGCTGTCATGGCTACAATGGCGTAATAGGTAGGTATACACGAGCCACCTAGTTGCGGAAAAATGATTTAGCGCCTCCCCCAACCTCGGACTAGTGGGAGGAAAATATATTTTAATAAAGCAAAGAATAAATTAGAAAGATATGTATAACTTTCGTGATGAATAAATGGTTATTTCATTGATTTTTGTTGCATTTGGAGGAATATCTTGGATTTTATTTTGACTATAGAGAAGTTGCGGAGCCGAAAGTCATATGTATATGTACAGTCTACGTGGACTCACCCCTTTTTTAACCGACTTCTGTCTTCTTTCAAAAATGTAAAATGTTTTAGTTTTTAGTAAAAATAATCCTTTATATTATTTAATATTCATTCCCAAATCTACACCATACTAAATTACTCTAGTCCTGTCAGTCTAGTACTAGAGTACTCAATAAAGGTAGAGGAAGTAGAGGTCCTTCAAAACTTAGAACTTGCATGTTTCTTAATTTGTTTTTTAATGTAGTACAAATATTAATTTTAATTCTTATATTGTATAACTTTTAAACTTTCGCGTTCTATGATAATATAATTATGTATGTACACGTGCAACCTGGTCTAAACGTTAAGTTTATGTAATATCTATTTCGTGATCGTTTATTCGTGAATGTAATATTATTTGTTTTTAGGCAGTTTTAAGCATTTATAAGAATTATCACAAAAGAGTATTTTTTTAATTATTCTGGGATAATTCTATAATTTTTACCAATCGAGATGCATTTCTAGCTAATATTGGCTTTTATTTCAATGACACGTTATGCGGAGGGATAACCGAATATGGTGAAGAAAGTTTTATTTATTTAAATTGACGGCTACAAGAGTAAAGGATGACTAACGAAAAAATGGATGAACCTCGTGGAACAGGATGTAGCGAGGTGACCACTTAAACCATTCCGCCTTCCGTGCAGTAATTGTATTTATTACACTATATGTTTGGAGGTAGCAAAATATGCGACATAAACAGCCGTATCGTTTGGTTGTAGTTAGTTGTTTCGTTTTTCATTTTCACGGGGCTGTAAACCTCAGAGCTTGATGTTTATTTCAACTTGATACTTAAACCAAGATACTAAAGAAACTTCATAAATACTACACCAAAGGACGGAGGGATTTTAATTCACATTTAACTTTGAAGATCTGTAATGTACATTAACAAAATACCTAAAAAATGCTTTAAATTTTATTTACACCCATTATGATTTTTTCCTCAGTTTGAAGAAACGCCCGGCTTTTGAGTTATTGTTTTCGAGCATATATCTAGGGAATATAAGATTGGCCGACGAAAACTATAATTTAATCTATATATTAATACGTGAAGCGAAAACTTTGATCCCTTTTTACGAAAATTGGGCGGACGGAGGAGTATGAAATTTCGCACACTTATAGTTTATACAGAGAAAAAGTGACGAATGCTAAAATTTTTGAACAATATTTGCTACAAAGTTAAAAAAAATGCAAAAACGGGTACATAGAGCTATGACTGTCCAGTGTATATTTTGACCTGTCATGGTACAAAAGTCTATACAATGACAGGTCAAGTAATTTTGGCCAATGAAATAAATCATGGTCGAAATTCGACCACCACGCGATCTCTAGTAAATATGAAACGTTATTTTGTCCTTTCAACAAATGTTAGATTTTGTTTCGAAGGCATCAAAAATTATTCAAGTGGGATACCCATTAGGTATCGTTATTAGTATAATATTAACAGCTAATGCTAATATTGTCTAAGTGAAAAGGCTGACATAATTGAAAAAGCAGGTAATAAATAACAAGGATGTTGATCCAATACATACTCGAATTCACCCGGAAATGTCTGTGTAAAAATAAAATCTAATAAGACTTTTACGAGCGTGCATAATAAGAAAGGAAATTAATACTTAAAAAAAAGGTGTGTGTCAGCTCCACAGCTCCGACACACGACTGGAGTTTACAATTTACTGGAGGCTCTCTCTATCTTTCTCTCTCTCTCTCTCTCTCTCTCCCTCTCTATCTCTCTCTCTCTGTACAGTATATATTCTATATTTATACATATATATATAACATAAAGGTATATACACATATCTACTTACATGCGTCGAGGATAAGGAATAAAGCACAAAAAGCACAACCAAGTGTTAAAGCTTTACGCTGCCCTCCGATCACTAAATTTTACTCTTCAAATTTTTTTCTTACCGGGCGCCTTGAATGAAAATCGATTCTTAAGGAATAAAGTCTAAAACTTTTATTTGTGGTTATGGATATATATGGCTTTCACCTGATGGTAAGTGACTACCGCCGCCCATGGACACTTGCGATTCGAGTCACACGTGTGTTGTCTGCATTTAAGAAGAGTAGGGAAAGGAGGCTCGGGGGCGTTAGGGCCTCCGTTAACCTCACTCGCTCGGCCAAACACAACGAAGCATTGCTTCACGCCGGTTTTCTGTGAGGCCGTGGTATCACTCCGGTCGAGCTGGCCCATACGTGCCGAAGCATGGCTCTCCTCCAAACTAAATCCACTTTTCTTTACCGAGTCAAAAATATAACACTTTATTTATTTATTTTGTTTTGAGGAAGGCTTACAGACTAATAACTAAATACTGCATAAACATAAAATAGGTAACTTAATTGCTAATGACAAGACCCAGACCCAACTCCCTGTTTAATTATTCATCGGCTATACATATAACTCCTAAGTTATGAACGTATTGAATATACGAGAATATGAAACTATTGCAACTTTTTGAACGTTAATAACCCAGTGAATATGTAAAAGAAATTCAGTGAATTGATATACTACTTCAGACACAAATATGTGCCAGCCACGTTCCCTCAAAATTATGTGTCTAGTGAAATATTCTCGGAAATGGAAGATTTACCTCTGATCAAACACAATTCGTCCTTAGTCTTAAGGAACAACTTGTCTTAAGGAACATAACATCACGCTTCTATATATATATATATGAGGCATATAAAATATATAAAATCAAAGGCAGCTAAGTGTCTTCAGATCAAATTTTCAGAAAGCAAAAAGAACATTTAATTAGTCTGAATGTTCATATATGTTCTAAATCCTAACTTCAGGGTGTGTGGTGTGTTATTGGTTTTGGCTGCCGTTGTTTACTAGTTTAAAAAAAATAAAAAACCAAATCATTAGTTCATTTTTGGAATGTGTGACACTTAGTTACCTTTGATTCTATATGCCTTATATGTCGATTATCGTGATATTATTAAATTAATACACATGTTTTTAAGATGAACAGTAAATGTTTTTTTAAGTTGGGGAACAACAGACTATCATGATGTTAACATGTGATGTGGAGGGATGAGCGAAATTTGGTAAAGAGAATATTGTGTATGGAAGTTGACGTTCAGTTGAAAAGAAAAGATGTATGGACTACGTAACAGAGAATTATATCTAGAAAGGGACTAAGCAGTGAAATGACGAATGAGAGAGGGGAATGCAAGAAGAAAACATATTTCACCAACCCAAATGAAATTGAAAAAAGGGCAGGTAGATTATTGACACATTATTGCAAGCATTGATTGAATTGAACAGCACGATACATATCACCTTCACGTAGCACAAAATAATTACGATCTCCGCGTTGTAGAAAACAACAGAAAGGTAAAGCTTAATCAATATAATGTAAATGTTTATTGAATAAATCGAAATAACAACAGACCCAGTTCAGGGTGAATTCATATTAAGTTACTGATTTGACTTTCAACATATGCATGTAATTGTTTTTAAAGAATAATTTATTTTATTAGAAGCTTTATAGTCCTATATCGTATATAACAATATATACGATATATATAATCATTGTATGATATACTATCCATTAACCTCAGTTTCAACTGCGTTTATGGTCACTCCACCGCTTCTAAGGGTCGAAGCGTGATGTTCTATAGCCTATAACATTCCTCAATGATTACTCTATCCAATACAAAAAGAATTATTCAAATCCGACTAATAGTACTAGAGAGTAGCAGGTTTAAACAAACCAATAATCAAACAAATAACTCTTCAGCTTTATTATATTAGTAAAGATTTCCTGTTATTGCAGTTAAAGCAATGATTATACATTTGTAAAATCAACAAAATTTGTTTTTCCTTCTTTAAATAGGATAGTTCTCTATGGTTAAAAAAAAACTTTATAGTCCTCATCGGATTTATTACTATTGACATGTTTTATTTTATTAATTTTCAAACCAAACATTAAAAAAAAAACAAATAGCCAGTCATGGGACTGCCAACAGAAGTGAAAACTTAAAAGAAACGACGAACTTAAAACTTCACATTAACAGGTTGGTGACATTAATTAATAAAGAGCTGACTGAACTCAATGTTTAGATTAGCGCCCTCTAGTGGATCTATATTTGTATTATTAGCGTCTCTCTCTCTCTCTCTCTCTCTCTCTCTCACTCACTCACTCACTCACTCACTCACTCACTCACTCACTCACTCACTCACTCACTCACTCACTCACTCACTCTCTCTCTCTTTCCCTCCCTTCCTCCCTCTCTCTCTCCCTCTCTTAAATAAATTGCTGTGACTGCCACTCGACTACCGTGTTAAATTCATTCCTTTTACATCATGACTTTCCTTTATTATAAAATGACAATAACCTTAAGTGTGACTTATTTCTCGCCTGCCAACGTTCTCAAAGTGGGAACTAATGGGTAGTATTGGAAATATGTGAGTGTGTTTTTGGTTTGGTTCGATCTCGATATCAATTCACCATAAATGGGTTATAATAATGAGAATTGTATCTTTTCAAAATCAGAAAACCTACGATGGCATATGCCTTTGTACGCATTTTAACTTTATGTGATTAAAGATCAGAGAGGAATATGTAGGTTACAGTAATATGGATATCTGAAAGTTGTGTACTTAATATAATGGCCCGCAAGCCAGTAACAGATTTTCATGAAAATTCGTAAGCCGCTGCAAATATAACCTTGTAGCTGGTAGTATACCGAGGGAAAACTCGTCAGCTGGTGCGTCTAAATACGCAATAGATACTCCCGTCTGGCTCAGGTCAGGAGCCAGACGGGAGTATCTATTGCGTACCTAAGGTGTACCTTTCAGGGTATCAGCTGACAATCTTTCCACCGGGATACAGCCAGCTGACATTTTTATTTATTCGCAATAGTATATAAACAGTCATCTTATAAATTTTCAATTGAGAAGAAATCACTGAACGTGTAAGTACAAATTTCTTTCACATTCATGTGACCAGCTGACGTATAATCCACGACTCTATAGTCTTTTCTTTTTCTTTAAGGTATTGGGTTAGCTTTAATTTGATACAATTCTCAATCCGGAGGAAATGACTAAAAGTAATATTTTTTACGCGGTAGGCTGCTGCACCTCAAACCCCCGATGGAACCGCAGCTGACCTTACCGAGGCTTCATGAAACAACTTTCTAAAGCATTTTACGAATTATCGCCCGAGAGGAAATGACTGACGAAATTTTTACCTGGCTCGTTTACTATAATATTTCATTATTTATTAACTTTTGCTTAATGAATTGTCAGGAGTAGGAGCCAGCTCCTACTTCTGACAATTCAATAATTCTTTAAAAAAAAAAACAACTTCAAAAAGAAAACTATTGAATAAAAGACTTATATGGTTTTCTCATGGATGCCATTGTCAGAACTGGACCAAATTAAAATGGGACCACACGGAAAACACCAGCTTTCAAATAAAAAAAGAATCGTTAAAATCGGTTCACCCAGTCGAAAGTTCTGAGGTAACAAACATAAAAAAATACAGTCGAGCTAAAAACCTCCTCCTTTTTTGAAGTCGGTTAAAAATACATATTATTGGTTTAATTGAAATAAATAGTTTTGATTTATTGAATGAAAATAATTGAAGTAAATCGTATTGTGTTGTGGTAAAATTGTTCCACTTCTAATGTACTTATTAATGCGACTAGCAGACGCTTTTATTTGTTATAATAACGTTTTAAATTGTTTCTAGCGCACTCACTTAAAAGTTTTAATAGTTCTTATAGCGCACTCCGCAGAAGGCGCTTAATTTGTTTAGACCTGGAAGGAAATATTAAAATACGAAGCAGAATGATTTAACTCAGTTACGTCAAGTTATTTGTATACTAAAATATAATGAATACCTTTTCAACGTATGTGTGTTGTTAACTGATAGTCGTTAAATTATTACAGCAGTGTAGAAATCTGGAAAAAAGTAGTCATCATTGTAGCCATTGGTCGTTCATTGCTTAAAGTGCCTAAAGACCACAAAGAAACATCATGCTCCAAAAAAAAATTATTTAGTTAGAAGCCGTTGATAATTTTAGATAGAGATGTTCTGTCAGGCTGAAGGAGCAATAGCAGTGAGCATTATAATATTGAGAGTTTTCGGTTAGTTTCGAGTGTTCAAAATGACCGATGACGATTAAATTGACGATTTTATGAAACGCCCCAGCTTCGCACGGGTAGCAGATACATCTTCAACAATCATCATCATATTTCAACCAATTTACACAAAACCTTAACATTTTATATATAAACCTTCCTCATGAATCGCTCTACCTATTGGTGAAAATCGCATGAAAATTCGTTCCATAGTTGTTGAGTTTATCGCGAACAGACAGACAGTCTCAGCGGGGGATTTTGTTTTATAATATGTAGTGATAAAGATATTGAATTTGATGACAAGTTATCATGGAAGAGCACCAGTTTGGGATATTATGCGAATTTGTTGCCTATTTAATAGGAATCAATACAGCACTAAATCATTGATTATTATTGTGTTAAAATAAGTATAAAATTGCATTTAAGTACGTATATGAATCTCTCTCAATTAATTGTATAACTTATGTCGAAATACAAAAATATCTAAACAAATAAACAATTTTTTAAGCTAGAGCTAAGATTCGCTTGTAGGTAATCTCACTTATTCATAAACAAACTTCCTCTCCTTATGAAAAACTCACTATGTCGTCGTAGTATTATTATTATAGTATTGTGGTATTGGGCAAGCGCGGTTGTGTATGAGTGATCCTTCTGTTTCAATAAAGTGTGGCACGTTGATATTGGAGCTTAACTGCATTGAAGTATTTATTTTATTATTGCTTCAAGTGCCTAGTGTTACCTCGATCATTTCTGGTCTTTTGTAGAGCATTCTTGCTTTATAGTTCACTGCTCAGACTTATGGCTTCGAGACACCTCCAGATCCTATCAGCAGTAATTGTTTTGTATTTCCTGCGCTTGCGTGATGTGCAAGCCTAGGGTAATACTTAGGTGCCGCATCTTGATGTCTTACTTTCCTTTTAAGGTTAATTTCCACGCATCTATTTAATACGGAGAGATCGGTTTAAAAGACGGAGGCTTTTGTTCCCAGATTGGCACTCTACCTGAATTTTAGCGTCTTTCCGTAAATTCCATAACCTACATCAAGGCCTGTTTTAGACCTATCGGAGTACCACCCGTGACTACCATTTTTGTTGGATTGGAGGCCTTCCAGCCATGTATCCCTCTGTGGTATGTCTACTGTGTACCTTCTTACGCAGCCGATCTCTGTTTGCATATCATCCGTTGGCATGTTTAGAGATCTTATTTCGAAAACCGACTCTTTTAGTCAGTTTAGTGTTCGTGATTACCACTTTAGTTTCATGTGTGTACATATCCTATATATGCTTTTGGTAGCTTCTTTTTGCACATCAATATTGACCGGAGTCAGGCTTAGTAGTGTGTTTAGAGCATGCTCTGGTGTCAAAGATAGCGCACCAGTGGCTATTAAACAACCCGTACGTTGAAGGCTGTCTAATTTGTTTGAGGTAGTCGTTTGACTTACTTTACGGCACCAGACGCAAGCTCCGTACGTTACGATTAGTGTTGCAATCGCCGTGTATAGCCATAGGGCAATCTTGGGCTGAAGTCCCATATTGAAATAAAACTATTTTTAACGGATTCTATCGCGATTCATTTAGTGTTATTTTACTATTTACACTGATCCCGACGTTTCAGTTGCTTTTCAGCTAGCCTAGTAATTACTTTCTGTTTTGTAACGGTCAGGTCTGGTTTGTAACATTTTGACTAGGATTCACGCTGAACGCTATACGCTATGATGATAGTTAGGGAGTGTTAGGTTAGGAGCTTGGCTCTCCATAAGATCTGATAACTTTTTTACAGTTCAAGCAATATGTACCTACTCGTCTTGGCGTTACTTTACATAAAAATGTTTTTGGTGGGATCTATTACTAATATAATAAGGCTGAATAGTTTTGTTTGTTTAACAAGTGAATGTCTAAAACTATTACATTCAAAAAATATTTTTGTATGACATAGACACCTATATGTTTAGATAAACTTAAAATATAAAACCTTATTTAAATTCAAAATTGATGCGAATCGTCCGAGTCATACTCGTATATACAAGAATTTATATATTAATTCGTAAAGAGAATTCTTTGTACCCCTTTACGAGCCGCGCACAGACGTATGTGATATTGGAAAACTTAAAGTTTATTTGTAAAACTGTACAACGATCCCATGTATGTATATGTTGATATGTCAAGGTATGAAAACTCTATACACTGATAGTTTAAGTAATACTGGTCATAGGTAAAACCAAAGATTTCAAGATAATATATGGTCGAAATTCGACCACCGGCGACCTCTAGTTAAAATAAATGATTAAAATGTATAAATTTCTAGATGCCAGTATAAAGTTATGTCACAAACTTTATCAGAACTTTCAAAAGTGAGTAAACGTCAGAAACAGTATACATCGATAAAAAACATTTTTTTTTGTATTTACCATAAAGAGGCAAACAGGCATACGACCCACCTGATGACGTGAAATTACTTCAAATCATACACGTAAATAAAAAGTAAAACATAAATATTTATAATATTAATTTAGAATAAAAACAAGAATTGTCTATGTGGTTTCATTAGAAACTCCCGAAATATCAGATACTAACTAACTTTAAATCCCCGCAAAAGATTTAAGTCCGAGTGCGAAACTTTCTGCAAAGAGATTTGAGGTCTGTCGTATCGAAAGGGCAAATCATGGAATTTCAAATTGTTGAGACTCCCGCCCCATCTTTAGAATTAACAGCTAAATTACGTTTCTGGTTAGTAAACAAGACTATTTTTTTTGGACGCCATATAAACCGAACTCGGAAAACTGATTCAGTAACTTATCTATGTGTTAGTGTGCTAATAGATTTCAAGCAATAAAACGCGTAGTTTGATTGATGAAGTAAAACATGATTGACTAAGAAAGTACAAAAAGTCAGTTATCTAGTAGACATTGATTGAACGACCGTGGAACTTGGATGAAATTGTCTAAAAAGAAATTTGAACTTTGTCTCACCTAAACTGTGACGATAATTTGCGGTGGACATTTTTTCCACTTTAATTTGGTAAGAAATTAGGGAAAAACGCTGATCTCGATAATCCAAGTTAAGCTTAATTACTTTCTGCTAGTTTGCGTACCTACTAAATGTTTTATAAGACCAAATAAAAGACGTTAAAGAAATAAACATGAGGTCATTTGCAGATTGATTTGTCGTGACGCTTGAACCTCGTCAGCGAGGGAACTATTCTGAAACTAGATGAAAACCCGGTTTCGCTCGGGTGAAATGTGACTCATAATACACAATCTTTTACAAAATGTAGATATATATTTATAAAAAAAAACACAAAAGTTGTTTAGTTTGATAGAATGAGTACTCACCCGAGAAGTTGGCAAAGGTACTTATTAAGAATCTGACAGCTCAATCAATAAAAGCTCATTTACACACTGAGAACAATGTGTCATCACTGACACTGACTGACAGGGATGCGTTCATAGAAAACATGGCGGTACTGTGCCGGACCGGACGGAACTGTAACTTCACTGATACGTGTGAATTGGCCTTAACGAACTCAAGATGGCATCCGAGTAGCCAATATGGCTGCCATTTGCACCATTAGAATTTAACAAAATACTCGACTGTCCGAATTTTGCGGAAATAAGTTATCGACTCGAAATCATTATTTTTTATGTTTTATTATTCAGGTTAGGTTTCAATCGAGTTTACCGTAGCCCTTGACCATATTATTAATATGGATATATGCGTCACTGGCAATAAGCCCGCGGGAAGACATAACGGGTGGTATTCAATCGGCTCAATTCAGACGTATTTTATCAAGCCTTCTACGGCGTATGATAACCGTGAAGTATTTCTCACACTAAACTTATTGGTACATAAAACTTCAACAGTATGTTTTTAGATTGAGGTCCCTAACGTGGCTTGTGGTGGACAGAGTTAATCCGAGGGACAGGATGCCTTAAAAAAAGCTGTGCCCGGCCCCCTCCTATTTTAAGCGCAGTGTCGCACACCGTGTGGTTTTCAGTCAGTACGATTCCAAAACACCGCACACCGAGAATACCATTTTCCGGGATAACCCGTGATTTTACACGCTCAAAAAGAAAAAAAGTGTTAGATATTTTTATTTACATTCTAGCCAGTTAAAAGTGAATTTTGACTCATGCTATAGTATTTAAAAGTATTACTAGGTTAGATATTTTTATTTCCATTCTTATTAGTTAAAACTTATTTGCCTGATGACTTGAGAGATTTTTAACCGAAGCTGGTGCCCGCGCATTTGCGGCAGGCGCTAGGAGAAAAGCTGTTCCCGGATCCTTTCTATTTTAGGTGCAGCAGACCAGGCACAGTAGCAGACACACCGTGCGGGTTCACCCACTGCGGTGGCTGCCCAATGGGGTTCAACACGCACAAAAAAAAGGAGTTAAAGCGAGGAGAAAAAGTGTTATGCTCTTTGCATGCGACTTTCTCTCTCTGTGTTTCTTCATACTATAATATGCGAGTGTGTGTGTGTGTGTCTGCGCACACGATTTTTTTAATTTTTACTTCATGACAGGAGTATTATTTTAAATACATATTTAATATGCGGGAAGCTTTTGTTCCACTTTTAGGACTATTGATTTACAGACTTATTTACATAATACTGAGTCGGTGATTAATAAGTTTTGAAAACTTTAAGCCAATGTTTAGATAGTCTTAACCAATTTTGTTAACAACTCCTCCCATGGGACTATGGGCCGTAAGTTTTTGTTACCGTGTTTTTATTAGCCTCCTTTACATGTCGAAATGAAGAAAAGTTTACATTTCGTTGTGTAAGCTCTTCTATAACCAGAGGCTAAAGAAGAGGTCACGAGGTGTACAGGATTCCAGAAACCTCCACTAGGATGTGACGTCATTTTCTGACCATTTAAAGAATATTTCATACAAATGAACCTTATTTCCAGAGAAAAAAACGATTAAATCTAAATATCAAAAATTCAAAATTATAATAACAATAAGTAGTAATATAATTAAGGTATGCGTTCGATCAAAAGTACTTTCAGTTAAGGCAGAGACATTTAAGAAAGAATAAAGTTTTTGCGATACTTAATCGCAAGTCCAACGCCTTAGCCATTACGCTACCGCCGCTTACACATAATATATAAGGCTTCACTCGAAAGACACGTTGTCAACGGCAGAGGCAACTGCACCCGACTGCCGCCGACAGCTGTCGACGGGTGCAGTAACCTCTGCCGTTGACAACGTACCGTTCGTGTATGTATAGGAAGCCTAAAAATATGGAATGTTGATATGGGATATTGAAAATAAAATATAGTTTAAAACGAAAAGATACGCTTTCACGAAAACAAATCTTAATTATTTTACTGTATACCTTTTACAAAATTTATAAATCGTGCTCTTCCGTTTTTGGATGAATTTAAATTATTTTAGTAACCCAAAAATGTAAGGGTTCTTTACAGAGATTATCTTACAAAGATTTCAGACATCCATTTTTACAACTTACCGTTCCTTTTCCATTCCGTCCAAACTATTTGTTAAAGTTTAATTTCGTTAAGTAAGTTTAAACCCAAATACATAATAATTGAATGGGTTAATGCAAATAGGTACTATTCAGAGATTATTCTTATTCGTAAAAGGCCTTTTCTTAATTTATTATTAATTTTTTGACGTTTACTTTCATTTCTTTCGTTAATTATTTACTTGAAATTAAGTCTAAGAATTAATCTTAAATTAAAGGATAAGGAAATTAGAGTAAGAGTCTATAAGAGAGGATGGTGAAAATTGAATCGTAAGTAGTAGCAGATGAAGTTAACATAAAGTCTAAAAAAGTTACGCTTTTTTTAACGAGTTCCTACTTCAAAATTAATTGCTCGGTTTGTTAGCCTGCCCGCGCTCAATGTGGACAAAACTTACTTGATGACATGATATGATATGACGATGACATCACACGACGATGACAGTTTAGATAGTTTATATATTTTGAGGAGCTTTATCAAAGGCTATGAATAACAGAAATAAACATAATTACGAAAAAAGTTGCCAAAGTAATTTTATTTGTACACACCGGTTAATAATAAAATAGAGTTAGGTACAATAAATAAAAGTCTATTTATTTTCGCTTTTGTTGTTTACAAGTATTTGTTTGTTAAAATAAATACCTGGCAGCAATCGCTTATATATTTTATACTAGCATCCCACCCCGGTTTCGCACGAGGACAAATTATACATCTAAACCTTCTTCATGAATCACTCTGTCTATTAGTAAAAACCGCATGAAAATCTGTTCAGTAGTTTTTTAGTTTATCGCGAACAGACAGACAGACAGACAGACGGGGCGGGGGACTTTGTTTTATAATATGTAGTGATGTAGAAACATTGATTTGATTAAGATGTACCTGTTTTATGTTAACTTTTTATAACCCGCTGGTAAAAAAAATCTAAAAACAATATTATTGGATCACACGGATCTAGGAACACTTTCACTTTGCATCAACTTAGTACCTAGTAAACTGGTCCAAATACCGAGTAAAATAGATATTAGGTTTTCAGTGAATGCTTACCTATTCAAAAGTGTACGAACGCAAGTTCCATATAAAACGTGAACCATTTTAATGCCATTGTTATAGTTTGCAAGAGGAGTCATAACAGATGATCCCGATTTTATTGCAGTTCTGAATGCAATATTCCACCTTTTTACACGTACCTGTAAACCTCCGTAATATTAGACGGTCATAGCTACTTACATTGTATGTGTAGATGCTATCTACTCAGATTAGATGCTCGGCGTTATTGTTGATGTTCTGTAACTAATATCAAATGATTAATGGTTTTTGTAAGATTGTTGTAAGTAATTAGCTGCACGAATTTCTAAGTCCAGTACAGATCAGCCCACCGTTGGGTATTACAAATAAGATTAATAGATCTTGTGTAACGTGTTATCAAAGAGCCCTTCGTTATCTGTATTATGATTCTGTAACAGTCATTCAAAGTTGTTTATATATTTTATTTATCTAAATATATATAAATCATATATAGCAGGGTCTTGTGGCTAGATGGTAACAGAGTTAAGTGACTTTAGCCAGGTCAGTCTTAGGATGGGTGAACACATTGAGACCCCTCGGTGCCTTGGAGAGCACGTAAAGAGATGCGTCGGTCCTGGTTGCTATACGAACATCTGTGGCATTCATTACGGGTAGTTGAAGCCCTAAAAAAGATCCGACAACCTGCTCTAATTACAGAACTTCAATGTCGCCTAGTATTTAGGTTGTGGAGGTCTGATGGCAGTCGCTTCACGTAAAATATCGAAGTTTGGCCGTATCGTAGTTAGACTGAAAGTCGACCCCAACTTAGTTGTTATAAAGCTCGGAGGATAAAAATATTTTATTTATCTAGTTTAAAAATAATTAGAAGGAAATTCTGTAAATTTAGAATTCCGTGAGGGAGGAAATATCCTATAGAAAATTAGTCTTTTCATGTGACTAATGTCGCTAGACTTCTTTAGGTAGGGAGTCAATTTTGCAGAAGAAAAAAATAGCTAATATTTGACAGACGTGGCAATCAAACCCTGACGGCGCTAACTCCAGCCACGTCTTAATTCCGTTGCTACTTTTGCCTGCGACTGTATGGCAAATAAATTTTAATGTTATTTAAATAACGTTTTTTTCATCAGAATTGCCCTGTCTTCCGTTTTTATTCTAACAAAATAAATGTATGAAGTTTGCTCTAATCCAGGGAAGGAAAACTAAAGCTAGCGAAGCAAGCGTGCGATCTAGAATGCAATGAATCCACAGTCTAGCCCGCGGAAATTAGCACAAAACTAGCGTTGGCTGAAAAAAAAAATATGGAAAAAAAATCAATACATACTTGCTAGATTTTTGTCTATGACGCTAGATGTTTATTTTTTTTAATAAGGATTATTATTATTACCCGTTAGTTGCATTTTGGAATACTGTACTTTTTTCATAATTGCTAAGTGATTGATTTATTGATAAGTTATTTCTATATACACAAAATAATGTCGTTTTAATATAAATTATTTAAATAATGCCATAAGTATCGAAAACACTTATATTACTATTATGTTAAAAAGTAAAAAAAAAACGAATACAGGAAGATAATCAGAAACAGGTGTCAAACCATCCTTTTATATTGGTCCCGACCGCGCTCGCCAACGGGTAGTCGTAAAAACTTACCACTTCATCGAGTGGCTTTCATGAATCGGTTTGATTCGGGAGCGATCGGCACGCTTCGTGCCGCCTCGGGCCTTTTGGGCGGGCGGAAATTCAGTCTTCAAACATAGCGGCGGAGGATTGCCGTGTCTCCGTCTATTAATAAATTTTAGTTAACATCGTTAAATAAACAATTATTGTTGTTAGACAAAATTTTGAGAAAGGTGACGCAATTATTTTAAAAACTTAAATTATTTTTAATTTTTTTTTCACTTACAGTGTAAAAGTGTTTCAAGTTATTTTTTACAAGTGCAATTGGATTGTGAACAAAATTGACTTAAGTACGTCGGGAATTATGTTAACGCGCCCTACTAAAAGTATGACATTTATTAAGGTGAGAATAAGGTTTCGAAATTGGATTAGTTTAATAATGTTCTGACATATTTCTTTTTGAACAATTTGCCTTTCCAGGTCTGATTGGTTTAACTGACAACTTTTTATTTCTTCTTTTAGGTTTTTTAGTTTTTTGTTTTAAATATGAACAGTTATAATTATTTTAAAAATATTTAAGCTTTGTTATAGTTTACGACTATACTTTTACGATTGTCACCCGAGTTTCTCAAGGTTTCACTTAAATTTCTTAATTAACAAACTTTTGATAGCAATTACAGTTTTTTTTTGACTAGTTATCAACTCTGTGTATTTTCCTTTTCTTCCAATTATATCTCTCTTAATTAAAACCATACGGTAGGTTTCGTTTTGCTTACCAGGTACATTGAATGGACTGTGGGAGGCTCTCAAAGAACTCGTTTAATTATACTCTTGCATCTTTTGATCGTGTTTACATTGTATGCCGTGAAATGATAGTGCACAATGGGATATTTAATTAGTTATACTATCAAAATAAAAGAGGCACTTATTATATTGTAGGTCATTGTAACCTTGTATAGTTTAATTATTAAATAAATCAAATCAGACGTTGAGATTCATGAAATAACAAATGAGTTCCATGAAATCTAGGGAGTAATTAAATTATTTAGTTAGTAGTAATAGTTTAGTTTTGGAATCACCCAAATTCCTTATTTTGCTTACGCTGCCTTTAGACTTGGCCGAATGAGATTTTAGCTTAGAATTAATTAAGTTGAGTGAATTCGAAATACCAAGTGTTTTGTTTTCTATTAAAAATAATGTTCTTCTTTTTTAAATTTAAACTATCATAAAAATGTAGATAATATTAAATTTCTGTATAACTCCTTAAACTGGCTTTGACAACATTTGGATATTATACGTTGTCATAGGCTTGATATCGCAGCAAGATGTTGCAGTTGGAACTACTATTTAGTGAAGCTTAGTTTATTTTTCTGATTGTACATAGGGGATTTTGTCTTAAGCATTCTCTTAACGGTTACAAAAGGTTTAGTTAATTATTTCATTGTTTCTTGCAACACGTCTTCATAGGAATCATCAACCAGGTTTACTTGTACCGAAAATATAGATATCTTATTGTAGGGTTTACAAGGAGCATATCGTATACTAAGTATGGCAAGCGTCTTACAGATTGAAAACAACATGATCTACTGCTGTTGTCTTTTTAGTAAGATTTTTCGTTTTGTTTTTCCGGTGTTTTTCTTCGTATTTCGTAATCACAGGTTAACGACATATTGTTTTAATTATAAAACAAGGAAAACTTATGAAAAATAACATGATGTTGCTGCTGTTTTCTTAGCTGTATTATAGTATTTAACATTATTATATTTACTTTAAAATAAGTAAATCTGACAGTACATCAGACAGTGGCTGATATTTGGGATGAAGGAATTATCGTATTAAAATTCACCCTATTACGTATTCATAATTTTTTTACTAATGTAAATATATTTTGCCTAATCAAGATTTTTTTATAAATGTCCTATAAAAATAAAACCTGTACATTCGTCATTTCTGAACACTTGGTTTTTTAAACCATACCCTGTCTATTGATCTGAAGCTTAATTTATTAGTTGTCATCATTTAATCTTCTTCAAATCTTTAAGTTGTTCAGAAAGTAACGGAATTATTACTTATTTTGACATTTTGGAGTCATTAACGTCGGTAAGTTAAATAACTGCCACAACTTAAAATTAAACTATCATCAATCTTTCGCTATTCGGGAAAGTAATAACAATAAATACGCGTTCAGCTTTTACTTTGCCGCATTGACAGATTTGTTTACACAACAAATGTTTACTTTGGAGTGAGTGATAGTATTCACTGGGGTACAACAGAGGCTCCGGATAAACTTGCGGTGAGCAGGGTACACTTGCGTCACCATCCCAGCGCTGCTTTATTTTTCATAAGAATTTTGTTGAGGAGGTAACATGTCTGTAATTACATATATTGTGAGTATTTTTCTACACTTTGTGGTAATCTCGTATGTTGAGGCGCACACGTAAGTTGACGAGATGTTCCTTTTTTAATTTTTTTCTGCGTCCTCAATTTCCCTGAATACCAATTCCCCAAATACTTAATCTTGGTTTAGAAGTAGCAACTACATATGTGTTAGAATATATTAATAATTTGTTGGAATATATTAATATCTGTCTGTCACACAGTTATATCTTAAGGATTGCAATAGCTAAACAGTTATGTATTCAAATTAATAATAATATACTTAATAAAAATGATTTAACAAAAAATTCAACCGACGCAAGATTAGTAACTGAAAAGCGCAAAATTATAAAAAAATAAACTGGCTAGCCTAACCAAACTCCTACACTAATGTAAAGACTTAAACATTTTGAGGCTAGTATTTTATCGAAATCGGACTAACCTGAAAAAAGTTATATAATTGTGCGTCATCCATAAAACAAAATAAAAAAAATATGGTTGACTTGAGAAACCCCTTTGTGTTTTCGTCGGTTAATAAAGCAACAATCCAAAAATCCCAGTGAAACCACTCAATATCTAGACTATGGTGAACGCTTCCCGTTATTTAAGTTATACGTGTTTTCCACCTGAAAGTTAAAAATAATGCTTATGGTAATAAAAGTTGTAGTTTGAACAACATTTCTTGGACGTCCTGATAATGATATGGTATCGCTTTTCAGATACATACACCCTAGGGTAAGCAGTTATCATCTGCTGACAACCCTATTGTCCCTTGAAGGTCTAGCGACCCTACTTATCACCAAAAATTAAATACTTTCTGAATAGCGTTGAGTTTCTTCTCAGTACTTTCCAAAACGCTGCAGGTCCGAGTTAGACAAAACTCTGCTGTGCTTTATTCTGGGCCTGCGGACAGTTGCGTTATCATCGTAAAATTGTATTGGGAAAATCGGGCTAGTAAAGGCAATAACATACGTTTTAAAAATTAAAAACTTATATAACGTTACGTTATGAGTACCGTTATTCTGTGAGGGTTATAATAATAAAAGTTGGTAGTAGGTGTGCCTTTACTGCTCCGGCTTTTTTAATATACCGTGCACATCCCGAGGGGTTGGGACTTTCAAGCGGTGCAACGTACAGCTTTTCAATAATACGTGCAAAGATATTACTTTTAATATAAGGAAAAAGTAAATATACCGCGTGGCTGTATTTATATTATACCTGTTCTAATTAGGAACATTTCACAGTTCATACTTTTAAGATTGAGTATATTTTTTGTGTCGTTATCTTGTTTACTCAAGAACGTTATAAACTTTATAAACTCCCTCTACAGTCTATGGGAGTGAAGCAGTAATTATCACTATCACTACATATTATAAAACAAAGTCCCCTGCCGCGTCTCTCTGTCTGTTTGCGATAAACTGAAAAACTACTGAACCGATTTTCATGCGGTTTTCACTAATGGACAGGGTGATGCATGAGGAAGGTTTTGGTGTATAATTTGTACCCGTGCGAAGCCGGGGCGAGTTGCTAGTAAATATTAATTGACAGGACAATGTTAATGCAATTTGTAAAACTACGTATAACAAAGTGCAAAACAGTTATACAATTAATTATTATTCTTTAAATCAAGTCATATTTTTCTAAGTTATCTATCCAACTCAAACTATTTATTCAGCAACTGTTCAACTCATACGAGTTTATTTCGTGGTTAATGAGTCCTTCTATTGTATATTATATTGAAATTGTCATTAATCGCAGTTTTTGTATTTATTTATTATACATTTTTATACAATAACTGTTATTTTATACTATGTTATTATACATTTATTTATATATTAACTGGGCGACCACTAGAAGTATTAAACGATTTAAACCACAGTGTTTTGAGCTTTAGAACGAATATTTATATGTATTTTTATCTTTGCACATTGTTTAGCCATTTTGATATATGTATGAATTTTTAGTTCATGCAGTTTATTGCTGTAGACCTACTACAGCGTACTACGCATATAAGGCATTCAAAATTTTAATGTGTAAGAATGGATTTACTTTTTTTATTTGCACCGAAAGGTAAAGAGAGCAAGGTGCCGAAATCTTTTTCTCATTATGTCACCTTTTCCCACAACTCAATAGAATTAAGTTTTATTTATTAATTTATTATTTATTTATTTACTTCTAACCACAGATAACATAATACTATACTAGTACAGATACCTCATCCCATACAACGAAATGCGACCCTCCTAACTCGGGCAATTCCGCGGGCTACTATTTTTTAGCCTACAAAGGCGCTGGATGCCACTAGCAGCGCGATAGATAGCTAGAGCCACCTAGCGATGAATGGAAAAAAATATTTACCTACTAATAAACACGCAACCAATAGATGGCGATAATTAGTATGTAATCAGCAGGTAGGAGTGTTCGTTATATTAGATAACCGATAAAATAACTTATTACTTATAAATAATCAAACGGCCTATTATTTATTACAGCCGGTAAACATTATTTATATTGCGTGAATATATTTATTATTACATACGACCAAATCTAAGTACGTGCAACATCTCGCCATTCAAGGTCAATTTCACTTCGATCATCATTGTGTAGTATTTGTATCCCATGCCAAATTATGCTCTAGTACAACCTCATAGCAACTATATTCCCATCAACGTACAAAAATATTAGTAAAAATAATAGTCAAACCATAGATATGATAATAGTTTCGTCAAACTAATATATTTGTTTGTTTTAAACCTGAGATTAGAATATTGTTTGAAGAAAATCAATGCAGATAACTCGTTTGACATCGTTGCGAACACTCTTAGCAGTAAGTAGATAATCTACCTACCTACCATTGCAGCATTGAGGCTGCGACACGCGACGATCACGAGCAAGCCGGGCTGCCCGTAAGGACAACTTATTTTCAAAAATCAAATCAATCAATTCAAAATCTCGCACTTTTATACCCAAAATCAGTGTTGTGCAATGTACGATGTTACGTCACTCAATCACGTCACGTGTACCGAACACGTACCGTGCACTTAAACTTATTGAAGACACCGACACCACCACACCAACAGTTATTAGCTTAGATCATAGCGGCCTCACTTATCTTAATTTTGTCTTAATTTTATAGGCAAAGTCAAAATGCCGAAGCAAGTTTTACATAATTGCACGACGACACTTTTTTGAGCGACTAAGCAAATAAAATGAAAAAAGTATAATAATGTATCTGATCTGAAATAGTAATATAGTTCATAGCGGCCTCAAAATTTGATACGTGTAGTATGGATTACGTAGAAAAAAAAACACAATCAAAAGCGTAAACCTAGGTACTTAAAACCGTAATAGCATCCGTAATAGCTGTAAATTTCTCTTTACTACTTTATTATTTTTACAAACAATTTATACCAGAATAAACGTTAGTTCATAAGTAATTAGGTATTTGTATTTTTTTTAAATAACTAATTAAAAACCTTTAACTGCCCAGAACTCAGCGCTTGTAGAGGTAAGACTTGTGCCGATTTTTTAAAAGCCAAACAACAGAACGTGAACCGTATACTACGTCTGCCTATTTTTGATCACGGAAGTATGTTTTGGTTATTTTCTATATATTGAACAATTATTTTGTAGGATGTAGAGCTTATCTTGACTCAATTTAGGTTATGTATTTCGAGTGTATGAATAGTATAGACTATTATTATTATGACAGTTCAAATTACAACATCTTACTACAGTTAAATAGTAGCAGCATATTTTTTTTTAATTTATTTATTTATTTTAAAAACTTAGTACTATGTTACAAATAATAGCCAAGCTGCCAAACTATTATCTGTAACATAGTTAAGTTTTTGAAATAAATAAATATATAAAAAATATATATATTAAGCATCACATCAATCTCGCCATACATTTGAAAACAAATGCAAATTTAAGTTATGTATAAATAATTATGTCTGTATGTTTGTAACGATGTATGTATCTAATAGGTAAGTACGAAAGAGTTTCAATTGTATGCATTAAGTATGTATAGTATGCAAACATATTTGTTTGGCACGCTGTGCGTCCAAGTGTGTTTAGTTAACTTGAGGTGTGATATATAGATTTCTTTATCACTACATATTATAAAACAAAGTCCCCCGCCGCGACTGTCTGTCTGTCTGTCTGTTCGCGATAAACGGAAAAACTACTGAACGGATTTTCATGCGGTTTTAACCAATGGATAGAGTGATTCAAGAGGAAGGTTTATATGTAGTATACATGCATATTAGTGTAGAGAAAAGTCGAGAATTTCAAAGATTTGTAATGTCATGTCGTAACAAACATATTTTTGTGCGCTTACATTGCAAACGCTGGCTAAACCTTACGAGATAGATCAAATGAATGTACTACGGAATTGTATACCTTAAAAAGATCAATAAAAAAGTCAGCGATGGTATATGTGTATCTCCTAAGGATAACCCACAGTAACCATTTTTATCTTTTACATATTACAAAAAAAATATGGGTTATTTATCAACCATTTTAAACAATACCGTATTATTCTTTATCCAATTAAATATATTAGGTACGTTCTGCATTTTATGTACATCAAAATTGCCGTTTCCAGCATACAATAAAAATTAATATCTTAGAAGATATCAGAGATTTAAAAAGCGAGGGCTGAGCGGCTGGCGGGCTGAACTGATTTTGATTATTCTTTTTTGTTAGATAGGGTACCTCAAGGGTGGTTCCATGTCAAGGAAGTCAGGATCTGTTGATGGGATCCTGATGAAATTGAGAGAAACCCTCGAAATTGTAGGAACGAATAGTGTTTCTGTTTACTTTTCATTACTTTATGAGGTTTTTGCGTTTAGAATCATCATCATATCATGTAGCTGAGCTAATGATGAAAAAAAAATCAAATTATAAAAATCTTCACTACATATTACTACATATTATAAAACAAAGTCCCCCGCCGCGTCTGTCTGTTTGTTCGCGATAAACTGAAAAACTACTGAAGGGATTTTCATGCAGCTTTCACTAATAGACAGAGTGATTCATGAGGAAGGTTTAGGTGTATAGTTTGTACCCGTGCGAAGCCGGGGCGGGTTGCTAGTTTTTTAATAATGATGACTCTGATCTGTATCTGGCATGAGTCGAAAACGCTCCGTGTGCAAATGTTTTAGAAAGACATTACATACATCTACATTAATAAAAGCAAATGAAGCAAGATACCTGCCTTAAATAAAATTATAATATCATTATCTTATGTTATTTTGTAGCAATCGATATACGAGTATAATAAAGGAAACGAAATATGATTATAAAAAAAAACAGTCAGTAGTAGGACTGTATGTCAGAAGTGAAAACAATTTATATATAATTAGGTTAAAAATAAAAAGTAGGTAATAACATATCTAAATGTATACACAGGGTACACTGGAAGTTCTGCGCTCCTGGCCGCTCATAAATGTTTGAATTTCGAATTTTTTATTTTTTTTAATATAAGAAACTCGGCTCCGTCTTACGAATTTTCGATCAGGTCACGTGTCCTGACGCGAGTTTAAAATTTTTAACCATCCCAAAAAGTGCACAACGCCGCTAAAGAAGTTTTCACTTCAAAAAACAACATATTAATTTTCGTACTTAGAAGTTTATAGGAATGTTTCACGATACGACGACATAGGGAACCCGAAAACAGTCTCGTAAGAAAGAATCTCTCATTTTTGTTCATTACTACTGTTATGCTTTTTCTTCTTTTTAATAAATAAAACATAAAAATAATTGCTTAAGGAAGCAAATTACGAAGTTGAGGGACAGAGAATTTTTGATTTCTTTTTAAATTAAATTTTTTAAATTGAAAAGCAATAACTGCCGAAGAGTTGCAAGGCGCGGCTAAGAAATGAAGATTCATAGTCTATGTGAATGAGATTTGATAGTTCAATATCTGTTAAAATGCTGTGGGGTGCTGACCAAGAATGTTACCCCCCCCCCCCCTCCGCTCTTTCTCTTACTGTGGGTGCCGTAAGATTTGGCTAGGGACAAAAAACCATAAAGCGTGCAGCGTCTACCGCGAAACCACAAAACCCCACGACGACAACTGGCCCTGGTAACACACAACCTTCACAACCTTCGTCTTTGGAGTTTCTTGCCTGTTCTCCTCCATAAGATCTGCGTACTGGAACAGACTATCTTCACGACTGACTTATTCTGACTGACTCAAAACGTTGACAATTCAAAAATACTTATTGGATTAATTACCAATAGGTATTTTTAAATTGAAATATTTATATAGTTTTTTATTAATTTAAATCACATTTTTACTATGGAAATAATTTTATTTAAAATACCTACTTAATGTTTTTAAAAATAAGAAACTTCATACTATCATAATCTATACGAGCAAAGCGGCAGGCGCATAGCTAGTGGCTGGAACATTACGCATTATTAATAATATTTTAAGACAGGAAGTAAAACAAATAATTTAATAGTAGAAAAAGGATCATGATTGCTAAGTCACTGCGGTAACACAGTGTCAGGAACTCGCGAGTCCAACCTAGTCGTTGTCGTGCGTAAATACCTAATTTTGTAAAATGCAATTATGTGTTATAGCTCTTAACGTATAATTACTTAACAGGTTATCACAGACATGATTTGTTTTAGGTATCTCTATGTATATGTTCGTACTTATTACACAATGACATCAGTAATGACATTGTATCCGATTATACAATGCATCTACTAAACAAACAGCATACTTAGGCCTGCCATTACTTAAATTGCCGGCGCCGGACAAAAACTTAAAAAAATCCTTACACATGGATGAAATCGAGATTCTTTCCCGGACACCTTAAAAAAACCGCCGATTCCATGTAAATTTTTATCTTGTTAAAGATTCATCTAACAATTGTAATTGTCCCTAGGCACAGAGTGTCCGGGTTTTACCCGGACACTTTTTGGAAACCCCGCCCGGACGCTCCCCGGACTCCCTCTAAACTAGGACAAATCCGGGGAAACCCGGACGGATGGCAGCCTAGCATAAGCATACTTATGATTACCGAATTATACGAATTTTGTATCCAACTATACAATCTGGCAGCCCTGCAATCGAGTGAGGTCTGAGGTGAAAGATTCCTATTAGCAATGTGTAAATAGATAGTACGTGTAAGTACTTAGTTAAGTAAGTAATTACTTTGCCAAATCATAATGTCTGTTACTTAAATACCTAACCTGCCTACATAACAAAGTTGACACATACCATACGTTTCGCTGTTCACTATTAATTGTCCTGACAATATGAAAAAATATGTAAAACACAATGAGAAAAATTAATTCTAAATTTTTTATAGTATCTTTGAAATTCGAATTAATAATTTACCTACAATAGAAAATTCAAAAACATAACGCAACAATACAGTTTCATTAAAATTTGGCTAACCATCAATGGTCAATACCTACAAACTCAATAACAAAACCGATAGGTACGGTTTTGTTATAGTGTTACTTCAACGTAGTACCACTAATTGCCGCCAGAGGACCGCCGATAATATTGAATTTTGTCAAAATAAGAAAACTGGATTTAAGAAGCTTTTATTCAATTTTCCCGTGTTTAGGGTATTTTATGAAATTAGAAAATACTTTTATCAGGACTTAATATTGATTTTCCATAAACTTCAATAACAAATCGATACCCGTAACGCCATCTATTGATATTTGTTTGAACCATTTTTCTTTTGTTAGAGATGGGACCCCATGCTTCTAACACACATTGTCATAACAGGCTAAAATACCCAATACAACAATGTCAGCGTAAAAAATTGAAAACAATATCACTTTTATAGAAATAATAAAAGAGATAAAGAAACAATTAATTTAAACGAGTTAAAAAAACTAGTAAAATAAACTAAACTAAAGTTTGATAATTACGTCACAGTATAAGTAAGTAGTTACATACAGATAGACCGTTACTTTCTCTAATAGCAACCCGCCCCGGCTACGGGTAGCAGTGACATCTTCAACAATCGTCAACATATTTCAATCAGTAGCCGTTCAGTAGTTTTGGGTTTATCGCGAACAGACAGACAGATAGACGTGGCGGGGGACTTTGTTTTATAATATGTAGTGATAAGTAATATTCCAAAAACTACGCAAAAATTCACAATATAAAACATATTATATTGTGTTTCATGAATTTCAGTGAAGGCACAAGAAAGTATGAACTAAGTTGCGAGGACCCTTGTTACTTAATTTACGCAATTTGACTATCACTTTTTAGTTAATAACCATATGTGTTAGTCTCCTTTTCCCTTTGGCCTTCTATAGAATTAGACCTTATATATAAATTATGATAAATAGTCATAAAAACTAAGCTGACGATAAAATGTGTAGTCACGTACAGGTGCTATTCAATTTCAGTCGGTTTAACCATTGGAAAATTATGTATTTAAGTATGTATGAATAATGAATATGCCTATAATTTCCTAACTGAATGGACGGTTTTGTTGACATGACTATACCTGCGAATACATGCTAATAATACATATAATAACTAATAACTACAATGTGAATTGATATTGAGCTGTGTTAGTACGACAGAACAAGGGTTATTTTTTACCTAAATAATTTCATCACTACATATTATAAAACAAAATCCCCCGCCGCGTCTGTGTCTGTCTGTTCTGGATAAACTGAAAAACTACTGAACTGATTTTCATATGGTTTTCACTAATAGACAGAGTGATTCATGAGGAAGGTTTAGGTGTATATTTTTTTTTAATTTTTTTTTTTTAAAGAATTCTAGCAACGTAGGTCACACATTACTAGTATTCTTGTTAACCCCTCCAGCTAAGCTAAACGCTTGTGTTAGGGGTGGGTTCACGTCAGTAGTGCACTGGGTGGGGCTCGAACCCGCAACCATTTGATCGCAAGTCCGACCCCTTAGCCATGCTACCGCCGCTTTTAAATTTGTTCAGATTTTGTGTGAATTGATTGAAATAGGTTGATGATTGCTGAACATGTCTCTGCTACCCGTGCGAAGCCGGGGCGGGTTGCTAGTAATAATATAATTATGTTGACGGGAATTAACGCGATCGTCTATTTAAAAGGTAATACATACGATTGATTTGCTTGACGATTCGACCAGGTTATACTGGCCGTGATCACAGGCTGACTGGTTCAGTGGTGCTCGCCCTCCTTTGTCGAATCCTTGAGACAGAAGATTCCAGTGTTGTAAGTTTTAGTGATAAAAATAGGATAGTTTAACTAAAGTACTGTCGTCAAAACGATAGTTTAGGTGAGTGGGATGAAATAACACAAAAAACCTTTACATTTAACAGTTCGTCTGATGATTCAATAGTAATAAAATCTCAAATACATCATATTATATAGTAGGTCTTTTGTACCGTTGTATTTCCTGGTTAACTAATTTATTTTAACTATAGAAAACTACCTTATTATGAGAAAACATTAGCCCAGTACTCAATACGGTTGAATGTCAGTGAGTGGGGTTCACAAGGATCGTAAACTGGGCAGTTTATGATTCTGCGGAACGGCTGTGGCTTTGCATACCATGCATTTTTACTGCCATTCAAGTTATATAAGTGCCCCTTTTTATACACAATTTTATACCAGAACTCCGCATTGTAAATGAGTACGACAGAAAATCAACACGGAAATGAGTGTTTGCGAGCATTGAAAGCCATCATTTTACGCTTCATTTAAGGTAACTGATTTTAATTGAATTTACAGATTGAAAAGCGTATATGTGCATTGAGTGTGCTAGCACCTCAACGGATAAGCATAATGGGGATGAAGCATGGTAATGACAAATTCGGTGATCATAATTTGTATGGAGTGTAAATAAAATTATCTAAGTTAACTAATTTAGTACTACAATAAGGTATCATTTTTTGTCCCTGGATAAAATAATGAAGATTAAAAAAAAACGCATTCGAATCCGTTCTCTGGTTTCAATATTGGCCTGAACGTGCAGGCATACAAACGCTCAAGACTTTATTATTGTTGAAATTTATTATTTTACTAACTGACTTGACAGACATTTTCCTCCCAAAATAAATAATTTTGTTTTAATTTCAATTAATAAATATACCTTCAGCTTTCCCGGCTTTCCCCTTTTACAGGACAACTATTTTAATTTTTCTAGTCCTAAAAACTTTACTCGGAATATTATTAACTTATAAAGGAAAGAATTAGTCAAATCGGTTCAGCCATTCTAAATTGACGCGCTTACCAACGAAGACAATTTCATTTTTATTTATATAGATAGATAGAATATTACAATATTCACAATGACTACTTCTCGTCAATTGCATGAAAATAATGATTCAATATTAAATTTCGCTATAGCATGTTTTTTTAATCTCAACTTTAAAATTGTTTAAGAGGTACTTCGGTCCGTTTGCGTATTCAGTTATGAAAATGAAAATATTTGATATATTTAACTTGCAAAGTAACGCTTATGAAAGTTGGAAGTTAAATTCATAGCTCCATATTCACAACGATATAGATCACCTTTTTCAATTTGTAAGTTATTATTATATTTTTGTTTATAAAAGTATTAAAGTATCTAATAAAAAATTAATTTAAATGACAATGCATGGATGTTAAGGTTTTCGCCTCCGATGTGATGGAGCAATAAAAATATCTACTATGCCACACAACTTACTTATTTCCTAATTAAATTTTTCAAAATCAGATGCGATATAAGTTATTTGTTTACTGTTTTTTACTGACTACTTAGATACGATGTGCCAGGATGGTCAGTAAAAATAACACGTGATTAATACATTTGTCTCGCGTCGACACAATAAATTCGTCATTCGTAAATTATTGCCGTCACAGCCACAATACGCAATCGTTACTTACGTACCACGCAAAAGGTGTCAGGATCCGTCCCTTCAATTATATCCACGCTGTATTTATTGCCACGATTTATTTATCGAATTACGACTACTATTTAATTAGTGTACGACAAATTTAGTAAATTGCTTGAATTAATATTTACAAACCGGAATGGCAACGAGATAAACTTTCGGGAACTAGCTCCTGGTCGCCATTGTGCTGACTGTTTGATTGTGTTCAACCGCCTGTTTTATTGCGAACCTTTTGTTTTATAGTCTTTTAGGTGAAGTTGTTTTCAGGTGCTATTATAAAAAAGTACGGTAGGCTGCTTCGGCTAATAGAACGATGTAATTAAAACTAAAATACATGACGTATTCAGATAATATATGTGTAATAAAAAACATTTTTGTACCAAGAAAATCAACTTTTAGAAAGATATTAATATCCTGAAAGACCTTTCAAGATAAATTTTTTTCATGTAGACAATCCCAATATCTAGGATGTATTAAGTACATCTTTTATATTAACGAAATGGAGGTTACATAAATAATTTATTAGCTTGTACATCATTGTAATTAAATGAATAATATTCTTACTTGCTAATTTGGTTGGTTGACTGATTCATTAAGATCTTGGCTTATACTTCGAGACGTTATACCGTTCGTCTTTATAATTGTTGAATTCGTGAAGATTAGGAATTAAGATGAAACGTAGGAATTTCTAAATTGTTATGATTATGTATAAGCATCAAGTGTTAGGTATTTTTACAGTAACTAAAATTCCTTAAAGCTTATTTCTTAACTTTGACGAAAGACAGCTTAGTCTAATTAATTTATTATGTCGTATCGTATTATTTCATTTCGTAATTTATTCCTTTCTAATTTAATATAAAAAGTGTATTAAAACAATAAAATCCACTTTTTGCGCCTTACGTGCTGAAATCATGCGTATGAATAAATTAAACTAAAATATGGCGTATATGCGTGTAATCTATGGAACACTGAATATGATAAATATTTTATTAAAATAAATTATCCTTGAGTTTAAAAAATTATTCGCAAATAAGTATATTTAAGTACATAATTATTGAAAACTACTACTTGGTAAAATCATTACCTATTTTCTTTAAATTGTCGCTGTCGATGAGATTTTTTGAGGGAAATCCTTCGGCTAAACGAAAATGCTTGTATTTGGAGCGGTTTCACGTCGGTAGTGTACTGGGTGGATACGAATTGCTCTTGATCGCAAGGCCAAAGCTTTAGCCATGACGCTACCGACGCGACGTTTCAAAAGGATTTTAGGGGGACGACGAGTTCAAGAGTTTTAAACCCTACTCCGTTGCTTTCACCCAGAAAAGCATATAAAAAACACACTTTTGAGGTACACAATTTCTAAGGACGATGCCAACAACCACTGTTCTAAATTAGCAGTGTAATGTTGTTCAACGTGCATACATAATTTAATTATTAAATTCATCACAATTTCTATTTTTAAAATGTGTGTTTCTTCTTTATTTTTATTCTGTTTCTTTCACTCATTGGACAGTCATTAGTATCTTTTAAAAATTAATGTAAGCAATAGATATGTTGATAGATAATTAGTCTATCTCCCCTTAAATATCCATTATATTTTTCATGTATTACTATATATAAGATATTTGTAGATAGATAAATAGGATTTTCTTTATTGTACACATGTGTGTAATAACATACAGTTAAAACAAATCTTTTTAAAAAAATTGCGAATTATTTGATTATTTTCATTATCTACCTAATTTTAATTTGACTGTGCATTGCCTCCTTAAATTCCCGTTTGTATCCATCCAAAAAAATTTTAAGAGCGATCACTTTCAATTATGTTTAAATACAATTTATTGAAGAAGAATGTCTTAAACAATCTTAATCTCATTACTATTTTAATGAACAAAAAGTAAATATTATATTCATGTAACTATACAATACGTTCCGCTGTCTGTTGTTGTGTGTGCGTACTGGCTATCAGTAATCTAATAACTGTTATTATTCTCACCTGACTTATTTTAGCGTTTATTTAGGTAATCTTTCCTGTAAACAAAATATGTCACGCCATCTATGTCTGACCAAGACCGATCGACTTTGCAGTAAACTTGTAAACTTCAGTGGGGTTTTTACGGTATGCTCCGTGGACTAAATTTTAACGTTCAGTTGTCTTAAACAGTGAGATGCTTTTTCATAGTTCTTTGGTAAAACTAGTAAGACTTTTCTTAGTTTTTTTTTTAAATACATTCTGTTCATTTATCTAGTTACGTGTTTGGGTGAGACGGTGTCCAGAGCAATATAATAATAATAATAAATTATAATTATTAAATTAAATTATATTACAATGTAATTTATAAGGTTTCAGTTTAATAAAGAGATATAATAATAATAATTTACTTCCATAAAGAATGTTCTTACATAGTACTTAGGTTTTAATACATTGGATGCTAAAAGAGGCATCTGTGCCAGGACTAGATGGGATATCTGTATTCCATTACACGCTACACTATATGCCATTTACAATATACGGTTCTTGATGAAAATAAATACAAATAGATTAAAAAATCGTACTGTTTACAATTATAGTTTCTGTATTATTGAGTTCTAAGGCTATATTTAAATATTATTCATAGGAGCAGGGCTCAATAACACTGCCTTACCAACGTATCAAACCCGAGCCAGCCATGAATGCAGGGACGGACAGGCAGAGATAACTGGAGTAATGTTAAAATATCCTAGAGTGTGATAAAGTAAACGATATAACACTTGTATTTCTTCACTGTTTTTCGAAATATTATGTGGATAGACTACTATCTACTGGTAAACTGTTACCAGTCTTCTTTTAATTACCTCTCTGGCGCTCTCAATATCATACAGTGAAAAATATATGACAGCCGGGAAAAATAATCTATAACCAAATATTCCATTTACAAAAAACGATTATATTCAACTAAATTTCCGTTAGTAAACAATACATGTGTTAGTGTTTTTTTGGATATATTGCAAGTTTGATGAGATTTAGAGTCATTATTTTTTAAAAACCAAAAGAGAAAAATATCCAACTTACTTCATATAATTGTTTATATCTATGTCACAATACTTGAATGTCAAATATCTGTCACCTTGTCACTTTATGGGTGCTTCTGACGAGACAACAGACATTTCTTGTACGTCTATTATAGCTTCATAAATTACTTGAGGATTTTCCTATCTCTCGAAACGTCTAGTACAAGTCATTCCCTCTCATGTCACTCGTAGTGTTTTAGACAGTAATAGGTACTCTCTCGACATGAAAAGGTTCAGCCGTTGCTCTTTATGTGTGATTTCCGTTTTTTTTACACTACTACTACAAACAAACATATGCAAGAATATGAACGGTTACCGCCAACTATGCCAAAAAATGCCAAAATGCCGCCTCGATCGTAACAATCGCGCGAAAATTCTTCAATTAAGTTTGTAAATATTCTTTAATTTTCATTATTTAAAAATCTTATAATTATGGCTGAAGAAGAGAATTATGACGACGTGGATATATCGGACATGATTGAGGAATCAGAACACTATCTTGACGCAGAACCCCAGAATACAGAAACTACGGAGATAGAAAATGTAAACACTATACAAGATTCGGAAATAATAAACTCAGAAGAGCAAGTGGTCGATGAAAGGAGGCCACCACAAGCTCAAAGTAAGAGTGAAGCTATACGATCAACGAGATTACCGGTTGCGATTGCTATGAACATTCGCAATACCGGAGTTGTCATTCGCGCCTAATTGGATTTCTGATGATTTTATTCATCAGGCGGAAAATAAAATGAAGTACATAGTCCTGTTTAAGCTTTTCAGCAAAGTGTAGTTACTTTCCCAGTGGCCCGACCAAAACCATCTAGTTCTCATTCAAAGCTAAAGTCATTTAACTATAAATCACATATGTAGGTGATGCTTCCAAACGAGATATTCACGTATCAAATTATTATTAGTATGAATATTTTAATGAATGATAAATAAAACTCTGCAGTAGCCATCACGAATTTTAAGCGCAAATACCTCATTTACGAAAAGAGGAGATTATTAAAAAATGAAGTGAAAATTAGACAAGTGAAGTACTAAAACGAACATAGCCAGGAAAGTTTTATAATGAATAAAAACTCAACTGTGGAACTCGGATTTCCGTGATGAACGAAATGTCATTTTATTTCACTATTTGTCATGGAGGTCTTAATGAAGTTACATACGTACGTATGTGATGTATGTCTTCTTCAAAGTGTAAAAGAAATCATCACAAATTTGTATAATAGTAAATACAGCATAAAATTAAGATTTCAAGTGATACCAAATTATACATAACTATTTGATTCACTATATTTATTATGTGAAACACTATTTTACGGACGTATAAAATAATACATATCTGTTGAATAAAAAGTAAAACCCGTCAAGTTCTTTAAAGGCTACATCACAATTTGTGTATGACATTATGTATACTATAAAGTTCTTTTTTTAATGCATTCTATGTGGATTTGCACATAAAAGTACAATGCCTACTCTATATTATTATTTGTATTACCTATGTTTAAATTAACGAAACCTAGCACAACTACCACAAGATAGTAGTGGTACAATGTTACGTACACAAGAAAACATGACAATTTTTTAAGAACCAATATGTATTATGTACAATCTCATTTTTCTGTCAGCATTTTTCACTCCTGTAGCTTCATGATCGATAGCTGAACCCTCTTTTTACAGTACTTCAGGGTCTCGTCCCGATACGTGAAAATCGGTCATGACCATAATGGTCATGACTGCTTAACCCCTGTGATCGATCACACTAGTTCCGTCACATGGCAACCACTCCATGGCGTAGACAATATTACTTCGAAAATGTGGTTATAATATTACATATTTACAATATGAGGTATATGATTCATACTAGTTCGACTTGTGCAAATTTAAATTCACGTGTTCTCAAATCTTCGTTTTTGTACTTGTTTAAATACGAATCTTTAATATCAGTTTTAATAACTACATATGTTTGGTAACATTGAAAAGTATTTTTCTTGAAATTCATCTTGGCATCATAATAAATGTAAGTTTTAATAATAATATTTAAAAACATCTACAATTTCATTAGATCATTTAGAGAGCCCACATTCTGAGGTAAAAAAGCTATAGAAAAAGAGAAAAATACTTCTCGGCCGGTTGATAAAAGTTCACAATCTATTAAGATATAGTACATTAAAAAATTAACCATTACAAAAAAAATAGAAAAGGCAGTATCGTAAAAATCTGGACCGACCATTAGCGATGAGTAATTTATGGGTTCAACTTTATTTATATTGACCCGTTACTTCCAATAACAAAACTGATTTACCTAAACGAACATTATAATAGATCCGCCAACAATACTAAAAAAACAAGTATCGAAAATATTTCCTTCCTAATATGAGTACGTGGTTTTCAACAGCATTTGGCTGATTTTTTTATATCAGAACAAACAAGAATATACATAGCATGGCAATATGATTCGAATGGACAGTAAAGAATTTTATATGTATTTTGACCTTTTTCCTTGTAAATAGCATATTGAAATATAATATAGACCTTTCTTTTTTTTAAATTTCGTGACTGAGACACGACTTTTCAAACATAAACTGATGTACTGGTTTATCTAGATATGTAGTAATAAATTCAATACATTCATAAGATCCTTTGTAAAGACAACATTATGTTATTATGTATGTAATCAGTTGACACGTCACCATGCCGACTTAACGAAGTTTATGTGCGTATTAGCAATTAATTACACGCGGTGAGGGAAACATTTGGAGAAAACCTACGTTCCTAAGAGATTTTCAGTCACGATTTCGAAAGTTTGTGACGTCTTCCTGGCGAGCGTAGTAGACTATGTCCAAACTTCTCTAATAGTGGCAGGAGGCGAGGACCAGTGCCCAGCAGTGGGCATTTATACAAAGGACTGATATTGATGTATCCGTATGGCTTAATGGGAAAGTATTTTAAAAATATTCTCAAATTTTTTATACTAACTCTTAAAGGGCGTCGCGTTATAATAGAAATACAAAATAACATTTTAGTTAGAATATCAGAAGTGATCAAGGTTAATGTCAATACGGATTAAATTGACTCTATATCTTCCTCTGTAATAATAATAGTACAGCCTCAAATACAAAAATAAATCATTAAGGATTTAGTTCTCAGTATAGAGCCCATTAAACTGTATTTCACTGCAAATTAATATTCGACTCGCAAATGCATCCTTGATTGTGTTTTGACTCACATTACTTCTAAAAGTAAGCTTTAGAAATCGAGTTAAACTAGCTGATTAAACAGGATTAAATTAATCGTTTTGAATTCAAAATAGGTTTGAATCAAGGATTTTCAAGTAACTAGTTTGAAAATAGCCTAAAGTGGAATAGCTAGTTATCTGTCCGGCACTTGGCCAGTTCGTTAGCCACTAAGGGGATTACTGCCGCCGCCCTGTACTCGACTCGACACGCATGACATGTTAGCACGTACATTTATGTAACTAGGTACTACACTGTTCTGAATAAAAAGAACTTAAATACAGTTGTAGTACAATACAGTTTGAGTTCTTATTTGCTGTTAAATATTTTACAAACAATTTTCTTTTGGCGGTTTACTATTATTATGAATGACTCGGATTATTAATGTTTGTCGCATTGTTTTGATGATTTTGATAACAATTAATAATTACCTAAAACAATGCACAATGGAAAATATTAAATTTAAAAACTAATGAAATACAGACGTGTTAATGTTACTCAATTAATCAGTAATCATTTGTGACATAGCACCTTAGTAATAAAGAGTTTCTAGAGTAGATAACGTAGGTTACCAACAGATAGGGTTGGTATTCCATCGTGCAGCTTCCCTTTGCATGGAGTTTGCCTTCCTATAGAGAATGCGGCCATATTCACAAGAAGGAACATAACACTACGCTAGCAGTTTTATTTAACTGCGGTCTTCGGTGAGTTAGAGGAGTACCGTAATTCTAAGTTTGTTAACTGATTTAAAAAAAGGCATACAAAATATACTGAAGTCACAGACCTAAACCCTACACTTCTATTATATATATATATGTATCTATATATATATATATAAATGAATCATTATTTCCCTTTGTCACGCCATGACTTGGGAACGACTTAAATGATTTCATTCCTCATTATATTGTATCTACGGAATGAAAAATTAAGAAAATTGAGCGGACAATCGGGCCCCGTGGGATAAGTTTGAATTTCAACGCGCAGGTAACAGCTACATTTTTTTAAATCTTATTATACCAGTTACTATTTAACCGACTTTATTAGAGACCATCAAGACTTTATTAACGTAACGTGGAATGAGTCTTAAAAACAAACTGAACCAGCTAAAATCGAAGTGTAAATCGTCGTACCGACTTGACTGTAACATATAAATAACGTAACATTTTCAAGATTAGTTGTATTAATATCTAGAAAAGAAATTGGTACTTCAAGAAACCTGAATATAATTTCTTTAGGTCCTTATTTACCAGGATGTATTTTTTGAAATAAAAAAGCGGATAGACCACTATAGAAGCATATTAAGATTGGTTGATAATCAGTGAAGATTTGACAAGAACAAAACGAGTAACTTACCCTTACATGAAGTTCTTTAAAAGATAGCAACCAAAGGTATGTTTTTGTCCTGTATGTCAAGATCCCAAAGGAATCACGATATGTTTTCAACAACTAACAAAGTTTTATGTACCTACATGCCTTCTTCTTGTTTTTTTTTGAAGATTTCTTTCTTGACACGTCCCTGTGTACCTACTACAGGATCATTAGTTATTCAGTCAAAGAAATTAAATAAAATCATCATCAAAAATATATTATCATCATCTATACTCGTTTGACGAAGCGCCATCAATTTAAAACTTTTTTAGTAATTGTACATGAATACTGTTTAATTACATTTTATGAGCAACTGTAAATATTAATAAATATGATAGGATTTACCTTTTTATATGAACAAAGAATAAAAAAAAAGTTTGGGCCTACGTTTTTTGATATTTTAATAAGCTGCTTATTTTGTTAATTAAATGCTAAGTTAACGTATAGCCCAATAGTTTGACTCTATTTTTCGTTATTTTACAGTACTAGCAATGCCCGCAGTTTTACCCGATTTCACGATCACTGCTCCTCTTTGACATGATAAAATGGAACCTATTACCATTCTTAATAAAAATAGTATAAAAATATTTTATGGGTTTAATTAAAAATATTACCTACATTGTCACACGATCACTTTTTTAAAGATTTTCAACCATAACGAATTGGGTAATAAAATAGAAGTCGCTTTATGATGACTCACACTACATTATTGTAGTAATAACAATATCAATCGGATCCCGCAAATTGCTTACCTAAAAAGTACAAATACATAGTCATCCTTTGATTGATGGCAGGGACTTTAATAGTACAATACGTAAAACGTCAGGAAAATTGAAAATATCAGGATATATCCTAACTAATTGTTTGTTTCTTTGTTTTGGACGCTTTAACACCTTTACAACTCAACTGATGATCACGAAATTTTGCATACACGTTGTAATGGATACAAAAAAGGACATAGGATACGTTTCATCCAGAAAGAAATAGCGGTTTTTTAGTGAGTGACTACGGTTCCCGAGGAATAGAAGAATAACTTTTACACGGGCCAAGCCGTGAGCAAAAGCTAGTAGAAAATAGTACAGAATAAAAAAACCTTTATATGTCAAATTCTACGTATCAGTTAGTAACGACATGAGAATAGGAGACGTGGATTGGCAAATGAGAATATAATGAGAAAGCAAAGAAATATTCTAAGTACTGTTCCAAATAAATTACTAGTATTGCCAAACCTATTAGTTAAATATTGATTTCAAACTTAGCGCTTGATGTTCGACCAAAACTGGAACACTCAAACAGCTGTTATCTCAGAACTGTATCGTAATTGTTCCGTATCGTTCGATCACATGCTAAGCTTGCTCTACTCGATATGAATAGATGGCCTTTCCAAGTTTGAATAGATGACTGATTACAATCACCGGCCTTTTTGCTTCTATATGTCGTTAGGCAAAGCTCAAGGACGTATACATAAAATTGTTTATAAACCTGCGTGCACACGGTTTAAGGAAGTAATAAATATGTGTGTAACATAAATATTAATAATTAAATAAGGTAAACGAACGTGTTAGTAGAATATTCTAGATTTAACTGATTGCTTTTTGAGGTTATATTATGTAGAGGTATAAATTATGGGGAAGTAGTTATTTAATATCAATTGTTATTTATTGTAACATATCAATCTTATTAATTAAAAAACACGTGATATTGTTTCTGGATTTTCCTGAAAAAAAACAGGGAGCACTTTTTAGGTAAAATGTTGTGTATTATAATTTCACTGAATAGAAACAATATTTAGAACTTCGTTGGAACCTGATGCATCTAAAAAAAACTAGTCGAATCCAACTTATTTTTTACTTGTAGTTGGTTCAGAACATAGTAAAAGGAAGGCAGGTAGTTTAATTACCGTCCATTTATTTATTCAAAACACAGGACGCAGATAAAGTATAACAACTCGCGCTGTTCTATTTGTAAACACTGGAACGGGGAATTGAAAGAATTTTTATTTACCGAGATTGCAATTCTATAAAGTGACATCAGCATTCCCGCGAGAACCGACCTTTGAATCTGTGATTCGCACAGGTCTGAAAACAGAGTAAAAAAATAGGGTTATAGGGTAATTTCCTATGGTTAAAATAAATTATTTAACAGTCCTCGTGAAAGAATGTCTCATATTATGTGTTATGCTATTTTCAAATTTCAAAACAAACACAAAAACTAAAAGCTTTGACTATAGAAAACTATGACTATAGAGATTTAATTATACTCTGTCACTAATCTAATTATCAACAACTACTTATCAAACTGTCAAAAAGAAAATGAATTAGTTGACAAAGTATGTAATCTAAGAGCAATAATTATTATATAATACAAAACGTAAAAAGTAGAACGGTTATATTGTAGCTATGTACACAGGTTTCGTGGGTATAGACTTCAGGTAACATAATGGTTTAATTATGTATTTATACGGGAATTAACGCGATGACGAAAAGGTATTACATACCTCTGAATTGCCTGACTTTTCGACCAGGTTGCACTGGCCGTGGTCACAGGCTGACTCTCAGAGTCAGCCTTTTCGTGATCGCGTCAATTCCCGTACAAATACATAATTATATCGTGGAACGCGAAAGTTTAAAAGTTAGTATAACATAATAGTTGCATATTAAATCTGTACAACTTTTTTCGAATAAGTAACTACGAATTAATCCTTAAAGATAAATGTATATATTAGGTCATATGAAATTGGCGTTTCATATAGAAATAGTAAAACGATTTTTTTATGAAGTTATGTATTTAATTAATCAGATTATGCACTGCACTGTCATGTTGTCTATGCACTTTCACCATTTTATAGGAAGTTCATTAATTTCCTTGCTAAAAAAATTGTGAGAGCGAGAATCAATAAAATCTTTGAAGTTGGTTTGGACTGCGCAAGAAATTGTCCAAATTCCGGAACAAATGGTAACCTGTTGGAGCAAGGTCCGGGGAGTATGGTAGGTATCGGAAACATTCCAACCGCAGCTCCTCTAATTTTGCGATGGTCTGTCGTGCACTGTGTATCGTTTTCCTGAAGTAGCAATGGGCTAGAGCAATTGACTAGTCTCGGTTGCTTAACGGCTAACTTTTCCATCATTGTTTGCAATTGTTGACAATACAATTCTGCCATAAATGGCTGACCAGATTTTAGGAAACTGTAGTGATAAACACTAAGACTGGTCCACCAAACGCTCACCAGTAGCTTTTTTTGAGACAATTTTCGCCTGATGCAAGGTTTGGCCAGTTCTTCTCCGTTCAACCATTGTGGTGAGCGTTTCAATTATCAGTATAGGATACATTATTCACCCCAAATCAAAAATATGACAGTTCAGTAGCGCAACACTCAACGCGTGTTTGTTGGTGTGCTTCACTTAATTCATGCGGTACATTCATTCATTCTTCTAGCTTTTTCACTTTTCCTATTTGATTTAAATGAAATAAAATTGTTTTAACACTTACACCGAACCCTGCCTCTAATTATGATGTGGTTTGCGATAGATCCGGTTCTACGATACCTTTTAATTCTTCATTGTCATCTAGGGTCTCCGGCCGTCTACGAGGTTTGTTCTATAGTTCTGTGGTTCTGTTCAAAAACATACCGCGTTTTCTTTTAAAGTAACTTCCCCGTACGCATCATTAATCCTTCGATCTGTTTCTGCCACGGCGGAACTCGTATCCGTAAATAACGCGATATTTTAAGTTTACCATATTGTGAACAAAACGATGTCAAAGAAAAATCAAATGGCGCGAAAACAAACGAATCACTAAATTCGAAACATAAATACACAAGCCCAAAACGGGTAACCCCGAATAGCATTTGTCGCCAGAGGAAGTGGCGAGGGCCACACAATTTGCTAAACTATTAACTCCTAATGCAGTTTGCATCTAGTTTATTATGTATTATTTTACATAAGTTAATCCGTAAACAAATAGATGAGTGTTCTAAAACTGTGGATGCAATTGAATCTCGACACAGGCGCAAATCACTCATCTTCATTGGGGTTCCCGAGGCTGAAAATGAAAATTGCACTGAAGTGATACTGGGTCTTCTTGGTAGTAAGCTGGATCTGATGTTTACAGCCTCATCCTTCAAAACTTGCCATAGGCTTGGAAGTCACAAAAAAGATCACAAGCGGCCCATACTGGTAAGATTTTCAACTCTGGATCTCAAATCTGCTGTGTGGAAGGTGAAATCCAAACTCAAGGGTACGTCTATAACCGTCAAAGAACACTTAACTAAGGCCAGACAGTCTGCATTCGCCAGGGCACGCATTCATTTCGGTGTGAGTGGTTGCTGGACCCAAGAAGGCGTCATTGTTATCAAAACACCTGGTGGAAGCCGGGTTAAGATCACTTCTCTGGATGAATTGGAACCTTTACTACAGAAATATCCAAAAGCAGCAGACGACGCCAGTACAGCGAAGGGCAGCAGTGCATCGGGTTCTAAGGTCAACATCACTAAGCACACAGCCCGTAGACACTAATTTTCTATGTGACTACAGTGTACAGTTCGTGCTACTTAAAGTCCACAGTGATTTAACAATTGTTTACTATTGTTTTGTTAGACACCTTACGTTTACCTTCTTATTTACAATATTTTGAAAAATGTCACATCACAACAACAAAACGAACGTAATAGAGGTTACATGTCAAACTTTGTCATTAGACGTTTCCGTGTTCACGTGACCTCTCATTCAGATTAATTATCGTTCCGAAACGCACTTACCTACCTTTCATGATTTATTGAATATTGTAAATTATTTAATTTTTCTCTTTTTTTAACTTTGTTTATAATTAGTGTTAAACAATAATGTTCTTGTTTATTGTTTTTTTTCTTTTTTAATAAGTGTCAGTGTAGGCCGGCGGGTGGTGCACTAATGTGAGTATTGCATTAATTCATTCAATATTTTTGAAATACAATACCTTCATACTTTTGTATCTTAATATTTACTTATTTTTATTCTTATATTTATTATTATAAACTATATGTCTGATGTTGACTCCTACTACTCCGCCAATGATTCTGTCAACTCATCAGCTAATGAGAGTTTTATTTCAGTAACTGAAACTCTTGGTGATATATTACGTAATACCTTTAACGAGGAATTTAACCGACTCTTCAACGTATGCCATATAAACGCTCAAAGCATACCCAGTCACTATAGTGACCTATGGGAAACCTTCAATAGTTCAAACGTACACGCCATCCTGATTTCTGAGACATGGCTCAAGCCTCAACTACTTTCTACCTCTTACCCTCTTCCAGGCTTTGTTCTCATCCGTAATGATCGGATCAACAAAAGAGGCGGTGGTGTTGCAATATACCTACGTTCAGACTTTACTCACAATTTTCTTTCTAAATCTCCACCTAATTCGCCTGCTGAGTATCTTTTTCTTGAGGTTTGTGTCACGGGAGTAAAAATCGTCCTAGGTGTCGTTTACTGTCCTCCAGCAATTGACTACTTCACCGAATTCGAAACGGTATTAGAATCTTTAGGGTCTGAGTATGAGCATCACATCATCATGGGCGACTTCAATACTGATCTCTTTCCTCAAAACTCCTCTCGTTCTCGTAAACTGTTAAATATATTAGAATCCACTAGTTTACATCTGTTACCGCTTCAAGCCACACACCACAATCCTAATGGAGAAGACACCCTGTTAGATCTAATTATCACTTCGTCTCTAGCCAACGTTTCATCACATGGACAATACCCAGCACCTGGTTTCTCTCATCACGACCTGATTTACACTACCTATAAAATTAAAACGCCAAAGCCTAAGCCCAAAGTGGTGTTCAGGCGCTGTTTCGGACGCATGAATTTGGAAAGACTTCGGGAAGATGCTTCACTTATCAACTGGGAACCCCTAGCTGCAGCTATTTCCATGGACGAAAAGGTCAATATATTGAACAAAAATATTCTGCACATATTCAATGTTCACGCTCCGGTGAAGAAAATTAAATTAAAGCGTCCACCTGCACCTTGGCTGACAGATGGTATCCGCAGTGTAATGCGAAACAGGGACCGTGCTTTCCGGCGTTTTAAGAGAGATCGATGCGATAACAATTGGCTTGCTTACAAGACTGCTAGAAATAGGTGCAATCAAGTGATACGTAACGCTAAGCGCCGATACATTCTTGATAATATTTCTTCATCTTCCCCTGCCGACATCTGGAAGTTCTTAGGGACCCTCGGTATCGGTAGAGAGCGCCATGCAGATTTCCCAACGAACATTGCTTTAGATGATATCAATTGCCATTTCACCACATCCACTACATTGAATCATCAAAGCAAAACTCAAACAATCAATCACATAGCTAGTCTCCCTAGGCCTAATATAGACTCTTTTCATTTTTCTCCAGTTACACCAGAGGAGGTCAAACAATTTGTCCTATCCATCAAATCCAAGGCTTCTGGATGTGACGATATAAGCCGTCATATGGTAACCGCTATCCTCGAACAGCTTTTACCTGCCATCACCCATATAATTAATTATTCCCTCGACTCCAATGCTTTCCCATCCTTATGGCTAAAGGCTTATATACGCCCATTACCCAAAGTACCTAACCCCTCTCTCCCCAATCACTTTCGTCCTATTTCTATTCTTCCTTTCCTCTCCAAGCTCCTAGAAGCCTGCGTACATAAGCAACTTTCTCGCTTTGTTCACCAAAACAACTTGCTCAGTACGTACCAGTCTGGATTCAGACCTGGACATAGCACAGTGTCAGGGTTGCTTAAAGTGACTCTCGATATTAAGGCCGCCGTAGAAGAAGGTAACTTAACTGTACTAGTCCTAATAGACTTCTCAAACGCCTTCAACAGTGTTAATCACGACGTCTTAATATCAATACTTTCCCACCTCATGATCTCTGATGATGCACTGGAATGGTTCTCTTCCTATCTTCGAGGACGCCAGCAGTCTGTCCGAATAGATGAGTCTTCATCGGCGTGGCGTGATCTCGACTCTGGCGTCCCACAAGGCGGTATACTTTCTCCTCTTCTCTTTTCGTTATTTATCAATCTCATAACCCATGAACTTCAGTGTTCGTATCACTTGTATGCAGACGATTTACAGATCTACTCACACGCTAGAATAGACAAGTTGGACGAAGCTATAGGCAGCATAAATCACGACTTGGAGACAATAAAAAACTGGTCCAACAGATTTGGCTTAACGGTGAACCCATCTAAATGCCAAGCGATCATTATAGGGAGCCCTAGAATGACTAGCAGAATTGACACCAACAACATTACCGAAATTACCTTTAATGATTCAGTTCTGCCTATTAGTCCCTCGGTCAAGGATCTTGGTCTGCACATCGACGCAACCCTTAATTGGCAGACTCAGGTATCCAACGTCAGCCAGAAGGTAACCAATACATTACGATGCCTTTATCGCTTAAAAAATTTTCTCCCAATCAAAACAAAGATCATGCTTGTGCAGACTTTGGTTTTCCCAGTTGTCGACTATGGTGATGTGTGCTATCTCGACTTGAATGCAGATCTGCTCAACAAACTAGACCGACTTCTCAACAATTGCATTCGGTTCATATTCAACTTGCGAAAGTATGACCACATATCCACCTTTCGCACCCAACTGACATGGTTACCTATAAGACAACGCCGCAGTTTGAGGGCGCTGACTATGTTGTACTCCCTTCTCCACTCACCTTACTCACCCACTTATCTAACATCTAACTTTCAATATCTCTGCTCTAACCATGTCAGAAATCTCCGCTCTTCTAATAATCTTCTCCTTCTTTGTCCTTCTCATAATTCGAGAATGGTTCATTCCTCGTTCGCTGTCCAAGCCGTTAACCTCTGGAACGCGCTCCCACAAGAAGTCAGGATGTCCACTAACCGGTTAACTTTTAAGGTTAAAGTACGCAAGCTCTACAGAGATTTATTGGCGGAATCATCAGAATAACACGTATCAAGTGTCCTTATTATTTATATATTTGTATTTGTATATGTATGTATATACGTATCTACATATATTTACCATATATGTATGTATATCTAGTACATTCGGCCTATTTATGTAATACATTATTTTTTAAATTCCTTTATCTCATGACTATTAAATATACACCTGCCACACACAGTTCTGCATCACCCAAAGGTTGACTGGAAGAAAATGCCTATGGCATTAAGTCCGCCTTTTGCAATGTATTTGCAGGAAGTATTAATAAATAAAATAAATAAATAAGACTATTGTAATATTGAATAAGAAAACATTCAATACAGCAAAAGTACTTTTGGAGAATGATAGCAAACATCGCTTTTAAGGCGTTTCTGATGATCTGACATATACAAATATAATCTATTTTGCTGTTTTACTGACAGTTTGAGAACCGACTGACTACGGGTAACCTACCGCATAACCGATTCGGACTGATAAAAATCTAGATATTATCGAATTGGGGTTCTTCACCCCTACTTAGGGGTAATATATGGTTCTGTCAATAAATATATTAATCTAATTTCTTTTTTCAGAACCAAGAAGGTGTCTTTGGTGCAATGGTAGTTACAGAAGTTCGATCTGTTTTTAAACAACATTTTGGATATACAAGACTTGTTTTTAGGGTTCCGTATTTCAAAACACCAAACGTAACCGTTTTAGGATCACTTCGTTGTCCGTGTGTTTGTTTTTCTGTCTGTCTGACAAGCCCTTTTTCTCAGGACTGCGTGGAATTTACATCAAATACTAATGGCTGCAGTCCCTTGAAACTGTGAAAAAAATCAAGCTTCTAAGGCAACGCAATCAAAAGATACGGCCAATTAAGTCTTATATTTTAATGAATTTTAACACATCACAGGAAATTCAGAACCTATAGGGTACTTCTCATTGACCTAGAATCATGAAATTTAGCGAGAACCAAGGTCTTAGCACAAGTATGTATAAGAAAGATCCGATATATCACATTAAAAACTTTTTTTTTGCGATGATGTACTTCTGAATGCCAGCTCCTGGATGCCAACTTAGTCCTTTTTGACTCGGTTCAAAGACGTGCCAAGCGAATCATCAACGATCCCAAACTCACAAGCGATATTCCCTTAAGCCTAAGGAGAGACTTTGCCTCCCTGTGCGTGTTCTACCACTTGTACAATGGGTTGGGCTCCATGGAACTGTTTGACTTGATTCCTACAGCCGCCTTCTACTACTGCACTCGCCGCTGGCAGGGCGTTCATCCTCACATCCTGGAACACATCAATGGTCGCGTACAGTACGGTTCTTCAAGAAAGGAGTATATAGGTTTATGTAAGTCCCCTGGAATCGCAAGCCTCCATAGGCTACGGTAACCGCTTAACATCATGCGGGCCATATGCATGTTTGCCACCAACGTGGCATTTATATATGTGTATATACATAGTGATGGGTTACACATGGCCTTATATGAGATACTTCCTCACACAGATACACATTTTTTTGGCCAATGATTATTCTTTTTTTTTATGCGTGCTATGCCTATGGGGCTATCAGTGTGACGCAGGTACAATCGATTATCAAAACAGGTCCCTGGCGACATGCTCAATCGAACGCTGTGATTCGATTGAGCATGTCGCCAGGGACCTAGGACTACGAAACAAATTCCTTTAATCCTAGGTGATCTTAGCCTTAGTGTATTAATTTCTTCACTCAGAAAGACATTCTTTCATTTAGTGAGTCACGAAATTGAATGAAACTCTTGTTGTCGCCTCCCTGAACTTGCTTGGATCATGAACGGCCTGTAAACCGGAGCTAAGAAGGTCTAACAGTATCTTCTTCTCTATTCTTTTTCCAACACTTTTTTGACAGGCATCACCTTGTTCTACGTTCTTGTTGTGTACCGTTACAGAAACCATGATTTTTGCCGACAGGCAAGCGTACATATACTACGATAGTCGCTTACCATTCGACATAAAATAACTTAGTTGCACTCCTCGAAAAAATTGATCTACAGCTAATTGATTTCTCCCCTTAATTAAGTAATCACTTACTACCGTCCCTTGTAATATAATTACAGATACTTTCCTCAATTTTAATATTGTCTTCATCTCGAAAATTAATGGGTCTTAAGAAAATTACCGTTTCCAGTGTACTGAAAGGGATCGTCCCATTTTATCTTCTTCCTGGAATTCGAATATAGAACTCTCGTTTTTATGGTGTCACTTTTACTTGGGCCTGTTTGTATTTTATGCTAAGATTTTTTTGGCTTGTGTAATTTGGATTTAATTGCAATTACAATTCTGAATTTAATCAGAGGTCAATACCTTGTTTAAATAATGAACTAATTATTCTTGCTTTAAAAGAAATTTTGAAATATAAAGAGCTATAAATGAAACGACAACGCATTTTTTTTACTTTCTTGAAACTAAACTGTCAAAAATATCTTTTTAAGTAGTATCTAGGTAGTAACTAGGTATCACAACGCGTTGTCAACCTTATAGAAAATGTATACTTAAATAATAATTACCTTATAAACGTCGCTTTTAAAGGAAACTGCTTTGGCAAGCAACAAAGATTATTCTCTAGTGGATAATAAAACTACAAAAACATAGCCATTATGAGGCTCCGGAGACTTTACTTACGGCGGAATCACAACATAATATAAATATTAAATTAAATTATATCACTTGTATGGAACTTTTTTACACTTTATACAAAAATTTTACTAAATGAACTAGTTCGATTAGAATTTGGATTATTTATTGTTCTTATCATGATATGCGCCTTTCTATTGAAATTTGAATTTGAAGTTTCTTGGTTGTGCATTAAGTTGTTGATTTAGGGCAAAAGCAAAACGGACATAGGGCAAAATAGCGCCATCAGCATCGCAAAAGGGAACTATATCACAATACACCTAGCCATATCTCGATGTGGCCAAGTGACTAGTTGGATAAATCAAAAAATAAGTTGCTTTCATTGATCTGCCCAACTTTAGATTTAGAATATCATGAAATAATCAGCCATATCATGAAATGCCGGATCTGTCTAGGATATCTCATTCGACCCAATTCAATGATCGGCCGACGTCATATATATACATATATACAATGTCTTCGATCATACTTACCATAGATGTTTGATCGGTAGTCAAAAAATGCATTGTATAATTAGTATATCATAGTATTGCATAAGCAAATTAAAACTTGTAGATACATAGTGTTTATTGAACATAATGGTAAAAGTTTTAAAACGAAGACAGATCAAATTAAAGAAAAGATTGAGAAAGAAGATTCAAGCATATTCAAACACCAAGATCAGGAACAACAAAAATAAAGAAACGCAGAGCCAGAAATAGCACAAGAAGAAGGAGAAGAACAATATCAGTAAGACAGAATAGAAACTATGAAAATGTTCGAAGAAGATTTTGAAGAACTTTTTTCTTGCAGAGCTACAGGAAGAAAGTCAAGTCCTAGTAAGAAGATTAAGCAGTTGTCGACAGGTGAGGAAGCTAAAACGCTTAGAAGATTATAATACGGCTTTTATAGCAGAGGAACAACTATCAGTTAAGCAACAAGTGGTGGGAAGGCGCAGATCATTGATTAGATCCTTTAAAAAATGAATTGGACGCATTGAATAGAAATAATACCCGGACTGAGACTGATCTACCAAAAAGTAAGAAACCGATGTGGAGAGTCGATGTGAAATGGTTGTTGAGAATTAAGACAGCCAATTATTTCACATTGCTTTCAGCAAGGTCAAAGATTTGATCATTCGATTTATGCTCTAGTGGCAAAATTACCAACATTGAAGGTTTTATTGGCTGTAGCGGTGCAGCACAATTTATACATTAACCAAATGGAATTGAAGAGTGCCTTTCTCTGTGGAGAAATAGGTCAAGACACCACCACCTGAAATGTAATAAATCTTTGTACGGGTTGAAGACAAGTTCAAGAAAATGGAACGAAAAGTTTACCAGCTTTTAACTTAGGGTTTAATTAGAAGTAAAAGTGATTGGTTTTTCTTTTATAAAAAGGGCTTGAAGTTTTATGTATGAGAATATGTCAAAAATGTATTATAAATAGCAAAAAAAATATCCAGAAATGTTGACCAAAGAATGATCACTATCTCGCCATGATGTGGAGTTGCACCAAAAAACCGAGTTGCACCAATCCAAGTTATGCCAGACTTCAGAAAATGCTATCATCCTTCCTAATGATCCTTACATCCTTATACACAACAACAACGACAACTAGGAATAATTCCTGTGTCGCGGGGGACTTTAAACGAACGGAAAGAAACCTAGACTCAGAATAATCATTTGTGGTGTAACCATTGCGCAAATCGGGTATTGATCACAACTCATTAAAATTAAATGAGTATACAAAGTTTCGTGTCTGTACTGATCACCGATCCATACAAGTTTGTTTGCTTACGGAACTCTCGGTGCGCGAGTCAGACTCGCACTTATCTGGTTTTTTTCGCCTATCGTCACATAACAATAGTAAAATTACAGTATGTTTCAACCGATGAACAATTAGGTGATATCAGCTAATTTACACTTTATCGGTTTCTTGGTTTGATAAAGTGTAAATTTGAAAAGCGGAATTGTTACTGTTGTAATAAAAAAGACATTAAAATTAACTACGCTAGTAACTAACTAATAGTTATAACAGTTGTTCATAAGTTTAAAGCATTTGTAATGCTGTTCAAGTTTATATAACTTTAAGAAAGGTATTAAGTTTGTTTTGTTTTGAAGATTGGAGTACATAGTAAAAAGTTGATAAAATGTGTAAAAATTAATTCTGTTATTTGATTGCTTTGATTGAGGGAAGGTGGTAAAAGAGCCAGTCTGCAGCATTACTATAATAAAACGTATACTCTGGGTGTTGACATAAATCTTTGTTAGACTGTGGTCATCTATTCAGCTTTGGTTCTGGCTTGCCAGCCGACTAGATATAATTGCGAATTGTGAGTTTTATTAAATATATTTATAAATACAAATAAACGTTTTCCTTCAACAAATGCCACCCTGCTACCCCCCGTTTTGTTGTCATTTAAGAACGGTAACGTAACGGCAATAGTACTTAAGAGTATGATCAGAATACTGAATAATAGTCACTGGTTTCTGGAGTTGGTTGATGTCACGTCGAGATTATTCGTGTGTTTGTCATAAATACATGCATATAGACTGTCTTAGACAGAATATCACACAACTACACATTACGTCGGGGAGGATCTGGAAGGGCGAAGGATTAATACGGCCCGGCTAGATAATAATCCTTAGACAGTTCCTAATTAGGGAATACTACTCGTATGTACTGAATATGATACGTATGATAAGATCGTCTCCGTTCAAAAATTAGATTATATCGGGTGCCAGATTTAAGCGAGCAAACACGTGTATCAGTGGATATTAAACCATATTTTTGTTGTACATATGGCAAAACCAATATCAGTGTTATACTGCAGAAAAATGAATGTGTGCAACATGTTAACGGCATAATACTTTTGAAAGCAAAAGAGAGAAACAGAAAACAATTCAAAACACGGGGAGAGTGTTTTTGAATCATTCACTTGTAAAAAGCTGTTGCTTTTTTACAACCAACAAAAGATTACAACTAACCAATACAGGAATATTTCCTCTAGGCAGTTCCACTGCAATAGTTAGTGTGATTTGGAGTCAGAAAATTGCAAAAAACAAAGTCTGTTTAAATCGTATTTTAGACTGCAATAAAACTTTTTAACATGCTTTTATATTAGCTTCACTTGTAACTAACTAATTATGTAGACAACAAATCTTTTAAGTTAATGTTAACCTACTTCTAATTGTCGTATCGAAATGAAAATTTGTAAGTTTTTTTTTGGTATAGTAGGCAAACGTGCAGACGGGTCACTTGACGGTATACGACTACCGTCACCCATGGGCACCTGAGTCGCAAGTGCGTTGCCGGCCTTTAAGGTGGGAGTAGGGAGTAGCGGAAGGGTGGAAGAGGGAGATAGGGAGGGGGCCCTTCAGTGGCTACTAGTAAGCTCCTCGAGTTTGGGCTCATATGTTTCCTTATGACGAGTCCAACAGATTGGGCCTCGTAGCAATGTTCGGTGGATAGTAGAAGTCTTTTTAGGGATTCGTTCCTCAAACAGAAAAAGAGAACTATTATAGGATCATGTTGTGATCCGTCTGTTTGTCTGTCAAAACCCTTTCCTCAGGAACGCGTAGAGGTCTCAAGTCAAATTTAACATCAAGTACATAACTCTGCGGTCCCTTGAAGTTGTAAAAACATCAAGCTTTTAAGTTAGCGTAATTTAAAGATAAGGCAATTTAAGTTTTATATTTTAACCAATTTTCACACACTTCGCAGGTAAATCAAAACCTACAGTGTAGTTCTCATTGACCTAGAATCATGAAATTTTGTGAGAAGCAAGGTTTCCCAGCACAAGTAAAGGAAAAATCCGCAAGTCGTAAATTTGCTGTTACATCATATAAAATTTTTTTTTTTTTTTTTGATTATAAACTTATATTCTGACGTATATTGATGTTTGGGGGAGAATATTTTGAAGGGCAAAGTTAAGTTGGTTTTTCAATATAAAGGGACAAAATCTTCGTAAATCTATTCCGGAGATGTCCGTATTATCTATATACAAGTTTGTACGGAACCCTCGCTGCGTGAACTCGCACTTGTCCGTTTTTCTTACAGTTCGTTATTAAAGTATGTTTTTATAGTTTTACCAAACTATAATTATTTTGTAAAAACGTTGGGATACAAGCTTACGTTACGCCTGAAGGTAAGCGACTACCGGTCCCTGTAAAATATAAACAATAATAATAATAACTTGACACATCTCACACACGGCCGTGTGATCCCAAACTAGGCAGAACTTGTACTACGGTAACCAGACTGCTGATAAACATACTTATTTATTTATAAATTTATAAATATCATACTAATATTATAGACGTGAAAGTTTGTGAGGATGCATGGATGTATGGATGTATGGATGTTGCTCTTTCACGCAAAAACTACTGAACCGATTGCGATGAAACTTTGTATATAGATAGCTAGACACCTGGATTATTAACATATAGGCTACTTTTTATCCCGGTATTCCCATGGCATCGGAACTTAAGCGGGTGAAACCGCGGGTCGCAGCTAGTTATAGATAAATTACACCCAGAAACAGAACAAAAGATCATGGTCATCACACAATTATTTGTCCTAGGTGGGAATCGAACCCACGATCTCTGCTAGCAGTCAGGATCACTAACCACTAGACCAACAGGCTAGTCTTATACATGTAATACTAGTGGCGTTAGTGTGTTGCCAACCCTATCTCCCTTATGCAGCTTTGACGATCCTACTCACCGCAGTACTGTTGTTTAACCGCGCTCTTTTACATATATGGTACAGGTACTACCCAAATTGAGTATCTACAATTTAAAAAGAAATCTTCTGTGCTCTAATTTGTTTGAAATGTACGTCCTCCCTAGACGAAGTGCCATCTAAATTAACAAAGATAGATCCTTCTGTTTTTTTGGGTATGTGCGAATTTTCTTTAGTTTTTTTCAGTGTTGGCAAAGCGCTATAGTCATAGTCAGATAGGGTTTTGTTTTTTCAAGATGGACGAATAGACGTAAATTGTTTAGGGTTCCGTACCCAAAGGATAAAAACGGAACCCTGTTACTAAGACTCCACTGTCCGTCCGTCTGTCTGTCTGTCTGTTACCAGGCTGTATCTCATGATGCGTAATAGGTAGACAGTTGAAATTTTCATAGAATGTGTATTTCCGTTGCCGCTATAACAACAAATAATAAAATAAATTAAAAATTAAAGGGGGCTCCCCTACTAGAGACTTATTTTTTTTCGCTTATAGTATTAAACCTTGTACGATGGTGCGGAACCCTTCATGCGCGAGTCCGAATCGCAGTTGGCCGGTTTTTTTTTACGTTTTCATTATTTAATTTGTATAATTGACATTGGCGGAATTTCTGCACTGATTCTTCGCGCGGGATAGAGGCCATAATAAAATAATATATAAGGCCAACCGTCAGAGTGGCTTGTTTTTAACTTTACTAAACATAATAAATACAAAGTTGTAAAAATATTCTGACACATATGGCGTTGTAGTTCCCAAGTTTCAGCCTACATCCTCACCATCTGGCGGTACAAATGTCCACGGGCATCACTCAACCACTTTATACTTCGAGAACTAATAATAATAAAAACGATAACCTTAACTTTGTAGTTACACTTTCAGAAAAATTCGAAAATGATATAAACGGGTCGTTTAGTGTAGTACAACTCTGTGCTTAATAATTAACCACTGAGTAGAGCTATCAAACATTAATTAAAACAGTTTGTTCTCTTTTACTTAGCAAGGAAGTAGTCCATGTTTTGTCATAAGCCTTTTATACAATCTAGAACATGGAATAGAGGCTAATCACCATAGAAAAATAAAACTAGCTTCCAATAATCATAAAAAAAATTAAAATACCTCCGATTCGAAAATCGAAAATCCCTTCAACGATTACAAAAGAGCTGATGATCTCTGAACGGCTGAACAGATTTTCTTGAATTATCTCTAAAAACACTCTCGACCAAGTCACCTTTCAAACAAAAATAACGGACTCAAATCGGTTTATCCGTTTGGGAGCTACGATATCACACAGATACACAGACACACAGCCACGGCAAGCTTATAACATACCTCTTTTCGGGGGTTACAAAATATTAATTAAAAACTACTTCCTGCATGGAAAATGCCATGATTTACAGGATCACCAACTGCTACAGTGTGTTCCGGGTTCGATCACCACTTGGAAGAATATTTGAGCGATTTAATGACAAAATTGTTCTAAGTCTATGTATAATAATAATGACTTGAGATCGCGGTGTTGCCTTCGCAGTACAACGGCTCTTTTGCTCAATTTGTTATTGGTCGTAAAGAAAGTCTTCACTATTAAGATTGCAGCCATGGAATATGAAAAACAAATGAAGAACAACCGGTGTTGCCAAGTTCACAAATTTGCAAAGGAAATAGTATTTTGTAGTACATACAAAATAATGACGTCACTGATAATTTAACGCGCTAAAAGTCTGCCGTATGGATAGTAACACACACTTTATCGCCAGGTGACACTTTCTCTTGCATTTATTTCTCAAAACAAAAAGTCTGTGATATCCGACATAACACTATAGAGGTTCACATGATATATACGACTGGCCTGTTGGTCTGGTGGTTAGTGACCCTGACTGTTAAGCCAGAGGTCGTGGGTTCGATTCCCACCCAGGACAGATAATTGTGTGATGAGCACGATCATTTGTTCTGTGTCTGGGTGTAATTTATCTATAATATGTATGTATTTAGAAATATATAAGTATGTTTATCAGCAGTCTGGTTGCCATAGTACAGGCTCTGCCTAGTTTGGGATCAGACGGCCGTGTGTGAGATGTGTGGAGTTATTATTATATTATTATATTATATTATATTACCTACGAAAATACGCGCATAATGTGTGCGTGTGCGTGACAGGTAATTGCAGTATTATCTATATAGAAGGTGTAATGTTAAAATGAATAATAACGTTTATAGGATGTAGTTTTATCTCTCTCCTTTGTAGTTGGTCATTAGTTCTGAAACAGCGTAACAACCCATGTGTCATCGTTGAGTTACAAGACATAGTTATTATCCGACATGAAATTTTACAGGCTATTATTTTTTTCTGTGTGGCTGGTTGGATGGACTTGTTGAGACTGTTAAAAGTTAAGGATCAGTAATTTTGACAATTCTATTAATGTGGATTTTTGTCCGTCAGAAATTAGCCACTCGTATTTGATTTATGGCACATATCGCTTAGATAAAATTCATAATTGATTCGTGAGATTTATATGTTTCTAAATCTATAATAGAAAACCTTGTTAATGTAGTGAATCTACCCCAAAACAAATTTAAACTTTAAGGACCACCTTATTATTATTTAACAATTGGTGATATATTAAATGATAAAGAGAAATGGGGAGTAGGTAGTTGCTAACTCCTGATATCCAAAAAAGAAGCAATCCGCAATTTTTTTGTTACTTTTTACGCCTTTTATCTACTTTTTAATTTTTATGTTTTCGGATCATGTACTCAGCCCGTTTGTTTACCACTCATTTGTATTTTAATTTTAATACATACCTGGATATATTGTAATATATTTGTTTACCAAAGCTCATACTTAATGGAATGTCACTCATCTCAGTGAATGGTTGTCACCCGGTGTTTCGCTGTTGTTCGTAATTCAGATCGGTATGACAGGCAAAAGCTATTGTTGGGACTATTAAAAGCTGCCCATTTTCTCATGGCTCGGTCGATTAAATTTAAAAAATAATGGAACGTTTTGTTTTAAACTTGTAACAAAATCCTCTTATAATATAAAGGGTTATACGTAGAACGGATGGTCGATGGGCCCGAAAAGTTCTCGAATGGAGACCATGAACCGGAAAGCGCAGCGTAGAACATCCATTATCGCGGTAGACAGACGACCTAGTGAAGATCGCAGGCCGTCGGTGGAGGCAGGCCGCTTCCAACCGGTCTTCTTGGAAGTCATTTAAGGAGGCCTATGTCCAGTGGAGGTCCTATGGCTGAAATGATGATGATTATGTGTAAATATTAATACGTGAAGAGAATTCTTTGTACTTTTTAAACAAATTTAGCAAACGCAGGATTGTGAAATTTGGAATACTTTAAATTTATATCAAACTTAAAGTTTGAAACAAGTGATGAAAGCTAACATTTTTAAACAGTATAATAATTTGTTTTGTGTCTGGGTGTAATTTATCTATAATATGTATGTATTTAGTAATATATAAGTATGTTTATCAGCAGTCTGGTTACCATAGTACAGGTTCTGCCTAGTATTGGGATCAGACAGCCGTGTGTGAGATGTCTCAAATTATTAGATATTATTTTTAAAATTATGTTGAATGGTTCCAAAAAGCTACACAGTGGTCCAGTACCACTGGTTAATATATATGTGTAAAAGTTGTGGAATGGAGATCACGGATCGGAAAGCGCAGCGTAGGACGTCCATTATCGCGGTGGACAGACGTCCTGGTAAAGATCGAAGGACGTCGGTGTATGCAGGCTGCTTCCAACCGGTCTTCTTGGAAGTCATTAAGGGAGGCCTATGTCCAATAGCAGACGTCCTATGGCAGAAATGATGACGATGATACTGATACATACATTTATATTAATCTGTCATGATACTTATGCAAAGACAGTTTAACTTACACTGAAAATGAATAGCTTGATTTACGTTACAAATAGGACAATGAAATAAAGAAAAACATACATACATACACTCATGCTTGTATCCCCGAAAGGTTAGGAGAGGCACCCACATTTAATTAAACACTTACATTTTCCCAACTATAATTTTATCCTACTAACGTAATAGGGGTAATAGGCTTGATTGCCATTATTCGGGCACTTTGGGATTTAAGGATGGGAAATATATTATTATTAAAATATATATTGAAAGGGGTAAGAAGACAATGCGATGAAAGGAAAAGCACAAGTATTGCTTTTACTGATGAATTGGGGATTGTAAGCTATTACTCGAGCAGCTCCGGTGCCGGGAAGTCCGAGCCCTCTGTAAACAAAGCATTCAAAATTGACTGAATTATGTTCGATTTTCGACGACCAGGCGATCTCTAGTTTATATTATTTATCATAATTACAATATATGCTGTGAATAAGTAAGACAAACATTTTTTTCATTTGCGTGTGGAACTCCCCTCTTTTGTTGGAGCGGTGTGGATTAAAACCACACGGTGTGCCATACTGTGCATAAAATAGGACGGACCCAGAAACAGTTTTTATTAAGACATTTGGACCCGGTGAGACAAACCCTAGCTTAATTTACTTTCTTGTCTTGTTTGATTTGGCGGAATTCTGCCTAGTGTACAAGTATGTGTTTTAAAATATCAAATTTGGATGCAGCCATTAACGATTGAATATTGCTTACCATTGAGAATTTTGCTTAATAAAACGGCCTACAAGTAAACTGCTTTTATAAATAAATATTCTATTTTGAAGACTTCACTGCCCAACATACGTTGAATGTTTAACGTTCTTTTCTCAGAAACCCACGTGAGCGCCAAAACGTTCTATCATAATCAGGAGACACGATACAATTAATCAATTTTATACATTAGATTGGAATTAGGGTGCATTAATTCCTTTAGTGTAATAGACACAATGCAATGTTATCAGCGGGATATAAATCAACAGTTTAGTATGTCTCTAGCTTAACAATCCCAACAAAGCCCATTGTGCAAATGAATGCATTATGACCGTCACAACATAAGATATGACAGATGGATGGGTGATTGGAGTAAGCTGATAAATAGGTAACCAAGGTTCACTGGGCCTTGTATTATGTGCGGATCACGAAATATATATATATATATATTTCGGTTAGTACAGGCGTTCCTGCCTTAAACATTATTGAAATGAAAAATCACTTAGAAGAAACAAAATGTTCATGTATGTTTGAGGTTTCTTGGGCACGGCCTAGAGCCTAAAAGGCTTGATAGGTTTCGACGAGTAAGGTGTCATTTAAATCGTCTTTTACAGTTGAAGTACACACATGTACATGACAGGGTATAAGATTTCAAGACAGCGTCCACGAAAATTAATAAAAAAAAATGAAGGGAAGTTAATAAGTAAACTTTGTTAAATACGTCAATGTTACCATCATTATATAGAGCTCACGCAGCAAATTTAAAAAATATGTCACACCACTGTAAAATATTCAGTGGTTTATTAGATAAAGCGATTTTCAGTAACGCACGAGTACTACTAGTGTACACGACCGGCAGCGCGGGCGCCGCCGCCGGCTGCTGGCAAGGCGAGCGAGACTTGTACTGTACAAAACTAAAGAGTTGAAATAAATTAAATTATTAAAAGTAATTTAAACCCACTTCATTCCATAAATAGTAACTGAAAAGGAAATAACAAGCTTTGTGTTCTATATAAAAGAGAAATGGATAAGATCATGAACATAAATGTTGGACAATGTATGGCAGGCGGGTGCACTACTTAGACAACTACTTAGGAATATTTGCTTGCCCCGCCTGCTCTACATTTACAATTTGATTTATTTACTTTTTGTATCCCGTTTGAGGAGATAAGGCACTTCATATTTATTGGGGTACTACTTCCAACTAGGATTAGAAGACCGCAGTTAGAGGTCACTGTCTGCGTAGTGTTGTTTTTTCACTTGTAGGGTCTCTAGAGCTCCGTGGGACAGGGGACAGACTTAGTAACGCACCACTATTATTTTTGACAATATTGTTACACCGATTTATAATAATAACAATAACTGTCCTTGTGATTGTCCTCGTGACACTCAACGGTGAACTCAACTGTTTTGTAGGTATAACTTTACTTTTTTTTAATAAAATATATATAACACTAGCAGTGTGGGTCACACATTACTAGTATTCTTGTTAACCCCTCCAGCTAAGCTAGGTAAGCTAGCCAAGTCAGACGCCTTAGCCATTACGCTACCGCCGCTTCCATACTACTATTGATCGGGACGTATAAGTATGATTGTCATTTTTCTGTGTCAAATTTGAGATGTCAAACAGGCATACGGGTCACCCGATCTTAAGCAGTTAGTAAAGCACTCTAGAGTTACTGTTAATGAGATTGGTACTACCTCATTATTATATATACTGATATTAATAAAAGTTGATTTTATTTTGAATATAAACATACTACACTAAAATGTATATAATTTAGCTCTCTGTCAATAACGAAAACAGGGTTTCTCATCAGTCTTATTACATAACTATACGTCAGCCACTCTGCAAAGTAATTAGGTGTTTCTAGGGCAAATAACGTTACATTATTACACTTTACTCAAACTTAACTATACAGAAACTCATTTCATAATTACACACAGTTGATAATTAAGACATTTAGCTTGCTATCTTGAACGCGTTCAAAGATAACATGAAAGAAAGAAAATTAATTTATTTTCCCGCGACGAGATTATCTAGGAGAAAAATAATAGAAAAAAAAATACACAGCAGATGAGAAATAAAAAACATACAATAACATTAAGAGATGATATATCGCGACGGCACCGAAAGGGCATCCAGTTCAGCATTGCTTAGTATGTATAGACACCACAGCGCTGGTTTTCAACTGGACTCCAATGACATGCAGGAACGTGATCAAGACCGATGATACATTTAAATATCAGTCTTCAATTCTCAATTCTCAAAGTATGGGATACGATGAAATTTTGATGATGATGAAAACTTAAAAACTTCATAAAGAAAAATCAAACATAGAATAGAAACATTAACTGCTAAATCCATGATTCATAATTATCATTCAAATCAATCACACGATCAATAGGCATTACATGCCATTGAATTGCTACTCCACACACAGCCAGACTGTGTGTGGAGTGGCTCACTGACGTCAGGAAATTCAAAGGTGTATAATCTCTATATATTAATACTTGTAGAGAATGCTTTGTAGGCATTTGTAAGAAAATTTAGCAAACGCAGGTACCTGAAATTTGGAATACTTTAATACGTACACGAACAATATGTGCTACAAATTAAACAATTACGTGAAAATGGCTACATCATGCTGCATGTGCCCAGTATAAATATTTTGATCTGTCATAGTACGTTTAATAAATTACGTTTTCGTTAAATAAATTATACAATATAGGTATACGTGGAAAAGCTCGTGAATGACTCACCTCATACTTAACAGTTCAAAACATGAGTGAGGTTACCGGAGACCCTAACCCTCCCTTCTCTCCTCCTCCCTCTCCCCCTCTACCACCTTTCCCCTACCTTAAAGGCCGGCAACGCACTTGTGACTCTTGAGTTGCAGGTGCCCATGGGTGGTGGTAGTCATTTACCATCAGGTGACCCATCTGCTCGTTTGACCCCTATAACATACAAAAAACAACAGCTGGTAGAATTAGAATACTTAATTCAAACTATAAAGACATAAACGCCTCAATTCCTCAGGGCAGTGTGATAGGATGCTTGCTATTTCGTGTCTATATCAATGACCTACCAAAATGCATAGAGGAATCAAGTGTCATGTTTGCAGACGACGTCTCCCTACTAGTTTCTTCTAAAACCAATTCAAATTCTAATGACAATATGAATACAATACTAACTAAAACAACAGATTGGATGACAGAACATAACTTAGAAATAAATTTTTCAAAAACTAAATTAATTTTTTCTCATCCATACCAAAGTTATACTGGCCACGAAAAAAATTCAAGCTTTATGAATTATGTCTAATTAAATCGACCACCAGGCGATCTATTGTCCCTATTGATCGCGTTAATCCCCGCATACATTATTATACAAACATTAATTACACAGAAAAGAAATGCTTCTGTATATCTTGAGGGTGCATGAAGAGGGTTCATTAGTATCCTATATAATTTGAGGAGTTCTATGGAGTTTTCTCTGTCTGTCTTTCTCTTAGATCTATACCGAATGATGGTCATAATTAATTTTGAAACTACGAAAAATAAAATAATTATCAACATCAGTTCATAAACATAAACAAGAAAAAAATCATGAATAATAAGTATGTAACAGTCGGTTAAACAGTAAAAAACACAACGGTTCGATAAAATACTTGCTATGTTATGTTCATTCGTCATTTACATCCTAGATTTTCATATTTGTAAACCAAACAATTGTTATATATGACAATATTATAAAACAGTAAAAAACAAATTCAGTCAATTCAGTGTTTTTTTACAACCTTTGTGTCTACAATAAAACGCTCCATGTTCTTATGTTACACACTCAAAGAATCACTTTCAATGTTCAGCTGTTGTAAACATTATATGAAACGAGCCTTCTGTGTAGGCTTGGCTATGACAGAAACAACTGTTTAGATACGACAAAAGCTCTAACTGGGCCACTTACGTCGCTCTTGCTGTTCTACTTAGAACAGTGTACGGTTCTCAGGGTTGCCAGATGTTTCTCCTTTAACTCCAGTAAATTGTCAACTGTAGAGTTGAAATCTTAAAGACTTAGTTATATTACCTACTAGTTCAACTAAACTACAATGTACGAAAAATATCCCGTACTAAGGTACGGGATATTTTTCGTACATTAATGAAAATAAAGGTGTCCGTGAGAAATTGCTTTTATCGCTATGACTTTATACGTGTTGTTTCTTTATAAGTCGTAAAAACATAAAACGTCGATAAAACACGACCATTAGCTTTCCTAAACCTTCATATTAAATATGTCTCCTTCTTGGTTGGTGGCATCAATTTGTATATTTGATTGTGATCGTAGGATCTTGAGTTCAGTTTTCATTATTGGGGATTTTAATTAATGTACCAGATAAACGGCAACAAGTAAAATAAAATACTTGGCGATAGCTGAGCGGTGCGGATGAACGCTTTCACTTTTAAAGTATATAGGCGTTAGTATAATAGAAAGGCAATGAACTTTATATAGTTCTTGGATCTAAAATCTATCCCTACTAATTTTATAAATACTGAAGTAACTCTGTCCCTTTGTCTGTCTGTTTGTTACATTTCAAGGCTTAACTGTTAAACCAATCATCACGAAATTTTTCTTACACATTGTCATGGGTACAGAGAAGAATATGGGGTACCTTTCATCCAGAAAAAAATACTGTTACCAAGGGATGTAAAAAGCTAGTCTTTTATATCACTACATATTATTATCATAAAACAAAGTCCCCCGCCGCGTCTTTCTGTCTGTTCGCGATAAACTGAAAAAACTACTGAACCGATTTTCATGCGGTTTTCACTAATAGACAGAGTGATTCATGAGGAAGGGTTAGATGTATAATTTGTTAAGATTTTGTGTAAATCGATTAAAATATGTTGATGATTCTTGAAGATATCTCTGCTACCCGGGGTTGGTTACTAGTTATTCGTATAATTAATCACACATACAACTAAAATTTAATTTATTTAGTGAGCACTATAGGATAGAGTTAAACGGATTTTGAATAAATGATCAAATCTAATATGCGAATTTGTGAGCAACCCTTTATACAGAGTACTAATACTATGAAAACTTTTAACGAATCGTACCCTTTGAATGAGAAGCTGTGAACCTTATAATTAGTGTAAGAATATTTGTATGCATTGTCTAATATAAGATATTGACATATGTACAAACCAAACCATTTCGTGAACGGTTATTCCCATCAGACGATATCATCTCGTAAATGCTACAGTTTTAACTGAATTTATACAATGTACTCAGACATCAGAGAGTGTATTAGGCTCGATCGGCAGCTTTCAGCGTTAGTGAGCTCTATAATTATGCCAACCAGTGGTATGCCTTCCAATTAGGTACTGCAGTCAGTGGTCTATTTAATTGGTAAAATACATTACACTAATGAATTTCACGAATCATATATAAATTGTAGGTGTGTTAATTGTGTCTTTAGTCACTTTAAATCTCTTTTAACCTCATCGTAATAACAAAGTTTTGACCATTATTATTGTTAGTAGTGGTTAAAATGTTTATATTATGACGAAGTTATCCAAGACCTTGCGCAGGTGATAACTTTATAAAATTTGAAATGGCGTTAAAAATCGTCACTATTTCTTTAGGATGGTAAACTGTCAAATCGAATCAGTTTGTCTTGAAAGGTAAAACCATACGTTCTGTAGAAAATTGTATTAAATAAGGGTTAAGACGTCATACGCCGCTATTGCCAAACCATTTAATTTTAATGCTTGGTTTTACAATAAAAAAGAATAACATATTTGAAATATTTCGCAGTCTTATATATTATGTACTAGCAGCACCCCGCGGTTTCCCCCGCGTAAGTCCCGATCCCGTGGGAATATCGGAATATAAAGTAGCCTATGCGTTAATCCAGGTCTCCAGCTATTTACATACCTAGTTTCATCGCAATCGGTTTAGTGGTTTTTGCGTGAAAGAGTAACAAACATTCATCCATCCATCCAAACTTTCACATTTATAATATTAGTGGGATAACTCTTAATTTCCTGAGGAGTGTTACATAATTTCTTGTGAGCGCATTTTGTTAACCCTAATGTTTTTGATCGACAAACTACTAGTACGATGTATCCTGAAATTTTTATAGCACTTAAACGAAGATATTTATACATACGTGAAATAATATGTTTCTGGAAACATTTTGACCATTTATAATTATATTGAGATATAATGGAGGTGATGCCTGAAGAACTACAAAAGAAATAAAACCACATCACTAAATATTTAAATAATAGCGAGAGGAAAGGAGAAAAAAATTAACTGGAGGATGATGATGAGTGAGAGGAAAAATTCGGAGGAGAATGAACTTTATTCCCTTTTTTCCTCGTTGCTCCTATTGGCCACCGTTTCTGTTCATTGCTGGTCGATGTTTAGCGTAAGTCTATCTGGAACCAAGGTTTTCATCCTTAGAAACCCTGAAGCGTCAAAGACCAATGCAAATAGACATGTTTAGGCACAGCATATTTACATTGAGAGGTCACCGTCCACTGACGTTGTACTCGAAAAAAAACTTCTCGCTAAAATCGCTAAAAATCAATGAAAGTATTCAGTGCAACGAGGTATAACCAAATATTGTATTACCAGTTACACACGTAAAAAGTCTGTTGTACGTTGTTGTGTTGAAATTAGGTTGTGACTTGTTTCAACCGGCCGTGACCGAAGCGATTTAATCTAAGCATTATTGGCCAGCGGTCACGCACGGCTCAACAGTATTTCGAATACTCACAGTATTATTAGAATAAAAATAAATGTTTTAGTAATTTATTTTGTTTTTTCTTAGTTATAAAATGATATTTTCACTATGATCTCTTTTATATTACTTAGTGCCAGTGCATTATATTTAGCCCAAATTCTTAGCAAAGTTTACACATCCTTTCAAAAGGCGTATTTGAACATAATTTTTTTACGTGGGAGAGCCATGATTCGGCACGTATGGCCGCTCGATACCATGGCCTCACAGAAAACCGGCAGTGAAACAATGCTTGCATTGCTTTTCGCCGCGTGAGTGAGGTTACCGGAGGCCCTAACCCTTCCTTCTCCACTATTCCCGTCCTTCCCCTCTCCTCCCCTCTCCTCCCCTCTTATCCCCCTCTCCCGTCTTCCCACTCTTCCCCCTCTTCCCCCTTTTCCTTTTCCCCTACTCCCACCTTAAAGGGCGTCAACGCATTTGTGACTCTTGAGTTACAGGTGCCTATGGGCGGCGGTAGTCATTTACCATCAGGTGACCCGTCTGCTCGTTTGCCCACTATACCATAACAAAAAAAATAATATAGACTAATAATTTGTTACTGCAACACCGAGACATTGGCGTATTTCTCCGTTCCACGGTGAACCACGGGCGTCACAACTAATATGGATTCATATTGGGCCTGAAAGTGGTGGTTTTCTCTTGAAATACATTTATGATAACAACTACATATATGACTTTCATTATTATGAATATAACTCACAGACGCTTTCATATTTCAACATCATTTTGTTGGTCTATTAGTGTGCTAGCGGCTCGATTTCTTTCTCCTTCAGCTTTGTAGGTGGTTAAATTGTAGGGTAAATATCAATGGCATGTATATAAGTCGTTAGTTAATAGCTATAATATTTCGCTCGTTTACCTATTTATACCGGTTTATAAACCGGATAATTACGATTGAAAGTCTGAAAGCACGAAAAGGATAAATTCACAGTTAATTAATAAACTATAACAATCAATAATAAAGTTTATGTTTTCAAAAGGGGTAAGTAGGCACTTACATGTAAGTGTTTTTGTCTTGCTTGCACCTTGGAGCTTTATTGTCTTGAATTGGATGAGATCGCCATCAATGATGTGAACTGCTTCTTCCAGAAATAAGCCTAAAATCGTAGCGAAGAATTTTTATTAAAATCTTATAAAATTATGCCTTTGCTGAAGATAGGAATGCAGATGGCAAATCCTTTATGGCAAGGGAAAGTTAACCATCTGATGAATATAAACTTTAAAAAACCTATTTCAAAAATACATGGCACATACCGTAAGCGTGGAGTCAAAAAAATAACTACAAGTGACGTTGATAAATTAATGAATTTAGACTCAGTGAAGGTAAAATCATGTTTTGATGAATATTAGACCTTATAGGTCTTTATGAGTTAATTCAATTTAGTTAAAAGTAGATTTTCTTGCCTTTTCGTATTCTTTTTCGAGCAGATTCAAATCTTAAGTTGTTTTCTTAGACCCAACATAATCAGTAACCAATTTTCTGTAAATGAACTGAACTGAAGTATAAAAAATTATCATCTAAAGATTTTTTACTTTTGGAAAGGTCAAAGCTTTTCCTCTTTTACAAATTGGATTGCCCGTATTGTCCTATTTTTCTTTACTTCCATAAAATAAAACATTACAATATTTTGCTTATAACTGTTCTGGTGTAAGTCTTTTAGTAACATAATCATACTAGTTTGACTCTTCCTAATTATCATTAATCATCATAATTATACAGTATATTAAGTTTATGCACGTACCTCTAGTTTCTATTGACATTTAATTTCTCTATTTGAAATGCTATACACCTATCACAAGATGCAACATAATGTATGTCTAACAATAAATGTTAATAAATAATGCAATATGACATCAAAGAGATCTAATTCTGGTATTTGAATGACATTGCTTCATGTGTTCGTTTCAAACCGGCCATGGTATTATCGCGATAGTGTCGATACAGTGCCGGGGATGTTTTGTTTGTATCGGATATCTGATGCAAATCCCCCGTATCCCGTAGTAGTCTGCTTTTAGTACTGCACTTTTATACTCTTAAAAATATCTGTTAGCGTAGATTCTTGTTGACCTAAATAAAGAAAACACACACATTGTTTTACATGCTTTCAGGCTTCATATAAAAAATATACTTTTATATATTTACGGATTACATTTATTAGCGGACATAATTCTTTAAGCATTATCTAGTTTACTAATCAACCATGGAAGTTGCAGAGATAATGCAGTTATTGCAAGGCTAGAATAATATCAGATACATTTTTTTTTTCGTGTGGAAACGCCTTCAGCTACTGCCTTACCGAGCACTCGGTGAAGTGGTTATGTCGGTATTAACCCGACTGAAATCGTTACGGGTGTCTATGGCCGGGGGCTCAGGTATAACCTAAGAAAGAACTCTCTGGACCCCTCATAGACTTGACTACCAGTCCACAATAGACGTGAGTGGGAGTGGAACACGTCGCGCAACCGTCTCGGGCCTATTTACTAGTCTATTCAGGCGCCGGATTACCTTACCAGGCGCCTTCAGGCTAGCGCTTATGGAGGCCGTAGGTCATTACATGCTCTACGGCGTTTGGTGCTATACTTGCTATGCTATACTTCCAGTAACACGCCCGTCCATTCATGTCCATAAAAATGCGGTATTCTTCGTTTATGGCCAATTTACGATTGACCTTATGTTTACTTAATTTTATGATTAGTATTGAAATATAAATTAATAAACTTTCGAAAATAGTACATTTCAAAATTCTGAATTACTTGCTACTATTATATTTATCTTCCCTCTTTGTTCTCGAAAATATGACCAAACGGTTGGCACTCCTTCATTCTGCGTATATGTAAAGTCGTACAACGCAAAGCGGTACTTTTGACGCCTAATGCAAAATCAATGTGTCTGGCTTAAGAGCGTTTACTCCTTGTGGAGTGTTATTTTGTGTTTTGTTTTATTTTGCTGACATAACAACACAGCTATGTATTATATGATATCGACAAAACATAAAAATGCTTATATGTAATACATTTTCTTTTAGTGTAAAGTATACTAAAAACTTGGTTCGTACATTAGTAATATTTTTGTTAACCACTATGACTCGAAATTCGAGTTGAAACCAGAGACGAAGCCTGGAGCCGGAGCGGGATTCGGAGTGAGTAAAGTACAAAATCTAGGACTAGGAGGGCCGACGTAAAGATACATAGCTTACACGTAAGGCAAACACCATGTCAAACTTTGCGACTGCGATCTAAGTTTTAGAATATAATTTATTGAACAAAAGAGTGCCAAAAAAGAATTTGCTGGAATAAGCAATGAAAATGTGGTTCGTGGTCACCCACAATTAAAGTTCAACAACGATCCTTGAACGCAATAAAATAGCCGACTAAAACGGCACAACGATAAATTTATATTTACGACTGTTAAAATAGTTTAACGGATATGCTATAGTTTGATTTGTGCTTTCTTGTCAAGGGCTGGCATTGTTTCAAATATTGGAATACGAAGCACGTCTCACTTTTGCGTGTATAGAATTACGATTAAATATAATCTGACGTTTCCAATATTTTTGTTATATATCAAATGCGTATTTACTCGTATTTTTACTTTAATTTCACGTTAATTTTGACGGTGGTGGTTTTGTAATAACTAGTTATTCCTACCTCGAAACAAAGGGTGGAATGAACTTGCATATTAATTTAAAATACTTTTTTTCCGTATCTGCTTGGAAAATAATAATAATAATAACTTGACAAATCTTAAACACGGCCCACTGATCTCAAACTAGACAGAGCCTGTACTATGGTAATCAAACTTCTGATAAATTTACTTATATACTCCAAATACATACATATTTTAGATAAATTAAAAAAAAAAAAAAAAAAAAAAAATACACTCAGACGCAGAACATTTGTTTTGCGTCTGAGTGTAATTTATCTATTTCATAATTTGATCATGCTCATCACACAATTATTTGTCCGGGGTGGGATTCGAACCATTGATCAAATGACAGTCAGGATCACTAACAACTAGATCAGACCAGACCAGGCAGTCAAATAAAAGTTAACAATTTATTAATAATTTGTTATTTTATCTTTTATTGTTCTTTACATTTAGTTTTACGCTCATACTACAATAGGCAAAGAGAAAGTGATTTAGAAGAAAGAAAAATTTACGTCACACGTCAATTATTCAGATGAAATTCATATAAATTAATGTTTAAGTTATAAGTACAAAGACGATTTCAATAAATAGAAATACAACAATATTTCAGTTGGATTAATAGAATTATAGAGATTGAATTAAGTGGAAAAACTTAAGACTTTAAATACCTGATTTGAGACCTGAAATTTAATGCTTTACAAAAAGAACCGGTGTTCTCTTCTATATTTTATACATCGCAAGAACCGTAATACAGGTTCTTGAATAACAATAAATGCAACCAACATTTTTTTTGCATAATATAGTTAATAAATAGTCTCTTCACTTTTGAAAACCGCTATGCAGCAGAGGGGTGAATAAAAATAAAACTTTTTGAATCTCTACACTAAACAAAAATATGACAACACCAAAAAAATGTTGGACGACAGGAAGAACACCATGCGAATATCTGTCATCTGTAAAACTTCCATTTTTTTTAGCCGAATACCAGTTATTTAAGAAAACCAGTACGAGACTCTTCTCTTGGCCGCAGAGGTAAAGGACGTGTCTGAACGGGGCCACAAAAAACGAAGGGTTTGAAGTGACTACGAGTACTTAACTGATCCCTGGGGAGGATGACGTCACCTGAGCCCTTGGGTGGGGGTAAATTTTAATGAGTTTTCACCAAGACTTGTTTTCCCCAAAGTGTGTTTTAGGTAAACGCTGAGGGCAGTTCATTCGTTAGAAATCCAAGGTTACCCAATTCATCTTTCACGTTTTTCATTATTTACAGATCAAAAATAATTGTATCTAAATTTATTACATTTATTTTTGCTTTCAAAAATTGGGATTTGTAGTGACGGGAATACATTTGTATTTGGATTCTGACTGATTCTAATCCACGCACGTGACTTTTACCGTGAATAGGTAAAAGTCACGAGCTGGGTGGAAAAATAAAAGACATAAAAATAGTAATGCGGATTATAGTCAATTATGTATATAAAATTCGTTAAGAAAGAATATTTTTCCACTGCCGTGTTCCATTTAAAGGAAGACTGATTAAATTTGCAACGATTTCGTTAATTTTGGAACATAGTTTTGATCAAGTAATCAAAAAGAATCTGGGTCAGGAATTTGGAACTTTGAAATTTTCTCGTTAAAGTGAATTTTTAAAGATTCTTATGTAAAATACTTGCCACTCGGCCTCATTGTTAACGTAATCTTTTGGAAATTTGAATATTTTTGATGTTGTCCCGTTCCTTTCACTCCATTTCTATGATTCTAATACATTTTTAAATAGTCACTTTTGAGAGCCCGCACTCTTGTGAACGCTCATTGAATTAATACTACAAGGTGTGAAGGCTTTTGCTTCAAACCCCTTATTTTAAATTAAATTGGGTTCTCTTCGTAATAAATTTATAAAGGAAGCTGAAAATGAATTAATCATGTCAAGCTAGTCAAAAGGATCACGTTACTCACCCAAAATTATAACGTTCTGTACAAAATGTAAGGTAACAAAATATTGTTTAAAAGCGTAAATTGACTGTGGAAAATAAAACTAAATGAAATATAGGTATATGATATCCACGGAGTAATAGGTATTATTCGCAAGTTGACGGAAATTGAATTTGTTGTGGATTTTGATGTGGGTTTTACTGCGTTTGCGTAAAGGTACCTGAAATTCCATACATTTTGGCTTCTGCCATCTTATAAAGAGACAACTCTGCAACTACTCGCAGTATTCTTGTTAACCCTTTAAATCAAGGTGAAGCTTGTGTAAAATGTGAGGTTGTGTCAATGGTTTACTAGGTGGTTTTTATGTTCTTAGCCTATATATACACCATATTAGAGATTTAACAAAACACTAAGCTGAACTTACTGACTGCATAAAACAGTGACTATGTTTATATATTATATTGAGTACGCGCTTAAAAATATATTTTAATTACACAAAATAATGTTTAGACATCTCGACTTTTACAAAACCTTAATGACGCAATTACTAAGTAAATGATAAGTAAGTAATAATACAGGTATTTGCACAGGGGGGAACAACATACCTTTTGTGAATTGTTGTTATAGTAGTATATGTATACTAAGCTATGCGCCTGACGGATATTTAGGATATTGTAGAAACACGAGTTGAGACGTTTTATTTCGACAAAAATCACTCACAGTGTCTAAAATTTTAGTTACATGAAATTATCAGTTATTTAATAAAAACTTATATTAATTGTTATAATTTTAGTTTAAACGGAATAAACGTTTTTTAAAGTACTACGATTTATTTACTTGAGTTTTTATACGTAATTGAGAACCATTGTGCTTAATCAACAATCAAGATGTTGCATAGTACACTGCTACGGCGTAGCGCCGTAGCAATATCTTGGCCGACCACCGTCTTCTTCAATAAATAACATCATTTAAACTTTTCTAAAGTGTCACTTCCACCGCGTTATTAAAGGACGCTATCAATTTAGACGCTGCAAAAACTTAGACCAAGTTAAAGAGATTTAAAAAAATAAAAGTTTATGAAAAGCTACGGTATCAAAGCGGTTCCTATGATCTAGTTAGTAAATTGTACAAAGTGTATAATACGAAGCGCGTGGCACCAATTTAAAAGGAATTTCAGCAAAAGATTGCGTGGAAATTGGATTAAGTAACAAGCAACCTTTTGGGGTTTCAGCAAATCTCTTTGTAGTTTGTTAGTTGCGGGAAGCCGCCTCGGTGTACTTTTACTCTTATACAGATTGCTTACTGACTTTTAAGATATTGCGCTATGAGTTTGAATGTTTTAACAATTTGAATCTTAATACTATTTATTTTAGTGATGACACGGTCGTCGACAGAAATCCTGACAACTCAAAAATACCTACAATGGTTTACTTGAAATAAATAATTTTGATTTTGATCCACAGTCGGCATATTACTAACGTAGTGTAAAAAGTAAAAATAGTCGTAAGAACTCCATGGGGAATGGGAGTATCTTACTAACATTATAGATGAGAAAGTTCCATCCAGGATTGATGTTTGTTACTCAATCACACCGAAACGGCTCAACGGATCTATATGAAATTTAGCACAAAGACAGATTATTGTCTGGAATAGCACATACTCACAAGTCGGCAACAGGTAGGAAAACATATTTAAGAAAGATACTAGCCTATAAATTTATAAATAAATTAGAGCGACTCGTGGCTAAGTAGTGACCGAGTAGGTTAGCACATTACAAAGTTAAGTAATACTAGGTCAGTCTAGGATGGGTGACCATGGGGTGCTGTCTAGAAAACCTCCACGTGGTGCACCCTGGAAACGTTGGCGATAACGCTGCCTTTCTTCCTCAGTTTTTGAGGACGGCGTCATCGCCAACGGCTAATATTCTAGCATGAAGAGGAGGCCATCTTTCTTCGGCCACTTGGTTGAGGCTTGGCCCAACAGAGCATATCTTTCTGTTGGCTCTTCGCTCTTCGGAGCTGTGAGGATGAAAACCTCGGTAAAAAATCACGAAGGAGGGACCCTTCCATGGGTCGGAGTTTCTCCGCTGTCCTCAGTGGAGAAAGAGGGCGGGCTCGGTGTGCACTCACACTGCCACCGAGTAGGCATGGGAAGATTTAGTTTCCTTGCCACCGTCGGCATATCGTAATCCCGAAAGGAGTTGTGGTCATGTCTCGCGACTCCGATCGGGGACGAGGGTCTTGGCTTAGCCGCCCGGACTGCGAGGAAGAAAACCTCTCTAAAAAATCACCCCGAATCCCGTGTTCTGGTGCGTGACCAGGGGATGCATGGCTGATGGGTAGTTCAGTCGCAAGCGCACTCCCAGCCGGGGCACCTGCGGACCCCTCGGTTGGGTACAAACCTTCGCTTGCCCGGGTATTGGGGATCTCTGCCCGGGTCGACTTTTAGTTCTCCCCATCTCGTGGGTCTATTATGGAAATTCAAAATATACTTAAAACTAAAATCATGGAAGAAAAAAAGAAGGAGAAGAGTGCGAGGAAGAAGAAAAATGAGAAGGCGGACGACACCTCATCTATTGACGAGGAGGTGCTAATCAGGACGCCTATCTCGGAGACGCTCCCAGAAGTCAATCCGACTCCTGGGAGCAGCAGAAGATTCTCAGAACGTCTCCGTTCCAGGTCTGTCGTATCATCAGACGGAAATACCGATACAACGGCAGACAACACAGAGGCGATGGAAGTGGAGGTTCGCGGCAATGACAGTCGTAAACGCGGACGCTCCATGGACGAGGATGCCGACACGTCCCAGGTGATGCTCCCCCCCAAAGTTGCTACCAGCCTAAGAGGGAGATCGAGATCGCGTACGCCGATCTCAGCTCCGGCAGGCTCCGTATTTTCTAAGGCGGAAGCGATTGCGCGAGCTCGCATGGAGGGCGAGGTTGTTGCTGAGGAGGAGATCGCGGATCTCCTGAAGAAGATCCGTACACCGGTGGAAGGGGGTTCTGTCCCCCAAACACCGGTGTCCATGCAGGAACGGACGAACGCGGCGGTGGCCATCATTCACAAAGTGGCCACCAAATCAACCAACCTTAAGGGTCCCTTTGTTAGGGCCCTTAAGGACTCCTCCTCTGCCGTTTCTGGGGTCGTCGAGACCCTCATTGCTGACGTGGCGCGCCTCCAAGAGGCGAACGACCGCCTTACGGCGGCAAATGTACGCTTGACGGAGCAGGTTGCAGAGCTGAGTGCTCAGTTTGCCCAGTTTCGGGCAGGGGTGCGCTCAGATTGCCCTGAGCAGTCGAACTCTGTTGAGCAGCAACCTGCTCCGTCCACCTCCCCCTCCCCTGTTTCTGATGCCCACTTGCGTCAAATTATAGATGCAGTGTGGCGAATGATGGACGGGCGCCTGGCGGGACTTGAGGCAAGGCTGCCCCCAGCACCCATAGTTCGACCGCCGCTCGCAGCGGCCAAAGGCAAGACCACTGCAGTCCCGACGCCACTTCCTGTTGAGGGTGGCCGAGTCGTGGTCTCATATGCGGCCGCGACGTCTGCACCAGTGCCTGCACCTGCAGTCGCGTCGAAGACAGCGCGCCCGTCCAAGGCCGCTGCAAAAATGGCGAGGGAATCCCCTCCACTCCCCTCACCAGCGCCTAGAAATACGAGCACTGTAAACGCTCCTTCTGGTGCTGAGTCTGCACCTGGTCCCTCGACGTCTGCCTCCTCCAACAACGGTTGGCAGATAGCTGAAGGAGGCAAAAAGTCCCGCAGGAAGAGGAAGAAGGGCAACAAGAAGAATGCCGCACCACAAGCACCGGCAGGAGGGACTGAAACAAGGACGTCAAAGAAGACTCGGAAGCTTCAACCGCCGAAAACGGCGGCCGTAGTCGTTACGGTGCTGCCGGGAGCGGCTGATGGCGGTCTTTCTTACGCTGCCGTCTTCAAGAAGGCCCGAGATAACCTCGCTTCTGAATTTGGGAGTGTAGGCGTTCGGTTACGCCTCGCCCAGACGGGGGCTCGAGTCCTCGAATTCCCGGGGGCCGAGGGCGCGAAGACGGCAGACATCTTCGCCGAAAAGCTGCGGGGAATGTTTTCAGAGACGGATGGGATACGGATTGCCAGGCCCACCAAGTGCGCGGAGATTCGCATATCGGGCCTGGACGACTCCGTGTTGGTCGATGATATCCGGGTGGCAATCCAGCAAAAAACGGGTTGCCCCTCGGACAATATTAGGATCGGCACCATCCGCCCCGGTCAAGGAGGTCTTGGTGCGGTGTGGGTCAGCTGCCCTGTGGCTGCTGCCAAAATACTAGCTGATGCCGGGAGGATACTCGTCGGTTTCGTAAATGCCAAGGTAACAATTTTGGATGCGAGACCGATGAGGTGCTTTAAATGTTTGGCATCAGGGCACACCCGCATCAAGTGTGGTAGCTGTTTCGACTGTAGCGGACTCTGCTTCCGCTGCGGTAGACCGGGGCACAAGGCGGCGGAATGTTCCGCCGCCCCTCACTGCCCAGCGTGTGCGGCGGGTAATTTGCCCGCCAATCACCAGATGGGGCAGGGGGTCTGTAAGCCTCCCCGCACTTCTAAGCAAACATCGGGGGCTAGCAAATCGACCCAGGCAGCCTCCGATGTAAGCCGTGCGTCGTCGTCGTCGCCCATGGAGGAGGCTGTAGAGCCGATCTCATAAATGGACCAAGTCTCCAGCCTCCTTGTCCAGACGAACCTAAACCACTGCGCCGGTGCGCAGGATCTTTTCCTGCAAACCATGGCGGAGTGGTCGATTGGTGTAGCCGTAGCCGCGGAACCCTATTACGTTCCTCCCCGGCCAAATTGGCTGGGTGACCGGGACGGCTCCGTGGCAGTCGTTGGCTCCACGGCGGCTCATTCCCCGCCCTTGTCGCTAAGAGACAAGGGTAATGGATATGTTGCTGCCGTATGGGGGGGGATCACCATTTATGGTGTCTACTTCTCCCCCAACCGGAGTCTGAGCGATTTCGAGGTTTTCCTCAACAACTTGGAGACCTCGATGCGGCGACTAGCGTCTGGGCACGTACTGGTGCTGGGGGACTTCAACGCAAAGTCCATTGCGTGGGGTTCCCCCAGGACGGATGCACGGGGCGATGCCGTAGAGGAGTGGGCGGCATCGGTGGGCCTCTGTCTCCTAAACAGAGGCTCCACCAACACGTGCGTGCGACAGCAGGGGGGGTCGATAGTGGACCTTTCGTTCGCTACCCCTGCTCTCGCCGCACGAGTAAGGAACTGGTGTGTCCTGGAAGAGGTTGAGACGCTCTCGGATCACCTGTATATCCGATTTGAGCTCTCCCGGACCCAGGACCCCAGAAGGGGTCACACGGCACGGCGTTCTTCCCGCTTCCCGCGGTGGGCTGTTTCAAAGTTGGACAGGGACCTACTAGAGGAGGCAGCCATCATTTACTCTTGGCTGTCTCCGCGGCCTCTGACTGAGGAGGTAGACATGACGGGGGCAGACCACTTTCGCGATGCGATTACGCAGACTTGCGATGCGGCCATGCCCCGCGTCCGAGGTCGTCGGCCTCCAAGGAAGGAGGTCTACTGGTGGTCCCAGGAGTTGGCGGACCTCCGTGCGGCCTGCACTCGTGCCCGGAGGTCCTATACTCGCAGCCGGCGGCGTCACCGCGAAGAGGGGGAAGAGGACCAGCTTCATGAGGAGTACCGAGAGGCGCGGGAAACTCTGAAGCTGGCCATTAGCCGTGCCAAAGAAGGGAAGAGAAAGGAGATGCTGGAGGGTCTCGATCGTGACCCCTGGGGTCGCCCATATCGCGCGGCGCAACAAAAGCTCCGCGCGTCGGGCCCCCCCCCTTACGGAGACTCTCCAGCCCAGCTTCCTGCAGGAAGTGGTTGAGGGCCTTTTCCCGCAACGGGTGGAGCACGTACCCCCGTCGATGGCCCCCTTGGCCGGAGACGACGGGGAGGACGAGGATGATGGTGTTCCGCCCGTCACGGAGGCGGAGGTAGGGGCGGCTGTTCTACGGATCCGTTCCAAGAACACCGCCCCCGGGCCAGACGGGATCCCTGCCCGAGTGTTGGCCCTAGCCCTCGACCACATGTCCGACCGCCTCAGGGAGGTGTTCGACACTAGTTTGGCGTCCGGACGCTTCCCTGACTGCTGGAAGAGCGGGAAGCTGGTACTTTTAAGGAAGCCGGGACGGCCTACCGACTCGGTCACGGCCTACAGGCCCATCGTGTTGCTGGACGAGGCGGGTAAATTGTTTGAGAGGGTCCTCTCTGCCCGCATCGTCCGGCACCTTGGCGAGGTCGGCCCCGATTTGTCGGACGCCCAATTCGGTTTTCGAGCAGGGCGTTCGACGATCGGTGCTGTGTTGCGCCTGAGGGCCGTGACCGAAGAGGTAGTGAGCTGTGGCGGCGTGCTGTTGGCGGTGTCGTTGGACATCGCCAACGCGTTCAATAGTCTGCCATTCAGCTGCATCAGGGAAGCGCTCCAGTACCACGGAGTGCCAGGGTACCTGAGGCGGCTAGTGGCAGACTATCTCGAGGAGCGTACCGTCATGTACGAGGACCGAGATGGAGTTTTGAGTCGTCGGCCCATGTCGTGCGGTGTTCCGCAGGGGTCTGTCCTTGGACCACTCCTGTGGAACATGGGATACGACTGGGCCCTTCGAGGCGACTTCCCCCCCGGGCTCGGCGTAATTTGTTACGCCGATGACACGTTAGTCACAGCCCGGGGGGCGAACTTTCAGGAGGTGGCGCGCTTGGCCACCAGGGGAGTCTCTCTGGTGGTCGGGCGCATCGAGGCGCTGGGCTTGCGGGTGGCCCTGGATAAGACGGAGGCCCTTTTATTCCATGGGCCCCGTCGTGGTCCACCCCCTGGCGCCTCTATCGTAGTTAACTCGGTCCTCGTACCGGTTCAGGCCCACATAAGGTATCTGGGCCTGATCCTCGACGGTAGGTGGCTCTTCGACGAGCACTTCCGACAGCTTGCTCCGAAGCTGGTCGGCGCTGCGTCCGCCCTTGGGCGACTCTTACCCAATTTGGGTGGACCCAGCGTCGCTACAAGACGGCTGTACACGGGGGTTGTCCGGTCAATGGCACTGTACGGTGCACCGGTGTGGGCGGGAGCTCTGACCGCCCAGAATAGGGCGCGCCTCTGGCGCCCTCAGAGGGTTATGGCGGTTAGAGCCATACGCGGATACCGCACCGTGTCGACGGAGGCGGCGTGCGCGTTGGCCGGGACTCCCCCGTGGGATTTGGAGGCGGAAGTGCTCGCCGAAGTATATCGGCGAACGGCTGAGTTCCGGGCGGGAAGCGGCAGTCGGCCCCCGCCCGAAGAGGTACGCGAATGGCGTGAGGCCGCTCGCCGAGCCACCATGGCTCGTTGGTCGTCCCGGCTGGAGGCTCCACGTGCTGGCTTTGCCGCCGTGGAGGCGCTCCAGCCGGTCATCGTCGAGTGGGCAGGGCGGCAGCACGGGACCCTTTCCTTCCGACTGACGCAGGTCCTTTCCGGGCACGGCTGCTTCGGGAAGTACCTGCACTCGGTCGCTAGGAGGGAATTGAGTCCCGCCTGTCACCACTGCGACTGCAGTGAGGACTCGGCTCAGCACACGCTGGCGGTTTGCTCCGCCTGGGCGACGCAGCGTCGGGCCCTCACTGCGGTCATCGGAGGGGATCTCTCGCTACCGGCCGTCATACGCTCCATGGCCGGTAGCGACAGGAATTTTACCGCGGTCGCGACCTTCTGTGAGGAAGTCATCTCGCAGAAGGAGGCGGCGGAAAGGGTCCGGGAGGACGACCTCCACTCGGACCTAATTCGCCGCCGGCGAACCGGGCGGCGGAGGCGCGCTTACCAGCGCCTCATGCCGCCCTGAGTGTGGCCGCGGGTGGACGGGACGGGTTTTCCCCTCCACCCGCTGTAGTGGCCCCCCGCGAGGAGGCGGCGTCCGCGTGTGCCTGGACGTCGCCTAATTGAGAGGATTTTACCGGAAGGTGGTGCCCGCGCTTTTGCGGGCAGGCGCTAGGAGGGTTCCGGATGTCTTAATAAAGCAGTTCCCGGATCCCTCCTACTTAAGGCGCAGTACGGCACACCGTGTGGTTTTAGTCGGTTCGATTCCGACACACCGCCCCACCGAAAACCCCGGTGGGGTGACGGCCCGAGGGGGTTTCCACACGCACAAAAAAAAAAAAAAAAAAAAAAAGGATGGGTGACCATGTGCGGTGTGGGTCAGCTGCCCTGTGGCTGCTGCCAAAATACTAGCTGATGCCGGGAGGATACTCGTCGGTTTCGTAAATGCCAAGGTAACAATTTTGGATGCGAGACCGATGAGGTGCTTTAAATGTTTGGCATCAGGGCACACCCGCATCAAGTGTGGTAGCTGTTTCGACTGTAGCGGACTCTGCTTCCGCTGCGGTAGACCGGGGCACAAGGCGGCGGAATGTTCCGCCGCCCCTCACTGCCCAGCGTGTGCGGCGGGTAATCTGCCCGCCAATCACCAGATGGGGCAGGGGGTCTGTAAGCCTCCCCGCACCTCTAAGCAAACATCGAGGGCTAGCCAATCGACCCAGGCAGCCTCCGATGTAAGCCGTGCGTCGTCGTCGTCGCCCATGGAGGAGGCTGTAGAGCCGATCTCATAAATGGACCAAGTCTCCAGCCTCCTTGTCCAGACGAACCTAAACCACTGCGCCGGTGCGCAGGATCTTTTCCTGCAAACCATGGCGGAGTGGTCGATTGGTGTAGCCGTAGCCGCGGAACCCTATTACGTTCCTCCCCGGCCAAATTGGCTGGGTGACCGGGACGGCTCCGTGGCAGTCGTTGGCTCCACGGCGGCTCATTCCCCGCCCTTGTCGCTAAGAGACAAGGGTAATGGATATGTTGCTGCCGTATGGGGGGGGATCACTATTTATGGTGTCTACTTCTCCCCCAACCGGAGTCTGAGCGATTTCGAGGTTTTCCTCAACAACTTGGAGACCTCGATGCGGCGACTAGCGTCTGGGCACGTGCTGGTGCTGGGGGACTTCAACGCAAAGTCCATTGCGTGGGGTTCCCCCAGGACGGATGCACGGGGCGATGCCGTAGAGGAGTGGGCGGCATCGGTGGGCCTCTGTCTCCTAAACAGAGGCTCCACCAACACGTGCGTGCGACAGCAGGGGGGGTCGATAGTGGACCTTTCGTTCGCTACCCCTGCTCTCGCCGCACGAGTAAGGAACTGGTGTGTCCTGGAAGAGGTTGAGACGCTCTCGGATCACCTGTATATCCGATTTGAGCTCTCCCGGACCCAGGACCCCAGAAGGGGTCACACGGCGCGGCGTTCTTCCCGCTTCCCGCGGTGTGCTGTTTCAAAGTTGGACAGGGACCTACTAGAGGAGGCAGCCATCATTTACTCTTGGCTGTCTCCGCGGCCTCTGACTGAGGAGGTAGACATGACGGGGGCAGACCACTTTCGCGATGCGATTACGCAGACTTGCGATGCGGCCATGCCCCGCGTCCGAGGTCGTCGGCCTCCAAGGAAGGAGGTCTACTGGTGGTCCCAGGAGTTGGCGGACCTCCGTGCGGCCTGTACTCGTGCCCGGAGGTCCTATACTCGCAGCCGGCGGTGTCACCGCGAAGAGGGGGAAGAGGACCAGCTTCATGAGGAGTACCGAGAGGCGCGGGAAACTCTGAAGCTGGCCATTAGCCGTGCCAAAGAAGGAAAGAGAAAGGAGATGCTGGAGGGTCTCGATCGTGACCCCTGGGGTCGCCCATATCCCAAAAGCAAAAGCAAAAGTAATTTGTTACGCCGATGACACGTTAGTCACAGCCCGGGGGGCGAACTTTCAGGAGGCGGCGCGCTTGGCCACCAGGGGAGTCTCTCTGGTGGTCGGGCGCATCGAGGCGCTGGGCTTGCGGGTGGCCCTGGATAAGACGGAGGCCCTTTTATTCCATGGGCCCCGTCGTGGTCCACCCCCTGGCGCCTCTATCATAGTTAACTCGGTCCTCGTACCGGTTCAGGCCCACATAAGGTATCTGGGCCTGATCCTCGACGGTAGGTGGCTCTTCGACGAGCACTTCCGACAGCTTGCTCCGAAGCTGGTCGGCGCTGCGTCCGCCCTTGGGCGACTCTTACCCAATTTGGGTGGACCCAGCGTCGCTACAAGACGGCTGTACACGGGGGTTGTCCGGTCAATGGCACTGTACGGTGCACCGGTGTGGGCGGGAGCTCTGACCGCCCAAAATAGGGCGCGCCTCTGGCGCCCTCAGAGGGTTATGGCGGTTAGAGCCATACGCGGATACCGCACCGTGTCGACGGAGGCGGCGTGCGCGTTGGCCGGGACTCCCCCGTGGGATTTGGAGGCGGAAGTGCTCGCCGAAGTATATCGGCGAACGGCTGAGTTCCGGGCGGGAAGCGGCAGTCGGCCCCCGCCCGAAGAGGTACGCGAATCGGCTCAGCACACGCTGGCGGTTTGCTCCGCCTGGGCGACGCAGCGTCGGGCCCTCACTGCGGTCATCGGAGGGGATCTCTCGCTACCGGCCGTCATACGCTCCATGGCCATGGCGGAATTTTACCGCGGTCGCGACCTTCTGTGAGGAAGTCATCTCGCAGAAGGAGGCGGCGGAAAGGGTCCGGGAGGACGACCTCCACTCGGACCTAATTCGCCGCCGGCGAACCGGGCGGCTGAGGCGCGCTTACCAGCGCCTCATGCCGCCCTGAGTGTGGCCGCGGGTGGACGGGACGGGTCTTCCCCTCCACCCGCTGTAGTGGCCCCCCGCGAGGAGGCGGCGTCCGCGTGTGCCTGGACGTCGCCTAATTGAGAGGATTTTACCGGAAGGTGGTGCCCGCGCTTTTGCGGGCAGGCGCTAGGAGGGTTCCGGATGTCTTAATAAAGCAGTTCCCGGATCCCTCCTACTTAAGGCGCAGTACGGCACACCGTGTGGTTTTAGTCGGTTCGATTCCGACACACCGCCCCACCGAAAACCCCGGTGGGGTGACGGCCCGAGGGGGTTTCCACACGCACAAAAAAAAAAAAAAAAGGATGTGTGACCATTCTTAACACATTGAGACCGTCCGTACCGTAAACCGTCAGTCCCGGGTGCCATACAAACATCTGTGGCATTCGTTACGGGTAATTGGAGCCCTAAAAAGTCTGACAACCTGGTCTAACTACAGAACTTCGATATCACCTAGTAGGGTTGTGGTGGTCTGATGGCAGTGGCTTCATGTAAAATATCAAAGTTCAGCCGTATCGTAGTTAGACTGAAAGCTGACCCCAACTTAGTTGGGAAAAGGCGAGGAGGAGGATGGACTAGGCTATAAATTAGATAATCATAGAAGTAACATGAAATACTCATCAACACTTAAATGTCTTTTAATAGGTTATCTTCTTATGAACTTGTTTTAAAAAACAAGTTCATAAGTAAACTAAACTTTCATGTGCACTATATTCACCTGGGAGTCGAGATTCAACCATAATTATAAATTCAATGAAAAATCATTGTCAACAAGGCAACAGAGGCGGTCACACTTTGTATTGAAATATCAAATAATAAAAAAAAAATCTCTTTATTTAATTTTGTAAAACATGAAAACTTTAATTTCATTTTAACTTCATTTTCTACTACGTATGTTACGGTACACATATAATTAATTATTGTGATTAAATGAACAATGAAATGAAGGATTTTGTTGCTTTAGTCACTAATGCATCAAAGAATGCTTAGTTATTATTTATAAAAGAAATTTAAATATATTACAAAAGTAAAAATCGTTCAAAAGTTCAAAACACATGTCATGATGTTTAATAATGTTAGTTTTTTCCACACCTTCTCATCATAACCTTTAAGTATTCCAAATTTAACATCCTTTGTGCTCTAAATTTGCTTAAAAAGGGGTAAAAAATATTATCTTCATGTGTTGAGGACAAGTACGCTATCTAGTCATTGATGTAAGTTGAAGAGACCGCAAGAAGTCGCAGTCCCAAACCACTATGCGACTTGTATATGTTTGTGTCAAAATTGAACAAGGATTTTAATGTTTAAGCAAATTAATAGTTTATAATAAACTAAATGATTAACAAGTTAATGTCATGTATTCTGCCGCAACCATGTACTTGTGTAACCTGATTATATCGTGTGTCAAGCATTCACCGCAATTTACAGCCAATTAATTATCTGAGTTGCCTGTATATGGGAGATCACAGGGAAAGCTCTATACAACACAAAGGATATGGAGCCCAGTTTCCGGCATTTGCGGTATAAAGCTAAACGGAACCAATTTGCGCACGGTTAAATATTAAAACATAACAAAGAATGACTACCTACTTCAGGGTCTTTTGATGTATCTAAATTATTGGGATGATATGTATGTCTGTTTGCTGCGGATCCAAACGGTAGTTGTGAGCAATCGTGAAAATATGTAGTCTGTTGCACTACAATGTTGATAATCTTTTTAAAAGTAAGTCAAAAAGAGAAATTTCGTGTACAGTAAGAACCTTTAATGAATAATCTTTTGATAATATCCAGAAGATTGCAGGCTACTTCTTTGCCAAGTTTCATACAAATTCGTTAAGAAATTTAGTCAGTGAGGTTTAACCAATATAGAGACAGATCTTAATATTTGCGAAATAAATGAGTTTAGTCGGTTTTATTGTAAGGTACATGTGACGTGAAGAGTTATTACACTTTAGATAGACTTTAGGCAGCTATTACTTGTTGCGGTAGGAGAAAGGCTAGATCGAAATAAGGTATTTCCGTTTTTTTACATATACTACATAAAATATCGACATAAGTGCCAAAAGGTGGATTGTTCAATTGCGTGCTGAAACTGCATTACACATTGTCATAACACATATTATGTGTAGAATATGTACGGGTTTTAGATTTTCATATTACGACCTAAACGGTATATGCAAATGGCTACTTACCTTGTACATTTTTGAGTCTGAGAGTCCCTCACCGTGATACTCAAAGTCAAGAAAAAGAGAAAATTATTTAAAAACTAGGTGAAGAAATATGCAATATTATAGGTATGCCAACAGGTAGAATTTATATCTCTGAAAGTTGAGTAGAGAGGCATTCGATGTCGATGATACTCACATTAGTTGAGTGTCGTGCGCTCGTTATGTGCTATGCTTTTCAATACAATTATATACATGTATATTGTCCCTGTCTGGCTGTTAATTGAATTAAATTATTTAGTCAAATATCAACCTCAGCTTCTGAGAATATATCACCGTCAGGGAAAAATAATCTCTATTATGTAAAGATTCTTGATAAAACACAAATCCAACTTTACAACTCAATATCTAACCATCCCCGTGTCAAGGATTTCACAAATACGAACAGATGTACACCCGGACTCACAGTATTTATTATTACTATAAAATTTCCCATGTAGATATGAAGTCCATAATATTCGACCCAAGGCACAATAATATCTTTTATAAAATTCAAATATTGTTTGAACGTGTATTGCTGAGCGAGATGTTTATCACTTTATTGCTTTCTTGTGACCTCTCACGTCTTTGAAAAGCGAGTGCATATTTGTTGTACATTTGTTTGGTGCGTTCATAATATACCTATAGCGTTTATCTTCTCGAAAATACTCGTTCAAGAAACTACACAATAAGTACGAGGATATTGCTGAGGAAAATCTGTTACTTATAATAATATTGTGTTCTGAAACTAAAACGTTTGGAAAGTAAAATATTTATCCGTTAGTAGATTTTTTGCAACCTTTCTATATTTTATTCATGAAGAGAATTGAGATTTTCGTTGTATATTATACACATTGACGGGCCTGATGGTATATAGATGGTATATAGATGGATATATATTTACTAATATATAAGTATGTTTAACCACAGTCTGGTTACCATAGTACAGGCCCTGCTCAATTTGGGTGCTAATGGGCTGTGTGAGGTGTCTCAAAAAAAAAAATGTTTTTTATGTGTGTTGTAAACACACGTGAACAATATAATAATACATTTTTCCAGACCGAAATAGCTGCCATTAAAGACCAAAAGAATACATTGACAACTTCCTTTGCTGTTAAATAAATTAACAGTAATATTCATCGTAAAATCAAGCCTCAGCCTCATAAAGTCTTCAAGATGCGACCCATAAAACACCGTGAAATAATAGCATAAATAAAGATTAAAACCCCATTGAATTATTTATTTATACTTTTTTGTATTCTTTTCATCGTGAGCAGCGTTTGAAATGTTATTAAGTATGGTAATAAGGATTGTCAAACGGTAATTTTATTCAGTAACGGGTGATTATGCCAGGGTACTTTAATAACCAGGAATTGTTACCCATGCTTTTGTTTAAGTCACGAAGTGCCAATTTAGATCTCTTTTTCGTCTCCCTCCGTTTCAGGACTGTTGTGTATTTAAGATTATTTAGCTGTACCTTGGTATCATTTTTGTTGAATTAAGCCGTGTTTAGTTAAATAATAAAAGAAGCATCACGGTAATTGAAGTTATTGTGATTTTTTAAAATATCTTTGTATTAATCTGAAATGATTGTTAACAGTGGCTCAATTGCAAATTTAAACAAGATGTCAATTAGTTAGTTATAAGGAATTAATTTGTTACTGTGCATACGGGATAATTATGCCTTTTTAATCTTCAAACTCAAAAATGATTTGAGCGTGAAAGCAAAACGAAAATCAATACTAAAACGAAAAGCACTAGACGTTAGTTACAGGAAGATTTCTTATTTCAAATCATAGAGTATATTTTTGGTTACTCATGAGCACACAATACATATCTCCCTTACATCCATCTCACCCATTAATGTACCACAGACTTCGCACACAAAAAACGAACTGTTGTAGGAGGGGAAGAGCCTAGTCTCAGGCATTGTTTATTTAAAGGTGCTCTAGTCGATATTTTTCCGTATAAACTGTGAAGAGTGATTACTTAACTGTTTGTGCTTGTATGTACATGCAAAGATAGGAATGAAATCGGTTTGTCTAGTTGTTATAAATGTATGTCCAAAGTAGTGATGCGCAAAGTGTGTCACTGAGTTGAAGAGATAGATACATATAATTTCGGTGTAAAGATATATATCACTCATTTAGCTCATTTAGCTCACTTAGCTCAATTGGTTCAATTCCTCATTTCGCTCGTTTAGCTCGGTTACAAATATCACTCACCTCTCTCACTTAAACGAAGCTTTCACTCGTACTATTACACTTCTCAATCTCATCAGTTTAATTAAGTTAATATAGATAAAACACATTATGTACCCTTTTTTCTATCCATATCAAATACTCCATCTCAAAATTTCTTTGTTAAAAATTCCATATTTGTCTTTCGGAAGAAAACAGTATGTGCCAGGAACTAATGCAGGCTGCAAGTGCAAAATATCTTGGCGTACATATAGACGTCAGACTTAGTTGGAATATTCAGGTCGACTTCGTAAAGACAAGAACCAGAAGACTCATTTATACTTTTAAATCCTTGCGTGACGTGACCACCTATGAAAGACTTCGATCTGTTTATCTTGCTCTCTGTCAATCAATTATACAATATCGTATTCCAGTTTGCGGGGGATTTGCGAAGAATTAGAGAGGGCACAAACAGCAGTTTTCAAAGTTATAAATCATAAACCTACATGAAATTCCAATGCGCAACTTTATAGTGATACTAAAGTTCTGACAGTGAGACAGTGACAGTGAGCTCTTCGTTCTGAGGACGATATTAAAGATGCACCAAAGTGCTCTCCAGATGCAAAAAAAAAACCTAGCAATCATCTAATTTGTCCCAGAGTTCGTTGTAAAACTTCTGCCTTTAGACAACAGTACAGAAGTCTTGGCTGCAAACTTTATAACATCCTAAATAAAAAAGACAACATCGCAAATCTAAACAACTATGAAATCCAAAATAGGGCTACTAGTTGCTTTCTTGATCTAGATTACGATAGTACCGAAGCACTACTAAAACATTTAGAATGAAATAGTTAGCTACCTAACCTAACAAATTATACATTTTCTATTCTTATCCATCCATATACGCATCCACTTCCTTACACACCCACATACTCACAACACACAGCCACACACACACACACATCTACAATCACTCACACACCTAACATATTTCAATAATAAATATCTCAAATTACTTTTTAAAATTAAAATCTTAATTATAATTAACAGATAGAAAAACTTGGATATGTACCTAACTTACCTTTATGATTAATATCGTATTAATTCACTATATTGTCTACGGTTGCATTGTTTTGGCTGAGCATTGTCACCCAAAATACAGGCTATAGCCTAGTTTGGGAATCAGTACTAGTAAGTATTGTGCTAATCCTATATCATAGAATAAGTTTCCCATTAGTACTCCATTTTTGTAACAGTAAAAACATTCTTATTATTATTATTTATGGTCATACAAAAACTCAGAAAATAGTTAAAAGCCACGGTTGGCTTATTTAAAAATTAACTTTTATGTATAATAATTTTAGAAAATCATAAATGAAAAAGTATTTACAAAATCTTTTTTTTATTACTATTTTATTTTCACTACATATTATAAAACAAAGTCCCCCGCCGCGTCTGTCTGTCTGTTCGCGATAAACGGAAAAACTACGTCTACTAAGTCCGCGATGGTATATATTTATCTTCTAAAGATAACCCACAGTAACCATTTTTATCTTTTCCAAATTACAAAAAAAAATATGGGTTATTTATCAAACTATTTTAAACAATACAGTATTATTCCTTATCCAAAAAAATACATTAGATACGTTGTGCATTTCATGTAGATCAAAATTGCCCTTTACAGCATGTCTTTAAAATGAATATCTTAGAAGATATTAGAGATTTAAAAAGCGGAGGCAGAGCGGCTGGCGGACCTATTTTGATTATACTTTTTTGTTAGATAGGGTACCTCAAGTGTGGTCCCATGTCAAGGAAGTCAGGATCTGATGATGGGATCCTCATAAAATTGAGAGAAACCCTCGAAAATTGTAGGAACGAATAGTGTTTCTGTTTACTTTTCATTAGTTTATGAGGTTTTTGTGTTTAGAATCATCATAATATCATGTAGCTGAGCTAATGATGAAAAAAAATCATGTTATAAAAATCTTCACTACATATCATTACATATTATAAAACAAAGTCGGTCCGTTCGCGATAAACTGAAAAACTACTAAACGGATTTTCATGCGGTTTTCACTAATAGACAGAGGAATGTTTAGGTGTATAATTTGTACCCGTGGAAAGCCGGGGCGGGTTGCTAGTTTATTATTATAATTAGAAACAAAGCAAGTCTTTAACACTATATTATTAAACAAATATAGATTTTTTCTTAAATAATATTAAACTAATATTAATAAAACTAATATTAAACTTTGCTACAAATTAAATAGTGTATATTTTTCCCTGACAACTTAGTTACATCGATACGAAATCAGCATGTACTCTACTTTAATTACCGTTAGCCGGCTATGCAATACATCTATCGCACTCTCGCTCATTGGTTAGTAGGTATGTATCACTCGCTCGTCTATGAAACAAAGAGCCGGAGCATTGGTTTAGCTCATTGAGCTAGTGAGTTAGGAATCTGAAACGGTTTACCAACAGTCGATTGGTCCATGAACCGTTGGTCAACATTATCTTTAAACCATAAAGTTTTCATCCAATGGACTTTTCATCCACGAACGTTTCGCCAGCATTACTCTACGTCGATTCACTATTTATAGTCATTGGTTTAGGTTATATAGGACCGATTCGGTTCTGGCACTTCGCCGCTGCCGCGGCACGCTCGCTTCGCTCGCTCGGCTCGTGCGTTGTGGTCACAGTTCTAACCTAACCTAAACCAATGACTATAAATAGAGAATAGTATTGCTGGCGAAACGTTCGTGGATGAAAAGTCCATTGGACGAAAAGTTTATGGTTTAAAGATAATGTTGACCAACGGTTCATGGACCAATCGACTGTTGGTAACTCGTTTCAGATCGGTGAGTTAGTGAACAGAAAACTGAGCTACTAATATATTCGGAGTTAGTGTGAGTGAGTGATACATTATGTTGATGTGAGTGATATAGATCTTTTAGACCACTCACTCAAGAGCTACACAACTCTAGTCCAAAGTAGCAAAGTAAAAATTGATTTAAAAAGTAAACGCTCACGATGGATCTGAACTTTGGCTAAAAATAATTAGGAAAAGAGCAAAATGATCCTCAAAATAAAATACAAAGGCTTAAATAATTATTGTATCATCGTCCGCTTTTACGTCTATAACAGACGATTTATGAAGGAATGTTTATTGAATTGACATATTCAGTTTTTTTTTATGAAACAACCCCCAACTAAAGATATTATGTTACCAAGATCTACTCCGAAAATAGTATTATTTTTAATAAAAGCATTACTGCCAGACTGAACCTTTAGATAAATACAAGATTGTCATCTTGCAAGTGCCAGTTAACTACCCTAATAATTATTACAAACTTATTCCCACAAACCCCTTAAAACATCACACGATTCAAATCTGAGGTAGATTTAAACATCTATGAAATAAAAAAAAAATGTTTACACAAAAAACTAATAAAATTCAAAGTTGCCTATAAAAGATGCTTTTTAAGTTGCAATTTTGTTCAATCTGTTAGTTCTGTTTCACGTCGTCGTCTTCGTTAAAAACATTGAGTTAATAATAATTAAGTCAGACTCAACTATTGTTTATTTAACGATGACTTTGTTTGCTTGACTTTGCCAGGATAAGAAGTTGGAATACCCACTGTTCACTGACTAATTATTGCAATAGTCATTCTAGTCCTGATTTAACTGTTTCAGGTTTGACTAAAGTTTTCTCCCCAAATTTCAATTGGAATAGGTCAGTTCGGACTTACTCTATTCGAAATTCAATGTTTACTACACTGAAACATTATTTGTCTGTACACCTTTAGGTAACCGTTGGAATAAATGTAGGTTATAATTGTATTACTTTTTTATATGTTTCATAAACAGGTTTTATAGTCACTTAAGGGCTCATTCAAGACTTCATATAAATATAGTAAAACATTTCATATTTATAATGTGGAAACATTTAAAGAAGACGTTATAGACTTAAAAATAAATATTTTTATTTTACCATTATTCGTTTTTAGTGTCACGTTCACTAAAAGACATGACAACATTAAAATCATCATCAATATTATAATGAATCTTACTACTATGGTAAATGCGAAAGTATGGATAGAATATGTTTGTTACTCAATCACCCCAGAATGGCGAAACGGATTTGAATAAAATTTGGCAAAAAGATAGATTATATTATAGTCTGAAAGATATTATAAAGCTTATGTGTTAACATGGGCTACTTTTTACCCGGCAAAATGTACAGTTCCGTTACGCAACAGCTAGTAGTTCCATATTCATCGCAAGGCGGGCAGTACGAGGAATAGTAAGGCGCTGTCAATTAATCGGACGAGCCTCTCAAACGAGAAAACATTTAAATCCTGTTTGTAATATATATTATAGCCCGCTTTATAGGCAACTTGTCAACTACTTGCGACCCGAACGTTATCTTGTTTCATAGGCTTAGCCCGTTGAATTGCACGGACTTTGAGTAGCAGTCTATTCAACGTGGCAAGGCTGCCTATCTTCTGCACATGTTACCACTCGATGAATGTGATGCAAAGAAATTATAATATGTGGTAATATATCTTTTATGTAATAATATCTTAACTATAATATTGTAAAAGGGAAAGTGAGTTGGTTTGTTTGCTTGTTACATAGGCTGCACTAAAGGTATCGGGAATGGAATATTTCCACTGCTCCTATCATATTAAAATCTTTTTAATTGAAAACTCCTTGGTTTTAAAAATCGAATACCATTTATTTATTTAGAAAAAGATTCTCGGTCTTCTCACAAGGTCTTCTCAAACTTGTTTAGTCGTTGAGAAAATGGAATTGACTCGAGAAAATTCAAGGGCGATGATTTATTATGACTTTCGAAGCGGTTTAACACAAAAACAGTGTGTTGACCGGATGCTTTCTGCATTTGGTGATGAAGCCCCATCCAAAACCACAATTTATCGCTGGTTTGCTGAATTTCAACGTGGACGTGTCAAGCTCAGTGATGATCCCCGTCACGGTCGTCCAAAAACTGCGGTCACCCAAGAAAACGTTGATGCTGTGCGTAAGCTGATTGAGGAAGATCGACATGTGACATACCGCGAAATTCAGGCAAATTTAGACATTGGCATGAGTCAAATACAAAAAAATCTTACATGAACAATTAGGTGTAAAAAAGTTGTTTTCCCGATGGATACCGCATTTGCTCTGTGAAGAGCAAAAAGCGGCTCGCGTTACTTGGTGCGTCAGAACTCTCGAAAGATTCCACGCAGGATCCTCAAATGCTGTATACAACATTGTATCAGGTGACGAATTCTGGATATACGCGTACGAACCCGAAACAAAAAACCAGTCACGAGTTTGGGTGTTCGGAAATGAGTTAAAGCCAACTAAAATTGTTCGTTCACGGAGTGTTGCAAAAAAAATGGTGGCCACGTTTGTCTCCAAAACCAGCCATGTTGCGACTTGAGGGACAAAGAACGGTTAATGCAGAATGGTATGCTAGCATTTGTTTGCCACAGGTCGTTTCCGAACTCCGTAAAGAGAACTGCAACCGCCGCATCATCCTCAACAACAACACTCAACAAAAGAGTTTTTAGAGTAAGAAAACAGAATTATTAGATCATCCGCCGTACAGTCCCGACCTAAGCCCTAATGATTTCTATACTTTCCCTAAAATAAAGAATAAATTGCGTGGTCAGAGATTTTCATCACCTGAAGAAGCTGTGGACGCCTACAAAACGGCCATTTTGGAGACCCCAACTTCCGAATGGAATGGTTGCTTCAATGATTGGTTTCATCGTATGGAAAATGAGTCAAATTTCGATATAATGAGAATACTTCGGAAAGCAATAAATACATTTTTAAATAATAATGTTGTGTCACTTCCTTGATTCCCGAAATTTTCAGTGTACCCTCGTACACTTTCATGCGTTAATTTGTCAACCGATCATCATAAAATTTGTGTTGTTGTTTGATACAGAAAAGCATATAGGTTATCCTTCATCACGACCTCTTAGATAACAATAGCAGCTACAATGAGTGATCACGATTCGTATTATTTAAAACATAGGTACTCTTTTATTTGCCATCAAACCGTGGATCTGGGTTCTCCCAATGAATACTAAAGTTTAAGAACTTTCAAAGAGTATTTACTACCAAAAACTGAGACAGAGGTTTATTTAAAATACTTTCCGTATATAGTAGTTATAGTTTGTTTCATACCATGAATATTTTAGTTGATACTATCGCGGTTTATATTTTTTACATTTCCTGACATTTTGTACCCTCTTACAGTCCCCCTGCGGCCATCAACGCTCGAACGTAAAAGTAGTTTTATTGCCGAATCTATTTTTAACGTACTTATCTTAAGTATTTATCTTAAATGTTTTTTAAATGGAGATGGCGAGACATAACATATTTGACCTCTGAGTTCAAATATGTTTATGTTATTACTATTTTGGGTCTTAACATTCGTTAGTTCAAATATATGAGGAATATACTTAGTCGTCCGTTTCTGCGCTGGTTAACAGCCAATTATTATCCATTATAATTGATAGGTACAAGAGGTGTTGATAGTGTTGAAATATCTAAGAGAATAATAAAATAGATTTTAAATAATAACGATACATAAAATGATAGATTTTAACAATAAGATTTAATAATATGAACAGTGTCCAGTAGTACAATATATCAGTAAGACGAACAAGGTAAAATTTTGGAAGGCAAATAAAAGACACGAATGAAAATAAAATTTATGGCTACATCAACCAGTTGCTAATAATCCTTAAAATGAAAGACGAGAACCAATAAATATTATTTTTAATGAACATCTACGTTTTTGTATAGACGATGACGTTAAGAGTACACTGAATGATAACAAAACGGTATCTATTGCCGGAACCGAGTAAGTTTAAAAGCGTTCTCAGTTTCATCAGCAAGATTGAAATAGATACTTATAAGCCGAGCTCTTCGGTAAACGGAGCATCGTTAATTTTAAAGTGTCAAGTAAGGCGATTTGATATTAAGTAGGTACTGTTTTTTTTGTTAAAATATCATAGCAAAATTTACTTCATTATTTTTCTTCGTAAGTGTTTCAGACTAGGACTAGTAATAGAGAAGAAGGTAAAATGTTTTTTTTTAAATGTTGGATAGTAAAGTGATAAGAATGGCTTGTTCAATTAACTACTCGTTAATATTGTGAAACTTTTATTACGACTTCAGGATAACTTTTCATACATAAAAGCCAATATTTTTAAATTTAATTTTCTAAACATTCCCAATTTTACCTGATGTTTCTTTATCAGGACGTCTGCATATGTTGCCAGCACATTTGTCCAAACTCGTTTTATGCCTCTTGTAACCAGAATTTGAAGTCTAAGTTGCTCGCTATCGTATAAACGAACAGCGAAATTATGATCAAGCAGTGAGAGTCATCAAGGAGAGGTTCAAACTAGTGAAAAATCCCTTTGCTCTTGGTCGGTCGGCCCTACTTGTTTCGATTAACAAATGCATTGGGCTTCTAAAAGGAAAAATTCTGCGTTTAGTGGGTGCCGCATTTGCTGAATGCCGAAAAAATGCAAATGCGCAAATGACTTTCACAGCAGTGTTGGTACTGATTCAATAGGAATCGATTAAATAAGATTTGTTACCATAGATGATCCACCACTATATACCAGAAACGAAAAAGCAGTCGAAGAAGCCGGAAAATTCATGGCTAGTGTGTTGTGGGATATCAAAGGGATGGGAAGAGTGTCAATCGATTTGTTCGAAAAATTAAATAATTTATTACTTGAAAATCACGGTCTTTCATATTCAGACTGAGAATTTTTTCCCTTACCCCCATACTGTAATAGACAGAAGTAGATTTTAAAGACAGAGTTTTGTATCTATCTCCTGCTTCATTTGTCGGACTAAGATTGTCTAATAAATTTCTTAAAGATGATTGGAACTGAAATTTATTATACTGAATACCGTTGTCGTGGTCTATAAATGTAAAAACATGTCAGCATCAAATTAATTTATTGTCCTCAACCACAACCCATGGTTAAGCAGGAGACACAGACATGAGGAATTAACCCTGCGATGAAGTTTCATACATGTTATGAATGTACGGATGATATTCGGTATAAATTACTCCCGTTGTCATAAGACGCTAATGTTGTCACCGGATTAAGTCACCCTGACGAGGGTCCAGTGTATTTGTTCAATCTTTATGTTACAATTACGTAAACTAGGCTCCATTTAACTAACGTACTCGTTTAGGTACTTACGTACTAACAGTTTTTGCGATTGCTTGTGGGGATTGTTTTTGCGTTAATGTTTGCTGTGTGATATTTAACGGTTAGGTTATTGAACTAACAAAACTTATTTTTGTGCCTTTGCAGGGTTGTTTTGTCAATAGTAATTCTTTATCCGAGTTTTACTATGGTTTTTTTTTTCAGTGGTGCCTTTTAATGCCTATATGTTATGTAAATTGTTAGGACATACTCCCAAATTGTATATGATAGATGGAATGTGTTAATCTCTCATTAAAATCATCTAGTGCGCATGAATAAAAATCATTTGGTATTAATACATTCGGTTCTTCATACAACATTGATTTATTAAAACCAGTCGATTTGAGTGTGTTTATTATTTCTTATTCGTTAAATGTATCTTTCCAACAAGCTTTATTATATTAGTTTATATAACTGGTGGATGATATGAAGTGTTTATATTTTTGCGATTTTGATAGTATAAACCGGTTATGGTTGCTATTGTTCTTATTATTAAAATAAGTAGAATTAAGATAGGTTTCCTAATAGTTCGTGTGTTGTACATAAGTAGTTATAAGTAGGTAAGTCTAGTTTCAGAACGTAATCTCAGCATTGCAGCTATATATCTTCTACTTAATTCATAGTTGTAAAAGAAATTCCTGGAGGCTGACATTGAATTGTTTTAAACCATATTCCTTTTTTTTGCTTCTTTCATCAAAATATTCTTTTTTATGTAAAGTTAAAGGTATGTTGTTTGTAATTATAGTCTAGCTCAATCTTTAACAAAGGGGAAACAATTAATATATATGTACGACTGGCCTGTTGGTCTAGTGGTTAGTGATCCTGACTGCTGAGGCAGAGGTTGTGGGTTCGATTACGGTTAAAGATTTTATTTTCTCAAAAGATTACAATAATCACTTACAGAGAAAAATACAATAGTAGACAAAAAATAATAACCAATCAGCGTAGTTAGTTAGGTAGTTGTGAAATAGTTTATGTGTATAAGGCAGTTGTCTATTAAAGTTGTAGAAACGCATGTAGAAACAATATTTGTTTATTAAGGCCTATCACTTAGTACCTAACATGCAACAAAATACTGATGCCGAACTCCTTGTTATGTTAGAAGGACAGTTAAAAAAACGTTAAATGTTTATATTTAAATGTGTATTTTTGAGCATGATTTAAATCTATAATATAAAAATGAATCGCTGAATGTGTTGCTAAGCGCAAATCTAGAGAACAGCTGAACCGATGTCGCTAATTCTTTTTTTAGAATATTTCTTGAAGTACGAGGATGGTTGTTACGCAGAGAAAAACTTAAAAAATTGCCTTAAAAAGTCTAAAAACCACAATTTTCTATACTACCATACAAACTACAGGGTAAATTAAAACATATGTCCCGAGTTGTCAAACATTTGACGTCAATCAAAACAAAACGCGTTATTACTAAACTCTGGCATTGTACGAAATAGAAAACTAATTTTTGTAAGTAATCGTTGTTTATTATTGAAACATTAAATCAAGTGATCACTCTGAAATATGCTTTATTTCTTTATTTTTTTCTATTGGACTGTGACAGGCCAATAACTTTTGACAGAACGAAGTCTGTCGGGGCAGCTAGTTATGTATAAATGTTATGATATTTAAATGATTTTATACAGGCACATATATATATATCTATAAATGTAATACACACATAATTATTTGATGAATGACTTATCATAATTTGTACATTATTCATGATGTTTTCTGTTCTTATTTAGGGTTACATGTTATTACACGATTACGATCGATATACGATATGAGCACGATCTTTTGTTCTGTGTCTGGGTGTAATTTATCTATAATATGTATGTATTTAGAAATATATAAGTATGTATATCAGGAGTCTGGTTACCATAGTACAGGCTCTGCCTAGTTCGGGATCAGATAGCCGTGTGTGAGAAGTGTCAAGTTAGAAAACAAAAATTAAATATATCGTAAGTCCGGAATTCAAAGTACACAGTCACCATTATGCTTCACTATCACAATTTTCACTGTCCTACGTACACCACTCTCCTGGTACGACCAATCGTCGAGGGGACGCATCGGGATGGATATGACAGGAATAAGGCTTGTAAAAGCTGCCGTCAAAGTTAGCATGGGACAATAACGCGGCCGGCCTTAGGTGAATCAATGCTGATGGTAACAGTCTTCAGCTCTCAAAGTGGTTTCTTGATTTAGAAGCTTACGTCTAAAGAAAAATCGACGTTCTCACAATTCACAGCTAAGAAATAAAATCAACAATCCTTTTAGTTCCTATTCTATACAACTAGACAATAATAAAATTTGATTATTAAAATACATTATAATTACCATATTTATGCTTTTTTATACTTCATTAGTAACTATTTTACTTTATATTATTATTAATTAATATTATTATTATTACTGTGTTTAATAGGAACTCTCAGGTGAAGACCTCCTCCAAAGATCGATATTTTTCTCTGCCCTATCTGTTGCCAGTTTTATCCCCCAATTTTTTGTCATTTATCCAGAGTGTTTTCCCTTGTAGCCCTTGTCTGGGGGCCTTTCCATATCTTAAGTCTTTTAGTCTTTAGTACTTTCCATTTTAGCTTTCGAGCGTAGCTGAGAGCATCAATTGATTTTGTCTTCAATCTTATCTTTGTGTGTCTTATCCTCTGATTTTTTAATGTTCAGCATGCCGCGTTCCATACCTCTCTGGCATGTGTTTATTTTTTCGTAAATTTCCAAGTTTGGCACACGTGTGTCAAGCAGGAGATAAGACATGTGTCCATAACTTTGCTTTTAATATCAACGGCCATGTCACTTTTAAGAACCTCTTCATAGCTCCAATACTTATTCCATGTTTGCTTGATTCTTCTCTCTACTTCAAGTTGATTGGTATTCCTATTAAATCCAATTTGCTTGCCTAAATGACCCGATAGAATACGTGGATATAATAATATCCACGTATTCTATCGGGTCATTATCTTTTGTTATTTTTGTCTTCGTGTGATTGGACATAGCTTTTGTTTTTGTTATATTTTAGTTTCTAAACCAACTTGCCTGCTAGCCATGTATAATGTGCGATCATGTAATATAACATTTGGCTGCAAATCAAAGTGACTCTAATAATTACTCTGTATATACAAGCCTCATTATCTCCAGTCTAGTTGGCTTATGATGGATTCTAATATTGCATTAAAATTTTTTGGTGATAGAGGTTCACCTTGCCTTACACCTCTTCTCACTGGAAAATGGGACCAATGGTTTCAACTTTACTCTACTAAACCAGTTCTCGCATATATGCTTAAGAACTTCTATGTATTTTGTCTCTACATTGTGCACTTTTTGAGTAGGTGGGAGACCGTGTCAAAGCCTTTTTGGTAGTCAATAAATGCGACATTAAGAGGTCTCTGTTGTTCTTGGTCTTGATCGGTGGTAGAAAAGTTTTTTCTAAAACCTGCTTCCTCAACGGATTGGCTTTGTTCTAGCGCTTCGTTTATTTAACTCTTTTGTGTATTCATAGCTACTTTCCTTTAAATGGAAGAGGACATAACTAACGTTGGGCACCTACCTAACGGCAGGGGCTTTCAATACAGCTTTGTTCTGTCCAGGTCTATAAGGGATGAAACACAACACCGCAGAACAGAGATACTATGAATAAAGCTTTGTATAAGACATGAAATTTAATGGATTTTTACACGCTTTATATTAGCTTCACTTGTATGTATGTTTGTAACCGACTCCTTTGGGCACGATTTTGCCCCACTTTAAACGGCCAGATTTCATTCAAATTTTGCACACCTGTCAAAGACCGATGACAATGCAGTAATTCGATTAAATTTTTTATTTTTTAGTTGAATTTTCTATAAAAGCGTGTTTTTTTGGTTTTTTAAACTATAATTATATTATTTAAGCCACAGTATAGGCTGAAAGTTGCTTATATTACTTGTATTCCTAAAAATCTCTCAATAGTAGACAGAACCCCTACCGAAAAGAGGAGGAAATTCTGTTAATACGTTTCAGTATGTACGTTAAAATTTATTAAATTACGGAACCAGTTAGAGTGACGCAGGCGCGTGTGTTCCTCAGATCTCTGCACATGCGCAGCTCGCGAGTGTCGCTACACGTTAGTAGTAATGTCCAAGTAATGTAGAAAACTTGTCGATTCGATTGATAACATAACTGAGTATCTATTACAAATATTATTCTATTTACTTGGTTATTTTAATTTAAATGTAAAATAACACTACAAGTATTGGTAATATAAATTAAAGTAAGTTTTATATATTCTATGCAGTTCTAATAAATAGATGTTTTCAATTTATTTTGTCCTTTAAGTAGGTACTATGACGATATTATGTTTTTTTTTTCATTCGGAACTGTTAAGCCTACACGATCATAAATTCGCCGAATCATATATCAACTAACGTGTAGTTCCTCGCAGAACACTGAATGTAGATTTCATCAAGTCATGTTGAACCACAACTGTTTGACTGTAACGACAACAATAAAAAAAGGATATTCCACAAGCTGACTTGGTGTTAACATATATCAGTGTATCTGGAGATAAGCCACAGCGATTTCAGGGAACCCATTTCAGACATTCAATGTCATATAATATGTATATTTGCGTATAAAAAGGTTACTCACATTAACGTAATAAAGCTGAAGAATTTATTTATTACAACCTTATAAATTGAACGTCAATGAAAGTAATTAATAATAATAATTAGTAATGACTGCTAAGCCAGAGGTTGTGGGTTCGATTCCCACCCAGGATAAATAATTATGTGATGAGCACGATAATTTGTTCTGTGTCTGGGTGTAATTTATCTATAATATGTATGTATTTAGAAATATATAAGTATGTTTATCAGCAGTCTGGTTACCATAGTACAGGCTCTACCTAGTTTGGGATCAGACGGCCGTATGTGAGATGTGTAAAGTTATTATATTGTTATTATATTAATCTACTAATAATGTTAGAATGAGGCAAAAAAAAAGATCTCAAACCATAAATTCTGTAATTCAAATACGCATAGAATAAAGTGACAACGTCTTAGACAATAAAGCAATTTAAGGTAAAACTGTGATCCGAATAATAAGAAGTTCGTTTCATTAAAAAGCAAGAAAACGAAGTAAGCTTAAAATGAAAATAGCAAAGTATTGACAGGCAAACACGTATATTGTGCGAAAGGAAGTCGTGGTAAAAGTCAATAGTCTGACAAATGGCAGTTTCCCCCATACCGAAAGAGAATATTACAATAGAAACATCCAAATGTCTCATAATATACCACGAGCTGCATTACAATGACGACAAAAAAGGTTTTTACGTGTATATTGTTTTCTGTTTGTTTTGTTTAGCATTCAGTACTTACATAACTTTGGAAGTTTGGTTTGTAAAATGTATTTTTCGGCTGCCATTCATCATTCGCTATTAAAAGTAAAGGATGCCGAATTAATATTAACTAGAGATCGCGCGGTGGTCGAATTTCGACCATGGTTTATTTCAATGGCCAATATTGCTTGACCTGTCATTGTATAGACTTTTGTACTATGACAGGTCAAAATATATACTGGACACTCATAGCTGTATGTAACCGTTTTTTAATTTTTTTTTAACTTCGTAGCAAATATTGTTCAAAAATTTTAGAATTCGTCACTTCTTCTCTGTATAAACTATAAGTGTGCGAAATTTCATACTCCTCCGTTCGCCCAATTTTCGTAAAAAGGGATCCAAAGTTTTCGCTTCACATATTAATATATATGTAGATACTATTACAGTATAGTATTAACTGTTATTTTTTATTATTAGTTAAAGTGCCACTAGCAGACCTCATGTGGCCACATAAATACTCGTAGGTGGCTTGACCCAAAGGGCCTCGGTTTTTGTATGTACGGTGTGTAATTTTTCGAATTCCTTCACCTGGACTCATTTGACATTTGTGTGTTATTCATTTTAATTATAATATGTATAATATATATCAGTTTCCACCAGGGGAGGGGCTCGTGGCTAAGCGGTAACCAAGTAGGTTAGCACATTACAAAGTTAAGTGATATTACCAGGTCATTCTAGGATGGGTGACCATTCTTAACACATTGAGACCCCTCCGTGCCTCGGAGAGCACGCTAAAGCGGCGGTCCCGGGTGCCATACAAACATCTATGGCATTCGTTACGGGTAGTTGGAGCCCTAAAAAGTTCGACAATCGTGTCTAACTACAGAACTTCGATATCGCCTAGTACTTGGATTGTGGAGGTCTGATGGCAGTCGCTTCACGTAAAATATCAAAGTTCGGCCGTATCGTAGTTAGACTGAAAGCCGACCCCAACTTAGTTGGGAAAAGGCGCGGAGGATGATATATCAGTTTCCATCAGATCAGACAGACTGCAATAACCTTTAAAATGTAAACTATTGAAAGTTGTAATTATGTCTGTGGCTGAAGCACAGTCAGTTACGTTCTCTAAAGTGTTTCTCTAAACTTAATGTAGTCCAAGTTGTATATGGGTCTCTATATACAACTTAGACTACATTCAGTTTATTTTTTATTTTATAATTATCATGGGAAATTAAAATTATTATTATTATTTGAACAGAGTACTCGGAAGAAAGAAACAATAATCTGCTGAGATGTGCCTAAATTTTGTGAGGAAATGGGCATAATAAGTTCTGTGCATGTAATTTTTTGTCACTTACAATCAGGTAACCCGTATGCTCGTTTGCCCCCAATCCCGTAAATAAATGTCTTGTTTGCGTGTGTGTGACTTATGTTATGTCATAATTGTGTATTTATACGGGAATTAACGCGAATCATGGAACGCAAAAGTTTAAAAGCTAAGTTATTTAATCTCTGCGGCTAAAATAAAGTGCTATCTCTTCTTTTCACAAACCTCATACATCGATGAACATATTATCTACATTAATCAGATTGAAGTTATCTGTCTCTCATTATATCTATCAAACATAACGCGTATATTATGTTTTTTTATTAGTCAGTTAATACACTCACAATAAAAAGAAAAGTAATATATGTAAGTATTAGCAGTTTAGTTCCTTGTACATAACTGGAAGAGGTGCACGTTTCAGGCTCTTTCTTCTTATTGAAAGATTTTATATGCCTTCCATCTAATGTATAGATTTTTAAATTAAATTAAAATTGCTTTTTTTTCTTATTAAATAAATAGCTACTGTAACAAAAACAAGAGGAACATTATTTATTAAGCTTTTTGCAATCGATTATTACGAAAATTGAAATAGCAACACTGGTTTTCGCAATTTCATCTCGCATTCACAATTTTGAATATGATTATAACGATAAAAACGTGAAATTTTATCTCATTTTTTAAGGAATTGACTCGTTTTGTACATTCTGGCATATATATACATATACGTGGTGTTTTCACATACTGAAATATTCGAGATTAGTGTAGGGAACAATGTAAGCACTTTCGCGAAAGATCCATAAAACCTGAGCCTTTGGACTGTGGATAAGAACGACCGGTAAACGGACGATTCTAATATGGTATTCAAGCAGACAAAAGTGCACTTACTATGAGTTGTCACATTATATTGCAAAACCCCACTTGGCTGAGAGGACTTGGAATCGGGGAGGAGGTTATGAATTGATAAAGGCTAAGGGATTAATAATGTGTATTAGAAACTGAGCTATCTATATCGTACATAATTACAACTTTATAAAGGCTTCATCGATTTTGGTTCAGCAACTTGACAGCCGTCTACTCTGACTACCCGCTGAACCGCTTCTCCTGTTCATTTCTAAAGAATTTACACATTTAAAAGTAACTACATAAATTATTCAAATATTATATTATCAGCTTGTTTTGACCGACACTCGAAAGAGGTTCGAGTGTCACAGGAGCTATGGTTGCTCGGTAATATAATATTTTTCCTACCTCCCTAACACGAACGTTACCAGGCAGGTAAGTCAATTTCTTTTCAAACTGCTTCCGCCGATGGAAGTAATGATTGTCTGCAACTGAGGAAAAGAAAACATTTATATTTCATTAAAATTTATAGCTCAAGTTTGCATCATATTCGAAATCTCCTCTGCTGGTCGGCGAATCATTTAAAACCGGCAAAAAACCCGCCATTAAAAAATCGGGTTTTCAGTACTAAACTTTAACATCAAACTCAAGATCTCTACAACCATGTACAATACAAGTGTGTTGAACCCTAAACCAAACTATGTTTCTTCATTTTTCTTATTCAAGGTAGAACATGAAAAAGAAATAATTAGACTAAGATTAATCATCAGTTACATGTGTACGATATTCATGACCAAAGACGTTCCTTAACACCAAAAGAGACTTAATCTAAATTCGACATCTTGAATATTATTCAATTGTAAATTATTAATTTAAATTCTGGATAAAATTATTTCTTTAAGTTTATCCAAAATAATTTATTCCATGTTTATTTTCATTAAAAAGTTTGCATACATTCTCTGTCATAAGAAAAAAACTCGTTGATAAGACATCGTTCGCATAAACTTAGTATACTATAAGTTTATGATCGTTCGTGACATCTTAAAACTCTTATATTTCTAAATATGTAAATATCTTAGTGGAAAAAAGTCTTTTGAGCAACCAGGTATCCTGCTATCGCTTTCTTAGATTGCTATTGAACTTATGAACATGTCACATAGATAATGTCAGGTTTGTAAAGAAAAAATATAAGATGCTTTTGCATAACTTACTCGTAAGGTAAACTTACGATCAATAGACAAGTATTATAATATGTTTTATTTCTTTCTTTACAAATCTGCACAAGGTTGAATCTAAAACTAATTTTGAAACTAGTGCTAAATTGAATCTTAGAAATTTAATATAAAATGGTAGTAAAGTTATGACTATTCTTTTCCAACATCACTACAAACCAGATTGCTTATATTTAAGAAAATATCAAGGCAATATAAAATTTTATGTGAGAGTATAAGAGGAATTTACTTTTGGAAAGTATTACCGCATTTTGTTATTAAATTCTAGTTTATGGAATGGAAAAAATATTTTAGAAAATGTATTCCTTCTAAGTCGCAGACTACACAATGGTACTTACGCACTTATGTTTGAATACAAACGCCACCGCATTTCACTGCGGTAATTCAATCATTTTATTATTTGGCACCGACTCAAAATAAGTTTATAAAAATTTGATAGTTTATCTAAATATTAGCTCAATACTCGAGACTTAAAAGGTTTATTAATTTTTTGCTTTTTAAAATTTTGTTAAATTTTTTTTAATGGTTTATAAATTTCTGAAAATCAGTATATTATGTCTCTGACAAATATATGACCAAAGAACAGGGCTACTTCAGGACCTACGTCAGTGGAATATAATTCAAGCATGAAACTCAATAAATCGGTGAAAATTTAAAAAAAAAACATTCTTGATGAATCGAGTGTATATTTCTTTTATATGACGGTGAAAACTACATTCAGAATTTCAACCAAACAAATATAGCTGTACATAGTGTACATGCTACGGAAAAACTTCGGCTTTTCTGCGGATATAAGGAAAGACAAGTTGCAGAATTGTATATTTGTTTGTGGACTTTTGGAATATGTCTTTTCTGACTAGAAAGGTAAGAGAAACTAACATGAACGTGGAATTGCTGACGATATCTGTGGCAATAAGGATATCTGTGTAATGTGTGAATTGTAATAATTCAAAGACTTTTCTTATTCCGAAAACACCTTAGATTTCTTAACGCGGTGAGATAATTTATAGACATATTACATATATTGTTATTCCGCTGGTTGATATTATTAGCAACAATGTAACAAAATCCAAGTACGGCACACTGGGTTAAATATGAGGTATAAATAAATATTTATCAGTAATCAGTTAATTCTAATATACAGAAGTGAACTTAATAGAGATTATAGCCATAATATCCACTTACAAAAATGGCTTCCTATTACTACCGCAAAAATCAGTAGCATTTGTTAAGTAAATGCAAGTACCTACCAGTAGTTTTTTGTTTCATTTAGCTTACATGTTACATGTAAATTCACCCTTTTTGAGTTCAGTTTCAGCTAAGAACAAAGTTGAAAACTCGCCATTTAAAAATTTTTTAAACCGATTAAAAAAATATTAAAAACCTTAGGTAAAGTACTCATTATGCGATTTCTTTCTGAGAAAAGTTTTGACAAGGGTGCTTATAGGTCTTTAAGTAAAAGTTTCCGCGACAATATTCGTGTTTTTTTCTTTAAATTAAAATGTTCGCAATATTTTTTTCGCAAGTGGGACTTTTTTGTGCTTCAACAAAACTCTCTACCGCTAGATTTAAAAATGGAATTGCTTACAAGTGAATCGCCAAGTCAACGACCATCTGAAAGTAATCATTTCTGGATTGAAAAAGCTGAGTAAAGTTTGTTTTCAGTAAAGTAAAAGTTGAGTGTTATTTTTTCATTTCCTAATTTGTTGGTTTTTAAATTGCTACGGTGGAATATTCTTCTAAGTCTTTTACGTGGTTTGACCTGATTTGAGTCAATCGAAGTGGCATAAGGTCAGGTGGGCGCGTTTGTTCGGCCTCGGGGTCGTATTACGAGTGTATTTGAAGTGGGTTGCCCTTGCGGAACTGAATGGTTTTGACAAGTACAAGCTGTCTCAATTTAGCTCGGCATTTCTCAAAGTAAAGAAAACTATAAGTTTAAAGATAATTCCCAGGTAATACTTTGAGTATACTGGTACTTCGGAAAGTAGATAAATCTCGAATTACCCGTGTATTTAAAGTACGTGTGTCGATTAGGTTAAAAGCCAATATTGACACCCTTGTTGTCAAGTAGAGTGGCTGTAGACAGATGTGGAGCTTTGTTTTATAAGAACGTGTTATATGGTAACTAATTTATAGGTGTAAAAAGAGACAACAAGGTCTGGTGTTGCATCAGACGCAGGGACAAAAGAAAGGCATCATAAGCACGAAAGTACGAGTAGTTTGTTTTGTATATGTAATATAATTCACAACATCAATACAAATAAATAAAATTGAAGTGTCTGTTTGTTATGTCAAAATAATAATTATTTTTAAATTCATACAGTTATTTTGCACGACACCTATGCTTTAAAATCAGTTTTTTGTCTACCTGTCTGTCTGTTAGTTCCGGTTAATCTCCAGAACGGATGTACCGATTTCCATTGGACTTTCACTGGCAGACAGCTGGCGTTATAAGGAGAAACTTAGGCTTCTTTTATTTTAAACAATAAAATATTATGGCCTAAATACGTACCTATGCCTTTGGAGTATTTCGACATTATGCCAAATTAAAAGATTTGTACCAATAGTTACCGCTTTGTACAAACGCCCTTGACACATAGGCTACCGAGGTAGAACACGTAAAGAAAAAGAAACTCATAAACACGCTCCTATAGCGTGTATATTGATGTCTAGTTTTTACGTATTCAAATTTACAAACCATATCATAAAAATTGGTTCATGAACGGTGACAGTATTGTATAATTATAATAAAAAAATATTTATTTCAGACTGCATAGGCAATTAGATAAATACCTTCACCTAAATATACGTACTATAACATTCTGTGTTCGTAAATATAACTTAAGACTTAGGTAGTAACACTTCACTTGGACTAAGTCTCTGTGCGGTCTATTGTTACTTGTAAAGTACCGCACAGAGACGAACGACGGAATACCACACCCACCAAAAATTTATTTTATCTAACACCTGGTGCAGCTAACAGTTGGCCAGTTGACTCGACAACGAACGCCTTGAAGTTGCCGTTGCGTTAACGTATAACATACACAAACACAGGTCCAACAGGAAGCCACCTACTTTTCGAAGTTGGCTTAAAAATGACATCCCTCATGACATCGAAACAATAAATATAACTTAAGTAAACAAATGAATGTTGAAACACTAAACGTAATGCAGACTCAAATAAAATCAGTCAGAGGAAAAATTGCTTTTTATTGTCTGTAAAACGTTGTGTACGGCTATGAAAACTTGACCTGGTCGTGAGGCAAAGGCGTCGGGTTGTTCTGCCACCGTCGCAGTATAGAGTTCGCACGCGATCGCGTGATAGGCAAAGGGCACACTTCAATTACAGCCGAATGACCCATGCTCGCTCTGCACGCGACTATCGTTATTAAAAAGAAGAAGCCAAAATTGCCATGTCAAAATAAAAGTCGGTGAACTCCTCGTGACTGATGCTTCGGTAAGATTGATTTTCTTATCACACGATGGTGTTAATTATCTCTAATTTTCGTAACTACATTGCACGAACTGTTTTCCTCATTAATTTTGGACGTCTAACAAGGTTGATGGATTAGAAAATGAGGGACTGTATTTAATTGCTTGTAAGCTTTTTGGATTTCGAGAAGACTTAACTGTGTGTGAAAACATTAGATTCTTTTTGGCACTTGAAGCTTCCAGTAGCTTAAGAAATAATAACGTATATATTATGGAACATATTACACTGATCCTATTTATTTTAGTTTAATTAGAACGGCTGTAGGCCAATAATATTAACTAAACATTACCATACAATAAAATAATAAGAAATGTAAAAATATAATTACCCATCATGCATCTTCCTCACTGAATTCCAAACATGCGAACTAAATCATCACCCATCCATCAGCAAACAAATCAATAGTTGAGTCCAAATCCATGAGACTGTTAAGCGTAGTGAGCTATCGTAGTGCTGGCGAATTGGCTCTAGCACCGGTTCGACAAAATTGCAAAGCAAACAACTTGTACTTTCTGCTGCGACAGTAGTCGTTGGGGATAAAAAGTCGACTCGCTAAGAAGATAAGTTGAATCTATTCTACCCTGATAATTTTACACGCTGTTACCATTAGGTCGCAAGTACTCCTAGTCTCCAAGGAGTTATTCCCAAGGCTTCCCAGCAAAAAAAATTGTGGAATAAAGAAAGGGGTAATCCATAAACACGTCTACAAAAAAACTTAAGGAAAGCTTTCTGCACTTTTTCAAGGAGGAGGAAGTAAGCTTCTTCGTGTGGGTTCCAAACGCTGGGGAGCGCTGGTCTCCAAATTACTTCAGACCAGGGCGTTATATATAATTTTAATAATATTGATGTTATTGAACTCTCGCGCAGTAAGTACAAAACCTAAGCTTTGGAAATACTCATTTGCAACAGCTACAATATGATCATAGAAGGTTAGTTTTTGATCGAATGTTACACTCAGATCTTTGATGGTAATTGATCTGACTATCGTTTCAACCCTTTCAAAAGTCATCGCCCGGCATTTAGCTAAATTGAATTCCATTTTGTTTTCAATACTCCATTCGTCACATTGAAGTGCTAAACAGTCTTTCTCAGAGTTAATTTCAGTATATTTCTTAAGATCATCTGCGTAAAGTAAACACTTCGAGTAGTTCGGGACTCTAGCTATTGCTATCTAGACCCAAACTAAGCAGAGCTTGTATAATGGGTTTTAGAACATGTATAAACATATTAAGATACATAAGAAGAAACATAAATTACAACAAAGATGTTGAAAACTGTTTTTTTTCCGAGTGTGTCTCCTCAACAAATTAGTTACCGAAACGTAAAACTTCAACATTGGTATCTTTGAAGTCGGATCGAAAAACAAACATAACTTTGCTATTCTTAAAATACTTCTTCATGCATCGATATACCTACGTCACAGTCAAAACATACGTACAGTAAGTACGCAAAATATAGTATAGTTTGTAATGGCATAAAATATCTTTTTACATGACAACAAATTAAAGACTTTTAGATTTTTTCTTTTACTTTTGCTGTGAGAAAATCTATAGGATACTTACCATTGAGCTTGTCTATGGTAAGTACCCTATAGATTTTTAATTTACCTACGAAGTGTAAAAAGTCGTTAAAATATTAGATTTAAATGGCCGTATCTTTTGATTGCCTTGACTTAGATGCTTGATTTTTTTACAGCTTCGAGGGACTGCATAATAAGTCGCATTCCTAAGAAAAAGGGTCTTAACAGGTAGACAGACAGACGGACAACCAAGTGATCCTATAAAGGTTCCGTTTTTCCTTTGAGGTACGGAACCCTAAATAGGACTCCGATCTCATTTTTATTTTTTAAATAGTGCTCGACGAAAAAGCAACTTTTAGAGTATAGCAACTTGTAGAAAAGCAATCAGTTTGTAATGACATCTTTTCTTTAATCAAATCTTTTTTTTGTAAACATTACGTACACGTGTAGATGTAATAAATACAATAGAGATATGTATGATATAGTGATATGTTTTGTAACTGTGTAAAATAAAGGATTACAATTATATTGGTTTTAGGTACAACCGTACATATTCCATTCCAATTTTCTAACAGAAATTAATATAATATAATAATTATTCTGTAGTACCCACTGTATCTAATGAACGATTATTACGTTAATATTATCTACCAAAACGTTTCGAATTTGGGAATAATGGTAAATTTCGTAATTAAGGAGTCTTTGTAATTGCTTCCCTCCTGAAGAGTGCTTCCAGGAATTATTTTCAAGAAGTATTTTTAAATTATTCTTATATACTTCTAATACATGTCATAATATCAGCTCTGTATTAAAACTTTTTTGCTGTTAGACATTGCCCTCTTCGCTGTATCTGGGGTTAGGGTGGTGTACTAGTAAAGTGGGTCCGAATGTAAAAAAAATAAAAGCAGTGCCCGGACTCCTCCCGTTGTAGGCGCAGTATGGCACACCGTGTGGTTTTAGTCGGTTCGATACCGATACACCGCCCAAAAACTCCATTCCTAAATTCGGATTTCCACACACACAAAAAAAACAAAAAGTGTGATAGTAAAGTACACATATGTAGATAAGTTATTTTAAAACAAGGCAGTGCATGTTGTACGCAGTAACCCAAGCCAAGTACTCAACTTTCAATTACACATAAAAGCAATATTTATTTACTTTCTGGTGAGATTATCTATATCTGCGTATATGTACTTAGATATTTATTGTCTCAATACCTAAATTTTATCATTTTTTGTTTTAATATGAATAGTTAGTTCTTCTATCAATTTTATAGTATTCAATTAAAGTATTCAATCTATTTTATAGTAAATAAATGATTATGATTATTTATTATTATTATCTTACAACGTAATGTCTATGTTTTGTTAGATCATATCTTTCATTAAACTAATTTAACATACTGCAAACCTAACCCTTTTTGTGATTTGTTACAACTATATGATCTGCTGGATAAGAAATGCGTTTAGATGCATGCGCACAAACTTTATAATGAACATTAATTGAGATAGATCCTTTGCCCTCTAATGTGTTATACCGTGCTATTCGGGCATAATACGCGTTCAAAACACGAGTTGTGAGTTAAACACGTTACCCGAGCTCATGACTAAAATACAAAAAGATACAAACAGATATAACGAGTAGGTAACAAGACAAGTACGGGCCAATACAAATAACGCGGATTGTTAGCGAAATGGGTAAGCAAAGACTGGGAATCCCAAAACGGTTTAGCTCGTGAATCGGGAACAATAGTGGATATAGAAATAAGGAAAAATAACACAGATATAAGACATAAATACGCTGCGTGATGAGATTGATTAGTTTGGCCTCCGGCGATTGGCGATTACTAAGAAATTAGTGTTCTCCGCAAAAACTTACTATTACTAAAATACAAATTGTTTCGTAGTGAAGTCTATTTAATATTTCCTAACTAGGTGCACGTTGTCTGCGCTTATGTTGTGACTACTGATGTTTGTTCGACTATGTAATGAGGAGATTATTTTCATCAAAGTTAGGCTTGAACCTAAAACATCCGAGAAGGTAAGAATGATATTGTGTTTCTGTTTGGTGAGCATGTGTTTTACTTTAAAAATTCATCCTTATCATTTCAAAAATGGAAACAACGTTCAGTCTCCAAGTGTTTTATTAGTTCCTAATGTCGTCGCCACATCAAAAACTCTCATTTATTTTATTAAAATTAGTTGTTTCTTACACTGACTAATGGTGGCTATGCAAGTACTGGCATAGCAAGTACAATAAATTCAACATCTACCTACTAATCTAAACTACCTGCTTGTCATATTTTTTTCCTATACGTTCAGTGGTTACGGTGTGATTGAATAACTAATATTTTTACAATATCTAACATAAATTTTATAATATTATTAACTTTCGCTCATGGCTGAATCTCGCTCCCGGTAAGCTTATGTTGGGATATAAGTTATCTCCAAATCAAAGCCTAAGCATAAAAGAGTAACACACGTTTTCGCGCACATGTCTCATTAAGCCCGTCTGTATGGTGTTGAAATTATTTATTATTATTTCTTAAATATAAGATGTCGGAAGTGATCTACCATTTAATAATAATACCATAAGCATTGTTTTTGCTGTAAATTCGGTGCATGTTTTACCATAACATTTTTTTTAATTCTCGAACAGTCAAAGTGAAGAAAGATCCACTTGCATAGTTTTAAATTATTCAAGTTAAATAACAAAAAAATAACCTATTTACAAAAAGAAGAAGAAGTTAGTTTATTTAACGTAACTGTTTTTAGTTGTAACTTATTATATTTCAGCAGCTTTGATTAAAATCTGTCTATATGTTTTAAATTTCAGTTCGTATCAGGCCGTTGTAATTAGTAATTTTCATTCATGTAACTCATTCCTGTGAATTTTGATTCATAATGTGTTAAAGATTTATTATATATTAAAGGCCCTTTAGATCTGTATACTAGTAGACTGTATTGTAGAGTTAGTGTAATAATTAAAAGCTAGCTAGCTACCATACCGATTGGGATTAAACTACTACCAACCCCAGAGGCATTGTATGGTAGATATTCCATTTTTATAGCGGAAAGTGAAGTAGGATGAAATAATTAATAATACTTCTAAGCATAATAAATTCGTCGTTGAAAGACATAGTTAGTTTATTTTTTATGTTGTGGTGTAAAATAAAGAGAAAGAGAAAGAAGGAATGAAAGATTTATCAGTTATGAGTTTCTTGAATAGATAACATTTTTAATAGTTCGATATATTTAAAGAAACTCAAAGTTTACTGTGAAACAAACAAGTAAAGTTCGACATAGCCAGAACGCTCGTCGGACTTTTAACCGAAAGATTATCCGCTTGAAAACTACGCTACCCCCCAATACGCTACCGACATGAATCCTAGGATTGAATTTACGTCGGACCACGGCACACAAGCATTTAGCTTAGTAGGAGAAGTTCACGAAAGTTCAAGTTTCTTCTTTAACTACTTCTGGTATGTGACCGTTGCTAGTACTTCTTTCAAAATATTTACTTTTTAACTTCGAAACAAGCAAATGCTATTAAACTTTAAGTGCGTTAGTAAATGGCAAGCACTGTAACTGAAGACTTTACCACCATAAAATTCTCAATTACTCTTAAACCCAATAAAATAACCCCATCTCGATTTACGACCTCAGCTGCGCTCCGAACAAAAAGGTGTTCCATCAGGACTTACATAGTAACAGGTCTGGTTATTGAGTTTTCTTTATTTAAAAAGCCGCTATCCACTAGGGATTATCGGGCTTTACATACACGTACTTGATGGATACAAAGTACATTCAGACTCTGCGAAACTACTTGACTATATGAATCACAAAAAGCTTGTCCTACGCGGAAATTGAAAACCGCACCAAACTTGCCGTAGTGGCAACTAAAATGCTGTACCATTATTAACAAATAAGCAGTGTTTTGTACTTTACAAAGGGGTTAAAAATATAAATTCAAGTTGTAAATACCCAATGCATGTTTTAGTAAAAGTACGACAAAATAATCCGTCCGAGATGTTTTAATCTGTAACCATTAATATTATTAACACTTAACACCTGATGGAGGTCATTAGATATAAAATTGGCGAGTGTTAAAATGCTGATGAGCCTTACAATAGCCCCATTATTATGTTTCCAATTGTGTATCTACAGTAGAACATTTTGTATTGAAGGGAATAATATATAGCTACATGCTAAATAGTATTATTTTATTATTATTTGGGTAATTATTCTAATAGTTCAAAATTTCGGTTATTCAGTTTTTTTTTCCTAACAACAACAACATGTACTTTTAAAAACGTAAGAATATCATGGAATATAAGTATTAATTTTATGAAAAAAAAACGGGTAAAAAAATAGATAATATTACCGTGTCAAATACCCACTGATACTTTTTACATTTTATAACTAAATTTAAGCATCATTCAATTTCAATATTACTGCAAATTATTTTATATTATTTGCCTTATTGATACAGTAATTAAAAAAATCTTATAATACTAACGCAAACTCATTAAAGGTCATCGAGACTCATTACTTTTGCTATTAAATATATGGCTTAGCTTAAACAGTATCAAATTCTCATTAACTCCAAATAAGTATAACTACATTTCTTAAATTACTGTTGAACACATTTGTAAGTGAGTATTAAAATCATTTTCGTACACTTATTGATGGAACTGGTTCTGCATTTACTTAATTTAAATGGATGATTTGTTTATTGTTGTTATCAGATTTATGAGAAATGTTTAAAATACCAACACAAAGAAATTAAGAAGTTTTGGAGTTGACTCTAAGCCACTCGTGGGGCGGAATTAATTTCTAAGTTAATAACGGCACTAGCATGAAATACAGAGTTTTGCTGATATATTACTGCATTAATATTGTACATAAGTACAAGTATATATACTTTTAGGGTTTTAGGTTTACTATGTACTTAAATGTATGTAGTAAACCTAACTTAATATAAAAGTTAGGTTTAATAAATACATTTAAATTTTTTACTGAAGTTCTTATCAACAAACTGATTTAGTCCTTGGGTATCCCACCTCAAATTCGAATAAACTGGAAACATATATGCCGCTTTGATAAGATAGCCACCATAATAAATTTGTGCTGTATCACTGTCTGTTTCATTCAAGAGCTCCTTTGTTATACATCCTACTAATATTATAAACGTAAAAGTTTGTGAGGATGTATGGATGTATGTATGTATGGATGGATGTTTGTTACTCTTTCACGCCAAAACTGATTGCGATGAAACTTGGTATGTAGATAGCTGGAGACCTGGGTTAACACATAGGCTACTTTTTATCCCGATATTCCCACGGGATCGGGACTTACGCGGGTAAAACCGCGGGGCGCTGCTACTTTACTAAATAGGGGAACATTTGGTAGTGCAACATTTTTTTTGTGTAATTGTCAGGCTTATCTTTGGCCACCATTTCGATATTTTTTCATGGATCGATTGCTTTTAAAACCGGTGCCTAATTGCCTTAACTTTATAAGTAAGCGTGTCAGAATTATTTTTTGTTAGAATTCAAAAGGGCAGCCATTAATTTTTCACTTTTGACTTATAGTTTTCAAAATAATAAGCAAAATTGTATTTGTTTGCAGATAAAGCGATCTTCTCCGTGCCGAAGAATAGCGAGGATTTGAGGTGAGTTGGCAAATTAACGTAATCGATCATCCGTCATATTCTACGGACGGAGAACGGTACTGTGCCGCTAAAGCCTCAGACAATCTTAATCGACATCTAATGTGGTAGTTTTTTTCCATGTAAAAAAAATGTATTATTATGTTACAAATACTAAAAAAAGTATGGCTTAAGTCTGGCTATTTACAAAAAAAATAAAATAAATTAAGTTTCATAATTTAAAAATATAAACAAAATCAGGGATTTTTGTATGTGATTTCAAAATTTTCAATGTGTAGATGATTTCAAATAAGAAGGTTATGTGTTCGACCCGTATGTATGTCTATGGCCGCGATTTTTTTCAAAAGTAAATAGAGCAATTTTCATGACTGTTTCACTAACGTATTATATATACTACATATTTTAAGGAAGAAAGTATATAATACATTAGATATTTATTTCGTTGAAGTCTAAGAATATACATATCTATGCTAGTACATTTGTGTTAGCAAAACATGTATGTTCTCTATAAAACATATATACCTTTGTTTAACATGTAACCATATTTAACGCAAATAAATATATTATTATTATATTATTATTTATTTTTGGTTAAAAAAAAATTATTTAATAATATGTCAATAACGGTAGTCACTATTATGAGTTGGCGTAAGCGTAGGTCTATGATGTAACCACTGAGTTATTATTAAATATCTCGATAGGTGTAACAGGTTTATCCGCTTGATGTATTTCCAATACATTCTCTGTTAATTAAATTAGAATAGAAAAAAATAGATGCAACAAAAATCATTAGCAAAGCAAGAATAGAAGGAAAATGACGTTGTCGGTTTTGAGGCAAGGAATTTTTAATAAAACATAAATCCTGGCTCGAATTAGGTATGTTTAAAACATTTGCACTTTGGAACTATAATTATTTCTTGTGATGTAACATAAAATACACAAAATATATTACATCATAAGTGGTCCTATTATCCTTTGCTAGTAAGTAAACTTATCTCGAAGTTTCACAAACTCAAACAGCTAAAATTCTAAAGTAATCAACAGCGTTGATAGTTTAATATTGTGAAAATATTTACTTATCCAGTTTCTGTAGTTTCATACACCTTACAATACAGCTACTGATTAAATATAGTTCCAGTATTACGAAGTCATGACATATGTAAACATTTATAACTTTACTCTTGTGCAGTGGACTACCACATAAGTAAATAATAAAATCGTCAACCTTATTCAAAACACAGAGCGACACGAAGCGGAAATAAATTTATGTAGCTGATGACGAATTAGCCAGCTGCTGCGTATGTATAGGAGAAGATGTGTCTTATGCTGCAAGAGTATCCACGTAGAAGGACAAGCCGTCTGCGTCATTGAAACGGAGGACGGATCTCGGTAAAAGAATTACCGCTAAGGGCCATAGAGTGCGTACGAGTACTAGAAACTCGGGTTCAAGTTGAAGATTGCAACTGGAGGATTTCAATGCCTAACCTTTATTATGATTTCTGATACGACGTCGCGGACTTAGGTCAACTGATAACTCCTAAATGATAGGTAACTGAAGTTGAATCTTGACTATTTTAAGGTGGATATGAAATACTGTTTTCAAGTATTTTTAGTAGACTGCAACTACACAAACAACTGGCTTTGCCATTTTATCCACTGTGTGATTGCGACTTTATGCTACTTACTCGTGTATGCTGAAAATTTTCTGAAGCAATTTCGACTCTTCATTTGAGCCACTGAAGGGGTTCAATTCCGAAAAATACTTTTTGAACAAGTATTTAAAACTGAAACGTAATATGGGAGCCTCTAAAGGTTGTAAGATTTACATTATTTGAGATCTCGTTATGAGCCATTCAGTACATATTCTCTTTGACGTATGTGTAATGATCTCTTTGAAAAATACAAAGGTACCTTAAAGTTTGCTCCAAATTTAGATAAGAAGAAATCAGAGAATATATCTTAATACATGTTAGTAGGTACTTAATTATTTGTGACTCATTTTTTAATTAAAGACGTAGATGAAAACAACAATAGCAGCCTTGAAGTAGGTAAACTAAATTAATAATATTATCTCTTTTGTTCTTGTTAGTTTAATTAAAATATTAACAAAATAACTAAATTCAGAAAACAAAGTAATAAATTTCCATGTTTACATTTAAATAATAATGTTTATATGTATATATATATATATATATAAAATACTCGAAATTATAACATCATATTTTGTGAGTAAAGAACTTGAAGGATCCTAATCAAGTCACTAATATAATTAACAGATAAACACTACACAATAAACAGATTATAATTATTATTTTAAATATTATTTGCGCTTATAAGCAATGTAACAAATAACTTTGTAAAAAAAACATGTTGGAAAACTTGGCGTCTTGCCTGTTCTTCTCCATAGGATCTACGTTTTGGAACAGGCAACTAGCTTCAAGACCGACTTATACTGACTGACTCCCCCTGACAATTCAAAAATACCTACAATGGGTTTACTTGAAATAAATAATTTTGTTTTATAGAAAACTAAAACAAGTATTAGAAACAAAATTAAACTTCTAATATTTCTAATTCCTTGACATCAATTTTTTTTTTATAAGAATTAAAGATAGTGAATTATTAACTCAAGAAACCAAATTAGGTTTGTAAAGAAGTCTAGTTTCACTAAAAACCAAAAAATCAGAGGAACAAAAACAAAAAAAAAATATTATGCTGTATAAAATTACTATCATAGACTAAGAATGTTCTACACTACATTGCAAACAATGGTTTTTCTAAAATATTAATTACGGTACAGGCCGCGGTTTGAGGACTACTCTGAATAAGTCCCTCGGCCCCGGCCATAGGCCTGTGGTTTAAGTCGGTTCGTTTTCCTCATGACCACTGGTACCCGTTTGGTTCCGACACGCTATGTATAATGTATGTATTTAGAAATATATAAGTATGTTTATCAGCAGTCTGGTTACCTTAGTACAGGGTCTGCCCATTTTAGGATCAGACGGCCATGTGTGAGGTGTCTCAAGTTATCTTCCTCCCTGGTTCTCCAGAGCCAGGAAGGAAGTGGCAAGTATTTATAGGGCCCGGTGATTTTTTGATATCGTACACCGTGTACTTGTGTACTTAGTTAGGCGCATAAAATAAAGACTAAATAACTATTTAACTATGTATTAACAATGGGTGACTATCAATACAATACAATACAATATGGTTCATTTATCAAAATGATATTCCATAAAGATTTCTTCCGGGGATAGCAATCAGGTATTGTTCTTACGTACATCAGATCACATCTTTTTTGATATTAGCGGTTTTGAGAACATAGGAGTTAAAGATAGCTCTTAAACATGATAAAGCGCTGTTGCCAGCGACTTTGTTCGAGTGTAAATTTAGGTGAAATGTATTCCACGGGCAGCGTACATTTGTTCGGGATAAAAAGCAGGCCTGTGTGCCATTTCAGACTATAATCTATCTCTGTGCCAAATAATTGTAAGATATAATATATACACAACAAAACGTATTTTAAACGGTAAATTTATACCTGCAATTTATGATCAACGATATCCACACAAGTTTATTGTATTTGGTGATCCAAATAGTGAAGCATCGTAGCAGCTATGTCGTAGCTCCTACCTCTACGGTCCTGTGGATTGCAGGTGCAATTTATGTTTTGAGATAGATATTTGTGTAACGTCTTTGATGTTCGAAATCCTGAACAGAAATAGATACTGCACAAACAATGAAATGTACATATGATGTATGTAGGTACACAATTTTAGTCTTTGTTAGGGTTTTTAAATTAACTTGTAAAATTAAAAGGGGAACGCCCATCTGTCATACAAAAATGTCTGAAATGAATAAAAAGGAAATGTACGTCATATTGTATTTCAAATCGTGAATTTCAATATTCAATTCAATGAATGAAATATGAAGACGTATAAATAAACCATTTTGTAACTTAACAAATATAATTAAGTATAAAAAACAAAATGACGCTCAAAGTAATAGTAATAATAAAAAAAAAACATTTCACAATAAAAAATTGCTACCGACTTAAACTGTTAGTACTTTTGTCTCTCTATATAAATCTACTGTGGGGTAGCGAAAAGGAAGGCTAAATGAGGCATTTAGGATCGCACGTTGGACTCTCTCTCATTCGATGTTCTTTGACATATACGCACCACCTCTTGTTGCTGGCTAACCCAAGGCTGGCATAGTGCGTAATATACTCATTTTAATAGATTTCTATTTCCTACACCGTACCACCTTTCTTCACCGTGTGGCGAATGCGTTAATGTGCTGATGAAGACCTAGCTATTACACCAAAATATAATATAGTCTTCGTTGTTTTAAGACATGTACATTGTACATGCCATATACATATGCATACCACATATACAGCGTAGGGCATTTTTGTGAAACGGTCGAGAACTGTGAATGAGATGGTATTACATTATCTCGAATGGCAAATGTGGGTAATATACTTTGTTTTTTCGGTGTTTAAAGTAAGTATGTTGTTACGTAGCCATATAGTTACTTCGTTTAGACCGATTTGAGTGCAACTGAAGGCTTTTTACATGATGTGCTTGAGAAGAATATCAGGGCTGTGTCATCGGCATAAGTGAACAGCCTACCATTGTTAAGATAGCACACAAGTCGTTAATATAAATAAGGAATAGAGTCGGCGCAATCACGTTTCCTTGTGGGGCACGATGTGTTACACTTTTTTCAGGGCTTACGTAACTGTTCATCTTAACGCTTTGTGTACGATCGCTATGGTAGACTTTGTAAAGGTGCAGAAGTGTTCTTCTTACGTCAATGTACTCCATCTTCTTCACAAGGTTGGGGACAGAGATGGTGTCATAAGCTTTTGCCAGGTGGTGTAGGAAGATACCGATTACTTTTTAACCTCCACCAGTCACCAGTCAGTTAAGCAATGCACAGCATCGGATGTCGGGTAGATCGGAAACCATACTGTGAGGGCGACAGGGTGTGATTTTTTTCTAGGACATTTTTGAGCTTCTCGTTCATGATTCGCTCTAGTACTTTTGGTAGTGAGGGTATAAGAGCAATGGGCCTATATTTAGTTACTTCATCTCTGTTCCCACCCCTGAAGAAAGGATGAACTATGACGATGATTGGAACACTTTTATTATTTTTGTCTGCGACTTGAATTTTATGCTTATCAAACTCATTTCTATTTTTTTTAAGGTTTTTCATTACAGAAGTTTCTGTACCGTGTGAAACATTAGTAGGTACCTATTTATTTCCTTTATGTAAGGCCGTCTCGCTATGCTATCTCACAACTCGAGTCTCATTGCGCTTTATATTAATCGGCTTGACATAATATAATACATTTTCTGCCTAATAATTGTTTTGTTTTAAGGTAACAGTTTCATGATGTATCTGATGCTTTTTTATTTTACGATATATTGTTTTTCCTTAGAGTAAAACGTTAATTACTCTCAAATTGCCGGAGTAAAATACAACAATTATAAAAAATTCCAATAAAACTTGTATAAAAAGTGAAAACAGTTTATCTAGTTTATTTTTCCACAACCTTCTCCCGTGAAGCTTTGCTATTTTCGACTCTAAGTACTCTAGACCTCATCAAAGATGTATTGCGGTGGATACTGTAGACGTTGTTGTGGTGGCTGCTGTTGCCCATGTATAACCATCTACATCTGTTGCACCAAGATCTGTTAATGCCAAATTTGCTCTGACCGTAAGCTTCAAGCGTTTGAAGATGAGCTACCGGCCTCGGTTTTCTATGTGGTCCTTTTTCGTGCCGTTTTGTGGAAATATACTCCTATAAATAAGCGTTACTGTTTCAAGCAAATTTTATGCCAAAGCGGAAATAACCTAGTTTTGAGCTATCCTGTCTCTCAATACGCAGGCGGATGGGTATATCGTCTTTGAATTCTAAAGGGTTCACATTTCATTGGACTAGCCACGGGGATAGAGGTAGACTCTTCGTCGTTAGGAAACGTGAAAAAAAAAACCACCAAGATAACTTGGCAGTGTGCTACACTAACCGACTGATCTTATTGACATATTCAGTTCAAAGTTAATTCTGTGCTCTCTAAATCATTACAATGACTGCCTACGCAAGTAGGTATGGGTACCCCTATATTAGGATAGGCTCACGTACAAAATCCGTAAGAAAGTGATAACACATGTATATAATATATATTATATGTATAATTTATATACTTAATTGCAACACAGCTGGATACTGCGTTGGTTTAGATTTTGCATACAAGAGGTTTCAGCTGATAGGCTGAATTAACATAATCTGTGTTACACCCGATGAGAGCAGTATGACACATGGACGTTTCATGCATACCTGCTGCATAAAGTTATATTATTTTGAAGGAAATTATCAATATCATACAAATAAATAAAATTGAAGTGTCTGTTTGTAATGTCAAAATAATAGTTGTTTTTTAAACTCATACAGTTATTTGCACGATACCTATGCCTAAAAATCAGTTTTTATTTTTTTTTGTCTGTTTGTCTGTCTGTTTGTTCTGGCTAATCTCCGGAACGAGTAGACCGATTTCCAGGGGACTTACACTGGTAGATAGCTGGTAAATAAATGTAGCCTAAGTTACTCCTTACAACACTGTAAGGAGTAACATAGGCTACATTTATTTTGGATAAAGAATTAGGGTTCCGCGCAAAACATATAAATATGTATACCCGAGCGAAGCCGCGCGGGAACTGCTAGTTTTGAAATAAAATCTGTAATGCCCAAAAAAAATTTCGAATGTTATACTTTTTTATATATAAGAAACTCTATCATTGTTTAAAAATAAATTGACGGGAAATCGTGTGTCAATTGTTTTTTATCACAAGTTGAAGTTCGTCGTCCGTGGCAAAAATGGAATTAACGCGAAAAGATTTTAGGGCGATGACTTTTTATGATTTTAAAAGTTCACTGACTCCGCAAGACTGTACTCTTCGTCTTCAAAATGCTTTTGGGAGGGAAGTACCTCATTTGAGCACCGTAAGGTGTTGGTACGCAGAATTTGATCGTAGCCGTGTTTCTCTCCATGATGAAATTCGTGAAGGACGGCCCTCAACTGCGATCACTGAGGAAAATGTGGCGACTGTCAAGCAACTAATTGAAGAAAACTGGCGTATCACCTATGAGGAGATTCGAGAACATTTAGGGATCGGTACGAGCCAAATTCAAAAAATGGTACATCAACATTCTCTCTCTCTCTCTTATCTCTCTCTATCTCTCTCTCTACCTGCCTCCCTGCTTCCCTACCTCCCTCCCTTTTTCCATCCTCTCCCTCTCTCTCTCCCTCCTTCCCTTACTCTCTCAGTCCCTCCCTCTCTCCCTCTCCACGTCTCTCTGACGCTGTACATGTAAATATAAGAAACTCGCCTCCGTCTTAAGAATTTTCGATCTCGTCATAAAAATATTTTTTAAATATATGACACTCGGACACATTTTCGATACATTTTGGATCAGGGTCGTGTCCTGACGCGAGTTTAACATTTTTACCCCTCTCAAAAAGTGGCCAAAGCCGCTAAAGAAGTTTTTACTTCAAAAAAACAGTTAATGCTGATTGGTACAAAACCATTTGTTTGCCCAGTGAGTCTTTGAAAAGTTAGTTAAATACGACTAAGAAGTTGCATCCTATTGGACCATGACACTGCTTCGGCGCACTCCGCGAACAAGATAGTAATTTTTGGCTTCTCAAAAGGTAGAGCTAGTGACCCATCCCGCACATAGTCCAGACCTGGCTCCATGCGATCTCTCTATTTTCCCAAAAATTAAAGATTTGATGAGAGGTATGACATTTACGGGGCCGGAAGAGGCCGTGATAGCTTTCAACCAGCATTCCTCATGTTTTCAAAAATAGTTTGACCGAATGAAAAAGTGTTTAAATGTAATAGAGAATACTTCGAAAAGCAGTAAATATATTACTTTACATGTAAATTGATTTATTAATGAGTTACGCAAAACTGGATGGACGTTTGTTACTCAATCACGCCAGAACGGCTGAGCGGATTTGTTTGAAATTTGGCATAGAAATAGAGTCTGGAATAGCACATAGGCTTATATTAGGCACTCTTTATCCCGAATGAATGTACAGATCCCTCGGAATAAATATAAATTTCCAACGAACGAACGAAGTCGCGGGCAATAGCTAGTAGATGTATAAGGTAGACTACCCTTAAGTACCTTTCACCGTCCGTACTTGTACACTGGCACCACCAGTTGTGTTTCTTGTGCTTTGCCAACGTATGGAGTTCTGACGTTCTCAATACTATTAATACGTAATAGCAGAGGTCTTCTAGAAAGTCAAAGTTCTGCCAGAGTGGGAAGGTTTCTATTTAGCTTAAGACCTCTAGGTATGGCGGTAGAGCATTTGACTGTCACTACTAATTTGAATTTCGGAAATAATATTAACATTTAAAGTTGATAAAGAAGTCACGTAAAAAATATGACATATTGACAAGTAATTATACTATCTCCAAGGGTTTACTTGCGGAGAACTTACTTAGTTAATAGTTGATGTGAGACTAAACGGCACCATGGTCTCAAGATTTGGATTTGTTTTATAGTGAGTGCGAGGGACTGGCCACACAACGGGTAAATGCTCGCTCCTAAAAGCCTGTGAACGCCCCAGGAGACTTCTGTGCTTCTGGAAGAAGCTGGGCTGGCTAAACTAGCCAGCCATATCTGAACGCATTATGAACTGTTTTTGAGTCTAAATGCGGAAACAGAGCCCTTAACCAATACCAATACCAGAGGTGTTGCAGTAAGGGGACTTTAGCCCTGGATCACTGTGGTTAGTTAGACATATGTGTAGGCCACGTTCAGATGGCGGGCGTTAAACGCGCGTTGTGCTGACGCGCGTTGACGCCAGAACATGCATTTCGTTCAAGACTTTCACACGCGTTTTGATCCAACGTCTGCTTTAAGATCATTGGTTTGCCGTACATTTGTTCACACGCGATTTTCATAAAAGGAAAAGTCCGTATACTGTATTTCACATAGCCAGAGTTCGGTGACACTTCATTTTCTACATTTCATGAAGTTTAGTTTGGATAAAATAAAAATGTAAAATACAAGAAATTAACCCAAATTGATTTAATATTTATGTTTTTAAGGCCATTGTCAACGAATACAAAACTGGAACAGAACTGCGACCATGCGCGTTCAACACACGAGAAACGTTCGCCATGTGAACTACACTATACAAAAACCCAACTCGCGTTTGACGCGCGACCAACGCCCGTCGTCTGAACGCACTCTAATAAAAAGTACATCCTCATCTGAACTATCTCTGTTTCTCTTCTCTTTGGCCTCGATAGACGTAACATTACGGACGCAATATCCTTTACCTTTTGCTGTTTTGCCTTCCCTTCCTACCCCCTTTTCCCTTTCAATTTTCCCATATATTATTCCCAAACTGCGCAATAGGCTTGCCCCTTTTACGTGAGTGGTACCAAATTATAGTTGGCAGAATGTAGGTATTTAATGCGCCTCTAACTACTCTTTCAGGCATACAAGCGTGAGAATATGTAAGTATGAAAGAAAAACTTTGAGTTCCACACAGTTTTATGGCAGAAGTGTAAAGGACGCTCAAAGTATCATGGTTACCCATAAAATGAATATTGCCATTTGTGGATAAAATAGAAACCCACCGTTTACAAAAGCCGCCGGACTATAGATGAAGCCGGGCGTCCCCTATTGAAGATTATCCGTTTCGAATATCCATTTCGATAAATTCTATGTTGTACAGCTAAAAGTAAAGATTAGGTGCGGTCAATGTTATGTGATCCTATTAAATTCCCGTGATCGGTAATGAGAGAAAACGAAACGTAATCCGGGTTTGCACCCCACGCTGTACACTAAAAATACCATTCCGGATAGGAAAATAATACCATCTTTAGTATTGAATTAAAGGTTTTAAGTCAATAGTTAAGTTGGAATAATATTTTAAGTTTGCTTTGATATTTAAATATTAGCGATAGCAAAAGCTCATCTTGTGCTATTTGTCATTGTAAAAAAATCCCTACTACTGGATCAGACAGCCGGCGCGGCGGGTCTGAACAGCGACGCGGCGTGAACGGTTGAAATGTACTAACGCCGAACGCCGAGTGCGACAGTGTGTGAGATCTTCTATATTAACTAGTACATTACAACCTGCTCACGTCACGTCGCCGTCCCGCCCCACCCGCTGTCTGACCCGGGCTTTAGTAAAAAGCTATCACCATGTTTATGGGGATGTAAGGCTCAGTAGATTTATTTTTGAATTACTTACACCTGATCGGTATATCTATGGTCTACAGATGACAGCAGCTAATCAGTATTACTAACGTAGTATTGTTGTCTTTTGTTGGTAAGGAGGCTTGAGAGAACCATTGGCTTGAGGGATGATGGAGATATGGGTTGCTACCACCCGGCACGAGGCACTGATATCTGCTAATTAAAAAAAAATCTACCTATGTTTTCACAATTCGTAATTAGTAGTCAACAAACAAACAGATGGCCTGACTATTTATTTATACAAACAAAGTGTATAGCCGTATATAGAATTATACATTAAAGTGAAGTTATATCTACAGATCTTTTGTAGACCCCCGTGAATAACGTGAAACGTTAAGATTTTTCTGTACATATCAGCAAAAATAAAAAAAAATTAAATTGACTTGAAAATTCATAATAGGTAAGTATGTTTAGAAATGCATCTATACTTAATTATGTATTTATACAGAAATTAACGTGACCAGGAAATAGGTATTACATATAGAGCCAGCCTGTGACCACGGCTAGTGCAACCTGGTCGAAACGTCAGGCAATTTAGAAGTATGTAAGACCTATTTCATGATCGCGTTAACTCCCGTATAAATACATAATTAAGTATATCATGGAACGCGAAAGTTTATAAGTTAGAATGTGCATCAACACTGAAATAGCCTTTTAAAAAATCCCTAAAATTTGGCTACACGTTTCTGTATAATTCTCTATATCTTACAGACTATTATTTTTTTCTTAAATATAATGAGACGCTTAGTACTTATCCATCAATTTAGAACTTTCCTATTTGTTATATCAGTGAGTATGATGTTGGTAATAACTGTCAACGTGCTAAGCGATGAAGTACTCAGTAGATTGCCACTCATGTTTTGTGCCGGAGTTTGGCAAGACATTAACGACTTTGTAATTATGAAAATAGCGATTTTGCTTGTCATGTATTATTTTGAACTATGTACATATTTGATTCACTATGACAAGTAATTGAAAATTACAACGATGAAAATTACAATGTTTCGCTTGAACAACGATACAAGTTGTTGTTTATTATGTGTACTTTGTCGAATTAGGGGAAGTTACTATGAGGAATATAATATGAGGCTTTGATACAATATCGATTATTGGCAGGTTATGACGTGCTTTCAATTTATAATGAAACTTTGTTCACATTTGTTAGTTTATAGTAACTTTGCAATGTCACAATACAATCAAGTAAACTTCGAACGTGTGATTTAGAAAAATTAGGACACTTTTGTAGTAATATGTACAATGATCGCAAGAGGGCAGCAAGAGGTGATCGTTAGCAGTCCTCTACCGTAGCTAGCGGTAAATCGGATTTGCAAAGAGATCTTCCTCTCGGATACGTTCCGTTGCCTTTTGCTGCGAGATAATATCGATGTTCTTGAAGGAGGTAAAACGTGAATCACGAAGTTTAGAATAAACAGGTTCGAGAAAGACTCTTACTTCATTCCGGAGTACTGTTACCAGGGGTTAATTTAAGGTGTGGTTAAATGATGGGCACGCCTCTATAGCGGCGATAAGACCCATCCTACGAGAGTGGCTGGAGAGAGTGCACGGAGCCCTCACCTTCCGGATGACCCAGGTACTTTCAGGACATGGTTGTTTTGGAAAGTACCTGTGTCGGATCGGTCGGGAGCCGACGTCTCGGTGCCACCATTGCGGTGACACGGACAGGACAGGACAGGACACGGCGCTTCACACGCTGGCGGAATGCCCAGCCTGGGCTAGCCAGCGCTGTGATCTCGTAGTGGCAGTTGGTGCTGCGAGTAGTCTCTCGCTCCCAACCGTGTTTCTGGCCATGGTTCGGAGAGACAGCGCATGGAACGCCGTCGTCTCATTCTGCGAGGAGGTGAAGTCCGCAAAGGAGGCGGCGGAACGGGAGACAGAGCGGAATACGACTCTTTCTGCCCGCAGCAGACGCACCGGGCGCCGGAGGGCGTTTAATGATCTCCGGCCACCTTAGGAAGCGGCCTGCGGACGGCGAACTTTTTGGGGAAGTCGTCGTCCGAAGAGATACAGGCCCAGGAGAGGCAGCGCGCAGTTTTCCGCGCGCGCTCTCAGAGGAGTACAGCCGACGGGTGATGGTCGCACCGGGTGACGGGACCCGTCTAGGGTGAGACGGGTCAATGCCTATCGGGGGTTGCAGAAGAATGCAATAGCGATTCTCGCTCCCCCTGATCATAGGCAAGTATCGGATCACCGGGGTGGTTTTTAGTCGGTAAGAGTCCGACAGACCCCTTCGCCCCCCCCAAGGGCGGAGGACATCCATGAGGATCTTCCACCTCGTCAGCAAAAAAAAAAAATTGTGGTTAAATGAAATGACATGCAGATTCAGAGACTAATTGTTATCAACCTTTTGGTACGGCAGTTCAACAGTAAGACACCTTAAGCAAGTTCTGTAACGAATTACTTTAGTTCTTTTTTTACGTCATTATTTTGTAGAAATTATTAAAGCTAAATTACAAAAACAACACCTCTACTAAATACATCTTGTTTAAGATGCCTAACTATAGCTATATAACGGGAGCAGCGGTTTGTCTTCTCTACTCACGTGATCAGTGTGTTCATTATTAGCCCCTGTGTACAAACGTACACTATAAGTAATTTGAAGTAACCAAAAAACTAACTTAGTTAAAAAACTCCTTGAATTTAAACTGACAAGTAAATTGGAACACCGTACAGTGTCCCTAGTGATAACTTCTATGCATAAACTGTGAAACATGTTTTATCTTGTACTTTCACTAGGATAAAATGCGATATTCGTCTAGAAGTAAATAAAGATTGGGGCAATGTATCCCCACGGAGGTTTCCCGCCTAAAGCGGGTTGATACTAGGTATTTATTTTGCAATGTTTCTATTTAGTGGGTAAGTTACATGTGTTATATTTTTATTTTTCAAAAGTAAAGTTTAGGTCACCCGTTTTGAACGATATTTAAATTTAGAAATACTTACATTTCCACGTGGTATGAAGTATTAAAGTTTAATTTACTTACTTTCTTTTTTCATTTCGTGCAGGGCAGAACCAGCAATTTCTGACCGTTTTATGAATGTTATAATTACGGCTATTATTATTTTCGACAATTATAACGCTTCCTTCGATAATTATCGAAATTAGGGAGTTGTTTCTGATAATTATCGAAATTTTTCTTCAACATACATGCTTTAAATACGTCAACCACTTAAAGCATTTATGATTTCCTAGTTTTCACTTTTTAAATAATAAATGAATATTAAGTGTACAATATGTCTCTTATGTTATGGACATTATATGGAATTAATGACTGACAACATATTTTGGGTTTCAAATAGGTCAAACGTTTGTTAGAATATCGGAATAAAGGGTGAAGCATAATAAAAGTCTTATTTTTATGGGATAAAAGGCTTAACCAACTGGAATAACATTGTATTGTGTATAATGTCGTATCTCACTCGAACTGTTACAGCTTGCTCTTCATAAGTTGCGACGGTGTGAAGGCAAACATATTTTTATTTACTTCATCATGTTTATTAAATGCCATATATATATAATGAATTGAACTATTATAATATATAAATAAAAATATAAAAAATAACGACAACTATTAAGGAAAGTTGTAAAACTGCGAAAATCGTAATAATTTGACGATGGAAATAATATAGATTTTTCAATAATTTGTGTTTTGTTGGTTACGGCACTAACTCATGTAACATAACTAATAAATGTGTTCTATTGAACAAAAATGAAAGTTCTGTAAGACATTAATTCATCATCATTCCGTAAAAAATAAATTTAGTAACTTTACGCATAATTTTTATTTTAATATTATAAAGAGCATTATTAAGGAGTTACGAGTCAATAGTCAACCTAGTGAGCTTTGTTCGTACAGAAGGTATAACGAGTATAGACCAAGCAAACGACAACAAGCGAACCGCCATGAACAAAAATAAGCAAACGAGTTTTGACGTTACAGTGAAAGCAATTCTATCTACGGCAGAGAAAAGAAACGAACAGCTGGTGATTTTTGGCGGCTGTGCAGTGTGCCACCTTTGTTTGCTTTTGTCCGGTTACTCTGCATCTGGCATAAAATCAAGGCTGCAGTCACATACGCTGACACTCAAACATAAAAATAATAATAAATGTTACTTCAAATTAACAATGGGATGGTGAAATGAAAGAAATAAAGGCAGCTCTTAAATATGTATCCGAAAAAGCTAGGTCGAGTATACACATATACGGTCTATGAAGAGATGTCGCCGGAATTTTGGCTTAAACTGTCATCGCCCCACTTTCACCGTGTCGCCGTAGTTTTAACGTGATTAATTCACTATGAACCAGCAGATGTTGCAACTTGTTAGCTACTTTTGCGTTGCTGAATTTTTATTAGAGAAGAGTTTTAAAATATTAGAATTAAAATCTGTTAGGAACTTTCAAGGATTTTTGGCAAAGATAATTTTGAGGCGTATTTGTTAGGTTTTATTTTGCTATTAGCCGTTCCACTGCTTCGCTCCTAGGAGTTGTAGTGTGATGTTAAATAGCCTAAAATATTTCTCAAGAATTGGGTTATCAATCGCAAAAATAATTTTCGGATTCGACTGGCAGTTCAAGAGATTAGGGCGTTCAACCAAAAAGATAAACTTTTCCACTTTATATATTAGTATAGATTTTTACGAAACCGTTTTAATCATTTTTTTTACGATCTAGTTGCTTTCTCATAAGCGTAGGGCAGCTGCCAGTATTAGTATTCTTTCTACGTCCCTTAAAAGATAAATTTATCCGTCATCATCTGGCTATCGGTTTGTATCAGAAATACCTTACATAAATTTTCGCCTAAAATGTTTGCACGCACACATATTGGTGTTTAATAAGGTCACGAACTGGTGTGAAACGACTGTCTTTAGAAGATGCTTTGCTAGATCTGATCGACGAAGGTTTCGTGAAGATATCTACAATTTTATAAATAAATATGTTGCATGAAAGTATCTTATAGACCAATAGTTTTTTAATCCAATAAAAAAAGTATGGGTGTGTGTAATTCACACACGGCAGAAGTGAATCTTCAGAAAAGTAGCCTACGGGAGAATGAGAAATAAAATATAAAAACAACACAAATAATTTACTAATTGTAATAAATTTAATTTTAGATAATGTATATAAAAGTTATTAGTCAAATTAACAGAGATGTCTTAAATAATTCACATAAATTAATTAACCAACGAATTTTTAATACGCAAATGCACAAAAGTTACACCATGTTGACATTGAAATATTTTCTGAAGGTTTGGTAGTACGTAGGCGTAAAGACAAAGATTATAGGGAACACTGGTACTTGTATTCTATCTCATTCTCTCGCAGGATAAATCCTATTTATGAATATGTTTGTCTCTTTTCAAAGATTATAGGAAACACTGTAAACTTGTATTCTATCTCATTCTCTCGCAGGCTAAATCATATTTATGAATATGTTTGTTTCTTTATCGTGACGCTTTTTCGTTTCATCGAATTTCAAATCACAACGATCCTAAAGAAGTTTCACTTTAAAAATCAATTAAAAAATTATTTCAATACGGTTGTCGACGAGACGTGTAAATTTCATTGTTAAAATTAAATCAAAGGCTCAGTATAAACTTGTATTGATTAAAATTCATATAAGCTTTTTTGTGTTAACAAATAAACACTTAAAAAAAGTGGTTTTTGAAGTCAGTTTAATTTGTTTTTAAAGTGTTTATTTTTCCATTTTTTAGTGTAAGGTACGTACGTACGTAGGTACTGTAAATGTAAATTACCGAAATGCAGTTCGTTAGATTATATTATCTTTAGTTTAATAAGTCCGATACTTCATTGAGATAAGGTGGTAAGATTCTTAGTTTGTCTAGCAAGTTGCTACACTTGATTGAATAAATTATAAAGAAAAGATACAAACAGCCGAACGTAGAACCTCTTCCTTTTTAAGTCGGTTAATAACAATAACGTCACTTTAAACATCAATGTTGCTTAATTTCAAGAAAAACAACAAACACACTTCATCTGTTCTTAATTTCTGAGGGTTTCCCTCGTTTTCCCCCAGATACCATCATCAGATCCAGACTTGGTTACAATGAGAACACCTGGGGAGCATACTCTTTCAAACGAAAAACGTGTTATTAAAATCGGTCCATAGATGACGGAAATATCGGTGAACATACTTAAAAAAAAAACATACTCCTTTTTTTGAAGTCGGTTAAAAAGTGAAAATAATGAGTAATATATTTTGTCAAATATATAATTTATAATTTCCTCAGTTAAGTTTTAAGTATTGTTGTACTAATAGAATAACTTATTTTTGCTTTTAAGTCGTACTATTTTAACCTTCTGATAGAACGTAAGTATAGATCTAAATTCATTTAATGTAACTAATACTTAAATAAAACACTAATCTTAGATTTAGACCTTTAAATTTGGAAAGACCATTAACCATAAAATACCTAATATTTATGACGACAAGTCCTAAAGATTAGTCCCTGTTATTTTGAAGCCTCTGAATATAAATTATACACTCTAGCCTAATTTGATTGGGCGAGTGTATTATTAAAGACAGTAAAACATTCACTAAATTAAACCTGAATAAAACTATTCCACATTTAATAAGTAATACTTTCCCGCGCTCATAGACAGTCATTTAGCCACATAAACGCAAATTAATTTTAACGTTTCACTAAAAGAGGTGCAATTAAAGGCGTTTACATTTTCCTTAGGGGCTGAAAAGGTCGAGAAAGCCTAGCCATAATTCATTGAGACAGTTTTCCTCTAGGTACGTTCAATGCGAAAGTTTTGTTCTCACCAAAATGTTATGATGTCATTCCGTGAATTTGTTGTAATATTCGATAAAGGAACATTCGCAGGTGTAAAATTTTTCATGAGACAATACCGGATTAAAGGAGCAATCGAATTGATTTTAAATTATTCACAGACTTTTGTGGACTTAGGGATGGAACGGTAAGGGGTGATGTGTGTTAAAACGTTTACCCTTTTTAACGAAAGGTCAAACTTTTTGTTTGCTGAAGTCTTCAAATTATTTAACGAGAACTTTTATACGTTGATAGGTGATTGAACCGTGTGTGTGTAAAGGGGTTTAATTTGCATGGCATTTCAAACATAAATGCTTCTAGTACTTCGTCAGATGGTAGCTTAAGTTCGGCTAAAGGGCTATCAAGGGATTAAAATGCGGATAAGCTCTTTGAATATATTTGTGGGCCGTAAACTCTCGTAAAGGACCCTTATACCGTGGCGACTTTCTGAATTAAAGTACAGATATTGTCCTAAGATTAAGATTCACTACATTCTACTCTCAGCGATTCCTTTTCTATTTCAAATACTTTTCTTTTAAGTAGATTGTTTTTATTCTACTTTAGATGTCAATAATTTTACAAAGAGGTTAATAGTTTATAATAGATTAAATGGATGATTTTTCTTTTGGATAAAACGTTATAAAAGCATAGGTAAATGTAATATCTGACAGGCAACCTTTGATATTTAGTTAAGATTTTTAGTTTAGTTTACTCAAAAATATACATAATGGTTTTTACTTCAAAAGGTATTTATTTAAAAGCCGCCGCAACTTCTATACAGAATAAATAATCATTTTTTAATGGTTGGGAGTTAATTAATAGTCCCCAGATGGCTGTTTAAATGAACACGATATACCGTCTGAACCCTTTTACTGTGTGATATAACCTCGCGTCCCATATTACCCTTATACATATTACCAACCACACGAAATGGAATAATCAAACATTGTTCGTGTATTTATGCATGCAAGTAGTTAAACACGCGACTGTTGCGTGCCTATATGACCGGTGAATAACATACAGGAAGATGGTTACTAGGTGCTTAGTTAGATATTTTTATGCCATTAGGTAACAAATAAACTTGCCTACAGCCCGCCAATATGATCAATAGTTACTGTGGCAGGCAGACGCTTGGACGGTACGGGGGTGTAGTACAGTAATGTCTCCGATAACCCTAAACCTCCAGCAGGTGACCCACGTTACTAGTAATCTTTAAAAAGAAAAAAAGGTATTCACTGCAACTTATGGTAACTGAACCCAGTAAGTCTGAGTAAAACTTACTCATTGCTTTAGAAGCACGAGAAATTAGTGCAACAACATATCTAACAGGTTAGTCGGCTACCTTTCACACCACCAACAGGATGGCCTGTTGGTAGCGTTGTGATAACTTCCACATACAGTGAAAACACTAAAACGTCGTCTAGCGAAGACCAATACAAATCCTGTTTCGAGGAACGAACGTTCTCACGCGTTTTTTTGGCCTATACACAACATCCCAACAATAACCATTGGGCTACAGTCCGCCAGGCATGACAGCCTAGCTCAGTCGACGATCGTCCCTTAATGTTGAAGGGACATCACACCTGTTCCTCTACAATCTAAATACGGTTTCCCCGTGTGTTCAGGCCGCTGTTACGCACTAACATAGCGCTGTAGTTTAATGCTAATAAGTAGGGTTAGAGCACTACGGTTAGAAGGTTTGACAACACATAATTGACACCACTAGCGTTGCGAGTGTAGTGCGTGCTTTAAGCTCGTTTAATAACACGTAACAAGTCTTATTATAAGGTTGTATACTAATATAAATAACTAATTTAGAGCTGGTGGCATAAACTAACGTGTAAATTGTAAAATTATGATATTGTTTCATGTTAAAAAGTAGACATCTAGTGCATTAGGGCCAACTTAAATAGTTTACTTGTTATTTTTCGCTCGTTTTACCTCGTTTTTTTATTTAACGGTTTTCTCTACATAAAGAATATATAGGTGTGCAAAAATTCGAAAGAAAGATCAATCTTTTTTCGGTCCTTAGAGGTTTTAAAAAATATTTTTTAATTTATAATGCTGATTTTTTTCTATCCTCAGCTTTGCCTTTCCAATAAAAAAAATCAAATTGAAATAATCAAAAACTGACTAATCTGTGAGTCGTGCGTTTAATTAAACGTCGGCTTGAGAACCTCCTCTAAAGACATTAAAATAGAGGGTATAATGGGCATTGCGTTTGCACATGCAGATACACATTTGGCATCAAAAGATTTAGATTGGCCAATTACATCGCTTACAGCCTGTACATGCCTGTGCGGCAAACCTTCCAACTATCCGCAGATTTGTAACAGTGTAATTAGTATCATTATTTGTACTGCAATGTACAACTGTGCCAACTAATACACGATGCATGCAAGCATTGTCTATATTAATTATGGCTTTCTAGTATTCATTATTGTTAGTGAGAGCTTGTATTTAATGTGAAATATATACAATTCGAAAACATAGAACGTAAAACGTACTACATACTAACGTCGTAAATCAATTTAAACATGTAAATGTTTTTGTATAGTCTACTTTAACACATTTGTGAATGATAATCAAAATTAAAATGATACCAGTCATTTTGATTTTAAATATTTTACCTTAACTTTTAATTAATTTGTAACGGCATTAATAAGAACCTTTGAAGCTGTTTTTCATACAACCAAGTTGATGAACAAACAGGCCTGACTTGAGAAGTAGAAGAAGTAGTGAAGTGAAGAGTAGTGTATTTTGTGCGTTTCAAATTAATATGTGAAGCGAGGGATAATTTTCTTGCTACACCCGTCTTGCATGGATCTCTAGTAAGTTTAGTAAACAGTCGATCTTCGACAGAACCGAGGTACTTCTAAAATTGTTAAATTCGAGCTGAAATCCGCTATATTCTTCCTTTATAACGTCCGCAATACTAGTAAGTCGTTTAAATAAATATAATCACTACATATTATAAAACAAAATAAAACTGTATAAAAATGTTCGCGATAAACTCAATGATGAATTTTTACCAATAGATAGAGCGATTCATGAGGAAGGTTTAGGTGTTTAATTTGTTAAGGTTCTGTGTAAATTGGTTGAAATATGATGATGATTGTTGAAGATGTCTCTGCTACCCATGCGAAGCCGGGGCGGGTTGCTAGTATTTAATAAAAGTACAGTAGAATGCACAAACAAAACAGAGTCACCCGATTGAGGGAAATGTTACAAGTCAAATATTTGAGGCTGTTTAGGTGATACATTAACATTTTATCTCGCCCTTGTTTAGGGTTGCTTCTATTGTATTAGCTAATGTAATCTCTAATTAGTTTGTTTGTTTGTTATGCTTTCACGGCTTAACTATTAAACCGATCATCATGAAATTTTGCTTACAATTTGCGTTTTTTATCCAGAAATAAAGTATTGTTCCCGAGGGATAGAAAAACTAGTTTTATGCCAGCGTAGCCGCTCGCATAAGCTAGTTAAATAATAAATTACAGACACATCACACATCTAATAATAACATTTCATTACGAAACTAACCTTCCGTGTGCTATCAGACAACACGCTCGCACTATGCCACACTAATAGGTAGCAGTGTTTAATGTTTGCTTCCCACCTCTCTAACTCGATTTTCATTTCAAGTTGGCTGTCAGAAACGTGTCGACGACAACCTTTGACAGGCAACCGTCAACTTCGATTGAGTGACTGTAAATAAATAAGCGTTAAGAGTAACTAATTAAATAATCTTTAAATTAAACTTGATCCATGGTTTAAAATACGAGTAGTATATAATTGTTTAATATTACTACTTTTTACTCAAATTTAGTAAAATGATCACTCATCACTCTTGAATTAGACTTGTCGACCAGCGCACTCATAAATCCTAAGTTTAAGCTTTAGAAGGATAAGCTATAGTACTAGCTAGATGTGAATCATATTGTAGATATAGAGGATATTATGTGATCAATTATGCAAATATTTAAGCATTCGAATAAAAACTTTAATGAGTGGTATTCAAATTAAAAATATACGGTTTTAATCACATGTGTACGGTGTGTACCTACCCGTGTTTTTTACCTCCGTCCGTAAAACTAGTCGGGCATGCCCGGTTAAATGCACACGTGATTAAAACCGTACATTTCTTAAAAAAAAAAATATTGAAACTGTAAATAATGTTACTACTTGTAACTTCACTTGAATTTTTTATTGTATCGTGTTTTAAAAGATGTTCAAATTGTTCAAGTAACATCGGTATGATTAATTACGCAATGAACAATCATATTGACCATAGACCAATTATATCTACTATCGTTATATGTACTAACACTTAGTTAGTTGTACATTTGCCTAATTTTATTTTGAGGTATAACGGGTATACGTAATAAATGGACTAGCTATTATGGACGTAAAAGTAGCCTATGTGTTAATCCAGGTCTTCAGCTACCTAGGCGGCGCGCCTGGCCACCAGGGGAGTCTCTCTGGTGGTCGGGCGCATCGAGGCGCTTGGATTGCGGGTGGCCTTGGATAAGACGGAGGCCCTTTTATTTCATGGGCCCCGTCGTGGTCCACCCCCTGGCGCCTCTATCGAGGTTAACTCGGTCCTCGTACCGGTTCAGGCCCACATAAAATATCTGGGCCTGATCCTCGACGGTAGGTGGCGTTTCGACGAGCACTTCCTACAGCTTGCTCCAAAGCTGGTCGGCGCTGCGTCCGCCCTTGGGCGTCTCTTGCCCAATTTGGGCGGACCCAGCATAGCTACGAGACGGCTGTATACGGGGGTTGTCCGGTCAATGGCACTGTACGGTGCACCGGTGTGGGCGGAGGCTCTGACCGCCCAGAATAGGGCGCGCCTCTGGCGCCCTCAGAGGGTTATGGCGGTTAGAGCCATACGCGGATACCGCACCGTGTCGACGGAGGCGGCGTGCGCGTTGGCTGGGACTCCCCCGTGGGATTTGGAGGCGGAAGTGCTCGCCGAAGTATATCGGCGAACGGCTGAGTTCCGGGCGGGAAGCGGCAGTCGGCCCCCGCCCGAAGAGGTACGCGAATGGCGTGAGGCCGCTCGCCGAGCCACCATGGCTCGTTGGTCGTCCCGGCTGGAGGCTCCACGTGCTGGCTTTGCCGCCGTGGAGGCGCTCCAGCCGGTCATCGTCGAGTGGGCAGGGCGGCAGCACGGGACCCTTTCCTTCCGACTGACGCAGGTCCTTTCCGGGCACGGCTGCTTCGGGAAGTACCTGCACTCGGTCGCTAGGAGGGAACTGAGTCCCGCCTGTCACCACTGCGACTGCAGTGAGGACTCGGCTCAGCACACGCTGGCAGTTTGCTCCGCCTGGGCAACGCAGCGTCGGGCCCTCACTGCAGTCATCGGAGGGGATCTCTCGCTACCGGCCATCATACGCTCCATGGCCGGTAGCGACAGGAATTTTACCGCGGTCGCGACCTTCTGTGAGGACGTTATCTTGCAGAAGGAGGCGGCGGAACGGGTCCGGGAGGACGATCTCCACTCGGACTTAATTCGCCGCCGGCGAACCGGGCGGCGGAGGCGCGCTTACCAGCGCTTCATGCCGCCCTGAGTGTGGCCGCGGGTGGATGGGACGGGTTTTCCCCTTCACCCGCTGTAGTGGCCCCCCGCGAGGAGGTGGCGTCCGCGTGTGCCTGGACGTTGCCTGATTGAGAGGTTGTTACCCGGAGGTGGTGCCCGCGCTTAGCGGGCAGGCGCTAGGGGGGGTCCGGATGTCTTAATTAAGCTGTTCCCGGATCCCTCCTACTTAAGGCGTAGTACGGCACACCGTGTGGTTTTAGTCGGTTCGATTCCGACACACCACCCCGCCGAAAACCCCGGCGGGGTGACGGCCCGAGGGGGTTTCCACACGCACAAAAAAAAAAAAAAAAAAAGATCTTCAGCTACCTACATATTAAGTTTCATCGCAATCGATTCAGAAGTTTTAGCGTGAAAGAGTAACAAACATCCATACATCCTTACAATCTTTCACGTTTATAATATTAGTAGGATATTCAATTATAGTTTGTATTGTCGTTTTAGCAAACTTATTGATTATAACACAAGACTCCTGAATTTATTTATATAATATATGTATGTTTGTAGCCTAGATACTAACGATATCACTGATTGACTCCTCAGTGGTTTCATTGGTAACAAAGGAACGTGTCGCAAAGCATGTTTACATATTAAAAATAATTTTAACACGTTGAGTGCGGCAGCTCAAACTTAGGTTTTGCCATGGTGGGTGCTATACCAGACAATATTGGTAAAGTAACATAATCTGAGTCAGTACTTTGTAATAAATCTACTAGAGCCTGCTCCTTCTCAAACACATTTGACAACATTTTTCCAGAACGTTTCATTTTTGTTTAAACAGTTATAAAGAACACAGTGTGTATAAATGCATCGATAACAAGTATTGCACTAGTTTAAACAAGTCGTTGCATACGGTGCGGTATCAGTCGTGTCCATACAAGTCAAATTCATTTGGTACCGCATTTAATAACAAAATGTTTTTATTAAGTGTGTTTTATATAACTTGTATAGTATATTTGTATTTATATACAAGTTTAATATAACTTGTATAGTTTTTAAGTAATAACTCGATTATATTTGAAGCAATGAGTTTAAAAGTATATTTGTCTCTTTTCTATTCTTATGAATTCATATAGTTCTGTCCCCCGCAACAGTGGAAAGTTCGCTATTTTACCGCCCGCACCGTATGAAAGTCGCGTACCAGATGAAAATAACTTGTTTCGCATTCAACGTGTTAAATTATTTAAAGAACACGATAAAAATGGATGGAGAGAAATTTATCGTTTATATGGTAGGTTTTTTTCAGCAATTTATGCACTATTACAATATCTGGCAGGCGTTGTCTAAAGTGAGAAGACCTCTTAATGAGCTTCTGTACCTGGGCCGAATTCCATAAACATTTTTACGGAACCAACGAACGGAACCCTAAAAAAAGGCAAAGTAGGAATTGAGGACGAAACTCACTACTTATTTTTGGTTTGTCAACCTAATATATAACCTCAAACAGTTCCTAAAAGGGCTGGGAAGTGTCAGATCACTACATTATTTTTTGGGCTCACCATAAAAAAGCAACAAAAGTGAAAAAAGATCGTAGACTATTGGAACTTAAAGGCTGTATTAATAATAACATTAATTTTTAACTACTTGTAAACGAGCCCACTGATTGTATCGGTGCGCAGTTACATGTGCCTATAACACTCGCCACATCACCGGAGTCACTTCTGCCTTACCAACCCTGAAATGAGCTCCTCACATTGCCACTACTCACCAACAGAAAACAATAGCTCTACCCTGGTAGTGCTAACTCACTGCACTATTTCATAGGGTAGAAATGTCTGAATGTGATTAGTCTAAAACTAATACAGGTAAGGAGTACCTGGATTTACAAATTATATACCTAAATACTCTGATATCCATTTATTACCAAAAACAAAATACCGTAAATAAATTACTAAAGGTATATGGAATTTAAGGAAATTAAAGGAAGATAAATAAAATAAATCTTTGTATAACGATGGCGTGAAAGTAATTTCTAAAATTTCTAAAATCTTATGATTTTTCTCAGTACAGCATATTTAAGAGACTACCACAAGATCAAACATCATCACTGTCAATCAAAAGTGTCAAATAAAAACGAAACTAGAAATTGACATCTATAGTGGGGGGGCTTATTGACACTGTAGTCCTAACCACATACAGTATTGAAGCTCTAAACACAACGAAAAATAATAGTTATAAATAGATCAAAGTCTGAATTTTTTTATTCACCAAACATTGCAAGTTGAAAGTTGTGTAAGCATTTCAGTAACGTGGAGTAACAACGTAGGTATTTAGGTGCTCCAACTGATATCAGTATTTGCATAACAACCGCAAAGCTGTAAAGTAATATTTGGCACGAGATCTTACCTACACAAAGTTGCGGTGAATGTAAAATCGATCCAGTTCCTCGTCTTTAATAGTATCCGATAGAACGTTCACACCTGTGACTTTTATCTTTACCTCATTGAATGCTTGTTTCCTTTAATCCAACACATTGTGCGTAGTAACTGTAAAAAAATCAATATAAGAAATTTAATATTACGCCGTATATTTTATATTATAGTGGTACAGTAAAAGTCCATAAAATACAGGGTAGCGAACCCATTTTTTTATTCGGTCAAGCTATAACATCAAGTTTATAACCAGTCGCAAAATGTAGCTAAGTAGGTATCTAATAAAATATCTCCGTTGACGAGTATGGTATGTAATAAATAACATTTTTCAAGGATGTACAAACAAGTATAAAAGGTTTTTTACGGTATGACTAGGTACTAAACTATATAATTTCAGAAAGACTTTTGTAAGTTAATGAATTTTGTTTGTTCGCAGGACAGACCCAGTTCAGGGGATGACGCTGGGCGGTGAGCACGAACGGCGCGGCGCAGGTTAGGCTGACGCAGGGCATGTGGGTGCTGCTTATGCTTGCTCTGGCGGCGGCCGCCTCCGCCGACTGTCCGCGTCACTGTGAATGCAAGTGGCGCAGTGGGAAGGAGTCCGCCCTGTGTGCTCGTGCAGGCCTTACCTCCGTCCCGCCGCGCCTTGATCCCACAACACAGTTACTCGACTTATCCGAGAATCGCTTACCGACCATTAGAGATGACGCCTTTGCCGCTGCAGGTCTTCTTAATCTTCAACGCCTCTATCTCCCCTCTTGCAATGTTCGAGCTATACGACAATACGCTTTCCGCGCACTCGTGAATCTCGTCGAACTAGATCTCTCTCGCAATCGTCTCGAAACAATACCGTCACATTCGTTTGATTCAATCCCAGAGCTTAGAGAATTGCGACTCGGTGGTAATCCCATTACGAAAGTTGCGGACGAATCCTTTGTAGCACTACCCCATCTAGTGAGACTTACACTGAGTGCTTGCAAAATAGCCGAAATAGAACCACGAGGATTTGCAGGACTAGAGTCTTCTTTGGAATATTTGGAGCTTAGTAAAAATAGATTGCAAGTACTACATGTAGCGGTTTTAGCGCCGTTACGATCTTTGAAAGGTTTAGAACTGGCGAGTAATCCCTGGGAATGTACTTGTGCACTAAGACCGTTGCGAGATTGGATGATAAGAAAAAATGTTCCTGCGACTGTCGTACCCGAATGTGCACTGCCTCCTCGCCTTATGTCTCAGTCTTGGGATCGATTAGATTTAGAAGATTTTGCTTGTCATCCAGAAGTAAGTGCAACATCGGATCAGTTTAAAGGCATTGAAGGGGATGAGGTAACCTTAGTTTGTCGAGTGAATGGAGTTCCGGCTCCGAGGGTGCGATGGGTGCGCGCAGGGCGTTTACTCGCCAACACTACTTCAAATAATGTCAATTCTGGTAGAGCTTTTATGTTACGTAGCGAAGGACAAACAAGTAATTTGACTATAAAGTCAGCAGATTTACAAGATGCAGGATCGTACACGTGTAACGCAGAGAACCGTGCTGGTAAAGCAGAAGTAGTGTTAAGTTTAGCCATAGAAAAGAAACCAGAAAATAAAAGTTTCGGAGGCCGCGCCCTAATGGCGGGGATGGCTGTGTCTGCAGTGATAGTGTTAAGTTCGTGTTTAGTAGGATTATGCGTATACGAGACTCGTAAGAAAAGACAATTAGATAGATGGAATGAACAGATAGTGACGTCAAATCATCGTGATGATAGTTACGAAAAAATGGAAGCTAATTTAAAAAATAATCCCGATGTGCCGCGGGTTATAGCTTCTGATAGTGCTCGTAAAAGAGGGGACTATAGAAACGTGCCATCACATGACCCGGAAGATGAATTTGAAGGATACATCAGGGGGGAAATGAGAGAGGACAGAGAATGCTCGATTTCATCACCTCAAGAAGCCGGTTGGAGGAGGGCGGCCTTCGAAGCGTCAAACACAAGAGGTGGCCTACCTGAACGAGATTTGCACATACCACGGTTCAGCAACTACAATTTACGGTAATATATACTCTGATTATCATAACTAACTAGGTTCATTAACATATTAATTTCATTACTAAATCATATTTATTTATTTTCGAATTATCAGAGCCAACTAATGGCATGTTATGTAAATTTTAAATATCGCCGATAGACGGTTTTTACTTAACGTAGGATGAGTTATTGACATCGAATATAATAAACATGCATTTTGGCGTCAACAGTGTGGGTAACAATAGCTGATCAGGGGACAATATAAGTTGTGCGATAACAGAGTTGTATAGTGTCAAATATTATGCCATTTGTGTAGGTATTCGTAGTGAGTTGTTGGTCAATGTTATCTCATAGGTAACATTCACTATAAGTTATTAGAATTGAGGTGTACCTAGTTTATGTATCCTAACTAATATTATAAGTGCGAAAGTGAGTTTGTTGTAACGGTTTTCACGCCTTAACTACTCAACCGATCAGGAATAGAAAGGAATACATACATAAATATGCTCACACCTTAATCTCGTTCGGGCTAGGCAGATACGATAGAATGCCATTTGCCAAGACCCTGAAAAAAAAATCTTTGTAAAAGGACATACGGTACCTTTTATTCAAAAAAAAAAGTAGTCCCGAGTGATAGTCAAATAATTTTCATGAGAGCGAAACCGCGGGTGAAAGCAAGTATTGTATAAATACCATAATGATACGTCTTTTTTGGATTTTCTTCTCTATTTCACTTACTAAATATAGAATTACATCACTTTTACAGGATGTATCTGACAATGGAACACTTACTTAAATCACTGAAAGGGTAAGACTCTAGCATGCAGTTACAAAAGAATTTTCGAAAAGAAATATCCGTTAACAAGTTATGAATATTTAAATTTCCAGGTATTATTACCTCCGTTTCTCATAAAAGCAGATGGAATGTATTGTGTAAAGTTAAAGATTTTAAATCGTACATATTGCCTTTTCAGTGATTTAAGTAAAGGTTCCATTGTCATATACACCCTGTATATTATTTACTTTTATAATTAATAATAATTAAAGTGCGCTAATCAGTACGCCGCATGAGACCACAAGCATACAGCCCGTTTGATGGCAGCAGGCTTCCGTTATGCAATTTTTACATAAATGTAGTTTTTTGCCGCCGTTTGTTAGTTTAAGATACCCATTTATGATAATTTTATTAGCTTACTGCAATTCACAGATAGCATTTGATCTTAGACTTGCAATAACTGTAGAAGAAAAATAATAAAATACAGTTTACATTTAAACTTATTTATAAACCACTGAAAAAAAATGACTTACGCCTTCAAACAAATAAAACAAGAATGTTATATTTTTTTTTACATTAGTATAATTGAGTTCAACCTCGTGTTAATTTAATTGAAGTGTCAGCTTCACTGATTCTACCGTCGGCCTCTTCTTACTTTTCGGACATTATGTACGTGTTAGAAAGTAATTATCATTTGATTTAACAACAAAGGAAAGCAACACAGGTAACAAGCAAAGAAAATGCTGAGAATTATTCATTATATTCCCAAACGGCTATTTTAATTTTTTGAAACCAAAGAGCAGTTATTATTTCCAAAATTATTTCTTCAAATAAGTGTTGTAGAAGTTAAACTTTACTTTCTTGGGTTTTCTGAATTATCAAAGTATTTTATAAGAATTATTCATAGAGTATACTTGAAAACGGTACGTAAACTTCACCTTCTTTAATACAAAAACAGTCTTTGTTTTTATTTTGGCTAAAATATTAAACTTAGGTAAAGGTACAGTATACATTTCATTTACTAAAAAACAGTTTGAAAGAGAACGAAACTAAGACAGTTAGATGATATGTTTTCTCGACTCAACTCGACTCGAATAAGGTGTGTTGTAATTTTACACTTTTTCAGTGGGTTTCGTAAAGAGGATTCCGTAGAGGGTTCCGTAAGAAAATAAACCTGTCTGTAGATACTAAGTCGATCTCGGGAATCAATTCTCGAAGATTTTAGCCCGTCTTTTTCGAAAGACAAACTTAACTTTGCAGTTCTAAAAATACTCTCCCATACATCGATTTACGACAAAGTCAACTTTCCAATCGCAAAATATAAGTTTGTAATTATAAAAACCACTTTTTTATGTGATATAAAAATTCGGTTTTTTGCTTTACTTGTGCTGTCAGACCTTGCTTCTTGCCAAATTTCATGTTTCTAGGTCAATGGGAAATACCGTTTAGGTTGTGATTTACCTGCGAAATGTTCAAATTTGTTAAAATCTAAGGCTTAATGCCCATGTCTTTTGATTGCGTTGACTTAGAACCTTGATTTTTTACAGTTTCAAGAGACCGCTGACATAATTATTTGATGTAAATAAATATTTTGTAAAATATAAGTATGTTTAAAAGTAGCCTGGTTACATCAGTACAGGCTCTGCCTGGTTTGGGATCTGATCTACAGACGCCCGTGTCTCAAGTTGTTATATTATGTTATTATTATTAAATATCTATCAAATAGTAAACTATTTTGAAAGTTCTACTGAATAATCTTGAGTTGTGTCACCAAATTTGTAAATGAATAATGTTATCATCGGTCATATTTCACACTGGATTATTTACATAAAACCCTTTTATTTTCCGAGTGAATTCGTGAACACATGAATTCGCTAGTCTCATCTAGTGATTCCATAAAAGACAGTTGACATACGTGACGGTACTTTGCTATTTCGTAGATCTATTGGATGATCCTACTTGGTCATCAAACGTTTTATGTGTCCGGTTTTTATGTCTGTAAAGGCTTATGATAAGCCAAGTGGCTAAATCGCAAATGATTGCGAACCAAGTACGAATTAACGTGGGTCAAAAGGCGAGCGAGCCTGTGATGAAAATCTCCTCGAACCAAGAGAGCGAGAGAGAAAATTAGTTCAGTAATTATTGTGTAATCCCTTGGTTTAATGCCTCAGTCTCAGACAGAGGTCTTGGAACAATTGGTGAAGAAATAAACTTTATTAGGAAATTAAACGTTTCGTTTATATTGAATGTGTTGTCCGTTTGCTTACTCGTTTCATAATTGCTATGTTTTGAACTTTCACTAAGGTCCGTAGTTCTATTGACCTTTGTGGAATGTTCGTACAAAGGTAATACCGGTTCCATTAAAAATGTTTTATTACATTATTATTACGGTTACAAACGAACACAGCTCACTTTCAGTATTTGTTTTAAAGTTATTTTATATCTAGAACTGAAGAAATAAAAGTAACACAAATAAACATATCAAATAGATATAAGATTAACAAAATTCAAAGTTTCTTGCTTGTGTTTTTGCATAAAATATTTTTTTAAGAATATTACTTTGTTATTCGGAGAAGACAGAAATAAAAACCCCTATGTAGATGTTTATATCCTATATGTACGATTGTTAGACCTTTATCAGCTTGAAACTATCGAATATATTATTATTTACATAACATATTATTCGCTCTAATTTATCTAATCCTTTCATGCGCTTTGTTACCCACACCAAAACGAAACATGCCTGCATGATTAAGTAGAATACTCCTCTGTCTAGTCTTTACCGCAGATAAAAGCGTAATGTTACGCTGTGTCTTAATAGTTAAATGGATTGTGTCTGATGTTCGTCTGAAGCGATACAGATGAAGTGCTCGAACCAATCACTTTTCCATGCATCGATAATTTCAATTAGTGAATCCTGTCTCGCCGTCGGATGACTAGCTGATTACGCGATAAGTCGCGTTTTGATTCGACCTTTAAATAAAGCAATGTTAATTAGTTACTGAATATCATGCAGATGTATCTTTATAAATAGATTATGTTTGAAACAACAGAGTACTGAGAGATATTTAGGGATGGTAAAGTGTACTGGGGATCTTTAACTGATATTCGGCTTTCATACAATATCAGGACTCTGAATTTATATATTCTAATTCTTTAAATGTAATTCTTACAAAATTAGAAGAGGTTCAATATATCAAATCAATCAATCAATCAGCCTATCATAGTCCACTGCTGGACATAGGCCTCTCCCAATGTGCGCCATAGCACCCGGTCTTCCGCCTTTCGCATCCAGTCCATCCCTGCTACCTTCTTCAGGTCGTCGGTCCATCTGGCTGGGGGGCGTCCTACCTTCCGTTTACCGATTCGCGGTCTCCACTCTAGGACCCGTCTGCTCCAACGGCCATCGGTCCTTCGGCATACGTGGCCAGCCCATTGCCACTTCAGCATGCTTATCCTGCGAGCTATGTCGGTAACTTTGGTTCTCTGTCGAATGTCGATCTCATTACGAAATTTATCTTTCAAAGAGACTCCAAGCATAGCTCGCTCCATAGCCCGCTGCGTGACTTTTAATTTGTGAATTAGCCCCACCGTTAGTGTCCACGTCTTGGCGACGTATGTCATAACATGTAGGACGCACTGATCGAACACTTTTGTTCTCAGGCATTGCGGTAATGGCGAAGAGAAAACTCGACGTAGTTTGCCAAATGCTGCTCAACCTAACTGGATCCTTCTGGTGACTTCTTTCTTGAAGTTGTTTCTACCGAGCTGGATAACCCGCCCCAGATAGACATATTCTTGAACAACTTCGAGCGTCGAACCTTCGATGTCAATCGGTCTGGGCATGACATGTTCATTGAACATAACCTTGGTTTTGTCCAAGTTCATACCAAGACCGACGCGTCGAGATGCTCCATTCAGGTTGTGCAGCATCTCATCCAGCTGCTCCAGCGACTCTGCTAATAAGACGATGTCATCGGCAAACCGAAGGTGTGAGATGTGCGCACCGTTTAAATTGATTCCCCGAGCAGTCCAATCCAGTGTCTTGAAGACGTCCTCAAGCGCATTGGTGAAAAGTTTAGGTGATATAACATCCCCCTGCCTAAGTCCACCAATATATGGGAATTTATAATATTGTCTGAAGTAACTAGGGGACGTATTATGTAATGCCCTAACGTGTTTACCAGGTGGCCAGCTCTTCTATCATAGCTGGTAGAATCTACTTTCAAAGCTTTCAGCTTTTTAAATCTACAAAATGCTATACTGAGCGGTTATTTGTAGATTGTGGATGTTAATCTGATACTCACCAAAATCTGATATGGTGAAATCCAAAATATACCCCTCCAAGAGCTACAGTCACTTAGCAATATTTTTTTAATACTTAAGAAATATAAACCAAATCAAGATTTTATGGAATAAAAACCAAATAGGATCTCAAAAACGTCTCATCAGATCATCAGTTTTCTAAAAATTCTTAACCAATTTTGTATTAGATGCCCATTGTTTAATTCAATAAAAAATTCAAATAACATTCAAACACAAAATGTTACTGAACGTTGTTATTTTGAAATGTTCGTGTATTTCGCCTACGACTAGTAATAATAAGCATTATTATAAGCAGCTTTATGCCATTTTCTTTTGTAATATTCCTATTAAGTACTATTCGATATATGGCATTATTTTATAAATTCTCTGCTCTGATTTGTTTGAATTCAAATGGTTTTATTGGACAAATCGAATTCAATGAGTTAACCTTGGTTGTTATAATTATTGTACTCGTATTTTGACCAGTATAAGAGTTTTATTGCAATTTATTCAGTTATTTTAATAATGTTAGTCAACAAGTAGACCAAAAAATCCTGTATGTGTATAATCAGTACTATACAAAGTACTTTGTGATTTTTTTTCGAAACTGCATGTCCTCATACGTGTAAAACCGGTGCTAAAGACATTGCTCACAGCCTCATATCTTCTCTTGCCCGAAAACTTGCGTCCCTGCAGTTGTTTTTTACATACAATAGTGGAATAATGCAAAGTCACATGGTGATAAATCCCGACTATAAGGCCGTCCCAGCAATTTGATTCCAGCTTAGTAGAAATAGTCCGTAGTTTTACCGGCTCGATGCGCAGGGGGCGTTATCTTGATGCAGTAGCCAAGTATCGAGTTTTAAATTTGGTCGTTAACCTTTTAAGGCTTCTAAGACTTGAGGTAAACATTCCTCTGTATACCATGCAGCAGTAACAGTCTTCCCTTCATCAAGCACAACCGTAGCCAATATTCCTCTCTTAGCAAAAAATACAGCAAGCATTATTTTCTTTACGGATCAAGACAATGTTACAGACATACTGCGTAAACACCCATATTTTACTATACTATTTAGTAGGAATATCGAAATAATACAGCCAAGTTTCATCATATGTACCAATCGAATTCACGTAGTTAGATTGGACGTCTTCAAATTTTTTTATCATATCACAAGTCACACGCTGCTCCCTTAGCGCATCAGTCATAAAGTGTGATACCCAGAGTGAACAAAGTTTCCGTCCTTTAAAATGACATGAAGCTGATGAACAGTTGGTGCCCTTAACTTGAGGGTATCCTCGATCTGTTGATATGCCACACGTCGGTCTTCCTCCAATAATTTTCGTACAGTCTCAATGTTCTTACTTACTTCAAGTTAAAATTGCAGCGATTGAATTGAATATATCATCGTTCTATGGTCCTTAGAGATGGGCAAGTTTCCCTCACTACTCATTTCCTCGGAACCTTTTTGTTTAGTTAAGCAACACCTAAAGTTATACAAAATAATTATACGAATGTCATAATGTCACCTACGTCACTAATTTTACGTCATTAGTTTGCCTAAGGTACCTCGAGGAGTGCTGCATTCAGTAACCTCTTTTAGTTAAGAAAAAATAAACCGAAGTGTATTGATATTTTTTTTTTTTTGTCAGATATAATTAAACCGGTTTAATACATGGATGTGCAATAGATTTTTATTCGTTAGCTGTTTTGTAAACCCTATATAAGTCTACATGTTAGTTACTATTTTGGTTACAACATCTTTAGTTCTATAAAGAGACAGGCATAAATTATGAAAACGATTGATGTATGTCGTATTATATTCAGTTTTCAGATACAAATACAAAAAGTACTACAATTTTTAAAACCATACACGATTTACAGGCTTACTATGTATGTAATCTATATTACTAATTAGTCTAATTTTAGAAACAAATAGTTGTTATCTTTCGATTTAAGTTAGAAATACGAGTTAGAAGTATGAGTTCATAAAAAATATAAAATTATGAAAATGGCAAACGTAGAACTTACTGGCAGTCTAGTATCACTATTAAAATTTGCTCATAATAAAAACTATGACAATGTTTAAAGCAGCAGACGATGAATAAACCCGATTGACAATGGAGTGTATCCTTTGGCAGTTCTCCACCTAACCTAACCCAGTGGAGAATATATCATTTCGTTTGCAATCTTCTATTGGTGGAGCGGTATTGCTTCGAGCAGATTTGTAGAATTAACACAAATACTCGTAACTGTCATTGCCCAATTATTCAAGAATGTTTCTTTTGTTTCAGATCCGACGCCACGTCAGATTCAGTGCAAAGTTCTAATTCTACAGGAATTATGAGTGCGCATGTAGAAATACTGTCTGAGAACAGTCGGTATAACAATAATAGCCGTACTTGTCCACGTACTCGGCCACGTGAGCGGCTAGACAACGACTTATCCGGCAGTGACAGTGAGAAGAATTATCCAGATCTCATTGAAATGAGCGCTCTCGGTACCTCTTCCTACTTAAGGAGCGAAATGAAACACGATCCCTACTACTTTTACACAATACCACGAAAAAAAGATGGAGACAGTCGAAGCCCGCTTCTCAATAGCCGTAGAAATAGCTCAGGTGCGGACTCAGTCAGTTTTTTGGATAGATCATATGAAAAAAGTCGACAGAGAGCTGGAAGACGGTCAAATAGTTTTTTAGATCTTTCTACGGGAGGGAACAGAATACGTCGAAATCCAAGTTTGCCGGCGTCTCCGTCGAGGGAACAGCCAACTGTACCTTCAGCAACGCCGCTTTTAGATCTGTCGGGTCTTCGAGATTATTCTCGTACCGGACAACCTTTAGAGGATTTTGATTTCCGAGCTTCGCAACTTGAGAAATTTCTCGAAGAGTATAGAACTTTGAGAGAACAGCTTTCAAGGATGAAAGAAACCAGGGAGAACTTACAGCGTAATCGAGCTGTAGAGAACGATGAACTTAGGTCAATTTTGAAACCAAAACCAAGCATAGCTGTAACAGAGACGTCTTCTTCGGTGGCTTTAGCAGATGCTGCATCTCCGTTGGCTTTAAGCCCTTCGGAGTACAACAAGCCATCACAGCCTAGACCAGAGTGGTTGACGTCATTACTTTATCGTAACTAAGTAGACTTTTTGTAAATAGTAGTTCGTCTGACTTATAGACAAATATGTGATTTGGATTGGACAACTTTCGTATTATGTTGTACAATGCTAAGTCAGTAGAGATATAAGAATCTGTAAATAAATATGTTCATATTTGAACTGACGTTGATGATAAGTAATTTAAATAATTGTTTCTAAGAAAGTGACAACTTGAAAGTATAATTTATAGTTGAAATAAAGATCTTCAATTGTCTAACATGGTTTTAGTATTTGTGTTAGCCATTTTATGTAAATCGAAGTGATTTTATACAAGCCTTTTTGAGAAATCTATTATACTACGACCTATAGAGAAAACTAACTATGCTAGGATAGAATACCTTGTTTGTTTAGATAGGAACAATACCTTGTTTTTTAAATTGAATTATTTTGAACTGTAGTAAGGGAGCAAGCTTCTCAAATATTTTTTTATCAGGAATCTGTCCGTATGATGGCATATTTCATAAAAGACCCCTACCAGATCCAAATTGTTGATTTTTAGGCTAATGCATTTCACTACAGCAGATCGAAAGTAAAAATGTCTAATGCGTATGCAATATTAATCGGTTCGACTCCAATCCTTCCATCATACGGTGCTACCAGACAGAAATGAAATAATAAATGACTGTTGTAAATATTAGTAGACTTATAAATAAAATAAAATGGTATTAACATGTATAAATAATACGATACTCGTCGTGCCGCCCATTTGTCACCGACACGTCTTTCACTGAAGCGGTTAAGAGTTTCGGGAAAATGATATTCCCCTGCCTAATAGGTTGCTGCAACTGGGTGGGCTCGCTTTTGTATTTGGTCTACATAGTGATCAGTGGATTCGATTTTCGCCTCCTCTCTTACGGACATTTTAAATAAGTCATACTGCACATATTTGTGTAACTTTCTTCTTTTTAATGCGGAAAATAATTATGCAAACTGATACTTCTCATCTAGACGGGAAAATTAGGATTTCTGAACAAAGTTTAGTTAGTTTTCAAATAATAATAAATATTATGCCTCGTTTCACCAGAGATGCTATGGAGCTCAACGACCATAACCGAAATTATCGGATATGTGAAATAAAAACTATTCGAAACTGTAACCGTAATCGATATAAAAGTATCAAAGAATTTTGGATAGGGGCGAAGTCTAAATAAGACACCCCATGACAGGTTTTTATTATTTCTAAACGGTTGAAATGATTGTATAATGTTGTTTTGTCCAAAAATAAGTAGCCATAATAATCAATTATAAGCATAGTTTGAAGTAGGTTTATTGATTTAGGGTAAATGAACTCAAATTAATGTCGTAATGTAGACATGCTTCGAGATTTCGTACATTTGATTCCGACAAAATCGAAGGAGAATGTTTGCTGCTTTTGCGCAAGATACGTTTTAAGAGTGTTTTCTCTTTCGATGAGTTGTTTTCACTTCGAAATTTAGAAGCTAAGAGCTTATCTCGTTCTTCAGCATTCATTAACTACAACACGCCGTTTCATTGACTTTCAATCATTACAAACTTTATTATTATTATCAGATTTGCAAGCAGCAATATATATCTATATCTATATGGAATATAGATGAGTTTTAGGGATTATCAATAGTGAACGTCCCTTCAAAATTAGTCTGGAATAAACTTGAGTTTGATTAGTAAGGAGTGCTGAAAGCGTAAACATTTTAAAGATGAAAGCTGCTTGTAATGTTGGTGGAGAGTTTATTCCTAAAACTTATTTTTCAAGTGTGCTATCTTTATGATTCAAGAAAGTAAGTTTTTCAGCAAATATAATTTTGATGGATAACCACGAAAGCCACATTTCTGTGCCGATAACTGAGCACCCGAATAATCAGCCATTTATCAAAGTAATTGGCACAAATAAAAAATAAACTCACTAAAGTACATGGAAGTGTATATCATTATTTGATGGAAGGCGAAGGGGTCTTTCGGACTCTTACCGACTAAAAACCTCCCCGGTGTTCCGATATATTGTTCATCGGAGAGTCGTACTCCGCTCTCTCTCCCGTTCCGCCGCCTCCTTTCCGGACAACACCTCCTCGCAGAAGGAGGCGACGGCGTATGCACTCTCGCTCCAAACCGTTGCCTATCTACAGTAAAGACTGAAATGACGAGATCACGGTGCTGTCTAGCCTAGACTGGGCAGTCCGCCAGTGTGTGAAGCGCCGTATCGTCGGGGCAATCACTACCATGGTGGCACCGTGACGTTGGCTCTCGCCCGATCAGACACAGGTATTTGCCGAAGCAACCATATCCGGACAGCACTTGCGTCATCCAGAAGGTGTGGTTCCTGTGCCCTCTCTCCAGCCACTCTTGTAGGACGGGTCTTAATGCCACAATAGCGGAGTGCCTCATCAATATTTAATCCTAGTATATCCGAGGTACAGCTGGTACGACCTAAATAAAAAGAAGACTGTCCAAGGTACAAAATATGTGTTGTACTTTGGGCATTTTCCCTTTTTTTCCTAGCAGCTTTTGTTTCTAGTTTTATAGACTATCTACAGATTTTAGTAATACATTATGACCTACCATTTATTAAAAAAAATTAAAGATTAAGAGTTATTAAAATGATCTAAATACAACAGGTACTTACTTTATTTATTATCTTAATTCTTTTGTTTTGCTAGTACAATTTCTTAAAAATCTAATATTCGTAATTATCGGATAACCCGAAATAATTTAATATCCGTAACCCTAATCAAAACTGGTATAACATTATATTAGTACTAGCAACTCGCCCCGGCTTCGGACGGGTACAAATTGTACACCTAAGCCTTCCTCATGAATCACTCTGTCTATTAGTGAAAACCGGATGAAAATGCGTTCAGTAGTTTTTCAGTTTATCGCGAACAGACAGACAGACGCGGCGGGGGACTTTGTTTTATAATATGTAGTGATATATAGTGAAGATTTTTATAATATGATTTTTTTTTCATCATTAGCTCAGCTACATGATATGATGATGATTCTAAACGCAAAAACCTCATAAAGTAATGAAAAGTAAACAGAAACACTATTCGTTCCTACAGTTTTCGAGGGTTTCTCTCAATTTAATCAGGATCCCATCATCAGATTCTGACTTCCATGACGTGGGACCACCCTTGAGGTACCCTATCTAACAAAAAAGAATAATCAAAATCGGTTCGGCCCGCCAGCCGCTCTGCCCCCGCTTTTTAAATCTCTGATATCTTCTAAGATATTCATTTTTATTATATGCTGTAAAGGGCAATTTTGATCTACATGAAATGCACAATGTATCTAATGTATTTAATTGAATAAGGAATAATACTGTATTGTTTAAAATAGTTTGATAAATAACCCATAATTTATTTGTAATATGTAAAAGATAAAAATGGTTACTGTGGGTTATTCTTAGGCGATAAACATATATCATCGCAGACTTTTTTATTGATCTTTTTAAGATATACAATTCCGTAGTACATTAATTTGATCTATCTCGTAAGGTTTAGCCAGCGTTTGCAATGTAAGCGCACAAAAATATGTTTGTTACGACATGACATTACAAATCTTTGAATTTCTCGACTTTTCTCTACAATAATATGTATGTATACCACATATAAACCTTCCTCTTGAATCAGTCTATCCATTGGTGAAAACCGCATGAAAATCCGTTCAGTAGTTTTTCCGTTTATCGCGAACAGACAGACAGACAGACAGACAGACGCGGCGGGGGACTTTGTTTTATAATATGTAGTGATATTATTCTGGTATATTCGCAATTCCTTACCCTTTACTTCTGTCAAAAAATTTATTCTACTAAATGAAATGTCACCAAAAGTGAGTATTATGTTTAAAAATATCGCGTAACACAAAGATGCCAGCACCTACGTAACAGTAATAAAACAAAATTGACTTTTTCTACTTACGTGTGCGAATAAGCGGTAAAACACATTTCCAAGATTTACTTTCAACATAAACATTTTTAAAGAAGTTTTACATTTCCCGTCGCTTTCCATAGCATTTGATTAATAAAAGGACCGAGTGTGTTGTGTGCTGTTATCAATGTTAATAAAAAAAGTAAAACCAGCTATTACGGGACGTTCACGTAGATGAAATCGGGGAAGTGACTTCCAAAACCTTCCAAAGTTGATATAAAAAGTTCTAACAGCCGTTCTACTCGTTAGTATATGTACACTGGGAACGTGTAGGTATGTCACTGGCGTGTTTCGCATAGTTGGTTTATGGGAGCCAGCTGTAGGCTCTTTTTGATTGTTCCCTTCCCGGAATTTCTATCCGGTGACCCATATCGTTTTAGTAGTTATATGAAATACAGGAATGGTTCATTTTGAAGTAGAGTTGATTAAAATCTTATTTGGTTCCGAATTTGAAAGATATTTCTGAAATTTATTACAGAATTTTATTAAAAAGTAATGTATGAGTGTGAGAAATAAAATGATAATGTTTTACAGCATTAAGTTGGCAGAACAGTTTACGAAGGAGCACCTAATAGTAAGCTTATGGACGCTTGTAACACCAATGAAATCACTTGCAATATAAAAAAAAATATCAAATAAATGTAGAAGTAGCGTATTTTATCCCTAGGAACAAGCGTACTTACCGATTCGACACTAAATGCTTACTTGATACGAAACAACATCTAAATCGTTGGAGAGTCATGCTTCGGCGTGTATGGACCGGTGCAACCGGAGTGATATCATGGCCTCAGAGAAAACCGGCGTGAAGCAATGTTATGTTTCACTGAATGAGTGAGGTTACCGGAGGCTCTAACCCTCCCCTTCTCTCACTGCCCCTTAACCTACTCCCACCTTAAAAGTCACCTACGCACTTGTGACTCTTCAGTTGCAGGTGTCCATGGGCGACGGTAGTCACTACCATTAGATAGATAGATAACACTTTATTTGTACATTAGCAGTACAGTGGAATATACATTTACATAATTACATTAAACAGATAATGTGCAAAGGGCGGCCTTATTGCTAGATTCAATCTCTTCCAGGCAACTTTAGGATGTAACAAAATGATTCGGAGAGACAGTGGCAATTGGTGTAGGTGAGCTGTCTGCTCGTTTGCCCCCTGTCCCATAAAAAAATCACCTTTATAATAATCATAGTTTTAAAAAGGTTTCGAGCCGTCATTACTAAGCCCAATCTGTTGGACTCGTCAGAACGAATCAAATGAGCCACTGAAGATTTCCACTATACACCTTCTGGCTTCATCATCAGATCACATTTTTTTATGTTAAAAGGGGCAAACGAGCAGACGGGTCACCTGATGGTAAGTGACTTTCGTCACCCATTATAGTATCGTGGTCCAAACTACATATACATACAAAGTTTCATTCCGATACGACAATTAGAATTGGGTTAACATTGACTCCCATAATTTATTTACATAGTTCGTTAGTTACAGGTGAAGCTAATACAAACGTGTTACAAATAAAACCAAGCCTATGACCACAGCACGGCTACGACAAACTGTCAAACAAATTTGACATTCATTAAAATCTTTTGTAAATACTTGCATGCGTCGAGGATAAGGAGTAAACTCCAATAAAGCACAAAAAGCACAACAAAGCGTTAAAGGGTTACGCTGCCCTCCGATCACTAAATTTACTCCTCATATTTTTTTCATACCGGGCGCCTTATATGAATCAATTATTTATTTATTTTCTTGAAGAAGAATTATCTTCATTTCTTCACCTGTGATCAGAGTGCTGTGAAAATCAATAGCCCTTCTTTACTGTCATGCTGTCAGATAAAAAGGTAACTAAACTTTAATCACAAAACAAAGTATTGTAAACGATTGTCAATTGCCACAGTCGATGTTTTACGTGCGAGTAAAATATGAGTATTCTACACGGGATGCTTTAAGATATTTTGGACCAAATGTAATGGCCTTCAAAAAGGTCAACTTCAGAGGATTTAAGACTGTAAGTATATGAATTGAAAATGTATTTCAGACTTTCCTAAGGGATTTGGTTTACTTCTTGAGTACGATCCAGAGAAAGTACTAGAAAGAAAGACTTTATCTGCGTTTGTAAATTTTCCCCGCTTTTTGAAACATTTTTCATTGGTGCTTCGCTCCTATTGGTTGTAACGTGACATTATATAATAGCCCAAGAGCTCATAACGAATTTTGAGAAGGTACTTTAGGCCGTTAGATATTTTGAACAATAAAACTTGAATGCCATTCAAGTATGGAATGGAAAGTCTGGCTGACCAGATCGGCACTCAATCCTACTGCGCATGGTGCATATCCTGCAAAATATTTCAGCCAAAAAAGGTATTTTAGGTCGAATGCGACTTAAATAAACAAAAAGTAGGCGTAAAAATTAACATAAAAATAAAAGAGCCAGACATTTTAAGTTGTCTAAAATAAGAGCCAGACTATCCTGAACTTGTATTAAAAAAGTGCCAAAAAAAGGTATTTTAGGTCGAATGAAACTTTAATAAACAGAAAGTAGATATATTATTTAACATAAAAATAAAAATGCCAGACATTTTATGTTGTCTAAGATTAAACCTAAAATGCCTTTTTTGGGCACTTTAGTACGAGTTCGGGGTCGTCTGGCACTAATTTTAGACAACATAAAATGTCTGGCATTTTTATTTTTATGTTAAATAATATATCTAATTTCTGTTTATTAAAGTTTCATTCGACCTGAAATACCTTTTTTGGGACTTTTTTAATACAAGTTCAGGATAGTCTGGCTCTTATTTTAGACAAATTTAAATGTATGGTTCTTTTATTTTTATGTTAATTAATAGGGCTACTTTTTATTTTTTAAGTCGTATTCGACCTAAAATACCTTTTTTGGGCACTTTAGTACGTGTTCGGGGTCGTCTGGCACTAATTTTAGACAACTTAAAATGTCTGGCATTTTTATTTTATTTATTTTAATAAATCTACTTTCTGTTAATTAAAGTTTCATTCACCTAAAATACCTTTTTTTGGCACTTTTTAATACAAGTTCGGTATAGTCGAGCTCTTATTTTAGACAACTTAAAATGTCTGGCTCTTTTATTTTTATGTTAATTTTACGCCTACTTTTTATTTCTTTGAGTCGCATTCGACCTAAAATACCTTTTTTGGCTGAAATATTTTACAGGATATGCACCATGCGCAGTAGGATTGAGTGCCGATCTGGTCAGCCAGACTTTCCATTCCATACTTGAATGGCATTCAATTTTTACTGCTCAAAATATCTAATGGCCTAAAGTACCTTCACAAAATTCGTTATGAGCTCTTGCGTTATAACATATAGCTGTGCTTGATAAATGAACTATCCAACACTAAAAGTATTTTTCAATTCGAACCAGTACTTTCTGAGATTAGCGCGTTCAACCAAACAAACAAATAATTAATATTAGTTTAGATTACGTAAACACCTTTAACAATACGCTATAAATATTATGATATGCCTATTCGTATACAGCGTGTCTTCTAAAGGTGGTTATATTTTAAAGTCGTAAGGTGATCAAAGTCCTGTTTTTTTTGGAAATTGCCTATTAATTAAAGTTTTTTTTTTTAAATGAAGATATCGATCGACAAGGCAAACGTTTTATAAAGAGGTCATACTTCTATTGGTAATAAATATCAGTAATTTCATTAAACATCCGAATTTAAAAAGTAGATTGTTGTAAAATCTGTGAAAAGCGTGTGCGAGGTCGTAATTAGAGTAATTACGACCTCGCACACAACTACACATTATTAAGAGTCCATGGAGGAGGACCACACCTATAAAGTATAAATATATATTTTTTTAATTCGCAGTAATTTCACATTTAAAAGGAAACAAAACAGAACTACACATACCTGTAACAGACAGGTCAAGTTAACATAAACTGTTTTAATTAATGATGAATCTTCATCATTTTCATAATAGCAGACGAAGAGTAACAAACCCATTGCCCAATTGAGGTTAGAACAGACTCTTTTAACGATAATAACGAGCTGCTTTGATATCTGAATTAATACTAGTCACTATTCCCTTTGTTTGAAAATGCAAACATCTTACTGCAATCTGTATTCAATGGCTTTCCAATGCACTTCAATTAGCAAATGCCTCCTTTCAATAACAAGATGACTATTTATTATATCCATTCATTGACTACGACTGAGTATTTTGAGGATGTAATATTTTTTTTAATCTTGAATTTCTTTTTGGAAAATAATGAGGGAGGCCTTGTCCAGTTCAGTAGTTTACGTCTTATGGCTGTAATGATAAAGTATTAAAAATCTTTAGGTGACCAGTTTTTAGATTTTTTAAATTATCTTTTAAATCTATTCGTCAAATAATCACAAGAAAACGGCAAAAGGATTTGCAATAAATTTTTATTTCATCCTAAACCTGATGCAGGCTTGTGCTTATATACGCTTTGATCTGTCGAATGAAAACGCAGAAAACATTTGACCTTTTTATCAAATGCCACTTCATGGAGGGCATTCGTTGGAAAGGCTCCTGAAAGTAATGCTAGACTCTTTGAATCGTATTCTTTAGAAAAGTATGCATAGTATTTTCTATAACGCTACAATTACAAAGAACACATATTATTCAAAATATGTAGTGCAGTGAAAACGGGGAATAAATAAGATTTTTTAAATTTAATAGGAGACGGTTGGCATCTTAATACAATAAAGAAAAGGGAATTGTTAAAACTGTAAAAAAATCTGTCGTATCATTCACAGTCATGGAATATTAGAAACATAAGTATTTTTCACCCTGAATAAACATTGCGGATATGTGATCTAGAAGCAGCTGTCTAAAACTTCCACCTTGCACAAGCTATGTATAATTTGCACCTATGAGTTTACACATTACAAAACAGGCAATATTTTATTTTAAGCTCTTTCAACTTTAGCACCTGCTTTTAGCTACGTTAAAGATATTTGAACGAGCCGACATTTCAAAAACTATGGTAGTTTCCGTAACTTACAAACTCATGCTAGACTAGAGCTAGACAATTGTTTAGCAGATGCTGAACCAGGACCTATTCGGCTGGCGCGTGATATATCCGTAAATAATGTTTAACACTTAAAATAATTATCTCGCTTGGTTTTATTACTGCATAGCATGTACTGTGCGTGTATCTCAAGCGTCGATGAATAACCATTTTTTCTATCTTTCTTTTCTTCATGCTTATTTTTGTTCGAAAATATGCTCTTTTGGTTTACATAGGAAGGTTAACTAACGATGTGTAGGCGCCTAGCAAATAAGTAACCATCCGCTTAAAAGGTATTTAGTGTCACAGTCACAGGCTTTATTAAAGATTAGTGAGATGAGAATGAGCAGCTTATTACGAACTCGTAACTAATCGCCACTTCATCAGACACGAAAGTTTTACACTATTATTGCCATTATTAACAAAGAAACCTATGTATAATTGTGAAATAGCAATGATAAAGGTAGGTACTTAAAGTCTGGAAATTGAAATTTTGAATACGTTGGTAAAGGATATTAGAATTCTCGGAGTTAATAGAAGATGGAGATAAGGTTTTTCTTATATCCTGCCAGTTATTGATTGATTTTATATAGGGTATGTGCAAGTGATAATCGTTTACCATCTAGTCGACGTTATTTGCCACTTTGATGAAATAAAGAAGAAGAAACAATTTATTGTTTTTGTTTCTTCTCCAATTTATTTAACTTCATGATTTCGTCAGTCGGGAGTTTTTTTTTATTCAATTTAATTTAGAAGAGTTTATTTTTTGTTGACGTAGTCTCAAATGCCGTGGGACGAGATTAAGAAAAATAGGCCGTTGTTGTTTATTTAACTCTAATATTTCATTGTTTTTATAGTTTGTTGTTGTAGTCTTACATTTTTAAAAACTAAATAATTCTGTAAATTATCTTTTTCAAAGCCAATAAGGGGATAAATGGCTGTTAAGATTATAATGTAGCGGGATTTTTAACTAAACCTAAGTAGGTACGAATCGCATTCTACGGGTTGGTATCGGAGGCGTAATCCTAGCATTGCTCTACTAGAATGGTTACTTAAAAATCAGGTATGAAAATGTAATCATCTTATGGATAATAAGGGCAATAAATAAATTTCACCTCTTACATCATGAAACCATCGCCTCGGGAAGACGGTGAGGATGTGCCTTCTACAATATATTGTGAATCAGGTAAGTTTAGTTTAATTTAATCTTAAACACCTACACGGCAGTGCTCCTCTTTCATGTTTATAATATAACTAAATTATGCTTTAACATTGCCATTTTTCCAAAGAGTCAATCAAGTTAGAACGGCGGATTTATATTCGGATGTAATTAACCTTTTGCGGTTTGGGAAAGATACATATTATACTGATTTTTGTTCAGTCCTTGAAGGTTATTTGTTTCATGAACCAGCTATGTATTTTTTGTGTGTAAATTAGTGAAATATTATGTAAAAACCAAATGTTATGTAGTGGGTAAACAAATCACGGCGAAATAATACTACTAGCATAGTAGTGTACTAGTATAGTAGTTGAAATATTCTTTGTGATCAGTATGATTGCCAACCTTAGATTTAAAAATGGACACCCCAAGTGTTGCTAGTTTTTATAAGTAGAGCAGATATGAGCGAATATGCTGCGGAAATATCGAGTCACCCACAAATAAAAAATCAGCTGTATTGGAAAGTTAATTTGAACCGTGCGTCCACGATATCTGCTCCGTTTGAAGCCTCTTGCAGCCGGAACGGTGGACCTAGCCTATCTACCAATTAACTATTTGGCTTGACACCAGTAGGTACCTAGTGCCTTCATAATTATAGCTGTATAATATTAATCGATTATCGGTTTAACTTTTTTTTAGGTGCTTATTTGTATGGAGAAATCGCTTAGCGGTTACTCCCCAGGGAATCGAGAATAAGACTCTACTGGCTTTAACGTAATTTTTACCTACTCGTTTTAACCTTTTCTATTATTTTACACATAAACAACCTATTTAACTTTAAGCAAATTTTTTATTTGAATTTAAGGTGATTCTAATATTCAGCGCTGTTAATTAACTGTAATTAGCCTAGTGGAGTTTATTATACTTCTCAAATCTGCAAAAGTAAGGGAGGTATAATGGAGGACTCTCAGGTTTGCAGATTTTCTTACGACATTTTTCTTAAAATCTTAAAATCTCTTCTCAAATCAAAACAGGGTAAAATGACACCCGAAATAATAGGAATAATCAGTCGAATTTTCTATTTGGTGTACATACCCGATTGTAGTTTCGTGCCTATCAGGGAGCAAAACGATTGTAGCGTCGGAGTCATGTGCCACAGTAGCTTAACACTAAACACAGATACACTTGTGTCCTAAAAATATACTAGAGTAATATACGGTATAATACCATATTTATTTAATGTATTTAATATCTAGTGCGGGCGACGGACAGGTTTATCCGGCGCCCTAGCAGAAGCAGGCCCGAGACGGTGGCGTCGTGTTCCACGCGTGCCTCTTTCATTGACAGGGGGTTTAACAAGCGACCAAGACTGCCAGGGTGCACAGGGATTTTCTTTCAAGGGTACGCCTGAGGCCCTGGCAATATGCACTGTGACGTAACACCGTGTGGTTTTAGTCGGTTCGAGTCCGACATACTACACTACCGCTTAGCCCCGGTGGCGTGAAGACCCGGGGGTTCCCACAAGTTAAAAAAAGGACTTCCATACTATTTCACTATTAATGCATTTTATACAATTTACATAATATGTAAATGGTATGAACAAAATATATCAAGAGTGTTTCAAGAGAATCAAACGATCTGAAACCCTTTGAAAATATCCCGATTTCATTACCAAGTCAAAGGTATGCTCAAAGATATTTGAAAGTATAATTCGAAATATTTTAACTCAATTTACACAAGTGAATTCCTTCTTGAATAAAGGCGGCCCGGCAGAATTACAAAATCAATATAATATACCTGCGCTTACCTTAAATCAGAGTAGTGTTGTCTCAGTCTAAGAGCAATAATTCTCTAGGTTTGTAAATAGTTTCTTAAAGTTCTTCAATAAACGAAGACATTTGGGTTTGGTAATTTCATGAAAGCAACAATCTAAAAGATTCTCAGGCAATATTGGCTGTGTGCCAAACTGCCGATGTTGTCACTTTACACGCACCATTCAGGAATTTTTTTATACTACTGGGATTGATCGAAGATGTAACTGGATCGATTAATCGTCTAAATGAGTAGCAATGTGGATGAACATATAATTTCAATTTACGTTTCTAAATTTAGCTACAACAAAACTGAAAGCATCTACTAACTTTTAAACTTTCGCGTTCCCTGATATACTTAATTATGTATTTATACGGGAATTAACGCGATCATAAAATAGGTATTAGATACCTCTGAATTGCCTGACGTTTCGACCAGGTTGCACTGGCCATGGTCACAGGCTGACTGGCTCAGTGGTGCACGCCCTCCGTCGTCGACACCGTAAGGTAGAAGGTTCTTCATCCACCCGCACATTTTCTACATATATATTTTTTATTTTATTTTATTTGGTCATGATTATTACACTAAGCATTACAGATTTGTAACTTAAAGACAAAACATGTACGAGTGCAATAATCAATTACAGGCTATCACCACATGCACAATGAATAATAAAATAGGAGATTAATAAATGACTAATTTGACATAACTAAAAATAAGAATAACAATAAAATAGGTATTAACTAACTAAACAATTATTGTAAAAAAATAATATTATATGTAATAAAGATAACATCAAAAAAAAAAATTAAAACATAAGTTCAATATCATGATTGCGTTAATTCCCGTATAAATACATAATAATAATAATAACTATAACAACGATAACTTTAATAACTTCACACATCTCACACACGGCCGTCTGATCCCAAACTAGGCAGAGCCTGGTATGGTAACCAGACTGCTAATAAACATACTTATATATTTCTAATACATACATATTATAGATAAATTACACCCAGACACAGAACAAATGATCATGCTCATCACACAATTATTTGTCCTGGGTGGGAATCGAACCCACGACCTCTGGCTCAGCAGTCAGGGTCACTAACCACTAGACCAACAGGCCATTCAAATTGAAAGCAACTAACAGAAGTTTTTTGCCTCGCACAACCAATCTCTGGAACAAAGTGTCGCCTGCGGTATTTCCGGACGATACGACCTTCAAACCTTCAAGAAAAGAGCGTACTCGTATCTCAAAGGCCGGCAACGCACTTGTGACTCTTGAGTTGCAGGTGTCTATGGGCGACGGTAGTCACTTACCATCAGGTGACCCGTCTGCTCGTTTGCCCCCTATAATATAAAAAAAAAAACTAGATACGATACAACGTAACGATACAGCGTTTCGCTGCCAAAAAAAAATATTGTACCAGTATATCTCTTACTCACGGTGCATTTAAAAAAATGATTTTTTTTTTAATTTTCCATCAAGTCGCCATCGCGCATTTCACACCCCGAATTCGAATAACATTTTTTATTACTATTTTTCGGATGAGCAAAGACATTGTAAAGCCTGAAAAGAATAATCAAAAAATATTATTTGACATTTTTTACAATACCGATATTAACAACTTGTACATACTCGTAAATAACATTTAGGAAAAGCCGGCTTATTAAGTCTATCGCAAGAGTAGCCTTACAACCTAGATTGTAGGTGAGTTGTGTCGTCTATGGCTAGAGGCTGTTTTTACGTACAAGAAGGTACGAGTGATCAATAGTACCGTATACGAGTACATGCTATATAGCATTTTCCGCTGAGACGCAACGCACTTTATGCGAGAGCGCTCTTAATTGGCTATTTGTCTTTAAGTTTCTATTACATTTGCTTCGCTAGCTTTCTATTGTTTTTATTTCAGTCGTGGTCCTTACAATTGTTTTGAGATACTAATGTGAAAAGTAAAATGAACAAGTCAAACAACGGTATAATTGGGGCAACATTACGATACTGTAATTAGTCTCTTTATGTAATACTTTTTATAACAGAACATATCAATAGCTAATAAATATTTAACACCCATATGGCACCAATCGTTCACAAATTGTTTAGCCTCATAGGTACATTATATCGTTCAGCGACAACAGGGACCGTTTTACTTTATTAGTATTTATTACTAAACATACCCCATAAAAAGTTCAATTGATTGCCGAATTTCTGTCACAGGAGCTTCGTTATTTATAGGAACGGTCAGTTAGTACACAAAAAACTGACAAAAATAAAATAAAATCGACTCAGTGTAGCGAGCATGATGCTAAAACTGTGGGATCTAAATTACGGAACCAATAGACAGTGCGAGAGTTCGCAATTACAGCTGTCCGAACGAATTGTGTGTTCGACAATAAAAGCGATACTTTTATTGTTGCTGTAAATTGCCACTCCGTTGTCGGGACGATGTCGTCGCGTTCCCGTTGCGTATCCTAGCTGTAAGTTCATGTTGATTTAAAGTTATTGTCCAGTTCCTCGTGTCGTCTGCCCACTAGATGTGTTCGATGGACTTTTAGTTATAGGTAATCATTGCTCTACCCCGTATATTACTCGTGTCTTTAAAGTTGGCAGAGAATAGAGGTTTGCAACTAGAATATGATATTGTACCTTATTTTGTTTCTACGACAGTGAGCAATATGTAATGAGTTCTAAGCATTTGTATGATATGACGAACTACCACTTCCTTCAGGAGTTTATGCAATGTAGTATTTTAACATTGTATACCTAGTATCTTGAAGTTAATCCGTGTTTTAGGTGTTCGTCAACCCTAGAACACTAACCATCGCCTGATTCCTCGGGCGATCGGTTTTTTGGTAATATTGTTAAATTACTTCAATGTGCCGCAATGTGCATTCTCGCCAACAAGAAACACCCCGAGACGCGGTGGAAAGAGAGCGTGCGTGAGTGAAGTTTCCCGGTGAACACTCTGTTCTCGAGTATCTCACACTTCTGTCACTCGGGAGGCGATGGTTAGTGTTATAAGTAAGTTTTTTTTTTATTTTGAATTTTTTAGTTTTTGCATTGATCTCTTTTTTTATTGCTTATAAAAAGTTGACAATCGATTAATTTTATTCATAGATGATTTTCAATGACAATCAGATTCTACCAGTTGTTGCAAGGATTTTTTAGAAGTAGCCAACTTCAATTCAGATGATAACGTGGCTGATGTAACTTTTTTTGTCACCATAACATGGAAAAAGAACCGGGCATATAAAAGGCAAGCGAAGTGTGTAGTGCAGCTTTTGCCCTGCCATAACAAAATTGTTAAACTGCGATAAAAATAATAGTCTGATTTTGATTTAGTCCCACGCAAATTTAAAATAGTAATAATATTGTAGCTCCGCTTGCTTCTGCATCATTGAGGCATAATAAAATAGAGCGCGTTTAATTTAACAATCTCGTTTGCGAGGAAGTACATAGGTAGGGAAGGAGAGAGAACTAGCAATTTCCAGTCCCGCAAAAGGCACATCAGGGGCTGGAGAGTGGTGGTCCACAAATAGTTGCCGGGTGTTTCTTGTGTGTTCAAGTCTGGGTGATTTTTGTGTCCGTTGTTTGAATGTTTGTAAAGGGGTGCATAACGCACTCGTGGTGCGGAAGTTGTTTTTTATAAAAATAAACAAAATAAAGACTTTAAACCGATTTTCGGATATGTCGAGTTACCCGACGCAATAGCAGAATCAGACCCGAAACTGCGGAGCGATGTATTCTGCGGACCTCTCTGAAGTAGAGAGTCAAGGCCCCTTGTACTCCACGGGTGTGACTTGTTGTTAAACAGTAGGCCGAGTCTGCCGGAATTCATCGGGATTTTCTGACTACATTACATCTGAAGCCCTAGCAAAAAGACAACGTCACGAAACACCGTGTGATTTTAGTCGAGTTTGATATACCGCCTTGCTCTTAGCCTCGCTCAAGTTACGATCTATGGCGGTTAGGCAGAAGTAAATAAAACCATTAATCAATATACGGAACATCCAAAGAAAAAAGATTTTAAAGCGTACAAACAAACAAACTTCTCTGTCTTCTAATGATAATATACAAGTATGTCCTTAAAAAATTATACTATATTTTTATACAAACATACATAATACTGAATGATACGATATAAGATGTTTTACTCGTTGATGAAACACCCTTGATGGCTCTGAAATAAGTCAGGCTTTCCGGAATTGTATACACGAGAACAACGGTGTCACAAATGTGTAAAAATAGCCGACCTTATTTACTTACAAGTAATTACGGCTATAGAAGGCTTCTTAAATTACTGCCTGAGAAGCCTTCCAATACTTCCGACCGAATACCAGTGTATTCTACTGTGAAATTCGGTCTTGTAATATGTACTTACCTGTTAATAGACGTACGAAACACGCTCCAGTCAACTAAACGTTAATATGAACACAAAAGATGTCGGATATTTTGTTTAGTAATATTTTTAAATTATACTTGTAGATGTGAAAGACATAATTAGATTTTTACTTGAACTGATCAAGAATACCCTGTGCTCAACTTAGTTCAAATGACTTTAGGTTTTTGACAGAGATGAGAGGCAGTAAAAAAGATGAAAGGAGAGTAGTTTAAAAGTGTTTGGTGACAAAAAAAAAATCATTCGTTTATATCGCAGATCGTCGATAGCCAGCACCACTAAGTACTAGGATAGTGTTCTGTTTCTACGCAATACGCAAATCTCGTGAACGCTTTCTGGAATCGGGGATAGGAAAAGTCACTTACCATAAAATGGGTTGTGTCCCCACTTCTTTGCCACCTCGATTGTATAAATATATCACCATACAGATATCTTACGACCTGAATTAAAGAGATATTATCAAAAATTTAATTACAAGATTTACATCTATGAATGTTTAGTCGAACAAATTGATTCATGACCCACTTTGCCGATCGTTCCTTTGTAATCATAAATGTACTTAGGTTTTTTTCGTACGTTTAGTGTACTTAGTACGTTTTAAATATGAACAAAAATGCGTCATTACAGGTCAGAGATCTATGCAATTTTAACCTTTGTTATCAGTAAAATAAATAATGTTTTTGATAAATCAGTCTGAATTTAAATGTCAAATAAGATGTTGTTAATCCAAACTATTCCTCATTACTCAAAAAAAGTTTATCATTTTAAAAATAAAATGACATTATGTGTCAGATGTCAAGTAGTAGTCTGTAAAAAATTAGATATATTCAGTCCAATCCAGGACATAATATATTATTAATTATTATTATTATACCCGCTAGGAATTCCGTAAACAAATCATTAATGGCCAACTTGGCTGAACAAAGAGCTCGGATTGTAGTGCTCAGTGAGCAAGGCTATGGCATTCGGAAAATATCACGAGAATTAAATATTAGTCGAAACACAGTCAGAACCTGGATCAGACGGCACGCTAATGAGGGTATTCTTGAAGACAGACGACGACATAATCATGGGGTTCGTCGAATCACGAACCAACAGAGAACGGAAATGCAAGAGCATTACGAAGAACATCCTTTTACTCGTACCCGATATTTTGCGGCACGATACGACGTTTGTCTACAAACAATAAGAAATAATTTGCACCGCACTGGGCTGCATTACAGACATTATGCTAAGAAAGCTCACTTAACAGATGCACACAAAACTGCGAGATTCAATTTTCCACGTAATTATTTAGACTTCGACTGGACAAACACCATCTTTACAGACGAAAAATCGTTTCGCTCTTCTCAACACGGGCGTTTAAATTTGTGGCGTTACGATAACACGCGATACACAGAGGATCACGTAGTGTCCAACCATTCATCTGGCCGAATTTCAGCTAACATGTGGGCGTGGATGAATGCTGATAATGTAGGCGAACTTGTTCAAATTTCTCCTCGTCAGAACGCTATGAACTATGTCGATTTATTGGAAGAATCAATGTTACCGACTTTGCGAACCGTTTACCCGCGTGAAGAAGTGCCAGTATTCTCCTATGTTCATGATGACTGTCGAGTGCATACTGCCCGAATTGTCTCAAATTGGTTTACCGAGCATGAAGATGAATTTACTCTCATTCCATGGCCGTCTAGGTCACCAGATCTTAACCCAATAGAAAATTTGTGGGGTTTGATGGTTCAAATGTGGGATAATAGGAACGAAAGGACTAAAGAAGCAATTGAGCTGCATTGTAACGAAATTTGGGATTACATGAGGGGAAGTGACATTTGTAGTCGTCTAATCGGGTCTATGCGTAATCGATTATTAGACGTTATTGAAAGTCATGGCGCTTACACTCGGTTTTAGGTTTTAGTAATCCCACCGGCCCAAACCATTTGAACCATCATACCCCACAGAATTTCTATTGGGCATTTTTGTTCTTTATTCACTTTACCACTTGAATGCCAATTTGCAATAAACGGAAGACCTATTGACGAAATAAAATAAAGTTTATAATTCTTTAACCTAACTGTTTTATTTTTTGTGACTAAATGTTACAAAGGTCTTTTTATAAAGAAACAGGTAGACTTGACGCATGCCTGAGGCAAATCCCAAATATGTTTGTTGCAACCCTTATTTAAAATGAAGGTCTTGGCGATAGCAAACCTTTTTTGTGCAATACAGGCAGGTGAGGCAGCGGCAGTGATCGTAGCCTGTGCGAAAGGACGAATTTAACAAAAAAAAAACAATTTTATCATAGCCTCATAATACGTCATAATAATCGTCATGCGTCTATGTCATCGCCTTGTCCGTGACTGTCAGGGTCTTATAAAGTGATAGATAACAGATTCGTTACCAAGAAAATGTATGCTCAAGCTAATTTCAACCTACTGGTATAGAATGACTGTAGGAAAATGACCCTAAGGGGGGTCACGATTCAATTTGTTCGATGGTACATATATGATAAATGTACCACATTAGAAAAACATAACTATTTGTATAAAAGATTTTGTGATTGTGATTAAAGCCACAGAAAAAGATGATCCGTATGCTATAAAATTGATGTATTGGTTATAAAAATAAAATAATATAATCATTCACTGATTAGACCAATACCTTAACGAACTCGAGGCGTAAATAACACTGGACTGCATAAATTGACTTATATTGGGCTATCCGAGATCCGAAAGATTATCAGTGGGATGACCCTTGAGTCAGACAACCTGTTCTACTTCAAAGAATCTGACCTGCTTTCCTACGGTGGTGTCGTTATTTTGGTCAACAAGAACCACATCAGCAGCGTTGTTGAAGTCGAAGCGAAGTTCGTACGAACAGGTATTCCCTGAAGGTGATACATTAATATGCGCCGAATTTGACTCAGTCTGACGAATCCGCCGAGGCTATGTACGAATTTATTGCTAAGGCAATACACGGTACAGCTTAGGTAACATACATCGTTATTAGGGGGACTTCAATGCCAAACCACGAAACAGGTCAAAGGGTTCGAAAGTGGTGACGAACACTGTCGACAATCTGTTCCACTCAATCGCAATTGGGCAGGAGATCCCTATTTGACGAAGCTCTAAACTGAGAATGGCAGAACAATCACCTCAAAGTTCGAGATTCTCGAAGAGATCGAGAAGTTTTATGGACAGCTGTACTCATCATGGATTATAAAACCAACTAAACTTGCGATATTACACCGACAAAAAGCCAGAAATTGACCGGCGGCTCTCCGTAGAATACATCTAACTAAATATGACAAATGTCACTTAAATATTTATTGTGACAACGTCGCAACATTTTAAATTAATTTGTATTGCCGTAGGATTATATTTTGACGAGAAATAGAAAATATTATTATGAATATATTTACGTGAAAATCCTGGTTTGTATAGAGTAGTGGTCTTAAGTTGAGGCATTCTTAAATGAGGTAGCCAATTATATTTTTTTCAGTACAAAATTAGTTAGCCGCAGCACGTTTCACCATTGAATGTGAATCCAAATCCGAGGCGTATCTAAACCTTGTTAAAAAGTCCTCGACACATTTCGGATTGGCCACGTGTCACGGGTCGAAAACCTCGGATACTGTGTTAACCGTTTGAGGTCGAGTTTTTGCGAATACATCGAGTAGATGCTTTATTATTGGTGACATGAAGTTATTAGTTTCAAATTGGGAATGATTAATAATGTTTAGATCTAAAAAGTTTAACGAAAGAGGTTTAAAGTACGTTATTAACTAATTTGCATTTTGCTTTGTTTTGGATACATGGTATAATTGAACCTCATCAGAAGTTTCTTTGTTTCTAGAATAATGTGATACTAATATAAAAAAGAAGGCTATAATATACCAACAATATCAGTATTCAGTTTTATTTAAACGTAGTAGGGGTTTCTGTTTCTATACGACTTATTTACTTCAACAATAGTACGAGGGCTACACTGAAAATTTCGGGAATCTGGGAAGTGACACAACATTACTATTTAAAAATGTATTTATTGCTTTTTGAAGTATTCTCCGCGAAAGTTGACACATTTTCCATACGATGGAACCAGTTATTGAAGCAACCATTCCATTCGGAAGTTGGGGTCTCCAAAATGGCCGTTTTGTAGGCGTCCACAGCTTCTTCAGGTGATGAAAATCTCTGAACACGCAATTTATTCTTTATTTTAGGGAAAGTATAGAAATCATTAGGGCGTAGGTCGGGACTGTACGGCGGATGGTCTAATAATTCTATGTTTTCTTGCTCTAAAAACTCTTTTGTTCTGTGCGCGGTGTGAGAACTCGCATTGTCGTGATGGAGGATAATGCGGCGGTTGCAGTTCTCTTTACGGAGTTCAGAAATGACCAGTGGCAAACAAATCCTAGCATACCATTCTGCATTAACCGTTCTTTGTCCGTCAAGAGGAATAGTCGCAACATGGCCGGTTTTTGGAGACAAACGTGGCCACCATTTTTTTTGCAACACTCCGTGAACGAACAATTTTAGTATGCTCTAACTCATTTTCGAACACCCAAACTCGTGACTGGTTTTTTGTTTCGAGTTCGTACGCGTATATCCAGGATTCGTCACCTGATACAATGTTGTATACAGCATTTGAGGATCCTGCGTGAAATCTTTCGAGAGTTCTGACACACCAAGTAACGCGAGCCGCTTTTTGCTCTTCACAGAGCAAATGCGGTATCCATCGGGAAAACAACTTTTTTACTCCTAATTGTTCATGCAAGATTATTTGTATTTGACTCATGCCAATGTCTAAATTTGCCTGAATTTCGTGGTATGTCACATGTCGATCTTCCTCAATCAGCTTACGCACAACATCAACGTTTTCTTGGGTGACTGCAGTTTTTGGAGACTTTGAGATTCACTGAGCTTGACACGTCCACGTTGAAATTCAGCAAACCAGCGATAAATTGTGGTTTTGGATGGGGCTTCATCACCAAATGCAGAAAGCATCCGGTCAACACACTGTTTTTGTGTTAAACCGCTTCAAAAGTCATAATAAATCATCGCCCTTAAATTTTCTCGAGTCAATTCCATTTTCTCAACGACTAAACAAGTTTGACAAGACCTTGTGAGAGGACCGAGAATCTTTTTTTAAATCAATAAATGGTATTCGATTTTTAAAACCAAGGAGTTTTCAATTAAAAAGATTTTAATATGATAGGAATAGTGGAAATATTCCATTCCCGATACTTTTAGTGCAGCCTATGTATCTTACGATAAATAGGTGATTTTTAACAGGTTTAAAACTAATTACACTTGACAATGAACCCCACAGCTACTTCCTTTCGTATATTTAAACGATAGTTACGTCAAATTGTTGAAGTAGGTAACTTGATTTACCACTAAAGCATATTGACGTCATTGTAATGAAACTTTTACACACATAAATCTAGTTACTAGCTTGGTAGGAAACGACAGCAACGGCAACGGCGACGAAAAGGGCCTAAGACTCAGACCAATAAAAAGTATTGATCTGAAGTCTAAAAATATTGGACTCAAATTTTCTACAATGACTATCCGAATCTACACAATATTTAGACCTTTGCAACACTAATCCTGTGTAATCACTGTTTCAGCATCGAGTATCGCCTACATTTGTGTTTATGAAAGTACTACTAAAATTAGTTACACACCGCCAAGTACGTAACGCGTATATTTTACACAAAGAAACCGCAAGGAGTTTATATAAAGTAGACAACCAACTCAAGTAAATAGATATATACGTACGTATGTATATACAGATTGTAGACGCAACCCATCTCGAATCCCATTTCTAAGAATGGCGGTTTTCCTTTTTATCTACAGTTGGAATACTTGCTGCCGATTGATGGAATCTTGTAGTTTTTATGGAATTGCTGCTGCTTTGTTTTGTCACTTAAATATTTATTGTTACAACGTCGCAACATTTTAGATAAATTTGTATTGAGGGAGGATTATATTTTGACGAGAAATGGAAAATATTACTATGAATTTAAAGATTTCTTTTATATACGTAGAATGATAAACAATTATGCGGCCTTAAAGCGTCAGTAGAACACAGTAAAGACATTTATTGACACTTCCAGTCATGATAGTTTTATCGTTGGCCTGGAAAAATCTCAAAAAACTTCGTTCCTTATTTCGAGGATCTGCAGAATACAATTCTGTTAAATCCCCAAATTATATCGGTGACTTTCTTTTGAATCTAAGCCTCTCTCGGTAAGAGGCAACCGTTGATATCATAAATACTTAGTTACGATGGCCGTTTATTTCATCCACGTATAAGGTTTCTAGGCTAATAGGAGCTCTGCACGGTTACTTTGAACACGAGAGCGCATTTTACTTCTAAAAATAAAGAAAATGAAGATAGTTCGCTTCAGATCTATAATTAAATATTCCTTGTTTGACTTTGAAAACTTATATTTCAGAAAGATCTAACAAGAATTTATCATATAGGTACATAGATTTTGGAGAAAGTTAGAAATCAACCCGCTAGTGTCCAGTCTTCAGTATAAGAGAAGACTCAAGAACAATATCTAATTCTACTAATGAGTTGATAATGATTGGGAGTCAAACTCAGGATTTAAATAAAAATAAAGTAACTACTCATTAATATATGAGAAAAGAAAGATAGAGAGTATTTTTGTAGTTCATTAAAAACGTACGTTTTTAAATTACAAGCACTGATTATTACATGTATAAAATACATATTTAGATACGTTGTATTTGTCAGTCGTATAAAAATATTCTAGCTTACACCTACAGAGTTCTCTAGAAATCCAATATGTTTTCTACAAAATCGGAAACGTTATATTATCGAATCCAGTTACGCCATTGCACTTTATCATATTTTTAATATTACTGAATACTGATAGACACCTTTGCTTAAAATCGGTTGACAATGTAACTGAGAAGCTGAAATATTAATTAATGAAATACAGCAGGCGATAGTCCATCACCATAAGCTAAGTAGTCTGTCTCAAAATTTATATTGAACAAAAAGTACTAGAAACTATCGTAAATAGAATTGACAGTGGTATCATTTTTTTCAAGACAGAAGTGGAACGCCCGGCAAGGGTCGGTGGCGTCATTTTTTCGTCCACAACCCGACCACGCCGCACTCCAGCCGGTCGTTTAGCAAAATGACGGACGGACCTTTTTTATCTCACCCAACCGCAATTTGTTGCCCACGATCTTTGCTTGCGATACACGGCCGCAGTTACCCGAATACATTTAAAATTCGTATCCTATAAATATTTAGGTATTTCAACGTTGATGTCGATTCTTTTCAATTTTAAGGAACAAAGCATCACAGCGCTCACGACTGGTCAGCAAAGCCCGCTCTCATCAGTGTCGTCTATAGGAGGCTGACTATAATTACTTGAAATCGTATTAATGGGATCGAACATTGTGGCTTAAAAAGGCGGACATATTAGTACCATGCATTCAACAAAGAGTACGAAAAATATTCTACACCATAACGGACCACTGTCGAGCTTTCACTAAAGCTCGTCCTAAAAGCTCAACAAAACAGATAAAATATTAATGTATGAAAAGCTCTATCCGTAAGTTGCTGTGTGGGAGTACAAAATTCATCACGTATTTCCTGCACAGTTATTGGGATTCAGTTTGTGTAACTAAGATTTTGTAAGCAAACATATCTTCTAGTTGATGGATTCACGACGTAGTTTTGTGAAAAGGGTAAGGCGTTGTTCTTTTTTAAAATAACCATTGGTCTCAACAATGGAACTCTGCTGCCTCGTGGCGAGTTTTCCTGCTGAACTTTTTCAATTCATGTCATATTTCGTATTATTTTTTAGAAAAAGTCCGTCTTTTGACTTAACAAAGAAAACCCCGAACGCCTAAATTTACCCGTCACGGTATTGAATGTTCTCCGCTTCAATAAAATAAAAGTTTACGCGGCGTATACTTACTTTTTTTTTGCAAGTCATAAGATTTATAACTTATGAAACTACTGTCATACTAACGCAATTGCGCAAGCAAAACCAATATCTTTGTTTTGTTTTTGGTTTGGTTTGTTGTGGAAAGCGCGTATCTTGAGATGAAAATTAATCATATTAGGCTGATTTAAACATCTTGAGACTTTGAACGTGCACACATTTTTTTTTGTTTGAATTTTTGTTGCCTTATGATGGGATTCTAAAGAATTGACCTGATTAACAAAGGGTTTCCTTGGAAGATAGTTTTCAACTTGAAGTTATTTTTAATAAAATAAAAAATGTAGTTTGTCCTATAGAAAACTGAACGTAGACCGAACCCAAAGTCTTCCACTATGAGCGGTCATACCACTTTAATCTCATTTTAATCTGAAAAGGTTTTTACACCATCTAGTGAGTGAACATCCCACAATCCGATTTAAGTTACAATCACTAGAGGCAAAATCCGACAAGGAGACAATCACCTTTACATTTTTACATTAAAGTAATAAGTTTTAAACTTTTTGTTCCAGTATGTATCATTAGGTTAAGCGATATAACTTAAATCATAGCTTTAATAGGACTAGGAATATATAAGACTTTTATTACCAAAAAGACACAATTGTTTTAATAATTCGCAAATAACACAATTACAATTAATTCTCACTATTTAAATTATCACTTGTACTTCGCAATTATCCCACTTGTTTACTCGCAGTATCGCTCAACTAGAACTTAATTCATACGGCAATACAACAGCGTTTTTATATACTCCAAACGTTATTTCATATAGAGTTTGTAACATTTCCCGAAAACTCGAAACCACTCTAGAATTTTCTAATACATCGTGGGATATTCTACAAATAGACTATTAGTTCCGTTTATGGTCAAAAGATGGCATCTGTCTCAATTTAGGTAATAGTAACCCTTTATGACTTCCTATGCTCGACAATAGATCGCACCCCTCGCGGGCGGTCTTTTAGGCTTTCGGAACAGTAATAAGCTATATTGACATATCCCTGTATGGAGACTTTACAAACTTACATATAGCATTAAATTGACGGACACAAAATACACTTAGACTTAGAACAACTATTTACTAAACAAACAAATAAGTATCTCATGTAAAATTTCCTGGTGCTAGCCCGGGACTAACTATTTGTTATAGTTATGTATACGTACAGGAACTAACGCGATCACGGTATAAGTGTTACACACAGGCTGACTGCTGACTGTGACCACGGCCAGTGCAACTTGATCGAAACGTCAGCAAATTCAAAGGTAGGTAACACCTATTACGGGATCGCGTTAATTCACGTACGTGTACATAATTATATATCATGGAATGCGAAAGTTTAAGAGTTAGTATTTGTTATAGTTTATCTGCTAAAGTTTGTTACTTTTTTATGAGATAGGGGACAAACGAGCAGATGCGTCACCTAATGGTACATGACTACGGCCGCCCATGGGCACCTGCAACTCAAGAGTCACAAGTGCGTTGCTGGCCTTTAAGGTAGGAGTAGGGGAAGGGGGAAGAGGGGGAGAAGGGGGAGATTACAAGAGGGTGAGAGAGGGGGAAGAAAGGGAGAGGGAAGGGTTAGGGCCTCCGGTAACCTCACTCACTCGGCAAAAAACAATGAGTGAGGCTGTGGTATCACTCCGGTCGAGTCGGCCCATACGTGTCCAAGCATGGCTCTTCCACGATCAAAAATATTTATAAACTTAATATAATCTGACCAGCTCAAGAACATCTTGGATGTTGGATGTGAATACGTGCAACCATTTAATGCATAGTTAACTCCAATAGGCAAGTATTTCATTGTTCTATTAGCACTTTTGGGGTCTACTATTAGTAGAGGACATAATTATATAAAGTATACCTCACTTGTTTATGAACTAAGTGGACTACATCTGTATGAGTAATTTTTTTCTCATTAAAAAACTAATCGGCAGTTATTGTTAATTCTGAAAGGTTGAAGAAATACTATAGTTTTGAATAGAGAAAAAAAAATTGTAGATTTATTTACTTAAGCTAAAAGCTGCGTAGAAAGTCTACTTAATATGTACACGTACACACAAATCTTGTCCATGCCTTGCATGCGAGTCTGGTTTGAACAGGGGAGATAATACTACCTGAAATGCGCGCACTTAGAGTGCGTTCAGATGTTCGCGAGTCAAACGCGCCTTGGGTTTTTGTAGTGTTCACATGGTTTCTTTAGTTTCTTGAGCGTTGAACGCGCGGTGTCGCAGTTCAGTTCGAGTTTTGTATTTGTTAAAAATGGCCTTAAAAACATAAAACTTTCACTAGATACGTAAGTACATAGTTATATATCTGTTTACAATGTATTGTGAGCATCCTACAAAATACAGAAGGTAAAAAAAATATTTTATCGAAAATGACTTCCTTCAAATGGCGAAGTTAGAACATTTTATATTGAAGTCAAGATACGGGAAGGAAAGGACCAACACAATTCAATGTTCTAAAAATTTATACGATAGAATATCTAGCGATATTATTTCGGTTTGATTGTACTGGCACGAGAACAACGGAATGCAGACGACGTTCGTTGAATTTATTTTGAATGCAACTGAAAACAACGGTTTGCTTTTTGGCAATAACATAACGCTAAAAGCTATGTAAATTGTTATCACGCCATTTCTTTGCGCTTCAGAGACGTTTAATATGGTATTAACCGTGCTGTTAAGCTACTATCCAATGTATTAATGTTACTGGAGAACTTTTACCTTGGAAGCTTTTACAATACTTTTTAACACCTAATTATTTAAGTCATTTTGGTTTAATCTTTTGTTCTATTGTAGTGCACGGATCTCTTTCAGTTTCAGAAGCATTTATTAGTATTTCCTTAGCGAGATTCTTTATTCCTTTTTGTTGCAATTAGCAATCACGGATCTAACGAACTATTATATTTCTATTCTTCGGTTTCACACTTTGCTACTATCGGCAAATGTTGTAGATGATACTCTGTTTATACACGCCGTAGTTGGTCCTTTTACTTAATAACTCTAAACCAGAGGTCTCCAAACTTCTTTGTCTCGTAGACCACTTACAATATTTTTTTTGTTGGTTTCGACCCGCTGCTTAGCTAATATTGCATTGTGAAGAATGAACACGTTTGTGCCTTACATTTGTATTTTTTGGTTGATGAATTAAACAAGTTAGTGCAAGTACAAGTCTCCAAAGCTGTTTTTACTAAAGTCTGAGACAACAATGGATGAAAACTTCTACTTCACGTTAGATATGAGCGCCGATGGATCGAAGGTCAACGACGGCGCGTTGATTTTTTGAGATGGCCTGGATGGGATGGATGGTCGTCGGCGCTCATATATACTTCACGTACGCGGCGGTAAAGTAAAATTGTAATATCGGGTATCGTTATGTGTGTAACTTTCTATAAGTTCAATTGTATTGCGACCACATAACGGATATATTTCTAACTTACAAAAATTCAATTCAATTTAAATATTTTATTTCATGAAATGTATCATTAATTATTTGAAATTGTTAATTTAAAGAAAAGAACTATAGTTTAAAATTATAGATTAACACACACAGATAGATAATATCGTATCTGTCTGTGTCGATCTATAACCATTTCCAAATGGTTGCTACTAATATTATAAATTCCAAAAAATAAGTTTGTTTACAAAACCTACGACATATGAATAGTACTGTTGTTGTCGGTCTGTTTGTAACATTACAGGTAAAAATTAATTATTATTATTGTATATATGTTATTCCATTAATTTAAATCAAAATTGAAGTCACAATCTGCTTAAATGATATCTTCTGTCCTGGACCCCGTTCACATCTTACGGACCTTTTGTAAGGCGTTGTCGACCCCCGGAGGTCGATATAGACCAATTAGGATATCAGTGCTCTAAACGAGAACGGTTAGGATAAAATACTTTTCGTATGTAGGGCTAAAAAGTGTTGATTCATTAATATCTTTTTATTGTTACTTTAGTTATTTAAAATTAAAAGAAATGTAAGGGAAAAACGTGGAGTATTGTGTTCTTTAAAGTAAACCTGCTAAAAGGCAGATTTAATCGTCACATTGTATAATCAAGTGATATTGATTCTCGTAGTAGTTGAGGTGGAATATTCATCACTCATATTCGTTTTGTTAACCTAAAATATGGTAAAACCTCGACGCATTGCATTACATAGGTTAACCGACCTGTGGCCTTAGCTTTCTATTTTTTTTAAATAAAGTAATCGGTTTTCGATACCTATAAACACTCAACTCCAGCGGTGTCACCAGTATCTTATGATCTTCCTTGCAACTTTATAAACTGCAGAAAAAACCCTGTCCAATCGTTCGTAAGTAGGACTGATTTTATAATTAATATTTAAGCACAAAACGTCTAATAAACTCTACCGTATTTACAAGAAGGCTTTTGCAGGACTCGTACAATGTAATTTGAATTTCCCTTTCCAGTAGAATGTTACGCGTTCGTATCTTGTTCCCTAAACAAAATCAGGTAAGGTATGCGGTAGGTGCGGTACGCTTATGCGATTCTATGTGTAAATAATAATATGTATGTAAATACATTTTATCGAACTGGGTTACGGAAACAATTTGTTTGTGTTTTTGATCCTTTTATTAATTACTATTACATCTACATTTAATTATTTAGCGAGGTTAAGCTAAATCTTACCGTGGTTTACGCATTAACGAAGTACTACAACCATTGCTGGAATAATTCTTGGAGAAATGTGTGCTAACTTAGTCACATAAAAATATAACTAAGTTAGCACGCATTACCCGCCTAATGGCAAGTGGTAATCGATTGTTACAAGCACTTTCAGCATCAGTGGTATTACTCGCACAATAGGTATCACACTACAATAATCAGTATTCGTTTTTTTCTCTGTTTTAATAGTATTTCTTAACATTTATAGAAAATGATGAAAAGCCAAGCGACTTGGGAAACACTTTCTTGCTTAACAAATCAGATGTCTAAATTTTAAACAGAAACCGCCTTAAAACTTAATTTAGAAGTAAAAGCAAGCGTATTAAATATCCAAGTTCCTCAGGACAAATACATTTGTAATGATATACGAAAGTAGATTTTGTATTTCCACCGTTTGCAATGTAAATTTACCTTTCTTTAGTTAGTCCGAGGCACGAGGACGGGCAAAACGAGGTAAAATGGGCAACCGGCACTCTCTGTTCCTATGTTAGCTTATTGTTAAGTTTTAATTAACGTATCGAGGTTTTGTAAACCAGTTGAAAAGATTTCGTTTCAGTACGCATAAAATAAATTAAATCACACAAGTGGAATAAAACACGCTGATGTTGTAATAATATATTCTTCGTAAATTGATTACCTACCATCAAAATTTTATTCTAAGTATTTATGTTGTCTGTTTTATGAACAGATGAGATGAGTATAAAGTAGATCAAAGGAAAAACTTGAACTTCGATCTTTTGAAATAAATAAATCCATAAATTATTTTGTATATAATCGTTCTACTGATAATATTTAATACCCTACAAAGGCATGACGCCTTTGTAGGGTTAGATTATAATCACTGAATAAAAAAGTGCTTGTCCCATTCATACTATCGTCTAAAAAATAAATTACTTTTATAAAAAAAAATAAACCTACTTCAGAACCACAAATAAGCACTCAAAAGCGAATAATAAATTAATATAATTATTGTAAGCGCTACCCACTACCCACTCATCTATTTGAAGTCGGTGCTAGCCAAGTCTAATTTGTAGTAGATAGATTCTACTTACAAGTATCTACCTACTTACTACATACATACATTCTATTTACTACCAACTCGGTCAGTTTATTTTTTTTTCTAAAAATAATTTATTTTACCCTTTTTGGTGCAAAACAAGTTTTAATTTAAATAATCTATTTACAAAATATCGTATCTGCTTCTGCTTTGTTCGCCGTTGAGGAGTTCTGTTATCCACCTCCTGACTCCATCATCAGATCAGCTCAATAGTACCAGATTATTGCATTGTTACTAAACTTACATAAGTGTGCAAAATTTCAGCTCAATCGGAAACCAGGAAGTACGTGAAAATTTACTTGACTAAGATTTTATTACATTGTTAGTTCGTTTTTCCCCGATTTCCTTGAGATTCCATCATCAGATCCTGACTTGATGAAAATGGGACCACCTCGGGAGTATTGAAAATTTTTTTTTTTAATCGGTTCACAATTGGCTAAAATATCGATGAACATACATATAACCTCCTCCTTTTTGGAAGTCGGTTAATAAAGCGAGTGGTTGACAAAACACCTTATAATAAATATTTCTCTAATTTTGATAATGAAATATAGTATTTTTATTTCATGCGCTCCCGTAACGTCTATGAGGATAATAAATGAAAGTAAAAGTAAGTGGCAAATAGATAAGGATCCATGAAAAAACTAGCTAACGCAAACAAAGTAAAAACCTTTTACGATAAAAATCCTGTTTCAGCTCAACAGACCTAGCGCAATGTTCAAGGAGAATGTACACCGCAAAGAGTCAATTTTCAAAAATGACATCGTTAAAAATAGTGGGGAGCTAGTAACAGTTTTCAAGGGAACTCATTACCGAACTCCTTGAGGTACTATTTCGGGTGAATAGGACGGCAGCGCAGTGAGATAGCGCGCGCTTATAAGCGGTATCGCGACAAACGAAGTGTACTCGGGTCCCGTATTCCCATAGCCCCTAGGACGCACGTAGCGCCACATCGTCGCGTCGCGCCACATCGTCGCGTCGCGCGAATCTAGAGAATATGTAGTTCTCTCCGTCTCTCTATTCTGTCCGTAAAGAGCTGGAGCTTGTTAGCTAAAGATTTATCGACGTTTCTTGAATGTATTCGGAAGTGCTCGAACATAGCTATTGAATTGATATACTTAGGTGAGTAATTTGATATGTCGTGAAGAATTACTAAGTTAGTCTGGAGTGGCAACAAATACACGCTTGCATTGGATAAATGTGAGAGGTAACAAACTGTTTCAACAATGGAGTGTGATTCGCTACCATTACGAAAAAGAAAACCCAACCATTGTAAAAACTTTGGTGTGGAGAAAAGGAGTTTTTGTTTTATTTAACTATTGTTGGATTCTATTATAGTTCCATTCTATTACTCTAAATGTCCCTCTGATTAATAGCTATTAAAAATCAGCAAGCAACTTTCAACCTAAATCCTTGAAGAACACAAGTTTTATAAATAAACAATAACGTAACCGAATAACGAAACCTTTTATAAACCAGCAATAAAATAAATATTATAAATACTAAATAAAAATAAAATACGGAACTTCACCTTCTTCTATTTTTAAATTGAATCATTTACGCAAATGATTCGTATGTAAAGGAGTAAATTTGACAAAAACATACCAGATAAGTGTAAATTAATAAAATTGTCTGTAGAATAATCTTTCACTAGTAAATACCGGAGGCTATACAGATATTTCTAAAGTGTCTGGCAAGTTCAAAATAACGGATTTACGCTCAATTGGAACTATTCTGTGACTCGAGTTTATGAACTTGATTTCAGAGTTCAGTAAGATCATGTTTGGTAGTTCTTATACGCTCGGGGAATTGTATATAACATACTCTGTTAGAGATAAGAGTGAGTATTTCCCAAGGCACATACAACTTGTTTTTATCAACTTTGTTGAAGACAGATAAATTCCTCATAATCTTTGCGTTACGAATATTTTGTAGAAACAAATAAGTGATGTTTTAGAATTGTAAATATATAATCTGAACCTCACTTATTCAAATATTTAACTATAGTCAAATTTATATATCAATATTATAAAAATTAGCTATATTTGTGGTTTTACAACAACTACATTACCAAAAGGTTTTCTGTGGTAATACAGTAATAGCTTAGTCTCCGTCTTAAATAATTAAAACGCATCTGAGTTTATAACTTTATAGTTAGGGGAGGCATCGAGATCAATGTAAAGATATGCCAGTCCAATATTACATTAGTGCATCAATGTTCAGAACAGGAACGCCCATTGTGACTTTTGACCCAGGAGATCTTTTCCGTTGATATCTATTATGTACTCTTTGGATTCTTTCACTTAAACACGAAGCAAGAAGATATGTAGTCGTATTTCTTATTCCATAGTGATGTAATTTTCTGATCAATGTGTTATGAGAAACGCAATCAAACGCTTTAGACAAGTCACAAAAAATGCCTAGTGCATCGTAAGAATCCTCCCGAACGTTGAATATATATGACGGCGCATCTGTAATTTTTGGTTGGCAACATTAATAATAAAGTGTCAGAAGTTAGGACACTGACGCAACACCGAGCACTGGCGCGCGACGGTTGCAAGTGACAGTTCGGATAGGCCGTTGTAGGGGCAGTATCGACTGGCATCTCGTGCGCGCACCACGTATTCGGTGGAGTGTCTTGATTTAAAGATTGGTTGTAGTTTCCTAATTATTATTTAGAGTATATTTTTTGTACTTTAGTAAGTGAAGTAAAATTACTGTGTAAGAACTGCGTTTCTATTCTCCTTGACCGCCAACTCACGTCTACCCACAATATTAAAAATGAGTGCACCTGATGTTCCCGGTGGCGGAGAAGATTCTACATATATGATTTAAAAGTTCAACACCAGCATCGGTTGTTGATCGACCCCTTGGGAGTTCGATTTCATACGCTTCTTGGGTTGGCTTGGGTTTTATTAAAATGACAGGCCAATTATTTTACTACATGTGGGTTAAAAAAATAAACTTAGAGCACTACAGTAAATATAAAAAAAGCACTTGATATTTATTGTATTCTCCCTTAGTATCAAAGCAAAGGTTGAACCACTGTATAACATTTTTTATAAACCTACATATGTATGTATCCTTTTAACAAAAGGGTATTCCTGTCAAATGAGATTCGGTGCCATTGGGTCACTGACCGTGACAGACCGTTTCTGTCTTTACCGTAGCATGAACTATGATAGAGCGTCGAACATTGGCACATGGTACACAATCGCATTTATATTAAGGTCTGTATCTTTGTAATGGTTGCAGACTTGATTTTTTTATCTTTTTTTTTAAAACGCCTCCCTTTACAGTTTTGAAATAAAAGTCTATATAATTGCGCTTTAGTTCACTATAATAAGTAAAATACAACAAAACCAAAATAAACAAAATTATCATTTACCAAAACAAATGTAATTATAACCAAAAAGTCGTAACCCTAGTTGGAAAATTTGGATACGAAAGGAAAAACCAAATTAAAAGATTTTCATGAAATCTTTCAGCGTTCTTGATTCTACAGAATTGTTAAATCTCTTTTGCCTTCAAAACATAATGGTGCTCAAAGGACAGATTATCATTTACATCTCAAATAAACTTGCAACATTTCAAGAAATAAATTTGTGTAGTACTTATATATTTCTAATATGATTTCAACAATGATAGCACGATGTTATATATTTTCTACTAACTTTTGGCCGCGGATTCACACACGTTTGTGTAGATTGTGTTCAATTGTGAGCGTCACTGGCAGTACTGGACATAGAACGTTTTCTAAGTCCAGTCCTGTCAGTGACGTATTTAGTTTATATATTATAGTAGTTTTTTTATAGTATTTAGTACCTGACAACAAATAATAATATAATTCATACCTCATAAAAAGGGAATAACTATAAATTAAAACTTAAAGCACCCCCGACTCGAAAATCCCTTCAACGATTACAAAATGCCTTACATCATTTTGGAAAAGAGCTGATACTCTTACGCTGCTGGACCGATATTAACCAAACATAGCTAAGAACCACGGCAAAGAAACTGGCTTTCAAATGAAAAAAAACGAATCGAAATCAGTCCATCCGTTTGAGAGCTACGATGCCACAGACAGACACACATACACACAGACATCGACATCAAACTTATAACGCCTCATCGTTTTTGCGTCGGGGGTTAAAAATATTACGAGTTAAGTGGAACACGTCTGTGTCACCTAGTTGTAGGCATTATAACTTAAACTTATAAAATCATTCTTTTGGGCCTGGGTATACTTTGTAAGTACGTGATTATTATGTTACATTATTATAAAATATGTTGATGGGAAATATATATAGTTCCGAGATAGAGAAAACTTGTACGAATGTGAACGGTCCTTTTAATAACCTTTTTGCTCCTAGATTTTATAAAAAATGCTATAATTAAATTAGTAAATTCACTGCTAAAATAATTCTGTGCCACCCAGTAAGTAAGTAGTCCATTTTTCCTTCAAGCTTTTATCAAACTCTAAATTTATTAAGTCATTTTAAATAACATGAATGGTATCTACGTTTAAATAGGTGAATAGCACAGCTTACATAATTTAACGATTTTTTGGGGTTTCCACCATAGTGACCATAGGAAAAAAATGTTTTTTTAGCCAACATCACCTCTTCGCAATATGAGGCGAAATCTTCTAACAATGGATAAAATCTGAGAAACTTTCCATACCGAAGATAGTCGCGATGTTGAAGCTACTCCCACTGAATGTACTCCACTGAATTTTTATATCCCTATATTTTTACACCCTTTTATATCCCTATAATTGGTCGCCTATACAAAATTTGATCCCCTATTTTGCCACCTTTAAAGTTTATTTTTGCGACAAAAAGGCCCCTATATCCTTTTCCAAGGTTTTGTTTATATCCATACCAAAATTCATCCAAACAAACTTGACAAATGATTAGGGATTGCATCCAGCATCAATTTAAAAAAAAAAGGTTGCGGCCGGAACCTTCACCAAACCGGCCGGATCCAACCGGATTGAAATTGGTAGATCATAACATTTTTTGGTTGGTAGCAATATGAATTGTATAAAAGAGTTTTAAGGAGTTATCATACATTTTATAAAAAACAGTTTAGGCAGACCATCAACTTTTTCGTCTTTGTAACCAACAAGTAAAATCTAGTATCCAATGTAATTAGTGAAACCTTAGTTCGTACTACGTACGTTATGTTATTCTATCTTAAATAATTATTTAAGATAACATTACTTTAATGACATTAAGTAAATATTTTTGGTATAAATGATTTTAAATTGTAACAAACAAATGTTAGTCGTATCGTTTGCCAATCGACTTGTTAAACATTTCCGGATCCGGTTTCCCGGATTGCAAACTCAACAAATGATATGTCTCCCATGCAAATTTGCTACCATCATGGCTTATATTCGCGATAAAAAGTAGCCTATGTCCTTCTTCAAGGTCTTGTTTGTCTCTATACTCAACATTCATCAAAATTGGTTCAGCGATTTAGGCGTGAAAACTAACAGACAGACAGAAAAAGTTACTTTCGCATTATTAGTAAGTATAGTATAATATGGATGGTTAGGGGAATGGAAAAGCAACATTAAAAACATAAAAATCACGAACAGTAAGTATAAACTCTGATAAAATTACACATTTTTGGTTATTACCTACCGCACTGGAAATAATAAGTAATACATACGTTTGTACGCATGAAATTATTATATGCTGACAAACACAGTGAGATGAGTCGAATATCATCGAATGTTGCTGAGCGCATAATCCTCCTGCTAGGTGCAGGAAGATTAGGTACAGGTGCAGTTGAGTTTATCTTGTACCTACCTGTTGTTATTGAAAAAATTAAGCAATTCCTCTGCAAAGGGAAAGATATTTAATTTTTTTTCAAATTTAATTTATAATTTAAAACCATCAGTTAAAAAATGCCACTCATATATAAAAATTTTTGTAGTAATAATACAAAAATCTATCTTACCAGTTTATAAAACAAGCGGTGGACTTGTTATTACTGAACGCAAATTAGAATAACTCAATTCTTCTGTTTTAAAATACGAGCTTCTGTGGTGAAAGTAACGTACACAGTTTAATTTTAGAGAAAAGGCATATTCAAAATAGCAACCGTCGGTTTGCGGTCTCGAGAAAATAGAGCCAGAAACAAATTGCAGCCCGACTAAGATAAAAAGGGCCCGTCATTTTGTTAAACGACGCGCAGTCCGGCCCAGTGCAAATAACACTGTATCTACATCGAAACCTTACACAGAGACGTACACAGCCAATGAATTAATTAGACTACCAAATGTACTTGATTTTTTTTGGTGTTGTATTGTTCTTTATACTGTTTGTAAGTATTTACCGAATGAACACCTATGTACAACAAGCTTCAATGGATATATTATATTTTTTTTTCATCTGATTAAATTTTCTATATGTCAGTCACAAAAAAAGTTATTACTTTTTGGCTTTTAATATACCATTCAATGTTTGATGGTCTCGTTTCTGGTACAGTCAGCAAGAATACATTTCAGTACACCATTACGTGTTTTCCTTTATATATTTTCATAACTTACGAAAACCTAAGATACTACATCATTTTATAACAGGTAAAGATTATTGTACAACTGTGTTTTCAAAGATAAACGATAAATAAATATATTATGTATACTGGCTATTGGTAATCTACTTTAAAACTTAAAACAGGGACATCAATCGCTATTGACTGACATTGAACTTGCACAGGTGATGGAGACGAATACTATTGACTCCAGTTTAGCTCCTTCCAGGTAATTAAAAAAAAGTAGTACTGCTCCTGCTGAAAGAGCTTTAATGATAAAGACATGTTAATGACAAAAAATAAACAATTAAGTACGGATTAAATGGGAAATACGAACCATATCTTTAAAATATTCCTCAAGTTAAAAATTAATACTAATTATATTATTTGCGTGACGTGCCTTTATGTTTAGGTGTTATAAAAGCATGTTGTTTATCCAAAACATATTCAGAGCGTCTAATGGTAGAGGATTGCTATTGTATAAAAAAATTACGCAACTCCTTTGTAGTTAAGATTCCAAGTCTTTTGTTGCTAACCGTACACTAATAACACGGTTTATATGATGCAAGTACATATTTACCATTGAGAGTAAAATGAAAACCATTTCATAAAATTTTAAAATATTTATATATTATCCTTTTCAGTTATTTTAATAGTCAAAGTATCGTATCAATATTGAATATTGCTATTTATTTTCGTAATACAGTACATTTACTGTCATTACGAAGTTGTTTTATTTAAAAAAAAGTAGTGATAGTTGCGTAACTGACTGTGTTAAATAAGACTTAAGCCTCTTAAATTTCACAGCGCTTTTCGGCACAGTTTCAATATTGAGTGGATGCATCATTCACTCCGTGTTAGTGAATGTGCGAACCTTTTGTTAAGCTGCGTTTCCTGTTCCATTCATTTAAAATCATTTTATTTTTGGAACTTATTGATTTATGTAGAGATGTTGCTAGTATTAATTAATGTAAAGGTATATTAAATGTAGCCTCTAAGAACAAAACAACATACATATTTTAATGATAAAATAAATACTGGCTCTATCATTATGAAGTCGGTGAGGATTAATGCAATTATAGCATACCGCACGAATATAATGACCGTACGTAAAGAATACCGAGATTCTGAAAAAACTAGTGACCTTTACATTACGTGTGCCCAAGTATATTAATTCTTTCATTTTTATCAGAGAATCACGTTCATAATTGTGAAAGTTTAGCGAATGAGCCCACATTTATTAAGATTCAAGTGTAATTAGATAGTGGCAATACGATAACGCGTGAAAGATACTTCTCATGTTACCGATATACGATTACAAGTATATGTTTGGGAAAAACAAACAATGATACATTTTTCTTAATTAAGACAGGTTAAATATATGTATAACCCACAGCGTTATCCACATATCATTTAACTATAACTTATAAATTTGGAGCTCAGTAAATACAAGTAAACAATAGTAAAACAAGTGAAATTTTTGAGTAAGAAAAATATACAAAAATAAACATACATAAAAAAAGGTGCCGCCCAATTGAGAACATCATCTTTTTTTAAGACGGTTGAAAAAAATACTATCTATAAAAAAAAATATATATATATATAAATAAATTGAAATCTGTAAAGTGGTTATTGTGGTTTTTACCATGCGAGATCGGTAAAAGACCTCAGTGAGCCCCTTGACTCCTAGTAGTTATTCAGGGGTATAGTTGGCCCAGTCGTAAAAATACATTCGGGCGAGTGCGGCCTCAACATCTGACCAAAGAGTACAACTCGCCGGAGGGCGAGATTTCAAGAGGGCGACATGTCTCCTAACCCGCGATGCAAAGGTGCATGCACGAACTTCAGCATCAGTGCGACAAGAGGAAATGGCGAAAAGCGGACGTGAGCCCACCTCGCGCCTTTTTATAGTCCTCGGAACGATATTGCACAACCTGTTAGTCAAATGTGAGCAATCGTACCTGATATTGCAAAGGTCATATAAGAACATAGTTTATATTTATACTTTAAGTCACTTAGCCTAAAATTCCGTGTTTAAAACCGATGAATATTTTGATGGAACAGCGATTTCGTGTTACTTTGATGAACTCCTGCTGCACTTTCTCTATACTATCATGGTATTTGTTGTATAAAGAATTCCATATTGAAACCTAATACACACCTTGCAGAGGTGAATGTAGGTGACTTCATAACAAAGCCATATGGATAGATAGGTAGTCCTTTATTTGTAGAAACATGTGTATATAAGAAATAAAACGCATGTAAGTTTAAAAGTTAATAAAGGAAGTCCAAACATGCCCTGGCGACTATAGTGGCGTACAAATATCCCACATAAATTCAAATCAAGTCACTGTTACACGTAGATCCCCATTCAAACGTAACACATCAGGAGCGCCGCAAAGGAGTGTATTAGGACCGTTCTTGTTCCTTCTGTATGTAAATGATTTGCCTGCAAGTACAAACCATAAGTGCGTACTAGTTGCTGATGACGTATCCGTTATTATACCAGACAATGATAAAAACAAGCATAATGACGAAGTAAATGAAACTGTTAATAATATTATAATTTCAATTTTCTAATTATAAACAAAACCTAGTAAAAATTAACATTCTTTATCACGGCCAGAAAATTATGAAACAAAATAATGTCAAATTCTTTAGATTAGAATTAGATAATAATTGTAACTTGGAATCGCATATTAATACGACTTACAGTAAATTAAATAGATTTGTATATGCCTTATAACAGTTACAAAAACAGCTAATGAAGAAGCCACCCTCAATGCTTATCATGGTTATGTAGGTTCGGTTTTGAGGTATGAGATACTTATGGGGTAACTCAACACATATAACAAAGGCTTTTATTATACAAAAAAGTGCTTGAGAGCAATAACTGGTGTATCTTCTTTAACAAGCTGTAGGCCTATATTTAAAAAATTAAGGGTGTTGACATTGGTGTCGCTATATATTATGGAAATTGGCATCATTGTTAGAAATATAAAAAAAATCTATTCAATAGTTAGTGAGGATAGTAAATTCACTAAAAGAGATCCCGTCAAACTAAGAGTTGAATGATGTAAAAGCACTCTTCAATGTAAAAATAGCTATATAATGTCAATTAAAATTATAACCATATTCCTCAACGAATAAGAGAATTACTATTGCAACGTTTTAAATCAAAACTAAAGTTTTGGCTACTAGAAGAGTGCTTCTACAAAATAAATGTTTTTTTAAATTGTAAAACCTAATAGTTTTAAGTAAAATTTCGCATGCCTATAATAGGCGAATATATCGGGCTGCTTTTTGATGTTATCACCTAATACCATATTCTTAACGAATTCTTCTCTTATCTTAAATATTTAAATTTTTTGGTACAGAATTGTCCTCTCGCATGCGACCTCTGACATGCGGTAGGCAAGCGTTGCTAGTAATCTTGCCAATGATTTGATCAAAGTGTAATTTGTTGTCAAGAAGTACACCTGTAACGGAATTAACTTTATTGAGGGCTGTTTTTACTAAATATATATTTATGTTATGTCATACACTTGTATGACATAATATAAATATAAGTATTTGGTTAATAAAGTATCAGTGTTTGGTATAAACAGCACGGTATCTTCTCGTGGTTTGTCCGAACTATACTATCCCATTTATGTTAACTAAATCCGTTTGCCCTTCGTAAAGGGTGGAAGTAACATCAGAAACAGAAGGAAAAATCGTAACAGTAAAAGTGTACCCAAGTTAGATTGCATAAAGGTAATGTTTTAACGTTACGTCTGGCAAATTGGAGCGGCTCTCAAAATAACGCCAGCCGATTCACTATTCAAAATGTTTATGTCACGTATGCCATTAGCCGTATCTACAATTTTTCCCGACAGACAGGTGCATTTTTACATTCTACATCGTAGAAGAATAAAAATAAGAGATAATGCCATATAGTGATCGCTCTTATATTATAATAGATGACCCATTAAGTATTGTTTTTTTGTGTATTGGAATATAAATTATTAATTGATTTTCAAATTTTTTCGCAAAAGAAACAAATAGCCATTTACATTTATTTTTGTTATTTCGTGTCCGACATTCACAATTCAGCTATATCACGTCCCAAACTAGAAGCATACAATGGATGAAATCGTGGGATAAAAATTTCAGGACTGTAATTCCAGATCGGTAGTTCCTTAACGTGTTATCAAAGAATTAAAATTTATGCGAAACTCTCGCGTTGTAAACTGTATAATAATATTTATTACTGAGATAAGTTAGCGTAATAACAATTTATTTACTTCCAAGGGATCGTTAACTGTTATCGTTACGTGCACAGCAGTCTCACAACTCGGCTCCAAGCTAGGATGAATGAAAAGCTCTTTCATCGTGCACACTCTTTGTCTATCCCCGAATTCATGTGTAAGCTGTCACGAGGGAGGCTGTGATGACGCCACAATAAAGTGCCGTACACTTGCTTGCAATATAAGGAAAAACACGAAACATTTTTTCTTATTCCGTTTACTTGTACCTACTGAGCATGTTGTAGAATTGATTTTGAATTTATATTTGAGTGTTAATACTAAAGCTTTTTACAACTGTTGATAATGTGCACTAATATACTATATAATCCTTTTGATATTAGCCGCTGTAAACAGGGGATACCAAACTTGTCCAACTAATTAGGTTATAATTATAATTACTAAACAATCTAATAAAAAATGAAGTTCGAAGGCCCACCACATTCGTCCTAAGTCCTAACGTTTAGAAAAAAATCTATTTACATACATATATTGATATGCTAGTATTAACCATACTTGGTTTTTTGATCGTTAACCGTTCTGCTTTTGGCTGAATAACTGCCTACTGCCCAACCATTGTGTTTCGACTGTCCTGTTGCTTTTCGGCGCATCTAATATTCTCACGCAACTTACTAGGATTGTTATTTTCATAGGAAAGCATTTTAAATTTATTAAATTTTGAGGTTTATCTCTATTTTATTATACTGATACATAAATGTGCAACTAACATTTATGAAGAATAAAGTGAATGCTCTAGTGTGTTCTTGTGCAGTTTTGACGCGGTCTACACTTACAATCAGTTTCTTTTAATACACTCGTATTATGCATGTGTAAGTTGGCTGGGTTGCTCCTCTGGTATCCAAATATTGGCACTTACGTTTTTTATATGCGTGTGTCATAAGGGATCCGCTTTTTATCACAAGTGACTATCTGATTCAGAATACAATCGTTTCTCAGGTTAAGGAAACTTTGACGCTAATTTTGTCGTTGTTCAATGAGTTCATACGGTACTCGCTTTCTGATCTTTTTATCATTCTATACATACATACTGTAATGTTCAAACCTCTTTTGAACTTGGTAGAAGCTGGCTGGTAATATAATATTTTAATCGATATTCATAAGATATGTAAAATGTATAATTGGTAGAAGGAAGAATAAGAGAAAAGAGTGCATCGGGCAGTCAGAGTGAACTGCTGTCAAGTTGCCACACCTTTGATTCAAGAAGTCTTTGTTATGTTTGAATATAAAGGTATTTAGTTCAGTCTCCTATATAATTATCTTGATTTACAGCTGCTAACACCCCTGTCTCTAAGTCACCTCTCAGCCAAGCGGGGGCCCTACACTCCCGCCTGTATACTTTAAGGAATAGGCAGAAGTGTACCTGTTGCTGTCGACCGGGTGATTGGGATTTAAACATGGGAAAATTAGGAGTATATTAAAGGGGAAAGGTAGGTAAGAAGCAAAGGCAATGGAAGAAGAGGGATATTACTTATACGCATGGATTGGGGAGTGTAAGGAAAAAAAAAAAAAACATTTACTTCCAATTTGATGTAAATTTACCAGTACCGTGTTATCACTTACATTGAAGACTGCTCCCAAATACGACATGGTGTCAGATGAATTTGTTTTAATATGGTTGTCAAGTCATTGTTATCGACTTTCTACGGACCGTCAGCGGTCGTCGCAAGGAACGGAAGCGGTCAAAATAAATACTTACATTTGCAATTGCTGTACCTGGTTCATACACATGTTTTTCTTTTGTTACCACTTCCAGAAGTCTTCTTTAGTTCGTTTTATATTTGGGTGTGTTTTTGTCCATTGTGTTTGTATTGTCCCTCATGACATAGGAAGTAATTCTTTGTGCGATTGCTAGTCAGTAAGTTGTTATTACAACTTACAGACTAGAATAGGTCTCAAGTAACTTTATTCATCCCCACGGCAATTGAATGTAACGAATTTGAGTCCTGTCGTAAGCATTGATTTATTTTTTTCAGTTTCCATTACAACTTAACCCAAAATATAATGTAAACAAGCGGTGGTAGCTTAATGGCTGACTGGTTGGAGACTTGCGATCAAGTAGTTGTGGGTTCGAACCCCACCCAGTGCACTACCACCGACGTGAACCCACTCCTAACACAAGCTTTAGCTTAGCTGGAGGGGTTAACAAGAATACTAGTCATGTGTGACCCACGTTACAAGTATTCTTTATTTAAAAAAAAGACAATATTGAAAATGAAACAGTTCTCTGCACTGTACTGTAGTAAGGTAACTTGTATACTTTTAAAGCAGTGGAAAATTCACCGTACGCATATTTAAAGCCTAACAGCAACGTCTACCGGAATGAATAGGAAAAGTAAGTATTGGTGGACCAAAATGTGTGCCTACAACAAGGTTCGTTTGCGAAAACTTTAAATGAGAGGTAAAAAGCAGGTTCTTTCACGTATTATTAAAATTAAAATTCTTTAAGAATTTTATATAGTTTTTTTTATATGTTAACCACCACGTTTGCTTTTAGTTGTGTAATTTTTGGAAAACTTCTGACTATTTTATGGTAAAATAATTTTGATTCTAAGAATTTGAACTCGAATTTTTATCAACAGAAGGAAATAAATAATAATAACCCTATTTTTCAGAATTTATTTTAATATGGCTGTTTCAACTATTTACTATAAAAGTTACTTCTATATAGTTAGGTACTATTATAAAATCCTAAATTATCCTGTACCTTACTTCAGCACTTTGTATTCGAGGGAAATATAGTTATATCTTATTACTTTAAACGAGCAATGTAAGTATTATATTGTATGTATGTATTTATTTATATATGTATTTATATTTCGGGTATCTTAAAAACGGCTCGAACGATTTTCATGAAATTTTATGTTATGGACCAAGTAATTAATAGCGCATTATTCATACTGTCCAGACCGTTTAAAAATCGCAATATGAGTAGTCAATATATATAATAAGTTAAAAATAACAATTTAGACAATCTCTAAAACCTAAGAGTGGCGCTCTCTTACACATTAAAAAATATTTGTGGTAATTTCATTTAAAAACATAGTGATGTTCAATGTTTTGTGTCCATTTTATTTTTTGCTTGCTCTGTAAAGTTTGTTCTTTACAAATTTGTTTGTAAAGAACAAACGTGACCCTAATGTTGGTTCTTTATAAATTATGAACGCGCAGTATTAATGATAATTATTATTGCGCGTACGTTAACTTTGTAATAGACTAGTTTCTCATATCAATATATTAATTTGTTACTATGTTTTACACGAAGCAAAATATGACGTCACAGTTAAATTTCAGAAAGGTTTTATGATGATTTCATAATGTAGTTTACGCATAATTCGGCTCAGTATGCACAGACCACGGGGAAATAAAAGTTAACGGTTTTTACGGAAAATTCCAATACACAAAAAATTGTGAAGTGATTGGTCATTTCACGCATTCAGATGTCGTTATACAGCAAGTGGCCAATCGCGATAAAGTAAATGTTACGGGTCTCGGCATTTTGTAATTATACGTAACACGAAAGATCGGTATCCTCTTTCCTTCATACTCACGTCAATATTCAGTTCCGATAGTCCAAAACAGATACCTACTAAACGAGGAACATGATACTCGCTGAGTGCTTGATAAATACACATAATATATAAATTGTCAACGTGTCTACAAATGCTACAGTACTTTTTGGTTCATTTTGTAAGATCTCACTAGCAAGAGTGTGTTATTTCAAATGAAGAATTCAAAGACAAACAACCCCAGTCAATTTATTTAGTTCAAGCAACTTTAACTAAGTGTAACAGAGAATGAGTAGGTACTGCGAAATAAATGAAATTGCTCAGCTGCTGCCGAGGAACGCTCAGAACTAAATGAAGGAAGAGTAGCCAACATGATTAATTACAAAGTAAAATAAAAAGAATAATTTCTTTCTAGGTAATGCCAAAGTGACTCCTACTGCGCTTATTTTATGTATAATAACTGTACAAAGTTTTCTTTTGTAAGTAAGTGCAGTGTTCGCGTAGGCTTCATCTTAACTCTCTAAAAGTAAATGTATCTTTAAGGAGTTTTTCGTTACCAAGACTAATCTAGGACACCACATCCAGATTTAGGTTTTAACACGTTTGTGAGGCAATTGAATAGGTAGTTTATTTAATATTTCGCCGAATTTATCGACGTTATAACTTGTTGTTATTGACTGATGTAATCATAGTCTATGTGGGGTCCCTTGTTTAAGTTGCGTCTTTAGTTTAAGTTTAACATATCGGTGCTTCACGCCGATCCTGTGACTAAGTTCGTGGAGAGGTACCATCGCCACTTTAATAATTAAACGCCTGTGGCCCAGAATAACAAATAGCCAAGTTAATTTATGCTTTTCGATCTTATGAGTGAGACATTAAAAGATACCCATGGGAATGATTCTGGTGATATAATTTAATTAACGGTACGAATATTAAGCTGATAACTTTTGAATTCTGTTTGGTAAAGTGAACAGGTATATTTACATATTTTGTTACCAAATTAATATTAGAGTAAACATTTGTTGATTTATATGTAAGTTAAGAAGAATATATTTTAAATTATTTGATTATTATTACAGGTATTCTGGGAATACTGCCAGAATATTTATAATAATAATCAAGATTTTACTTCTTCGTTTTAAGTACGTAGCAAGAGTGGTGTTATAAATTTTACTTGAAGTCGTACATCCAATATGTAAGTATAATATATGTACACTTTGAATTCGGTTTTCGATCATTAACAATTTTTTATAACTGCGAACAGTTTTAACTATGTTTGATGGAACGCACCGTTTGGGAGATATTCATTTACTAATTTATCGCTTAGATAAGATTAAAAAGTCTAGACTTGCTGATAATTATTTATGGACCCTGTCGGACACGTTACATGTAAAACGAATGCAAAGTGAATGCATGAATCAAGATCGGTTAGTTTGCTATAAAATAGCATAAGATTGATTTCTTTGATTTACATTTAAGTAAGTATATAGAAAAGCTAATAATATTCTTAAAATGTATTTTATTTTTTCCAGATATGTTAACAAATGTCTATTGTAAGTGTACTATTGATCGGGATGTCACAAGCGTGTGGTTTACAGCTGTACGGGCAGATGCACTGTGGTACTAAAACACATTGAATTGGCACTACGTTCGAACATATTTGTCTCACCAGGCAACTAACATATATTACTACTATTTACGACGTGCGTATGACTAGGTCGTTAGTCTATTGATAATCCTGACACATGGATTAGATTTCTGACTTACATTAAAATAAGGTTTAGATCAATATTGGTCATATTTTTATACTGTCTGATAGCTGGTAATATGCCTTCTCACAGCATGAGAGGATAAGGCCATACTCCACTATGTTTTCCTGATGCGCATTGTAAGTCTTCAGAATTTTTTGACTAGGCCATCTAGAACTCTCAGGTCAAAACATACATAATCAAACAAGACCCCTGATGTTACTGTAAAATAATCTACAGCCGAGCGACATAGGTTGAGAGACAATGATAATACTGATTTATTTAAGACTGTTTTTTTGGTATACTAACTTTTAAACTTTCGCATTCCATGATATAATTATGTATTTACAGGAATTAACGCGACCACGAAAAGGTATTACATACCTCTGAATGGCCTGAAGTTTCGACCAGGTTGCACTGGCCGTGGTCACTGACTGACTGGCTCAACGGTGCACGCCCTCCGTCGTCGAGATCGTGATTTTTTGCTGTCATAATTTATTTTAGGAATTGTATGAACAGCAGATAAAAAGTTCCAATCATTAATAATAACTTTACCCATGTCACTGGCGGTAGTCTGATCTCAAACTAGGCAGAGCCTGTACTATGGTAACAAGACTGCTGACAAACATACTTATATATTTCTAAATATATACATATAATAGATAAAACACCCAGATACAGAATAAATGATCGTGCTCATCACACAATTATTTGTCCTGGGTCCCACCCAGGACCTCTGGCTCAGCAATCAGGATCGCTAGACCCAAAGGCCAGTCAATTTAGAGATTGATGACACGAATATGATAAGTAACAATTTCAAAGAATATAAGAAGAATAAGGAAAAGAAGTAACCAGGTATAGAACTTGAGCCGCCTGAACTTGAGTTTCATGCAACATATGTAAGATATAATGTATATGTAGAATTCAGTTTAATAAGTAACCTGTATCAAATATTGGCATGGTGTACTCGTACCAGTGGGAGGATTCCCTTACTGACTTTAACCGGGATCGACGAAAGTGATGGAGTGATCCCATTTATAATAGGATTCACTCGGCTACACATAAATTTGTAAGCTACTATTTCATTTCGGTTATGACGCACTCAAATCTATTCATGTTATACAACTGAGTAATTTTTAAACATATTCTAGTAGAGAAGTAGTTTTCCGCACACGGTTTTGTTGGCATGAATTTTTTTTAATTTAAGTAATTGACTTTATACGCCCATTGTAATAAACTATAAATCAACCACGTTTATATTCGGACTACATAGGAGTTAAGCGTGAAAAACACCCGAGTCAAGTAAAACTGAAATTTATCGTGTCAATAAACTTTGGCCATTTTTATTCGAATTACATACTTAATTTTTTAACTTCGCTGACGGACTTAAGACACAAACATGAAAGTTCTCAAAACAATGATATATGTAAACTAAGTCAAAAAAAAAACAAAATAATGACTAAAACCAGATAAACGCTCTTAACTCACTCACCGCACTTACTTAACACACAGCATTCTATAGAGTAAGTATCATAATTATCATACATGTACCGTATGATCCGAGTAGCGCTCAATATTACTTACATATGCTTGAAATCGACACGAATTTCTGTAAAAAGGCAACGTTTTTTGTTAAGCATACTTATTTATACAGGGATTTTCATTAAGAGCGCTCGAACTTTGAAATGAAATAAAATAACCTGTGTAAATGACATTATGTTTGGAATATAAATTCAGCCAAATGGCCGCCGTGACACTGCTGTAGGTGCTGTATCCTGGTTGACCAATATTGGATGACATTTTCGCATAAATGGGGCTTAATTTCATAAAGAACGCCAGTTGTGTTGGCTATCTGTGGTTTGTCTACGTAGACTAGAGATTTCACGTAGCCGTACAAACAGTAGTCGAGCTGCGTTAAGTCGCACGATCTCGGTGGCCAGTAGATTTCGCCACCACGAGAGATGACGACACCCTCGAACCTATCATCCAATAAATTTTAATATTTCCCTTGCAGTAAGGCAAGTAGGAACCACACGTTTATGTGATCCATACATATAGGCTATATGCCTAGGCCATAAAAAAAAATGTTTTCATTGGTCGCCATTGAGAGTGAGCGCTTGCAGTGCAGTGGCTCCTTGTGTATCGCACCAGACCAAAATCCACACCAAACAGTGACTTTTTCGGAGTGTAGAGGCACCTGATGAATCTCCCGTGGATTTTCGTCCTTCCAAATCCGGCAATTTTGTTTGTTAATAAAGCCACTCAAGCGGAAATGAGCCTCATCGTTTTTTTTAGCCAGTCAGCCAAATGCTCTAAAGCCCAATCAGCGAATACACAGCGCTGTCTGTGGTGATTGGGTTTTAGCTCTTGAGTTTATTAAACTTTGTATGGATGAAAACCCAAGTCTTGACGCAGAATCCGCTAAGTTGATGTCCCACGACACGGAATGGACAGTCTGGGGTTTTCTCGCATACTGTCCTGAATGCCAACAATATTCTCCAACAATCTTGCGTTTATTCATTAAACGATGGATTGTGGACTCTACAGGATGGCCATGAATGCCATAAATTAGACGTAAAGTTAGGAATATAAGTCAAACAAAGCACTGATTTTACGATGGTGAAATGTCTAGAGTATACACTGTCAAAGTTCGAGCGTCCTTATTGAAAAATCCTCTATATTATGCTTCATATCAAAACGTCAGCATTGCAAAAATAAAATAAGGTCTTTTAACTCTCAGATAATGCTATTTAAAAATAACCCCCTAACCATCTCCTTTTGTTTATAACATCATTTTTAAATCTTTTGATTTAACCTAATATTATGTTTGATATCCGTTTTAAGTTTTGATTTATATTCTGAATGTTCGTTAGTCATTTGATAAATATAAAAAGCAATGTAAAACAGAATAATAAAGATGATTAGAGAAATCATTTACCCATTTTTGCCAACTTGTCTACAAAGGAAGTAATATTATATTTAGATTATTTTACTCAATGAAATATGTAATTTATGTAAAAATCGAAATGCAAGTAAGCAGCGTCTAGAGACTTCGTGTACATACGTATAAGAAAGTAGGACATTCGGTCGTCATTAATCTAGATACAATGCGTCCCCAAGGTTTTCTTGAAAGGCCTTAATTCAAAATGATGTATTGTGTAACAAGAACCTGTTCCAAAATACATGATTAATATAGGCTCATCCTATTAACAGACCCTTTTGTTCCGCGTTAGTATAAAATAGTTCAGTTTATTGAAAATAATATTTTTTATTAAACGTAAATGAATCTATTTTGGCATTCCACATTTATATTGTGATTTGCATATTATGCGGAGTCTCCGCCACCATTAAAATGTTTTATAATTAAGTGCAAGGCATAAACAGAGCGGACCGTTTTAATATTTTTTGGGGATTACCTACCTAATAGCTTATGAAAGTCCATCAATAATCTTGAATAACGTGAATACGTGAACGTACAAACTACATGTTTAGCTTGTGAATTTGATGGATAACTCGAGCCCAGACATTTTCAGTATATTGTCTGATAAATTATTCTACTTTTTAAGGCTTTATTTTCGTGGCGCCTGTACAAGATGTGAACGAATAATTAAAAATTAGCACTTTAATCAAGTAAGCCACCGGCAAATTTCACTTTGAGATCACTAAACAGTGAATTAACTTTCATAATTGCATACTTGTAATTTGGTCGAAACCCTGAACAAACTGAATCTATTAAACCGTGTTAAATTTGCAAATTCTATTACGATAAATTATTAAATTATACAGGTAAGGAGTAGAACAATTTTAAGTATGGTTCAACCGAAAGATGTGCCAGATGTAGGGTGGAAGCTACTGCAATACGTACAGACAGAAAAAAATAAAAGAGTGTCTCAGCCTATTTCAAATGTAAATCTGTGCCGTTGTAACGGGTCGGCTCTCCTGAAAAATAAGACGTAGGTCGGCGAGATTGTCGCTTCTTGCTTTCGTTGACTTGGAAAATTTCTAAGACAACACTCTCGAGCCCTCTGTAGGATTTGCTACGAGTTTATGTGTCGTCCTGGGAGAGAAAAGTTAAAACATACATGGATATATGTTTATGTGTACAGAAGGAATTGGTTGAGTAACTTACAGAGTGTCATTGTGAAAAATATCGGTTGAACGTACGGTACAACGTTTGCTCGTTGCTCAGAACGCTATGATTCAATTGCACGGAGAATATGTTCTCAATATTTTTCAGCGAAATTGATATTCCATTTTGTTTAACAACGCTTCTGAATTTTAAATTGAATTATGCTTTTTACCGGCTTTATGATTTATACTGCATACTAGACACCGTTTAGTTTGTAACATTTAATTTATCAGATTTTACACTTTATATTATACTAGCTGCGCCCCGCGGTTTCACCCGCGTAAGTCCCGATGCTATGGGAATATCGAGATAAAAAGTAGCCTATGTGTTAATCCATTATTAGTAGTCTGGTTACCATAGTTCAGGCTTTGCCTAGTTTGGGATCAGACGGCCGTGTGTGAGATGTGTGAAGTTATTATTATGATATTATTAATGATTGGAACTTTTTATTTCCTGTTCATGCAATTCCTAAAATATATTATGATAACAAAAACACGGTCGTAAATAAATCAGTATAGTCTTTGCAAAATACATAATATAGAGAACACAAAGAACAAAAATAATTGAATATAACACAAATTACTTCAAAAGTAAATAAGACGCATTTTATAGTTTGTTTCATACTTTCTTTAATTAAATAGACTTCTCTAGAAATTCTAGTGATTCTAGATAATTATTTTAACTTCTTAAATGTATTTTATTAAGCATATTGTTTAATTGTATTACCATGAGTTATTCATATATACGTATAAATAACACATGAACTGGGTATTTTTACCTTGAGGCGCAAAAGTCCAATACACCCATAGGTATTTTGTATACAACTTATTCGGAAAATGCGCTCGAGACCTGCCTGGTTATAATCGGTTACCGTGCCTATAAGCACTTGCAACACCACTTCCGTATGTGTAATTGTGATTGTCTTCTCAATCAGCGGTCCTGGTCACCTGCACCTGCAAAATAAACAGCATTACGCCAATAGTGTTGGCTGAACAATATGTATTTTGTAAGGTTGGAAATTAGGTACGTCCCATTGGGATAGTTATTTACTATTTATTAAGGTTAATATTGTAAAGTGTAGTGGTAAATATTGTAACATTATAAAAAGGAAATATCTATTCGTATTCACTATGTAAACTGAAAGGACAAGTTTGTGTTTCCTATTTTGAACAAAATAGCTATGTCTAATTAAGGAAACAGACACGTGTACAAACAAAATTTTCAATGCAACTTCGCAAAAGGAGCCGAGGAACATTTCCTACTGGTGTTTACTAGGATATAATACCCGGATCGTTCGATAGATAAGTCTCGTAGAGTAGTTATCGGACCACAAGGGCAGTAAAAGCTAATTGGTGGGGCGGCAGTAACTGGCTGAACGTTAACGCGGCGTCGGGATTGGGAAAATTAACCTCTTCCGAGCGACCCAATTGGTGGGGTATGATTAGTTTGTAATTTGTGACGGGCCTCTGCGAATTGTGGTCGGTGTTCACGTTTTTGGTTCGTTAACTATTACTGTACTGATTTATGTAGACATGTTTACTTGTTAAATTTCTTATCACAATTCTTATAAACAACAAAAAATTATTGTAGTCAGATAAACGAAATCTTTACATATCACTTTATTGTTTGTCTGCCTGTATGTCAACTCTCTTTATCTCACGAAAGTGAGATACTATAAATTTGAAGTAAATAACACATACTACAATTTTTAATAAAATTAAGATTAAAGTTTCTACGCATTATGTATTAAAATATACGGCCATTTATCGGCGTATAAATAAAAGTTTCTGATTTTAAAAGAACACTTAATTTGTTCAAGTAGATATGTTAATTTATTTATAAATGAATCCGATTTACTTATAGTGATATAATTTACAAAATAGATTTAAATAAATTGGAAGGGTTTTAAGCTAGTTATTATGTAACATAACGGAGTACGAGTTCATGTGCAAAATCAATTCATTAGAAAAAAATGAAAAGGTACATTCAGCTAATAAATACTTAAAGTTTACTAATTATTTGAGGCGAGTATTAATAAACCGATACTATTGAAAAAAAAAAGACTTGATACCGATAAACCACCAAAGTAAATATGCCATCTCTGTTAAATAAAATAAGAAACTTTTGTGGGAGTGAATAAATAGATTTATTATTATTGTTCTCTTTATTAACATCTATAAAACATATAAATTACATTTTTAAATACATCATTTTACAAAAAAAAAAAATTTTAAAATAAAAAAAAATATTATATATTATTATTATTTCTCTTTACTAAACTTATAAATTACATTTTTAAATATGCACAAAACAAAATATATATTTAAAAATATAAAAATAGTAGACCACCGACATCGGGTACAGGGACCAAGACACCGGTGGTTAGGGCTCCAAGGACAGGAACCTCCTCACCATGCGGGCCGTGTCGAGGAGAACTGCTTTCCGCATCAGTCCCTTGATCCAGCCGTCTAACGCGAGCCTCTTAAGGTGTTGATCAAGGCTCTTGGTTATTAATTCATGAGCAGATATGACAATCGGAACAATGATCGCCGAATCGACATCCCACATATCGACAACCTCGTGAGACAAATCCAAATATTTTAATTGTTTTTCTTTTTCAACTTTCAAGAGGTTCTCGTCATGAGGAACAGCGATATCGATAATCATTGCGCGGCGCTCTAATCTTTCTATCAGCACTAAATTAGGCTTATTATTTTTATTTTTTGAATGAGATTGTTTAATAAATATAACACTTGTGGATAATAAAGAGGTAGATAAATATTTGTTTAAAAGAATTTTCATTTAGATTATTCAAATATCAAAAACAAAATATTTACAAGAAAACATTTTAGTGTATACAGTTAGGTAGTTGTTTAGTTGTAAACGCGCTCACTTTTAATATATATGCATATTTACATATATGATTTAATGTGTAGTGTGCCAATAGTAACAATTTGTCATTGCCTACAGATGTACCTAGTTCCTCAATACGTGTCGTATTTCCTACATACCTAGGACTACTCTCGCTCTGTTATAGTTATACCCAAATAATATAATTTTTGTGTTTGGAAGCTTTTCAATGTAAAACTTACACCGCAATTGATTTTAAGCTTTTCGCACTAAGACTTCGCTAATTAAACTATTTATTGTATTACCAGCTGTTTAGGGGAAATAAAAAACTTTAACAAATTTACTAGGAAATGTACTATGTACGAATACTCGTACATAGTACATTTCCTAGTAAACTTGTAAATTTTAAAAATAAAGTAAAGCTTTTGAAATACTTTCTTGGGATCCGTAGAACTTAGTGAATCTCGGAATACAGGTATACTACGTAGTTAAATGTAATGCTTACGAAACCTTTTCCTGGAAATATCTTTCTACTAATTGAAAAAATCATATACCTAAACCCAAATGTGTGTGAATAAAATACGTATATACATATTACCATTTCTAACATTATAAACCAATTTCCGTGATGGAAAATAATCAATTCCAGTTCCGGTATCTCATTCTTTTTAATCACAGTAATGAGTATCAAAATCGGTCAAACAAACCTACGATAAGTGAAATTGATCAATTTTACTAATAGACTCAAATATAATATATTATAATCATATAATATAATTTAATCGGTAACTATGTTTTTGTGCCGTTTGGGGTCGAGACGGACGTAACTCGGATCCCATGACATGGGTCATGGAGTCCGAGTTATGTCCGGGTCCGTCCGAGTGCTCGTTCTGTTTATAAGGAACTAGCTAAGCGACTGATCGACACTTCTCGTGACCAGAAGGCGGGCTTTTTCTTGCACAGAGAATTAGCATTGCCATTAAACGTGGCAATGCTGCCAGCCTTCTGGGAACACTGCCAGTAGGCGACGATGCGGAGGAATTTTATGACGCATGCATGTAAATAGTCCGTCTATTTATATATTTTTTTAATAAGTTTTAATATACTTAATTATAACGTTTGTATGTACAATTCATTAACAGTTTAATTAAAGTAATAATCATATTATATACTTAGTGTGCTAATATGAACATCTAAAAATATTATATTGTAAGTTTATTTAAAAGTAGCCAAGCGTATAAGCATGGAATACAACCTGGCATCCCAGGTATCCCGGGAGAGACAATGGAAAAGTTAGTCATTCTTGACCAAGACTGCGTTAGTCAGACTTACTAAATGCACCCGGACAGGGAAGGATTCGGGTTGTTAAACAATAGGGTGCTGAGTAAAACGCAGCTACTGAGGAAAACCGTAAAAACATTCGTGCTATGGCCTTTGGGAAGCACTGGCCGGATCTTTAATTAAAAGCTAACCTTTAGATAATATAAGTAAGGAAATATATTGTTTGATTTATTTTCTTTTTAACCGATAATAACTATCAGAAGTTTCTGAATAGGTATGTATTTCTTATCAAATTATCTTTTAAAACATCTTCTTCTTCTTTCTTCTTTTATGCTACATTCGATCTTTTACGCTACATTCATTCAAAATATTTGTCCCGTGTGGGATTTGAATCCATAACACTCGATGCGGCATAGTGGCGAGAGGACCACTTGAACCATTGCATCATCCGTCCAGACCACTACACTACTTTAATAAATAATTCAGATGAATAATTGCTTTAAATCACGTCCCTTATAATACAGCCTCCGACACTAAAGATTTTACTACAGAATATGTAACGGGATTCCATTATTTTGCTCCTAAAAAGTTTCAATGTACTGAATACTATAATGTTCAATTTTGAAAATGTATCGATCCTTCTTGTAAAGTACAAGTAGGTTTAGATATATAAACTGCCATATATATAATGATCCTGATAAAATATTTGCTTTCCGCCGCGCCGTAACGAAATGGTGCTTAATGGAAGCGTTCGGACAGTTTACATGCAAGTACATCGCTACATCATATATTATGCATACGTCGGGGTAAGGTACAGCTTTCTTAGAAAGGGATTATATACAATATTACGAACACATTGAGTATTACACGGTAACGATATACTATATAAAAGATGTACTACATAAGAGCCACTTATTTCTTTAATGTTTGAGATAATAGTTTTCACGGGTTACTTGATAGTGCAACAATTCATACAGTAAAAGGTTACCTTACATGAATTTTAATTTAGTAGGAAACCTTTGTTAATAAGTTAACACATCAACCAACCAACTTTACCAATTGTTTCTTAAGGACTACCAATGTCGTTAATTTTCATCTCATTCTAAGCTAAGTGCTTCTGTAAGGAGTGTGCAAATCGTTGGTGCATCAAAAGGCTGCGGTTTCAAACTCCACCCAGGTTTGCAACCGCAGCCTTTTGATCGCAAATCCAGCACCTTACCAGCTTACGTTACGTTATCACCTGGTATTGGCATTTGTCGATACCTTTAAATCTACATATCTAAAAATGAATCCCTATTTCTCTAGTTACGCCATAACTTGGGAACGTGTTAATCGATTTTATTCATCTTTTTTCATGTTTTCTTATACTTTGTAGAAGGTTCTTACAGAACGAATAATTAATTAATTTAGATAGATTTCAACAGCTAGTATATATTATAAATGTATGTATGTACATATAATATAAATACTAATATCATATACTAATTATTTCACTGCATGGTATAAAACAAACTCCCCCGCCGCGTCTGGCTGTCTGTTCGCAATAAACTGAAAATCTACTGAACGGATTTTCATGCGGTTTCCACTAATGGACAGAGTGATTCATGAGGAAAGTTTTGGTATATAATTTGTACCCGTGCAAAACCGGGGCGGGTTGCTAGTTAGCAATATAATAAAAATGTGTAGTATTACACATTTTAACGTCTTCCTTTTGCAAAAAATACAGTTATTAATTAAAAGTAGCCTGAACAGGCTACAGAAATTATGACAATGTATTGCATCATTTGAAATCACACGAATGTTTATTAACCACTCGAGTCAATGACGTCATGATGTAATTAAGACAGTGGGGAGTGGAAGCAATAACTCGAGCAGTTCACGGTCGCATACCTGTAATTCTAACTGCCGGTTTCTGCAAAGTCTGAGCAATCTAACACCGTAACACCCGTTGGAATAACTAAAACAACGTAGTGCACTAAATCTTGTAGATACACATCCGCAGAAAAACAAATCCAGTGGTTTTAGATCTGTCTGATCCGACTGCCAGGGCACTAGCTTAACGCGAGCAATCCAGGTCTTTTCATACATGGCATTTAAACGGTCGTATATCTAGGAATGAGTTTGGCTGAGACGCCGTCTTGTTCAAAATAACGCAGCTATGTTAGACCGTTTCGTCTTCATCGAGCTTTGATGTCGGGAGGAAGATTGGTCCCAACTCGTGGTTCGGATGAAAGTAGCTTACAAAAGCTCAAAAGAATAACGATACTCAAATTGTTTAGGTGTCCAATGACGTAATACGTGTTTACGCAGTTTTATAAAATCCACGTGCAAATTGTATTCAAGCTGCCATTTATGAAACGATCTTGCATAAGTGGCTTTTGAACCGGCGTGAAATTAAAACGTTAGTGGTCATCTCCATGTAATACCCACCAGTCATAAAACTGTGAGACGCCGTACATCTTGACATTTTAGTGCCAGGTTTCATAAAAAAAACTCAGCATCTGTTAACTAAGACGCATATGCCGTTGGATGCATACCACACAATGCCGTACGGCATTGTGTGGTTAACCTTAATTAACCAAATGCGCACGCGACGCGTCTCCGGGGGCTACTAAAGGTTTGTGGTTTTGTGACTTGCGTCACAGGAGTGCGTAGTGCCGGGTGCGGTTGATCATGTAAACAAAGGGTTAAGGGTGGGACTTGAGTGATTATTATTTTCACTTACACGACGTGCCGTACTTGTCAACTTAATAGAAGAAAGATAATTCTCTCTTTAAATTAAATTTCCTTTTCTTCTGTAAAAAGTTTCTTCTGGAAAGTTCTTGTTATTTGTACTCTATGGGAATCTTTGATTTTTTTAAGTTACTTTAGTAAAGTTCTTTATTGAATATCATCATGTATTTTTGTCTAAGTAACAAATTTCAGAAAACCAGTCATCCTATATGGAATGAAAAATAACATTTTTTATTTTGTTGCAAAAACTACTCATTTGGAAAGGAAATTAGAAATAAACCAATTTTTCAAATAAAACAAATTAATTAGTTATCCATTATAATTACATTACCAAATTATTATCTACTCATTAGGGATTCAGTGTAATTAGCATGGTCCACAACATCACACGTACATACAGAGGTTTTCGAACAGAGATACTAAACTACTACTACTAACTGATTGTTTAGATTACTCTAGGTATTTTGATTTACGTTGCCTGCCCAGGTCAATAAAGCAAGAGTTTTTTTATATGTGGTGTAAATTGTTTATACGTGGAAGAGGGGGAGATTTCTGTCAAACCCTTGATGCAGCATATCGAAATCTTCCTAGGCTTCCGTTCGATGTATCTTAATTGACTGCCTGCTTATCTCGGCTATCTGTCTGTATTATATCAGCGACAAAAGGTTGGCTTATGTGAGTTTTGATAGATTTTGTGATTGTTTATTTTAAAAGTGTCCGGTTCGTTAACATGCAACCAGAATAACTTAGTGTTGACGAATGATTGACAAAGATGTGTAATATCTATTAATAACGAGAATCCTGCTACATACTGCCTGCTGCTACTATTTGTAGATCTCAAAACAAACGTCAAAGAAGTCCAATGATCTATGAAAACGGTAATAAAATATGTACATGAAACCAACTAATCGACATACTTCAATTAAAAACAATAAAAAAAAACAGTCAGTCGTAGGACGGCACGTCGGAAGTGAAAACATAACTTTACAATGTATTTGCAAATACATACACATACACATCTGTATATATATATTTAGGTTAAAAATAAAAAGTAGGTAATAACATATCTAAATGTAAATGTATATGAATACATTTAGATATGTTATACACAATAGGGTACACTGGAAGTTCTGCGCTCCTGGCCGCTCATAAATGTTTGAATTTTGAATGTTATATTTTTTTAAATAAAAGAAACTCGGCTCTGTCTTACAAATTTTCGATCAGGTCACGTGTCCTGACGCGAGTTTAACATTTTTTACCCATCCCAAAAAGTGCACAACGCCGCTAAAGAAGTTTTCACTTCAAAAAACTGTTCGTCGTAGGACTGAACGTCAGAAGTGAAAAATTAAGTTACATATATAATTTACAGATCTGTATATATGTATCTCAGCGTGACGGTCACATGAGTTCAGTGCTTTTTCGCCATACCAAAAGTGCTGAACGTGCCTAAAGAAGTTTTTACGTCAAAAACATTTGATCATAAAGGTTGACCCCAAACCGTAGGCTAGGACAAGTCTTCACTGGATGGACTGACAACCCGGTCAGACTAGCCGATAGACGTTAGACGTAGACGGTGCATCGCAAGGCCGTTAGCTGTGAAAGCATTACAGAACATTGACCGTTTAGTGCGTGATACTATGCCATATCTTAAAATGAATACAAAAACATTTTATATTAAATGTTAAGCACATTTATAATCATAATCATAATCATAATCATTTATTTCGTGAAAACATAGGTAACAAAAGGTCTCAAAATATTTCATGAACTGCTATGCTCCGCCTACGGGCATACGAAACAATAAACTAAATTTACATGCTCGGATGGAGTATTAAATTCTAATTAGATAATACAACTGTCAAATTACACTAATAATAATTACACTAATAAAAATAATTTATCCTAAGTAATATTATAAATGGGTAGGTTTTTTTTTGCTTTCCGAACATCATGAAATTTTATACGTCGTCAGGGGCACAGAAAAGGACAAAGACCTGTCATGCAGAAAATAGTATTGTTACATACAAAAATATCTTTTTGTTAAAGCTACATTAACGCGACTGTTCGCTATTTGAATTCTAAACTTATATTTCAAGATAAATGATGGATATTTCAGTGAACTTAAAATATAATACTAGCTACAAAAGAGAACATTATTTTTATAGCGCTTAAATTATTTAAACACGTAGCTGGTAGTATTTTAGTAGAACAAAAGCCAATTCCATGCAGTACCTTCGTACGGCGGTTGAATACCTAATTAGTGTAGGTTAATCATTCGTACCCTCAACTAAAGAAATGGCGCAATGAAATATGCCGGGACAGGCTCCAGGGGACAATGTAAGGACATTTTTTAAACAGGAAACATTGTTGTATGTTTGTGTTATGTCTAATAAAGCATGCGAGGTTTTCATTTTCTTTTATTATGTTTATATTCTCCTCTGTCTCTAGCATACATTTTTAATATATTTATACAATGTATAAAATGCTAAAACCTGATTTGATGCTTTATCCGTGAAGGCCCTAATTAAAAGACAAAATTTTTACCGGTTTTACTGTAAGTAGTATATGAACATTTTTTTTAGGAATTTTATAATATTGTCACTGTGTAAAGTGTGTAGGACTTCGCAACTATATACTTGTAATTAAGGAAAAAAAAAATCACACACCCTTTAAAAGAAAGCTTTCAGTATATTTCCACAGACTATTAACATATTCATTTTATAAAAACTCACGAGGCTTCATAAACCACATTATTCATACAATTTGTTCGGGTTTCAATAATATCGTCGATTTAGTCACCACAAATGACTAAATCGACGATGTTATTGAAAAATCCGCCGAAGTTAATAAAAAACAATTAGGCATAACATTGTACTACTCAACGCTTAATAAAACATTCTCTAACGGCAGTTTCATAAGACCAGGATGGCCTTTATCGGCAATACCATCGACGACGTAGCGAAGATAATAATCCCAAGGAGCGAGAGGCTTAACTCGGTATCGGCTACGTACTTAAGTATTTTTAATGTTCTATAAATTAGCTCAACGTTGAGGTCTGAACTTCGAAGTGAGTAAAATATTTAAGAGTATTTGAAGAGGAGGAGAGATGAATTTGATTTCTTTAATTTACTTAGGGTCAAAATTGCTATAAAAATTTGATGATATTTGTGCCGAGTCTATTCAAAGCTTTACAGATTAATTCTAGTATTTTATTTCCATAAAATATAAATTGGTATAAAATGGCCGTTATGAATCCTGACCATGCAATGTCATTTTATTTAACTATTTATTGTTTTGCGATGACTTGCATATTTTCTTGGTATACATTTTTATACAACTAAACTTGGTTGATAGTTTGAAAAGTCGCAAAGAAACACACGCTAATGTTAAACAGTTCCAAGCTACGAGTTGTCATGATACTTGTAGTAAGTTGTCGAAATGCAGCTGGCGGCACTATTGACCTACTGGCCAAAAAGTAGGCTCTGCTAGTCGTACGGGATAACCGCTTTCTTACCTAATGGGAGTGAGGTGGGTCGTTATTTCTTTTCATCTTTATTAAATCTCCTCTCCTTTTTAATTAATCTTTAATAAACTGTATTTTGAACTTATCTAGTCTAATTAACATAAATTTCAACATAAAAAAATGTGTTTTTATTCGGTATTGTTTTAGAAAAGCTTTTATTAATGTTTACTGTTCGCTCCCATTAATTAAAATCTAGTTTAAGTAGTAGTAGTAAGTAGTAATAAACAGAGTTAAAAAAGAATTGGTTACCAAAATTATCCCAAAAGATATACTTACAACCAAGTCACAAAAAGAAAACTATTACACCTGCGTCAAAGTATTTGATAGTTACACTGATTTACAAAAAAAAAACATTATAATTAGTCTAATATACGCTGAGGAAACAAAAAATCTGATTATTTTAAAATAATAATTATCGAGGGGATTTCCTAATAAAAAAACCGGACAAGTGTGGGTCAGACTCGCGGACCGAGGGTTCCATAAGCAAGCAAACTTGTATGTAGATAGTATGTTCGTCGGGAATCAATTCTCGAAGACTTTTGCCCGTCTTTTTAGGAAGATAAACCTCAGTTTGCGGTTGCCATGAACGACAATGTCAACAATCCAACCGCAGAATATAAGTTTGTAATCCAAGAAACTATTTTTTTATGTGATATAACAACAAATTAACGAGCTTCGGATTTTTTTCGGACCTTGCTTCTTAACAAATTTCATGATTCTAGGTCAATAGGAAGTACCCTATAGGTTTTAATTTACCTTATTACCGAAATGTTCAAATTTGTTAAAATCTAAGGCTTAATGACCGTATCTTTTGATTGCGTTGACTTTGAAGCTTGATTTTTTTACAGCTTCAAGGGACCGCTGACATAAGTATTTGATCTTAATTGCAACTTGGTGCCTTTACGAGTTCTTGAGGGAAAAGGTCTTGACAGACAGATAGAGAGACAGACAGACAGACAGACAGACGGACGGACAACAAAGTGATCCTATAAAGGTTTCTTTTTTTCCTTTTGAGGAAGAGAACCCTAAAAAGAGTGAGTGAAAGTATCTAAATACTTCGCTAGTCGGAGCCAATACAAGTATAAATTCGCTAAATCTTATGTAAAAATACAGTAACTTTTTACCACCTTAACGATATATAAATAGGGTTCCTTTGGTAGAGCGCATCAACGATATCGGGGCTGTCGCATATTCACAACGCACATCAAGGTTGACTTTCCAATTTAAAAATATATAAACTCATGCCTTTCCGAAGTATCTGAAATGCTGTATTTCTCAAAGCTAGTTCACATTTGACATTTGATTTTAATAACTTCTTCCGGAGCTATTGACAGTTATCGAGCAGTTATGTAACTTTTCCATAAAGTTTGCATAAAGTATTCTCTTATACTAATATACCACGGCAAATATTCTAACTTAAAACGTTAAATTTTCATCTGAGATTAAAAATAATATAATCCCACAAAACCTTTTTTCGCCTTCATTTCCTTAGGTGATATTAGTCAATTCTATACGTACTCAAAATCTTTATGTACCTATGGAATACTCAAAATCTCAAAACTAATTTAACTAACAGTTGTATTAATTGAAAGCCAAATATATAGACTAAGAGTTTGAATTTATTTTAAAGTGTAAAAGTAAGTAGCTTAAAGAACGTGTTAATTAGTACGAATTTTAACTATCTTCATTTTCACAGAGGCTAGGTTATTTGATATTAGTTTAACTTTATATGAGACCTTCTAAAAGATGTTTGCAAGACAGCAGACGTACAACGATCTCAACATTTCCTTTTAAAGACGAAATTGAATCACAAAACAAGAGGCTCTAAACCATTGGCACCTTCACTTTCATATTTGAAAAGTCATATTACAAAAGTTGTGTTTATATGAAATCAAGATTCAGACATTATACATACTATGACATCAAAAGAAAAAAAGGAATATTATTTTACAATAAAATGTTCAAGCAACCTTATCGCTCCTCAGGTCTCTCACGTAACATATGGAACGCTTGATTAGATATATAATAGATTACAATTTAACTTCAGTCAGGTACACTGTTGGACCTCATACTACACACAAGTTAATGCCAAAGAATGTAAGAAAGAGATAACAAAATATCAACAGATTAACTTATCCTTAGGTTTTATTAGTCAATTCCATAGGTACTCAAAATCTTTATGTACCTATGGAATACTCAAAATCTCAAAACTAATTTAATTACCAGTTGTATTAGTTTACCTTTTATTATATGATACTTTACAGTGCTATTGTTATATTACAGATATAAGCAAAGAAATCGTCCGTATTGGAAGAATATCACTTTAGTGACCTAGTAATGAATAAAATGTGCTATTAGGATTTCAAACAATACTTTGCGAATCACACAAAAAAAATTCCCATGAACTGTTTGTAACCTACAACACTTGTCATAGTGGCAATTGGCGAAGTGATTACTTAAACATTTAAACCACCATCATACCGCAGCAAACGACTCATTGTAGATAACTTGAAAGACATCATTCAGTAATTATTTTGATTGTGTCATGGTTTTTGGCCTATTTATTTGTTATTTATCTGCAAAATAATTTATTTCAGAAGTTTTTAACGGCTCAACCTCACTAGGATGACTCAATTGTTAAGCAAAATGAGATTCGACGAAGGTCCGGATCTTTTTACGTCCAATATTATTGAGCTATAAACCATAAGGGCTCCTCATTTTATAAACGTTAAAACAAAACACGGGCGACCGCATATTTCTTGTTTATTCACTGCGACTTACATTTTATCCCGCAATGAAATGAAGTGAAATTTTTACGAAGCACTTTTAATTTTCTCCAAAGGGGAAGAAAAATGGCGTGTCCATCGAGAAAATGTATTTAAACCAGTCGAACGTTCCTTTGTGCTGGTTGTAAATATAAAAAAAAACAACTATAGTTCCTAGTCCCAAATACTTTACACAACATGGCGGTGTTTTGTATTGTTCACATACGTTATACAAAGCACTTTGCAGAACAAAATCTTACAAGATAAATTTCTAAGCTCTAGCGTATAATTACTTTGAACAACTTTTCCGTTTCCCCCGAAATTTATGCTGTGCGTTGATGAGTTAGACAAGACAAACTGTTTATGTGTTAGATAAACTGCAACTACCCATGTTCCATACGTCATGTTGTGGCCTCTATTAATCTTTATATGAAGGTTGCCTCGCCGTAGACACATTCAACGTGTTAATAACAAATCTCACACAGTACTGCAATGACGTCGGGAGTTAACTCAACACTAAATAAATGTCTTATAAGTTTCAAATAATTCAAGCAAAATTGTCTTAATATTAAAAAAAAGCAAATTGAAAGCTTGATTTCCTTAAAAGAGTTGATAGAAATTTGCTAAAGGTGATCGGGAGACGGAAACATCTTAGGCGCCAAACGAAATCGATTTACTACACCAACACTGCATTCAATCAACGTGTACGGGACTTTTAAAATTTGTAGGGGTGTTTGATTGATGAAATTAACACTCGCTTTTGAGTCACCTTCTGGATGCGTTTTATAACAATAAGTATAATGAATATATTTATTGTTATTTAGTGTCCTTAAAATAATTCTAAACCTCGAATGTGAAATGTTGAAAGTGTGCATTCTACTAACCCTTATATATAATGCTTAAACATTGCCACGCCTTGTTGGCCGCATCCTAATGGTTAATGTTGGAATTAAGAAAGTAGTTTACATATACTGTAATCAGCCTGTGATCTTTCTTGAACGAAAGATTTATCGACCCTACTCATCAGCAATAAATACAGCACTGTTTGTATTGCCGGCGAAGTGGATAGAGGTGTTACAGCAATCGAGCGGTTAAATAAGACCTTTTATCACTAAATGCTAAAATAATACGAACAGAATTTTTCAAACATCGTAACATGCCACCCAACAAAGTGAGCGTTCACCTCAACAGCAACGTTTAGCTAACGAGAGTATTAAACCTTAATGTAATAAACTCTGTCATTTATTGGGGCAATTCCAATCGTGTGTTTTGATTGAGATTTTAAAATTCAATCACACTCTCTCCTCTCTTTGAAACGGTACATGAGTACATTCAATATTGGACATATTTAGGTTATAAGAGCACTGTAAAATATGTAAATTGATTTTTTGACATCCATTATAGTGTTACTTAGAAAAGTAAAAGAATTTTCATTGCAGGATTGTGAAAAAAAGGTCTTAGAAAATACGTATTACAGTGGACTGTGCGTAATATAGTTTGAAACGAAATTACTACTAGGTAGGTACTACCATATTTCTGCTATGTACCACGGTCATAATCGGACTTCCATAGCTTATTGAAAAAATGTAATTCGTAACGCAATTATGAAACAGGTATTACATACCTCTTCAAAATTCGCAATTAGCTAATTGTTAAAATAAATTGTGTCCATTTTGGTAATAAATTGGTATACCTTACTACCCGAACTTCTGCTCGTAACAAATTGGTGTCAGAAGTAGGATTAGATGATACCGGTTTTACCGACGGAGGGCACGGAAGGCTTTCGGACTAGGGGATAGCAGCAGCAGGAGATGGACCAGAGGCAGTTTGGGGATGCTCCGCAATAATAGGCGGACGGTCAGCAGCCGACGACAGAATCTGTTGCTGGGCCATTCGCGGCTCGACCTTACCGCATCAATTCGATGCTGCTGGAGCAGGCCCGTCACCAGGAGGAGCAGGCCTGTCGCCAGGGGCAGAAGGCTCATCAGCTGTTGACCAGTTGCAGCGAAACAAGGAGGAGCAGATGTTCCTTATGAAGGATCTCCAGGCTACGCTAGACAAGGACTTCAAGGTGATGAAGGAGACGGTTCACCAACATGAGGCTCGCATCACGGAGACCGAGCACACCGTTGCAGACATATAGGAGACTTTAGGAGACCTGAAGTTTGGAACTGCTCCAGTGGGCAGTACTTTTTCGGTGGTGCCACCATTTGATGAGACTGGTGTGCTTATAAGATTATAAGATCCAGTTCGAGGCCGTGATGCAGAACAACACATGTTAATTTATTCTGCTCAGATGTTTATAGATATAGTTTGCTCTTCCATTACATGTGGCTTCATTTAAAGTAGAGATCATTAGTAAATTAAAGAATGCTTTACCTATTGCTAAACGCTGTGATTAATACTATGGAATAATAATTTCACTTATGGACTAATAGTCATGTAGGTGTTTTTGCAAGTAATTATGTATAAAAGTGATAAAGTTTAAGGGTTATTATTTATACCGATGATTCAGCTTTTATTGAACTTTTGTGAGAAGGGTTGAATATACAATATTTAATGAAGCTACATTCCGAACCCTTACCTACATATTTTTTTTAGGATAACATCGTTTTTAGAAAAAACGTTTCGTAATCGGCAATGGAATTTGGCTTCAACATTTATAAAACATCAAATTGTTGATAAATAAATAAACAATGCCTATGCAGATAATTTATAGGCGGTTTTAAATTGGTCTTAGGAACGAATATTAATCAAATGAATATTATTAATTTGATAAACGATATAGGTATATTTACAAGTCAATTTTTTCACTAAAATTTTATGTTTAGATACCGGAGGCCGGACGAATGATGAACAGACCACAATTAGTAGTAGTATCAACAATATAATTCATTAACATAATAAAAATATTAAGTATACTAATAATTAATGTTTGGTTCAAATACAATATTTATAAAATGGTATATGAAATTAGAAATGTCAAATCGAAACAAACAAAATATAAATTTGAATAATAGCTTGTAAATCATATTTCAATATGCAAGAAAGGAAACTATTTTTATTTTATTTATTTATTATTATTAAACACAATCAGTTACAGTTACTTCAAAACGTTATGAAAGCCTTATAATGTGAGAACGTGATTGTTGAACAGCTTTCATTGTCCGACTGCCGCAGCTATTGTGACATGTCTCTGTTAATATTCATAGTGGATGCAAGCAAATTGTATAAGTTATTTACATCAGAAGAGGAATAATGAAGTTATCTTTGACGGAGGGAATGGAACAAACCATCAATAATCGCTGTCTCACCGTTGATAGGGAACATTAATGTTCATTCTGTATTCAAAACAAGTACTGATTGTACAATTACAATTATTTAGTATGATTAAAATTTTTTGATGTTATCAATACTCCCCGGATTAATTAGGGTGGCCGCTAATGGAGCCAATTTGATTTGCACCGGTCCTTCCATATTCGATATTGTACACCGCAATGTAAAACGATTGGGGTGAATTGAATTTTTCGAGCATTGTTCTTAGCGATACATTGTCTTGTTGCCAGTACATAAAATCACATCTACAATAAAAAAAAAATCGAATTCATCAGAAAAATTATGATTAAAATGCATTGCAATGCATTTGACTAAATTAATAAACACTTAAAAAAAAGTTAACCCGACTTCAAAAACACTAAGAAAAGGCACTGAAAAGTGAAAAATAATCAATTTCAAACTTAATTGAAAATACAACAATACATATCCTTTTAAAATAATACCGGTCTGTTTGAAGTTGGTTCCAAGAAAAAATTACAAATACACTACAACTGTCCTTAATTTCTGAGGGTTCCCACGTTTTCCCTCAGATACCATAATCAGATTTGGATTTGATGGCAATGGGACCACCTAGGAAGCATACCTGTTCAAACAAAAAAAATTGTAACCGGTCCATAGGTGACGGAAATATCGGTGAACATACATAAAATAATCATAAATTTAAAATACCCCCGACTCAAAAATCCCTTTAACGATTACAAAAGAGCTGATGATCTTCGAACGGCTGAACAGATTTTCTTGAATTATATCTAAGAACACTTTCGATCAAGTCACCTTTCAAAAAAAAGAAACCACCCTTAAAATTGGTTCATCCGTTTGGGAGCTATGATGCCATAGACAGGCAGACAGATACACAGACACACAGACCCGTCAAACTTATAACACCCTTCTTTTTGCGTCGGGGGTTAAAAAATACATATAGCCGAACAGAACCTCCGTCTTTTCTGAAGTCGATTAAAAAAGGCAGTTGCCGGGAAGTGCTAGCCTTCTAATGGTATATATAACTAAGTACTATTCCCAGTGAACTACAACTCGGACCATCATAAGAGAATGTTATAAACGATAAGACCGCCCGTTGTACAAGCTAGTTTTTTATGTTACCATACTTTGTTTTAGTTTTTGTTGCTTTACAATACAGTGTATTCTATTCATATTATTGTATTCCTTGTAGCAAGCTAATGACAATGAGTAGGACATTTAATCCATAAGCCAACAACCTCGGGGGAAGAAAGGTTGTTGATTGGCGACTAAGGCGTGAACAAGGGCGACCTTTTTTTTATAAGTCGGTGGCAAATAAGCATACGGTCCACCTGATGGTAAGCGGTTACGATTAGGCGGATAGCGGTAGCCTATGAACGATTCCAGAGGAATCACATGCGCGTTGCTGACCCTTTAAAAACCTATACACTCCTTTCTTGAAGAACCCCATACCGTAGTCCTTCGGGAAAACCTTGGCTCATTCCTCAGGCGGAGAATTTAAGCCCGCGGTTTTCCTGTGGAACCGCACCTTATGCGACCATTTAGGTTCCAATGTGTGAGGATGAATGCTCTGCCGGTGGCGAGCAGTGCGGTCGTAGAATGCAGCCGTGGGCATCGTGTCAAACAGTTCCTCAGAACACAACCCATTATACTAGCGGTAGAACACGCACAAGGAGGCAGTATCTCCTTAGGGTTCAATACTGCTTGTGAGTTTGGGATCGTCGACGATCTCACAGCACGTCTTTGCACCGAGTCAAGAAGCCTTAGCTGGTATCCAGTGCCCCTGCCCAGACATGACAGCAGTACTGCATATGGGGACGGACTTGTGACCTGTTAAATTTAGTAGGGAGCCTGCAGAATACTGTAGATGGAGGCAAAGATAGATAATAATTTTCGAAAGTCTTTGGAAGAAGCGTTTGAAATCATATTGTGCTAGTGTTCTATGAAAAAAAAATGTGTGTTCACGTTTTTTTTTAAATAATCCAAAAAAACACCAATGTTATGATCATTGCCACTGCATGTGTAAATAACAACCTTAGTGTACATAAGGATTAACTCGATTAATCAATGAATTTCTTTTGAATACTGATACGGCACATGGTGTACTTGCATGTAAGTCATAAGTAATTTATTTCATAACAATATACATTGTGTTAAAAATTGGTACACGAATTAAATTTTTAAACATTGCATTAAAAATATCACATACGGATTGTTTTGCAAGATTGCACTTTGTAGTTTGGTTTTAGTAAGTATCCCGTACGAAACTGCTAAGTATATTCTGTATTACTAAGTAAATATATATTCTTTAAATTAACTTCGCGTTGTAAAATAAAATAACGAGCTTGTTTTAAGCTAATATCTTGTTTTATTATAATTATCATACCTACTTGTAAATGGAAAAGATAAGTTCTTTGTTATCTCAGCATTATATACTCATATAAATTACCTAAGGATAATTTAATTTAAACTTTTATTTCATTTTTATGAACACCTAGACTTTAGCTTTAAGTTTGTTTAATTAAAATATTCTACAATTTCTATTCCAAAATGTTAGGCAGACATCAAAATCTCTCCATTTTACAATATTAATATGACCGAGGACCCGTTTGCAATCAATTTTAGTTTTGAATTCAGCTGCCACGCGACCGCATTGTCAAAGTAAAAAATGATCTATGGCAGGTTCAATGCATTTTAAAACACCTATTTATTCAACCTGCGACAGGACAGGCAGGTTTTACGATTTCACTTCCTGTCTCTCTTTTATTTAGAAGGCAAAAAGCTTTCATGTGTAAAACATTTAAATTTGCCGTCACTTGAGAACATTAGTATAAAACATTTTAAGTGTGTAGAAAGGTAAACAAATGTTTTTTATTCAGAAAATGTATACATATTACATTTTAAGTGTGTAGTAAGCACTTAAATAAAAACATAACTGTTTTTATTTTATATTTCTCATTGATGTAGGTTGTGTGTAGGTTTCTCATTTATATTGTCTGCAGGTTTTAAGACAATTTAATTGACTGTGTGACTTGTAGTCCCTTTTGCAAAAGTAACCGCAGCTTAAAACGTCTTCTAAATATATTAATAGAAACCTCATGTTCTCTGTCTGTCCTACTACTTTTGTTTAACAATATAACTAAAGTCCATTCGTGACCACGATCGGTGCAATTCGGTGAAAATGTCGGGTCACGAAAAAGGTATCGTACTTTATAAAATGTTATCGCAATTAAGTCTTGATTTACACATCTAATAAATAAAACTGAAAATTAAGATTTTATCAATTGCTTAGCTTAAAAATGTTTTATGTAAAGTAACATGCTAGTCTGAATATTGACTGAGTGAGTAATTGAAAGAGAGACATCTCCCTTTGATCCGCAGAGGTGGCTGCTGCTCCTTGAAGTGTTGACTCGACAACTGTTCAAACGCTATGTGGTATTTGTTGGTTTGACTTTGACATAGCAAAATTGTGCAGTAATAGTTGATAACACGTTTTGTTACTGTGTTAAAAGTCATGTAATAAATCGAATAGAAATCGAAGAAACGCTTACTCAACGGGATTTCAGCGAATTTTATTTTACTAAGCAATGCTTTAAAAGCGACACAGTGGAATAACTTATTCCCTATTCAACAGGTACTTAACTTTTACAACACTCTGAAACGGAATAATTTGTATCAGTATTAGTACCTATTACTATTAAGTAATATCAGATTTCTTTGAATTAAGAGTATTTTTACCGATATCGTTGCAATCCCTTCACTACTGTAACTGTTTGACCATAAAGTGTTTTATTATCATTAATAATCAAAATATATATATTTTTTTGTTTTTAAATAAAGATTACTAGTAACGTGGGTAACACATTACTAGTAATCTCGTTAACCCCTCCAGCTAAGCTTAACGTACGGTAGTGCACTGGGATGGGTTCGAACCCGCAACCACTTGATCGCAAGTCCTTAGCCAGTACGCTACCGCCGCTCTTTATTTGAATTAAGTTTGACGAATTGAGGTCTGGTAACTCAATTAACGAACCCATAACTGTTAATAAATTTTAGTGGCACAAATAGGCTGATTGAAAATCGTTTGACAGGTAATTTTATGTGTATATACAGGTAATTTAACTGTGAATACATCAGTTACCAATCGCTATATTCTGTGTTATAAGCAGAAAATAGGCATTGGTACAGATAATTTATTAATTTTGGTTCCTTTTGATCATAAATATCTAATGTAATGTTTGCTCACGCGGTGATGTTTCAATTGTAATGAAGTTCATAAACTTATCTATCATAAATATAAGAAATGGAAGAAAAACTATTTAAATGAAAAAGTTACCGTATCATTGTGCATAAAACGTTAATTTCAAAATCCTCCTTCTTAAAATTTATCGCTTTTAACTCAGTTGAAGCGTTAAAATAAATTAAATTTTAACTTACAGAACTCAATTTCTATAAAATAACTATTTAGATTTCTTGTTATCAGGTTAACAAATCTATACTTATAATAAAACTGTTACAGGTCAAATTCTGTTCATTGAAGCTATTCTGAAAATTTTTTTTAGAGGGGTGCTCTATGATCGATACTAAAGCCAAAACTATTTTTTTGGAACGAAGTTCCTTATGGGGCGTTGCGGAGAGGTACCCTAGCTGGCAAAAAACGTCCGTAACGTAAGATTTTTGAATTGAAAACTTCTTTAGCGGTGTTGTGCAGTTTTTGATGGGTAACAAATGTTAAACTCGCGTCTGGACACGTGACCCTGATGTCACAGATGGAGGGGGGGACAGGGACAGAGTGAGTCAGTCAGTTAGTCAGTGTGACGTTTTAAGTTCGTCGTATCGTTTAAGTTTGCACTTCTGTCGGCAGTCCCATGACTGCCTCTTTTTTATGTATAGTCTATGTATGATGGCTATACAGTGTCTAATGTATAGTCTACCTGATGACTGTTATTATTATTATTACTTACATATTTTTATAAATCATTGTAAATAAAATAAAGGTGTTAAGATAATTTTGTAAAGTAGTTTTTTGATTTTTATCGAAAAAAAAAATCATAATAAAAAATGTATACCCGAATAATTATTTTCTTTATACCTCGAATAGAACTTGAAATTAATATTTTTATAATAAGGAACTTCGTTCCTATCTGGTGTCCCACGACACCACACAGTTTTTTTTTTTGTCTGTCTGTCTGTCTGTATCATGGTCGCGTATCACGCTGAAACTAATGAACGGATTCAAATAAAACTTGGCATGATTTGGCTGGATTGTTACTTTAGAACAATAGATATATTGATATATACTTGCTTTTTCATGAAACAATAATTTTAAATAATTATTTCTTTACATTGTTAAAAAAAAACTTCCCGAATATTGATAACAAATAAATTAAATAAAGTATTAATTTTAAAACTTTCTAAAAGTGCACATAACCAAAAAAGTGTTGCGTATGTGTGCTTTGTAGATGGCGCTGTGTTAAGATTCTCCGCAAAATAATAATCTTCGCATTTATTTCTTTAAATTATGTAATGTCATCTCTATTCGATTATATAATTACTTATATACGGTTACAAAATAATAAATTCGTTTCGTTATGGCACATTTTCAGTCGTGGTATAGCATAGGGGAACGCAGAGCGCCAATATCTGCTGAACGTGAACGTCAAGCACTGACATGTGAATTCGAGACTTACAGAAAGGAAGTCACACCTAAGTATTTACATAAAGTATTTGGATAATAACTTTGCGCTCTCAAGAAAGTGTTGAGAAACGCGAAGCAAGTTTAATTGTCTGAGAGTACCACGCACCATCACGTGAGTCTAAAACCCAGTGCACGATGGCACACAATAAAGGGCAATATAACCGACCGGTCTCCCGCATTAATGTGCTTTTCTGTGGTGATTGTGGAAACAGCAGGACTTTTTTTTTTTGTTATTTGATGATTCCAGAGTAATCGGTAGCCGGTTCCTGGCTATGCTACCGAGCTATTTTGCCCTCACGCCCTATCAAGCACCACATTAAATTCACAAATATATTTCAAGGGATTCAATTCCTGTCAACATAATTTTATTAAAAAAATCACAGACACTATCGCCAAAAAAAATTACATCTAAGCTGAAATAATGACAGGTAACCGGTGAAGTTTTTTACATTTTAAGACCATTCATTTTCCGTTCGGTTACATTAGTGTGAAATCTTCTGTTACACCGTGACTAAACAAAGCTCAGAACCAAACATTTATTTGTTGCGGGGGTATCTTAGTATTGACTGGGAGTAATCTGTTAGGTATACCGAGGAGGCCCATAGTTTCTAGGACGCGGTACTGACTGACCGACTACAGCAAGAGTCTCCCAATCGGTCGGACAAATGGAGACGTTAGGTCGTCACAGTTGTTTTATCGCGATCTTCTGCGAGAACATCTCGCGCAAGGAGGTGACGGTGTGGATACGGTAGGAAAACTTCCAGGTGGAACAGTTTCACTCGCGCTCTCATGCGTACGCTAAGAGTGGCCCCGGGTGTTTGAGACGAGTTTTATGTTCTTCACCCGAAGCAGAGCCTTCCATGAAGGGGGTGTCTGGACATCGCCCAGTTGCCACCCACGGGCTGGCGCTGGGTGGACCATTAGAGGCAAAACATCGCCGTACCAACGGTCTATTCATAACCGGCGTTGTAAGACACACCGTGTCGTTTTATTCGGTTTTAAACTGATATACGGCCTCACCAATAGCCCGGTGAGGTGGTCTGCCTCACAAAAAACAAATGGGTAGTTTTCTCACGGCCAAATGACGTCGTTGTTTCGAGTGTAAGCAATCAAAACAACTTTTTTTTCTACGCTCCAGGTTGCTTCACCGATAATACAGTATAAAAAATCCTGCCTGGAGCATTAACCCCTTTCAGGAAGAGGTGCAATGCATATTATAAGCGACATATTGCTGTTTTCCGATATAAACGCGAATGAAGTCGCGGGCACAGCTAGTAATAAATAATTTCCAGTCTATAATATATTTCCACAATCAGAGTGTACTACTGCCAAATTTGAGGTATGCTGTATATATATACTATTTGAACTCGGCAGAGCGGTGCCATTTCGCGGCTTGATATAATCTCTTGGATACCTCTTACGACACGCGCGGGATGTGAAGGTTGATTGACGGAATAGTATCAAGCTTCAACTTAAGCTCAACGTGCCAAAATTGGGTAACGAAATGGAACACATCCATGGACTATAACTCGCTTCAGTTTATATTTTAGCCTCAAGTTAGTTGAAGCAAATCCCCATATAGATGTTCCTATCTTACTCAGCTTAGTGTCATGGCACAGGTTTTAGAAAACAAATCAGTGAACCTTTCAATGGAACATTACTCTAGTTGCAAGGCACAGATGGCGTTGGTGTGCGCCAACAGTTTCGTGAAGCCAAGCGACAATTTAAACATCCCCAGCAAAGTTCTACACTTCTTGCCTCACAGGAATAATGTGAAAACTTTAACTTCTTTTTTACCACTAGTCAACGTTGCTCTAAAGATATGACTTTATTAACGGTACTCTGGTTATATTATAATTAACACGAATGTTCAACACCTTACTATTAACCTCTTCTACATATTAAGATTTCACAGTTTTAGGGGTCCGTACCTCAATAGGAAAAAAAAACAACATTTATCGAATCACTTCGTTTTACCTTTGCCTGTTTGCCAAGGCACTTTTTCTCATTAAAGGTAGTAGTAGTAGTAGGAAGTTAAAAATATATAAAAAAATGTAAATGTAAAAAACATAATTAAAAATTTATATATTTTGAAACTCTCAAGTTAATTAAAAGCACATATACCATTCACGTATACCAGAATCAGCAGCAATAAAAAGTTTGAAATCAATTATTTTTCACTTTTCACTTATAAACATGGTGCATATACATAGGTACACCATCATCCCTACATCTCACCCTAGAACGTAGGTTATATAATATTTATCATTGATTGTTAAATTGGATTTAACCATCAGTAATTGCTCTCCCGAATTTAAAGTAGGATCAATTCACGGCTGCTAAAACCGTTTTTACTAAGTGTATTCCATGATAAAGGAATTTTAAATCCGTGAAATAAAACCCTTGTTCTTTATTTAAGGATTCACTTGAATATTTTACGGCGTTTTAACTACTTCCTTCTTCTGTAGTAGATGCATACTGTTAAATAATAGTAATATATCTATTCTAAAATTTGGTAGAATAACATTCAGAAGTAACGAGACATGAAGGCTAATGTCATTAGAGGAGTTGAAACCGTTTCTACAGATGTACTTTACGAATACCTCAACCGGAGGTCTACCTCTCGTGCATCCTGCGTTTTACGACTGATCGTACCAAGTCATGGACACTAACAATAGGACTGTTTGGGGTGCAACAGTGGGGTGTAGAAGAACTTATACCTCTAGGTACTTTCTTAATTGAAACTCGCTCTTGAGAGTCTAACATAGTGGACATTTTACAAAGAAATCGTAACGATGTTCAACTAACTGCTACTAACAAATTTAAAAAAAATATTCCTCTAAGTACATAACTATATTTAGAAGTTTGAGCTTCCACCTTGGAATAATGAACTTCAAATGAAAAAAATATATTATTTCAGAGCGTGGTACTGGCAGAGGCTTAAAGTCACATACATTTTTTTATTTATAAAATGTACTCGGTAAGCTTTGGTGTTACTATCATAACACAAGATATATTTAATTAATTGAACACTGTTTTAACAATTCAAATGAATTAAGTGACAAACATAGATAAAATTAGCATGAGAAACGATCTTAAATCCCCTCTACTTCTGACGACGCGGCGATGCCGACGGTAGAAAAGCAAATTGTTACAAAGCAGTTGACAAAAAGGTTCACACTTACTATTTCTGAACCTTTTGGAAGTTTACGGATACTCAATATTAAACTGGAATCTACGGATAGTCAAACTTAAAGTCATATATTGACTTTGAGTTTGACTATCCGTTTGTTACTTAAAATAGCTATTTATGGTAAATACAAAAAAGATTCCAAAAGAGTTCTTACTAAGTGAAGAACGTGCTATTGACATTTATAGCGTAGGATAAGCTCTTTACTCTCAGGAACACTGTATCCTTATAAAAAAATCTATAATATATATTTTTAGTTAAATTGTCCTTAATTGGTTGTTGGAAAACATTATTAAATTTAAGGTGCTCGCATACTATTGCGTAAACGAAAATAATATTGTTTCACCAACAAATAAAATTACTATACCATCGACAAAATAAAAGTAAACATAATATAATGCTAAGTTAATTTACATACACGAAAGTGGACGGTGAAACATGAGAAATGTTGACAGCAACGGATTTAGGTCACTTCCTAATGGGTCGCTCGTAAATAGGGTTGCCTTAAGTCCCCTATTTTCAGAGATCGTCTTGTTTACCTACATGGGTACCTCACATCCGATGTAATTTAATCCTACGGAAGTAAAGACTTAATACTTGAAATCATCCAGTGACTTTATTAAACGGAAACACGCCGTTACGTGATACGTAGGCTACGTAATCAACAATTGAATTAAAGTAAATAGTGAAAAATTTCGCAAGAAAAACCTAAAAGTTTTGCCATATAGTTTCGCAGACAAGAATTACATTTCATGTAAACATAATTCTTAAGACCGAGGATTTATAGATCCCGAAGACCGATGTGAAGTATGTTATACACATGTGTATATATGTATTAGCACTGACACTAATATGGCAAAGATTGACATAATTATTACAAGCATTTGAAGATTACATATTACCAGCTTTATCGATATGCAAGATGGGATTACAGATGTGTAGTCGAACGCTGCGGTCAGATTTGCTAGTTTGTACGACAATATTTGGGTACAAATTTCGTCCAACGCCTGTGAAAACAAAATGCTTTCTTCTGTATCATAAAGGGTAACAGCAAGGGGGTGGAAAAAATTGTAAGCCACTTAAACTTCATTAACCAGAACATTAAATTCACGTTTGAAATTCAGATGTAAAATTAACGGTGAGACAAAATAGTACACTGAACACTTACAGAGCGAGCGAGCTCACGTTAGTAAGTACTAAGATGCAACGGATACCGAGACAGCTTAAAACGTCCAAAGAGGAACCCGAAACCAGTAAATATGGACAGAGTATCAGCATATCTGCCATATGCTAAAGGAGTGACGGATAAAGTTGAAACAGTATTAAAGGACAAACCATTAAGACTGTATATAGTTCGCAGTTGCAGCTGTGGTAGTTCGTACATCGGACAGACCAAACGTACGATTGCAGAACGGGTCAAAGAACACATCAGAACTGTAAAAAACCGCCAAAGTAATAAGTCAGCGATCGCGGAGTGTTTGCTGGAGTCAGGTCCAAACCACTGGATTGAATTACACCAACCACAGGTCCTTTTAACCGACCGTCATTATTTCTCCAGAATAGTATGTGAAGCAGTTGAAATAAAAAAGCATAAAAATTTCAACCGAGAAGATGGGTACCGCTTATCAACATCTTGGAATCCCGTCATCAACAAATGCTATCGTCAGCGAGTACACCCTCGACATCATTCAGATGACGTCATAAGTGTAGTGTGTCAAAGTACCGACAGTACGAATAAAAATAAAAATAGTGAAGACCAAGTGCGGGTAGTTGCTGAAACTTGCACTTCACGGAGGCGTCGCTGAGCTCTCATCAGTCCACTCGCTACCACAATCGATGCAATTCAATCGAAACGTCGGGTAACCAAGAGGTATTGTACCTTCAAATTTCATGGCGATTAAGTCCCGAGTTACACATCTAATACGAAAATAAAATAAAATAAAGTTCAAAAAACGAAAAAATATGGTTTCGTCATCATTCCAATTTCAATATTCTGGCTGGGTCGTAATACTATCCTTTGAATTTATTAAAGATATGCTTTGATAAAGAGGTAAATATAGCTATTCAAGTATTCCACTATAATCAATACTCAATATTTATTCCACAATGTCTAGTTATAGATGGTAAACTTAAAAATATGTTTAATCGTGAACCCTGTCGGGCACAGCAATGGGTACTGAGGAGAGGTTAAGTTATTGGTTGAATCCCCTTCACCCAGTGTTATAAATGTGTATGGGACTCGTTAATGCAAACAAATTCGAATTTTCCTTACCACTTCCCATCTCCAACTCTATCTTCAGTTTAACTGTCATTCAGATTATTTTTTTTTTCAGTTTATTAATAACAATTAGAAATATATTAAGCTAAGACTGGGTTTTAAAGCAACATAGAGAACATCCACCATTCTGCATCCAGGAAGACGATTCGCTGCTGGACCATTGTAAACTGGACATTGTACATTTAATATACACATTTCCTACATTAATCGGTGCCAAATCAATATTGAACTTTATTTTTTGACTGCAAGAGTAGCTATTTATTTAAATGACTTGTTAAAGCTATACAGGGCATTATATAAACGCTTCCGATGAATTTTTTTTTAAGTAAAGTAAAATACGTTTACTAGTTTACATGAATATTTTATTTTCATTTCAGATCTTCCAGAGATTCTTAAGGGCTATAGGATATGTTCAATAGAATTGCAACACAGCACTTTTTACTGTTAAGTGTAAAATATGTCCAGAACATAAATAAAGTCCGATACATTTGCGTAGTTTTTTTCTTAGTAAACTTTTATTTACTTATTGGACATGTGTCTTACTCAGGTGGTATGTTGGTGACATCATGCTTAGCACATCCTGATGGCACTTAGTCCACAGCATGGTCTCACCTTGACCTGGGTGTTTGGGACTATGCGAACCTTATTTCAACTTGAAGTTTACTTTTGCCTAACGAATCTCGTACCACATTTGACTCTGAAGTTTTTCTTTTTCCTAGACAGGTTACAAACCAATGATAACGACGTCCATCTCGCCAAAACTAGATGAGTCATGGCATGAAGCCAACCAAGTTACAGCAATCCAAGTCATGCCCGAGTTTATAATCTTTACATCCTTATAGAAGACAACTCGCGCGTAGGATTAATTCCTGTGTCGTGGGGGATTTAAAAAATATTCAAACAGTGGACACAGAGAAGACCTAGAATTGCAACAACTATTTGTAAAAATATCGGTATCGTGCAGGCATTAAAGCCCTTACACTTGCCGGAGACTTTAACTATTGCGCCATCCGTGCAGTCATCACAATTCATCATAATTTCTTGCCTGCGGTGTTGCCTGCTGAGGAGTTCTCTCATCTGGAGCCAATCCTGGGTGAAGCAGCATAGTTATAGTGACCTTAGAACAGACTATTATAATTCAAGGCATATATAAAGTTTCGTGTCAATAGTGTTGACCGTTGAGGAGTTCCTTGGTCTGGAGCTAATCCTGGACGTAGCAGCCAGGTCATGGTGAACTTTACAACAGATTTCATAATCTAAAGCGAACTACCAAACTTACAAACATTGAAAGTTAAATAAAACCTTTCAATCCATATCATAATTATAATTAATTAAACATGTTTAGTTGAGTCTATGAGACTCTACGATCTAAGCTTCGTATCCATACTATCTGAATATTTCTAATGACTAGTATCTGGAGGCACGGAAAAAAAAAGAACAAATGCATGAAATAATATATTAATACGGTCAATATAAAGTGTTGTTAGTCTCTCTCTCAGAACTCCCCACTATTTACTTACGTTAAAAACTGCGTTGCGAGACTTCCATTTTTTTACATTTTATGTTTTTGATGAAATTTGGAGAACTTCTACAAATATTCCAAACGTATGCCTAATAGTAACCAGTTACTAATGCCAAAAGACACGGTTAGCACCGTCGTTAGTACTAGTCGTAGTTTTTAAAAATATTTACAAAACCATTTGAATAAAAATTTGCCCCAGTTCTGAACGTGTGTTCATAACGAAATATGATATATCTATGAAGATGCAAAGTGTAGTGTGTGTAGTGCAATTCTCTTTGATGTAGATCTGAATGCTTTTTAAATAGCACTCTGGCCGTATTAATGACTTGGGGTAATTAGTGCACATAAATAAATATCTGTATAAAATTTACAAAAAGTAGTTGATGTTAACGAATTGAAGCGTGTGTTCATATCATAAAAATTCATACATTTCAACCAAACAATAGCGTTAATGGAGTGGAAATCATATATCTCTGATATTTTGTACAGCTAAGAATCTAACTAAAGAATTCGAGGCATTTTCCGCTTTTCAGTTTTATTTATGACCAGCTTTTGCCTGCAGTTTTGCTCGCGTTCGTGTAGATTTTGTCAATCAATCCAGGTGTCGGAAACTGTATATTTTTTCTGGATAGAAAGTGTCTATAAACTTTTTGTATCCATGAAAACGTGTATGAAAAATTTCACGATGATCGGTTGAGTAGTTTAGGCGTGAAAGCGTAACGAACAAACAGCCAAAAGAATCTACATTTGCATCTATAATATTAGTTACGAAGTTGGGATATTGTTTCACAAGCTTTTGCCAGCGACTTTGCTCGTGTTAATCTAGGTTTCATTAGAATTTCAAATCAGAGAACGTGGGTCGATTGTAGCAATATTTCATTAATACTTTTACTTACTTTATACTTTTACTTTTTAATTACTTTTTATTAATAAAAACCTAAGTGAGGTTGTTGAGTAAAATTTATTTTTCCATATAGGTACTTTTAGTTTTGTTAGTCTATTTTGTTCATCTAGTTTTAATTTCATTAATTATTATTGGAACTAACTATTGGTATGTCTCTTCTCTGGCTATTTTTGACGGAGTGTGATATCATTTACAAGAAGATTCCTTATTAACGATGGGAGGAGGCAACATACAAATGTCAAATGGGGATTGACACACAAAGCTCAAAGATAGACACACGTATCGTAGACGGACCTTGTGATATGATCGAGATGTAACTTTGACATGGAAGTGGCAAAGAAAATAATTACATAGGGGCGATACAATCGGAATATTTTTGGTATAGCTACATTAAAATAATTGCGCTCGTGATTTGTGTCAGTTAATTTAAACCTAAAAGTGTACTGTGGGTAACCTTCATAGATAGATAAGAAGATAGGGCACAGTAGTCTTCTACAAATCAGGATTTCCCTAATTCGACACTAATTTCATCCTACAGGAAACCAAGGTTAAACAGCTCTATAACTAAATGTGAACTCATGGTGAAACACAGAGGTCCTAGTAGTAATTTGTGCTTATAAACGCTACCACTGCACTACTTCAGATAGTTTTATATTGACGGTGTCAATGTGTTACGGTCATACATTGATTTCTCTTTAAAAATACCAGATCATATACGATATTGAAGTTTGAAAGAAACGTGTACCTTTTTAGTTGTAGAAAAAAACTACTTACGTAGAGTGAGTATAGCATCATTTTAAGTGTACATAAAAATCAAAACCTGTATCTACCTCAGTATAGCCATAAATAATTATAATTAATTAATATATGTAGCAAGTGTAGAGAGTTCATTTCAATATATTATATGGAAACATTAATTAAATCACAACTTTCAAGGTGTCTTAGGGAAACATCGATCGCATTTTCCTGTTTGGGTGTATTGTTCTGGAAAATTAATAATTCAAAGCGTAAGTATATTAATAATTAAACCCTGATTCTTGTTTTTCATTACAAATTTTAAATTAGTGAAACTAGCGGAGTGGGAGTCTGAGTGGCTCACTGAGGGTTCCGTACAAATTTGTTTCTAGCTAGTTTGGGAACCGATTCTCTAAGATTTTTCTTCGGTTTTTCCGAGTGACAACAACTGAAAAGTTAAGTTAACTTTGCTGTTCTAAAAATACTCCCTGCTCCTTTTTTCCAAAATTCATAAATTAACGACTTTCATAATTTTTGGTCAATGGGAAGTACCCTATAAGTTTTGATTTACCTGCAAAATGTTAAAATACATGGTTTAAATGGCCGTATCTTTTGATTGCATTGACTTCGAGGATTGATTTTTTACAGCTTCAAGGAACCGCAGACATAAATATTTGATATTCATTTCAACTTCACACCTCCATGCGTTCTTGAGAAAAAGGTTCTTGACAGATAGACAAACAGACAGATTCTGTAAGGACTGTTTTTTTTTTCCCTTTGAGGAACAGAACGATAAAAATTAGTGAAAGATATCAGAAAACTTGATATTTTCTTTAAATATTCTCACTTTCGTTCGCCTATGATTTCCTTGAGATTTTTACACTATTATCTATCTATCTACAAGTAGGTAGCGACCTGAATTGCGACTTTAATGTGTCGGAACAAGAGTCGCTATTTATTTAAATGATTTGGCGGAGCGAGACTTCTGTACTACCTATTATGTATTCTATTACATTAACAAAATAAATAATTCCACTGATTATTTTCTTCAGATTTTAGTTTATTATCCGATGATCGAAAAAAAATAATTTAATTATAAAAAAACCATGTGGATAGAAAGGTTATATCTTTTTTGCCGAATATTATTATTTAATTAGCTTTATATTTAAAATTTTAAATGCACAGAGTATTGGTTGTATCAGCTTGTCCCGATGTTATAAATAATAAACACGAGATTATGCTTATGTAGTTATTATTCTAAATAATTCATTTGCCGACCAGAAAAATCTTGCCACCCGTAAGCCGACAAAAAAGTTGGCCTTATTTTATTTTAACATTTCGCAGGTAAATTTGCCATTTCGTCTGTGTACTCCGGGAGAAATTAAGAAAAATATTAACCTTCTCAAGACAAAGAAGGTACCAGGATTTGATTACATTAGAGGTCTTAAAAAATCTCCCAAAAAAAGGAGTCATGCTGATAACAATCCTATGGAATACAGTACCTATTACGACTTCAATACTTCCCAGTTATGCGGAAAATTTCGACTATAAATATGATTGCTAAGCCAGAAAAGCCTCCCAATGAAGTTGCTTCCTATAGACCCATAAGTCTTTTGCCTCTATTGTCGAAGCTCTTTGAAAAAATATTACCACATCCTGCATAATTATTGCTCAAGTCGTACCTACAACTCGTATCTGTGCCCATTGCGTCGTCCTTGCTTAATATAAACATGCCATATTCATTATACCTATAGGTATATATTTGTAGTAGTATATATAGGTAGATATTTGTAGTACAAGTTTCGAAAAAACATATCATTACAAAGCAGTTTTGTATTACTTTAGATTAGATCAGTAGATGTTGACCCAAATTACATTCCGTTATTGACCCAAATTAATATTAACGAATACACTGACTGCTTTTTTTCATGAAACAATAATTTTAAATATTCGTTTATTTTGTTAAAAATGTTAATTATAGAATTCAATAATAAATATATATAAATATACTAGCTGACCCGACAGACGTTGTCTTATCTTAACTATGAATATTGAATTCGAATTATGTATGTCAAAGCGCTATTGTAAACGTTGTCCTGCCGGAACGTAAAAAATATTTTTCTTGTAACCCTATCGCAGCGCCATCTACCGGGTCCAATTGTAAATCTAAACCATTCTCAAATCCACATGAAGACACAACAAAAATTTCATTAAAATCTTTTCATCCGTTTAGGAGGAGTTCAGTAACATACACACGCACAGAAGAAATATATATTTAAAGAAATATAAAATAAATATATAAAATAATATTAATAAAATAAAAAATATTTATATTTTTCAAAGTTTAATTACATTTAACTATAATATTTATATGTTTTGTTCAATGACTTGTTGAGATCTTGTAAGTAGTTACACAATCCCATTGCTGTAGAAATCTTGGGATTTTTGGTAAAAAACTGCGACAAGTAGTTTTGACAGTCCTCTCTTAATGTTAACCTAACACTACCCAAAGAATTCTGAAGAGACCGAAACAGGTGAAAATATGAGGGTGCAAGGTCAGGATTATAATGCTGGATGCTTTAACACTTCCCAACTAAGCTCTCTCAATTTTTGCTGAGTGGCCAAATGAGAACTAAAACACGAGACGAGGCGGGGAGTACTTTGCTGTGCAATATTTCCAATATTAATAAAGCATATTATTAAGAATACTTGAACGAGAATCTCAAAATTTACTTCTCCTCCGATACAAACAGCATACATGAAATAAGATGTGTATCTCAAGAACTCAAATATCGAAAACATGATAATTAATAATTACATAAGTTTTGGAAAATAAAAATTAGCATTGAATGAGACTAAACGTACATTTTTCGGACCACTCGTTACATACAACTAATATCAAAGTTGGACCAGCTTTCCACATTTATGAAAAACTAGCTGCCCCCGCGATTTTGTCCGCGTGGAATAGTGTATTTATATCGAATCAACAGCCTAAAAATTAAGTTTCAAGCTTCTAGCTCTAAATATGACGACACCTCCATACAACTTTTCATCCCCACATTTCAACCCCTTACACCCCTTTTTTCGCATTAAAAAGTCGCCTATGTCCTTTCTCAGGCTCTAGACTACCTGTGTACCAAATTTCATTTAAATCGGTTCAGTAGTTTTGGTGTGAAAGGGGGACAGACAGACAGACAGAGTTACTTTCGCATTTATAATATTAATAATAATAAATAATAATAATAAAATAGTAAATATTGTCGTTTTAAGGTTTTCAGTAATATCATCTAAACTGTTATATTATTATGATACGTATAACGATATAACAGATATTGATAATATAAAGTAGGATTGGGTAATATGAATTGTTAACCGTCATCTATGAATTCCAGTTAACGTTTTCATTTCATTTCTTATATGTTATTATTAAGTATCTTAACGCTCATTACACACGTTTACGCGCTTACACATTTACGTACAATAAATAATTCGTCTACTATATTTAATGTTTACTTTACCCTAAGATAAACTATACGTGTAGACTGTGTAAAATAAATTGAAAAATAAAAATATTCAACGAAAGACAAAGATTAATAACTGTAATTTCAAAACCATTTTTGAGTAGGCGTTCAACAGCAGTATAGCTTAAACTATTTATTCTGATACACTATAACTTTGTTAATAATACGTAAGCTTACAACACTATAAATATACTTTTAAATTATTTGATCCCACATATTTGGCCTGCAGTGTTTCCACTCCGATGAGCGAGATGATGAATTAAGATTGTTATGTCTAGTATCTGGATTATCGAGTTAATCCAGATACTAGACACAACAATCTTTAATCCGCTTAATTGGAGATTAACCGAGGAAAAAATAAGAACCCCACGAGCACTTTTTACTGTCATAGCCACGGATCAGTAATTCACTTACAGTATACGTCACCACTCGTCACACCAGTCGTTTCGCCCCACAGAGTGTACGGACAGGTAGTAAAGATTTCTGACAAAATCACGAAAAGATGCTAATAATGAACATGATTTTGTTGATAAATGAGGGTTACAATATTGTTTTATTTAGACTAAGTTAACTGTAGCTGAAGTAGAATGTAGCAGTTTGCAACACTTTCTAATTTGCGTTTGGTTGTCTGAAATTTTAAATATTGTTTACACAATTTTGTTTTATAGTTAAAATTGTTACTAAGATTTGCTTGCGTTTGTTTGTCTATCATTAATTATATTTATTTGTTAATAGTTCCACAGCAATTTTGATACGAAGCGGTATGTTAAGAAAAAGTCTCGAGTGTTTCAAATAATTTGTAAAATGTATACTATCATTTTATTAAAATAATTTAGGAACATAAGTAATAGCTTTTAATTATTTACGCCAATAATTGATTTACTACAATTTATTTCTTAAAATTTCTTTCTTCTCAAAGGCCGGCAACGCACTTGTGATTCTTGAGTTGTAGGAGTCCATGGGCGACGGTAGTCACTCACCATCCGGTGACCCGTCTGCTCGTTTGCCCCTATAATATATATAAAAAAAATACGTTATCTATGTATTAAAAGATAACTAATATTTTGGCCTAACGATGGTGGTCTAGTGGTTAGTGAACTTGACTGCTGAGCGGACCAAAGCCAGAGGTCGTGATTTGAATTCCACCCAGGACAAGTACTTGTGTGATAAGCACGATCATTTGTTACGTGTCTGGGTGTAATTTATCTAAAACATATAAGTATTTAGTAATATACGTATGAGCAGTCCAGTTACCATAGTGCAGGCTCTGCACTGGTGTGGTATGATATGGTTTGGGATCAGAAGGCCGTGTGTGAGAAGTCTCAAGTTGTTATTATTTTATTATATAGTAACAAAGCCCCCAAATGAGAAGTGTTCTATTGTAGAATAGTGTAAAATAACTTTGTAGACAGTGTGTACGGTACGGACGGATCTATTTTGTGTCAGTGGGACTAGACGGGAATACCGTACTCCGTATTCGTAGTTCCATAGGGTCCTAAATAAGCATTAGTGCTTTAGTAAACAATGATTTAAAAGGTTGAGTTTAGGGAATGAATATATAATAGGCCGTGAACGGTAAGCATCTGTTAGTGCTGGAACATCTATGTCTGTTCAACATACATTTTAGTTTTAGTTCTTTTTGAACTAATCTAAACAGTTTATTCTATGTTTTACTCGTTCTGTTTTTACTTCAATTTCTTCAATCTTCTATTTTATTCTGTGTAAAATTTATTTTGCGTAAGTCGGTTTTAATTTATTAAAAAAAAAACCTGACCATAACACGTTTTTACTAACTTATATGCTTAAGTATATAATGTAAAGTCCTCCATAAGTAGTTTCTGTATCTACCTGAAACTTAGTTATTAATACACAAAAGCCAAGCCTCGCATATAAGTGTGTGAGTAGCGAAGACTAAATTGCATTTCAAAAGTTTTGAAGGAGATAGCGCAATACAGTCCCCAAACAAGAAACGTCGGATCATATAAACTAATTATATTATCGTGCTACGGAAATGCAAGGTACAAAAGTAATATGCTATGCCTTCACACAGTTCTATTCACTTGGAGAGAATTATGTAGACGTGGAAATAACTGAGTATGTACATTTCGTACGAATACATCAGAATAAGATGTTTCACGAAGTTCATTGTGGTTAGATAACCACAAGGTAAACGAAATACCGGAACAAATAAATTAAATAAATAAAATTAAAAATATATTATATTATTTAAATTAAATAAACAAATCCCTAGACAATAGAAATAAGCAGTCAAGCCAAGCCATGCCATCTCAGTCAGGCAAGACCTGATTGTATTGCTGAGTCTTAAAATCCTTTTAAAACTTCTACGTCAAGTAAGGTCATGGACTGATGTGACCCGGAGGTACATTAAAAGCGATAAAATGTAAGCAGTACCTTACAAGGAAAGCGGTACATCTGCTTGGTTGGTACCGGATGACCCCGTGACCCCGCTCCCAAGCGGAAAATCTCAAGAATATAATAAAGGCAGATGGGATTCGATTCCTTCCTAGCGACCCAGTGCAGCAGAAGCAGCTATTACCGGAAAGACCCGCGTCTGTCGGAAGGGAAGGGTCCCGTTTTGTACCTGTAGACACCAACTATTGCTCATTATCAGGCCGGCAGTGGCCATAAGTGCTATCATAGCGCTATTAAAGAAACTGTTATCGCTGTAATCGTATAAATTTATTAACACTTCCCACAATATTGCTATACTTACCTTTATCGAAGACCTATCTAAAACGGAAACTGATTGTTGGGGAGTGTTATAAAAATAACGCGAAACTTAATTACTATTAACCCTACTTAACATTGCTTAATTGTTATAACAGAATGAAAGTAAAATGGGATCTGTGATCATGAACTGATTGTCTGATAAGAATTATATTATTCTCTTTTTTTTCAAAGATTGGTAAATGGTAATTAAGTACCCTGATAAATGCTCGGCTGTGCGCATGAATAGAATTATCTACTTTGAATATCGCATTAGCTATGGTAAACAGAAGTTTTAGCAATATCAACATTAACGGATATAATCTTAGATAGATCTAAATGAAACAGTAAAATAACACAATTTGCCATTTCTTTATAAATATAATTTAGTTTATATTACACAAAGTCTTTATACTTTGTTACATTTTAATTATGTTGATACATCCAGATACTACGAGCGGGCTATCCTTAGAGTTTCTTTGAAGGATAAAATTCGCAATGATATCATCCGACAAAGAACCAAAGTCACCGCCAAAGCTCGCAGAACGGTCGAATACGCATGCTGAAGTGCAATGGGCTGGCCACATCTTCCGAAGGACATCGGCCAAGGCCATCGGTCCTTCGGTAGAGCCCCGGTCGGGTCGTAGAATGGAGACCGCGAATCGATAAAAGGAAGGTAGTTTGCCCGCCAGCCAATTGGACTGACGAGCTGAGAAAGGTAGCTAGGATAAATTGAGGCCCAGGAACGCCTGGGCCTTCCACATCCAATTTATCCTGCTATATCGTGCTATGGGACACGTTGTGAGAGGCCATTGCCAGCAGTAGACTGCAAAAGGTACAGGAGTGGCACCGAGTGATTATGTCAGAGTCGACGCCAAGAGAGGCGGTTTCGGCATGGAGAAAATGATCCGTCATCCCTCAGTAGAACCTGACCTGTGAAGGACCATGTCTACCACCTCTGAGCTAATCCAGAGGCGGTTTTGGCATGGAGCAAATGATCTATCAGCCCTCAATATAACCTGGTCTGTGGAGGACCATGTCTACCACCTCCAAGCTAATCCAGAGGCAGTGAACCCAAAAAGTAAGAGTATATAAATATGTATATATCACTGTAAGTTAATAGAATTGAAGCAAAAACTGCATGAATATCTTAATTAGATATATGCATAAATATAAATCAAAACAGTAGTTACCTACTTCAAAATTTTAGAAGATTGCAGACAATATTATTAGTGTTAAGATAAAAATCGGTACAATTTTTCCTACAACATAAGTCAATGTTAGAAAGATTGTTGATAGAAATAAAAATAATAAAAATCTAAGAATGAGGGTAATATCTTTTTCTTAGAGAAAGTTTTTCTTATTCTAAAGAGAAAACTCTGCAGGTGGTATATCTAATTACAGTACTGATCTGAGCGAGGCTTCTGTGGTTTAATAATCTTCACTATAGCAACTCTAAGACTTCATAAGGTTTCGCCTGTTTTAGTCTTCCTATTTTGCACTTTTATGCAGTTTGATTGCCCCTTATAAGACCAACTGACAATTATGTGATGCCAGTATGCTTTATATCCCACTAATATTATAAATGTGAAAGTTTGGATAGATGGATGGATGGATGTTTGTTACTCTTTCACGCAAAAACCACTGAACCGATTGCGATGAAACTTGGTATGTAGATAGTTAGAGACCTGGATTAACGCATAGGCTACTTTTTATCCCGATATTACCTTTGGATTGCGACTTACGCGGGTGAAGCCGCGGTTCGCTGCCGGTAATACATATAACTGGCCTGTTGGTCTAGTGATTAGTGATCCTGCCTGCTGAGCCAGAGGTGGGTTTGATTCCTACGACCTCTTACGACGATGAACATGACCATTTGTTCTGTCTGGGTGTAATTTATCTGTAATATGTATGTATTTAGAAATATAAAAGTATGTGAGATGTGGCAAATTGTTGTTGTTGTTGTTGTTTATCAGCAGCCTGGTTACAGGCTCTGCCTAGTTTGGGATCAGACGGCCGTGTGTAAGGTGTCTAAAGTTATTATTATTCTCTTTATTAACATCTATTAAACATATAAATAACATTTTTAAATACATTTGTATTTAAAAAAAATATATTAAAATATAATAAAAATAATCTCGTGAAAAGTGGTACAATTGCATCTAAAAAGCACTCAAAACCAAACCAATAAACAATGTGTATAATTAAAAAAAAAGTGTAACTGACTTCAATGTGCTGTTGTAATGATGAAAAATTATAATTAGAAAATATTTGAAAACGTTATAAGTGTTTATAAAATTTGAGGGTTACCCTCGATTTCCCTGGGAACCCATTATCAGATCCCAACTTGGTGGCAATGGGACCAAATTGGAAGTATACCCTACCGAACAAAATATTTTTTTTGAAATCGGTCCACAGCTGGCGGAGAAATCGGTGAACATACATTACCTACCGTTGGTTAGGGTTCCAGAGACAGAAACCTTCTCACAAAACGCGCCGTATCGAGAAGGACCGTTTTCTGCATCGGGCCCTTAATCCAGCTGCTTAACGTGAGTCTCTGAAGGTGTTCGTTGAGGCTCTTCGCGATTAACCCATAGGCTAACATGACTATCGGGACAATGATTGCCAAATCCACATCTTACATGTCAAACACCTCGTGGGCCAAATCCATTTCAAAAAGAAAAACAAATGAAGTATTTGCTTTATTTGTTTAGAGATTGTCGTCATGGGGAATGGTGAAATCAACACTAATTACTCGGTGCTCTAATCGGTCTATTACCACTATATCAGACTTATTGGCAACAATATGTATGGAACCTGTGACCCGAACGTAGCATATGATGCATTCTATGAGATATTTCAGTTGTTTTATGATCTGTGCTTCCCCTACAAAAAATTTTTTTTTTTTTTTTTTTTTTTTTTTTTTTTTTTTTTTTTTACAGTGCGCGTTCATAAAACACCTAAGTGGGTATCTCGTGGCATAAAGATCTGTAGTGCAAGGAAACGTGAACTCCTGTGGAGGTATAGAAAACGTGCTAATAGAGCTAATAAAGAAAAACTGATGCAATATAGTAAAAAACTAAAAAAAAAATATAAAATTAACACAGAGAGCACAAAATAACTACTTCCACAAATAAAGTAAAAACCATTTGGCAGATCATAAACACAACAAAGCAAAACAACCCCCCGAACACTATACCATGCATTAGTTTAAATGATAATATTGTAACTAATCCTATTGACATTTCAAATGCTTTTAATGATTATTATATTGACAAAATAACACCGTCAAGTACAATGCATAACTTCCAGTATAGAAAATTACGTTAATTGACGTTAAACAAATCATAAAAGGTCTAAAAAATACTAGCAGTGTTGGCTATGATGACATCTGTACTAAGGTAATTAAATATGTAACTGACTATATTCAAACCCCTCTTTGTCACATTGTAAATTTATCTATAGAAACGGGTACCTTCCCCGATAGATTAAAAATAGGCATTATTAAACCTGTACATAAAAAAATAGTAAAGTAGACATTGAAAATTACAGACCTATTGCTCTAGTTTCAGTATTCTCCAAAATTCCTAAAAAGTATATATATAATGCTCTCAATGATTATTTGGAATCTCAAAACATTCTAGTCAAGGAACAAAAAGGCTTTCGTAGAGATAAGACGATAAATCTTGCTATATATGTTTTTTTGGAAGTAATCATATCTAATGTTGACAAAAGAATACCAATTTGTAGCATATTTATGGACATGACACAAGTATTTGACTTTGTGGATCATGACATTATGTTATACAAACTTGAGTGTTATGGCATAAGAGGTAACATCTTATAATTAATCGAATCTTACCTAAGGAACCGCACTCAATATACTCAATTAACTCGAATCAATCTTAAAACAAAAATGGAGAATACATATCGCTCTAGCGGTGGAAAAATTCAATATGGCGTACCGCAGGGCAGTGTTTTGGGTCCACTGCTATTCATAATATATATTAATGATCTCCCAAAGGCGACATCTAATCCAATAACGCTCTTTGCGGACGACAGTACCGTTGCAGTCAAATGTAATGATGTAGAGACTTATAAGCGTGATATAAATATCACACTGACAGCTATGGTCGAATGGCTGGATGCTAACAATTTGAAGGCTAACATTGGAAAAACTCAGTTGATGCAATTCAACCAGCGTGTATCTGCTCTATTACCTAATGTTAACTACAGAAACGAGCCAGCTGTTGAAGTACAGACAACAAAAATTCTTGGTATCAATTTAGACAATAAGCTAACATGGAAGTCACACATACAACAGTTATGCAAAAAAATTAGCAAATCTGTCTACGCTCTTCATGAATTAGCCCAGATAGTAAGTGTAGGTACATTACTGACGGCACATCATGGTTTCGTCGTTTCGGTGCTGAGGTATGGTGTAATTTACTGGGGAAACTCGACTGATAAAGATCTTGTATTTAAAGTACAGAAAATATGTATTAGGGCTATGTTTGGGCTGCAGATGACTGATACCTGTAGGCCACTATTTGTTAATCATAAAATTTTAACTCTTACATGTCTGTACATCTATGAAGTCGCAGTGTTTGTTAGACTTAATCCAAACTTGTTTATATTAGCTTCAGACTACAGTAACAGGTCCCAGCGAGATAAGTATCGATTGTGTATACGAAAGTCTAATACCACTCTTATGCACAAAAGTATATTCCATATGGCTGCTGTTATTTAAAATAAATTACCAAAAGAAATAAAGGGACTAAATATAAGTTTATTTAAGAAAAAATTGAAAAGCCTTTTGGTTGATAAATGTTATTATAGTTTAAGAGACTCCCTGAATGACAACTGAATGTAATTATAATATCCATTTTACATTAATTTATTATTTGATTCATGACACAACACTATAATAATATTAAATTTATAACATTTTGCATGCCTATGCTAAGGTAGAAACACTTGATACATATTATAAAATTGGCAACACCATTGCAACAGTGCTTTCTGCAAAATAATAAATGATTTGATTTGAAAAAAAGAAAAAAAAAAAATAATAATCTTGTCAGTGATACTAGACCGATCCCAGTACAATGTTGCACGACCATTATCAAGAACTGGGTCGGGCACATACCTGTAGTAGTGTAATTGAGGCTTTCTCCGGTACGACAACATGCCCGACAAATGTCAATTGTACCGTCCTTAGGAAACGTCTCCAATAGTTGTTTGTCATAACAACTTCATCAGTAATTGCACAGATAAAACGTTCAGTTTCTCCAAAGAGGTCACTGAATCGTTGCCAGGACACAGATCTACTTCGGGCCGTTTTGTTTCGTTTATGCATTGGCAAACGCGGTAAACGTGGTCTACTTTCAAAACTCATGGACCGATATTCCAGAATAGCACCTTCCAAAGTATTCCTTATTATATCAGAATACTGAGTACTTATAGATGAAGCATTATTTCCTCCCCTCCTTCAGCAGGATAAGATTGCAAGAATAAAGAGTCTGCATTTGTCACATATTGTGAAGGAGGAGAAGTAAGGTTAACCTGCAAGTCCGAGTGTAGCCTTTCAAGTACGGAGTTATCCAGCAAATTACGTCGCTGAATGGCCCGCACTTGATCCGATAATCTTTGAACCGAAACGTTAACAGCTGGCTCAAGTTCCTGAAACAGAGGCATCATACGATCACAATACGCAGTGAGGTTAGTACCTCCCTCTGTAGCCATAAAATATGCTCGCATGACATTCTCATTCATTGAAGTCGTCCATTTCATCCGACGTACATTACCACCGGTAGCGGGAGCCCTATTCGAAGCCGATGGATCTCGGGGTCCCAAGCAGGTCGGTGGCCGGCCTCTCCCCGGCCGACGCCGACGTACCACTACCACGACGTACCGTACAGGTGTTGGCGACGTCGGCGGGAAGAAAAACTCGTTGCTCGAAGTCGAGCTCGACGCCTCTGCAATGACCACCTACAATGTACGACTCTTGCCGTGGTTTCCGGGGGCTGTAAGGCGGAGCTGAGTGGCGAGTCTGGGGATGGTTTCAGTGTTCTTGTCCTGATTTTTGTTAGCATTTGAGCTTTGGCAGTTAAGCTTTATATATTATTTTAGAAATGTTATCTTGTATGACATGACGTTAGATGTCATCTCGTACTGTATGATTATATTTATGGAGATTTAAAGTATATTTTATAATATTTCGTTCGTGGTTTTGTTGTAATTTTATCATGGATATGCATTTTTTGTATATAGATTTGTTATTATTTGTAATTATAGTTAGTTGAATGGTAAATTATGTTAAAAAATATTAATGTTAGCAATTCGTTGATAAAACAAAACTGCCTCTTAGTGGCCAGGTTATTGTTAATTTATACAAATGTGTTCATAAAAGTTGACATCAAGCTTGACACAAATTGAATGACAGGCATGTAATTGTTGACTGACTGAATGATACTTATTTTAATTTTTCAGTAGGTAGAACAGATTTAAAAAAAATGATTTTTTGTGGGCTAGAATAATTTTCAAAACAGTTCCGCTTTCTAATATGTTCTTAAACATTTCATAATATTATGTTACATTTTCTAGCTAACGAATTTTGCCTAACTTTATAAAATATAACGTTATACAGGGTGTATTTGAAAAAGGAACACTTACTTAAATAACTGAAAGAGCATGACTATAGCATGCAGTTACAATAAGAATTTTTGAAAACGGATAGATTTTTTTAAATTCCATACATTCTATATATTAACTACCGGACACAGCCATCAACTGGCCAAACATCACAGTCAATAAAAATATCATCAATACAAATAAATGAATTTGAAGTGTCTGTTTGTAATGTCAAAATAACAGTTTTTTTTATGCTCATATACTCTTTATTTGCTAGGCATAGGTATTGTATCGTAAAATCAGTTTTTAAATTTTTTGTCAGTCTGTCTTTCTATCTGTCTGTCTGTTTGTTTCGGCTGAACTCCGGAATGGGTGGACCGATTGTTCCGGGACTTTTATTGGCAAATAGCTGGTGTTGTAAAGAGTAATTTAGGCTACTTTTATTTTGGAAAAAGAATTAGGGTTCCGCGCAAAATATGTATGTACACGCGAGCGAAGCCGCGCGGGAACTGCTAGTAAAATATTTATAGCGTGAGGTGTCTTTGGAACATCCGTTTGGAACAAAGTTTATTTATTAATGCTTTATGCACAGATTGTACAAAGGCGGACTTAATGCCTAAGGCATTCTCTGCCAGTCAACCTTGGGGTGATGCGGAAATAAAAGTGGTAGGTGCAAAGATATGTTATAGAGAGAAAACAGAGAAAAGAGAATTAGAGAAATATTATATATGTGAAAGTTTGGATGGATGTTTGTTACTCTTTCACGCCAAAACTACTGAACCGATTGCGATGAAACTTGGCATGTAGATAGCTGGAGACCTGGATTAACATGTAGGCTACTTTTTATCCCTATATTCCCACGGGGTCGGGGCCTTCGCGGGTGAAACCGCGGGGCGCTGCTTGTAAATAATATATTTAATGGATTGAATAATTTTTATCAAAATATAGTAAATATTGTAAAAACTAGAAATTAAAATTGCGCTTTCTGTGAAAGGTACCCAAACTAATATATGGATAATTAGTTTACAACAAGATTAAAAGTACAGTAGTACCTATAGCAAAGAACCGATCAACTGTATTCGTGGGAGAACCATGCTTCGGCACGTATGCTCGACCGAAGTGATACCACGGTCTCACAGAAGACCGGCAGTAAAACGATGCTTGCATTGCTTTTTGCCGAGTGAGTGAGGTTACCGGAGGCCCTAATCATTCCTTCTCCCCCCTTCCCCCTCTCCCTCCCTCACTCCTTCTCCCCCCCTTCCCCCACGCCCTCCCTCTGCCCCCTTCCCCCTCTCCCTCCCTCGCTCCCTGTCCCCCTCTTCCCCCTTTCCCTACTCCCACCTTAAAGGCCGGCAACGCACTTGTTACTCTTGAGTTGTTGGTGCCCATGGGCGGCGGTAGTCACTTGCCATCTCCCGTGACCCGTCTGCTCGTTTGCCCCCTATAATATAAAAAAAACCCCGGGAGGCGTAAATAAATTAAATCAAGTCGCGGTCAGCATTTTTCGTTGCGCCAACACTTTTTTCCATCCAGCCCGCCGTCGCGTCGGCCGAGCGTCTGAAATGTAGCGTGTGATAAGAAATATCGTTCCAAAAATAATAAGTTTACACGCAATATGTAAACAAAAAATCTGATTCAATAAGAACCTCCTTATGTTCCGAAATTGGTTCCGAAATAAATCACTCCTTACGTGATTCGGAATAAAACATACTTGTAAGAAGTTATTAGGTCTTGATTGTTCTGTAGTTTATTGCTTGAGAATTTAGGTTTAATTGTTTTGTTAGTGAATTTTAGGTCTACAAACTCTCGATTACTTTGTATATAGCTTTTTTTTTCCTTAATTTGCGTGACTTTCTAAAACTACATTTGACATGGAGGTTAATGTTTTTGAAGTTAGTATTAAGACAAAAAATTGATATGTAATAAACATAGGTGAAGTTTTTTATATTATTTTAGGTGGATAGATTTTTTTCTTTCTGTCAACCTTCACTGATCAACATCGCATAATTTAAAATTACCTCTAAAATCAAGCTCAAAGAGCGTTTAAACATTTAAATACTATTCAGATAACATGAACAAATATACAACTAAAATAATCTCAACAAGACAAATAAAGTTATCTTATCTTATGTTATAAAACCAGTTGTGTAGAATTTTATGAATTTGAGGAACTAGAAAGAAATATCCCTTGCGGATCCAAATAGATCATAAGACACTCCTTAATCTTCCTTAATCCGCCCGTATTAAGGAAGATTGTTATTTTTTTAAATCTGAAATGGAAGTAATTCAAAAATATATGTACATATGTATTACATAATACAAAATAACAAATTTAACATATGTCTCCCAACGTTATTTACTTAACTTAGTTTTTTGCTATTATATAAACTAGATAAGTGTAGGTATCTTATACAAGCATTGCAATATAATTATATATAACGAAGACGTTATACTAACTTTGAGTCAGCCTGTGACTCAAAGTTAGGATAACGGCCACGGCCACTGCAACCTGGTCGAAACGTCAGGCAGTTCAGAGGTATGTAATACCTTTTCGTGATCGCGTTAATTCCCGTTTAAATGCATAATTATAACGAAGACGTTAAACTCATGAAGCAAAAGAGACAGGATTTTACTATTTATATTTTTTTATTACATTAGGTTGATACATAGAAAAATTACTAATGGTTAATGTATGGTTGCACATTAAACATCGCATTAAAAAAATATTGGAACCTTTTTAATAAATATAACCTTTAAAAAGCTTTACATAGTACTATTAGTGTGAACTAAGACTTACACATAACAGATATGAAGCATATTTATATTTTTTTCTTTGAGCTGATGGAAATAAAATCTCAAGTAATAATTTAGGAACTCTTGGGTATAAGTATTATTCCATACTAGGAATAATACTTACACTTATTTTTGTTACATAAAATCCATGGAATTACTGGAATTTAATGTACAATACAAAATATACTAAAAATACATTTCGAAAATTTCGCGGTATCTAAAAAAAAAGATCACGTCTATTTATATTTGTTATGTATGTGGGAACTAGTGAAACGCGTTGCAGTTGGGTACGCAATGAAGTTTATTCGACATAAGGTCTATGGTTCAATAGTGGGCGTAGCCGCTATAGCACCATAGACACATATATAACAATATTACAAGTAAACTTTTTTCTGCAGACAACTATAAAAGCCGCATTTTTTTTTTCCAAACATAATACCATGGATCTATTTGTTTAGCGGGTATCAAAAGAGAATATTATTGTGTACAAATAGAAACTATTTAAGTGAAATTGGAATGAGTTTTACAATCGTAGTATCTATCGTCTGCTTACAAAGACGTACAGCTGTTACCATGAAAGAATCCGAACAAAATACCGTTTACACTTGGGAATGAGAAGAAATTGGTGCCATGAAAGACCGACGTATTGATATATATGATACAATATGGAATAAATGTAGTCAATAGTCGCCGAATTTCCATGCATAGGCGACAGCAATTTATTGGGAATTATTAGAATGCGGAAGACAAATATGTGAAATGGCGTAATTGCTTCTTCGTGCTGTACTTCGTTATTTTCGCATTAGGCTCAAGTAAATTAGTATTTTCGTGAAACGATGACTTATAATCACTATAGTATATGAGGTATTCTGTAAGACTTACGAGTTATCCGTCGCGGCACGAGTGAGAAATATTTCAGAAAATACAAACAATGATCCGCCCGTTTCATTTCATTTAATGTCACTTTTAATTTCTTTTTTCTCCTCTGCTATTGTTGAGTTGCGTTGCTATTATTTAGTGCATTCGTGTATTCATTCAGATAGATTTATTAATTTAAAAAAAAAAAATGAGTTACATTTGGGAATCGATTTTAAGATTCGGAGTAGTTTGAACGCAAAAAGCACGATATTCTCTATATTACCAGACAGACTCCTTAAAGGTGAAAAAAAACGTAAGTTTACTTATAGCCTGAGTCTGGATGTTTATATCTGGTGTTTAGAGAACTATTTTAGTGCTATTTATAAGCGATCAGACAAAACCTGAGGGCCAAAATTCCTTCAGACCCTTTAAAATGGCGCCGTGAATATGAGCGTCTGGCGCCAATAACCGCAGACGGAAACTGATTGGCAACATAGATAATAACTTTTTAATGTTATTGTGTATTATATACATATATATCAAATCAGAACTCAATTTATTTTATGTTTAACTTTAGCACCTGGCATCTGAAAAATGGCCGCCGGCCTAAGCCAGCGGGTGTGCATTCGAGCCGGTTTGTTTTCATTGTTTGTTGTATTCAGAGCCTCCACTAATACTATGCCATACGAAACATTTTATTCCTCAGAAAATAAGTATAGTCTGGCGGCCCTGGGATGTTTCCTAGACGAAAAAGTAATGGTAGGTACTAAAGTCTAATAAAGGTTCAAACCATCTTACATGTTAGACAATTTAGTTAAATTTTGATTATTTAAAAATAGTATTAAATATATGTAACTAGCACGGTGCAAAGAAAATATAAATAACTTATTGCAATAATTAAAGGAAACAACAAGAACAAGAACTTTTTCCACACTTCCAGGCTCTAAGCTTGACAACTCTTGGTCAATATTCGAAATTTACAAAAGAAAAATGTTATTACCTGCCAGCTGTACAAGTGGTCACTTTGGTATCATTAGCAATACCAACCTTGGACTAAATTATAGCATTACAGATTCGGTCACTGAGCTTTATACCCAATACGTTTCGCTCCATTGCTCTTCGACAAACTTCAGTTTGGCCTTTTGAGGTTTCGACCGTTTGACGTTACTGAGTTTAGTACTGAGAAATAATAGAGTTTGCCAGGTCACTCGTCGTCAGTGTAATGCTATAGCTATTAAATAAAGGTGAATAGTTCACATACCAAGTTTCCTAAGGTTTCCTATTAGACGTTTATTAACCATTATATTTATACTTGTCGACCACCCAGAATTTATTATTACCGGAACAGAGAAGTACGCTTATTTTTCATACACTTTCTTCCATTATTGATCAGTGGGCGTAATTATCAGAAATGGTAAGGCAATCTGACGGGGACCAATGTGTAACTTTAATGCCACGCCGACCCAGATTTTCTTGTACTCAATGTGTGGTTCTAGTCAGTTTAACTGTGTTATAATATCCTCGTCGTGCTTTCGTCAATTTCATGCCCAGAGGTTTCGACAAGACAAAAGAGACCCAGGCCTACTACATGCGACATAGAATATACTTTATCAGTTACTCTCACTTTTCTAATATTACTTTTGATAATGTTTCAATGGCTTTACTTCTATGTTTGCTAAATATTTAGAAAACTTTCAGTACAATCAAATCCTGAATCTGTTAAAATTGATTTAGATCACTACATATTAAAAAACAAAGTCACCCGCCGCGTCCGTCTGTCTGTTCGCGACTCAAAAACTGCTTAACAAATTTTCATGCGGTTTTCACCAATAGATAGAGCGATTCATGAGAAAGGTTTAGGTATTTAATTTGTTAAGGTTTTGTGTAAATTGGTTGAAATATGATGATGATTGTTGAAAATGTCTCTGCGACCCGTGCGAAGCCAGAAACCAGAAGAAATTTCAACCGATGAAGGAAGAAAATGTCAGAAACAAAACAGAAAAGTTTTATAGTTACAGACACTCTAAATAATATATACATACATAAACTCACGCTTTTCTCCCTTCTGGGTAGGTGGAGACAACAGCCCGCCCCTTGCTTCTATCCTTAGATACCCCACGACACTCTACTGTTTTACACACATTCTGTCTTCTTTCAATTATGTGCCAAACCATCTCCGCATATCTACCCTTTTAATTTTTTGTCACCACGTTACTTTCAAGCCTCACAGCTCCCTAATGGCTATATTCCTCTTTCTATCAACAAATCTTACATCGCAAATCCTTCACAGTGATCTCAACAGCATTTATTTTACTTTCATCATTTTTCTGCTGTACCCAACTCTCGCTACCAGATATTAAGGTACCATTATGAACTGCCAGGGGCGCCTTCTTCGGCACTGTCTGACTGGCTGACCGCTCATAAAGGCATTCAAAATAATCTTGATGAGTTTTTATGGTCATAATGAGATTATTGAACCGTCAGAGTAAGTTACGTTATAGAGAATTAAATAACATTTTATTCGAGAAAGCTGAGACAAGAATAGTTTAAAAAAATCGCTGTAGACTTAACGCGGTCGTTGAGCGATGAAATGGTCGATATAATGCTGACTTTACAAAAATAGTATCTATTATAAACCATAGTAAATTTTATTTTTGATATTTTATTTTACAACGGTCATGGGTTTTCTTTTTTATTTTGGTCCAGACAGAGAAATCTATATATGTGTATATCCAGCATTGCACTGTGGTAGGCTGATCGATAAATTGATTGATGGATGTTTTGTAGAAAAGTAAAATAACATTTGCAACGCAAAATAAACAGTAACCGCATGACCTCCATGGAGACGAAAATAGGTTTGACAACGCTTATATACGCTTAACAGTTTTATAATGGGATGATCTAACTATATTTATGTCATTGAAGATCATTTGTCAGTCCTCCACATATAAATTAATGATCTTTGATAAATGAGGGGTGGTATTTATGAATTACATAGTAGTGGTATACTCGTACTACATAGTATATTACGATTTTGGTTTTCAATGTATGAGAATTAATCAGTGATGAAAGTTACAACGATAGAAAATAGCCTAATCTAAAAAATCATAAATTACGATTTGTGTTCGAGCGTCTGTTTGAATTGAAACGGGTGGTGTGATAAATAAATGATCATGCTCAATCATCATGCCTCATCGCTCGTCATCATCTCACGTACAATTCAATTTATAGTTTTATTCATTTTACAAACAGATAGAAACTGCAATACTTTACCCTAGTTATTTCCACAGTGTCTTGCGAATTTTTTTTATCGGGGCATGCTGCAGATATAGAATCTAAATTCATTCTGCAGAAAAGAGCTATCAGAGTCATTTATAATCTACGTCGCTAATCCTGGCCATGCCTTGCCAGTATATTTATAGAAAAAGATCATGTCTGTTGGAAAAATCTGCATCTATTCGCAAAACGGAGTGAAAGACATAATCATATTACTAGAGATGTAAATAAATTGGTGCAAGCAAAATTCTAGTATGTTAAATTCTATAATAAAAGATCTCCTAATATACTTTAATAAATGAGCAGAAATTTAATTTTTGTATAAAACGCACGCTTTGTGAATGAGCTTATTATAGGGTAGATGATCATAATAGCTGATAAAAATGTTAGGCTGATCCTGCTCCACACTGTAAATAAGTTTGTCTTTAGATTCTGCTTCTCATTATGAATTTTCATTTGTGTTTTAGTTTTAATTTTCCTCTGAGATGTTGGATGGATCAAAGGATGTTTTTCATTGTGATTATAGTCTACATTGTTAAATTTTACACATTATTGAGAATACCTTATACACTGTATTGACATTTATGTATAATATGAAGTTTTATGTCTCATTTAGAAATTTTTGAATTGTTCATGTGAGAACTGGATAGTCACTTATTAAATTATTTTTTCTATGTTGCTTGTTAGTTCTGAGAAAGTCATGTTTGCCTAGAAGTCCTGCTAATGGTGGAGCGTTTGTCAGAGGGTTGATTGACTCTCTACTACAATATGGTCGATTTGTACGATGGCTGGCGCCTGCGTCATGCTCGTGAACGGGTGCCCTTAGTTGGGGCTGGTAATTTCTGGACTGCTATTACTTAAACGATAGTATGGTTTTCGGTATTGTTTATATGTTTTGGACATTACGTTTACAATACACAGTCCTCACAGCTCCTTTTTGGTTCGAGTCGCCAATGGACTAACTGCGTTTATTTTTCAGACATTTATAATCCTGGCACCTTCAACAGTAGAGTGAATAGGTTTCTGTTGGATAAGCGTGTACCATCTTCTTCTTCATCGTCTCTTTCCATCACGTAAGTTTGAGGACAAGAAGTTTGAAACAAAAACATATAATTTCCACTTATAAGAAATGTAACCAATAATTCTAAAAAAACATATTGAAAAAGAGTGTCCTTGGAGTTTCACTCCTGCTTTTGTCCATAAGATCTACGTATTGAATCAGGCAAATAGCTTCACGACTGACTTATACTGACTGACTCCTACTCCTGACAGTTAAAAAATATCCCTAATTGGTTTAATTGAAATAAACGATTTAGATTTTATGTAATTTGATTGATTTTCTTTGTTTACAAAATGTGCATATCCAGGCGTTGAGTTCAAGACTGATTATAATCTGTCTTCACTCTAAAGGTCAGAGCACGCACTACCTCGAACAGCAGCTAGCTATCTCGCTTCTACTGTGAGATTAATTTTAAGATTATGTTTGCATATCACGAAGTTGGCACGCCTGTTAAATATTATAGTTTCACTAGCATGTTCCATATTAGCACTGTTTGTAAACTTTTCCACTGGTGGGGATGGGTCAGCTCCTGGCATGAAAGAAAACCATAGGATATTGCTTAGAATGCTTATGCTAATAAGTAGGAGACTTCAAAATTATTCGAGAACACTAAGTTTAAAAACTTGAAGTTTAGGTTGAACTTTGAGCACCTTTCGTATTTTTCAGAAATAATTTATAATTCTCTTCACTGCTGACATTAGTGTGTTGTGACTTAGAACCAGAAAAAATATTTCATACAGCAGGCAACAACGCAAGCACAATGGTAGCAATGATTACCAAGGTGCCAACTTCAACGATTTGCAGGGTAGAGATGTAGGACTGTCGGTGGACAGTTGAATGTCTTTCCCTTGCAGAAATTGGCATCTAGAAGAAAAAGAAAACAGTAAAAGAAATAGAGTAGTTACTTTTCTAAAAAAAAATCGAATACTTTAAAAAAGACTATCACTTATGTTTTATTTTTGAAAGTTATTTATTTAATATTTTACTTATACCTGCACTTTTTAATGTTTAAATATGTTTTAGATTATAGCAATGTAACCTTGACTGCACTTAAGATATTGTGAACTTACCAGTAGGTACTACCCAAACTTAAATGTGAGAATAGGGTGTCTATTCTTTGTTGGTTGGCGTGTTGCCAGCGTAATCATCGTTGAATAATAGGTAAGTTTTCGTATTTGCACAATGTTTGTGTTATTGCAAAGCAAATTAGCACACATTTATATTCCGTGATTAACATTAATTTAAATGCGTGTTATTTAAACGATTTAATTATTATCATAATTTGAATTTTAATGAGTTGTTAAGGCATTACAATTTTATTCATTGACAAACTCATTAGTTAATCATTCAATATCAAAATCACCACATCTGTGTGTATCTATATAATTTACTAGCTGCACCCCGCGGTTTCACCCGCGTAAGTTTCGGTGAAATGGGAATATCGGGATGAAAAGTAGCCTATGTGTTAATCCAGGTATCCAGCTATCCACATACCAAGTTTCATCGCAATCGGTTCAGTAACTTTTGTGTAAAAGAGCATCAAACATCCATATTTTTATTATTATTATACATCGTTTATAATATTTACATCCATACATCCTCACAAACTTTCAGGTTTATAATATTAGTAGGATCTATACACGTTAAACGAGGTTAGTTTTTATAATATTTTTTTATTATTCTTGTATTATACTATTAGAGGTGACTTGATAGTGACCAATACGATATGATCTGACTGCGCTTAACTAATGAAGTACCTTTTGAGCTACTCTGATATTTTATCAATCGAAGTAAAAGCTTTCCTGAATGTATTCAGAGTAATGCACATTATATTTATTCCTAATGAAACCTAAGGCTTAAAGACAAACCAGCCTATCTATAAACTTATTGTATGAACATTTAGATTTTTCGATATGATTGTTTTACAATACCTTTTTGGTTACCCGGCTTCGTAAAGAGACGTTGCTGAGCTCTCCTCAGTTCATTCGTGACCAGGTTCGGTGCAATTCGATTGAAACGTGGGGTAACCAAAAAGGTATTGTACCTTATAAATATTTCTCGATATGGATTAACAAGCTTACTTCCTCGTTCTCTAAACTCACATAAAATAAATTATTTGATTATTGATGTCAGAAATGAATGAAAACAACACTGTAGCTCTGTAGTCGTACCAGCTGTTTATCTTCAATAGTAATTTGTTAAAGTCAACTTAAGGAAATTGGCTTCACAATAATCATAGGCTACGGGTAGTTCCTTTGTCTGCGACATTCGTCTAAACTGACCGTTGTTTAATAAATAGCTACCACTTACAACTGTTTTGTTGATAATTTAGAGTGTATGTCTAAACATCTACATTTTACATTAGTCAGGTAGCATAATAACGGATTAGCGATAAACAGTTTACGAGTTTGAATCCCATCTAATATACCAACGACTTGTACTGGTTCGTAAAAATAAGTATTAAGCTTAGTTGTACGACTTAAAATAAAACTCACGTTATTTTATTATATTTTAATATAAAAAGCTCATTATGTAGATTTTACAACAAATTGTGTTTACGTAACTTATGTGATTGTTATAATGATGAGTCTTTTAGAAAGGGAAACTTCAGAAGTTAAATTCGCAAAAACAATACCATTAAAAAAGTTTGTTATCACTTTTTTGGAGGTATAGAGAATTCAATAAAGAAGGATTAATTTCAGTTCTCATCTCTTCACATATGTTTACAAACTACGGAGATACCTATTTCGTTACTTTTGAAGTCAGATAAATAACTAATTATTTTAATGATATTTTGGACAACAATATTGATATTGATATCGGACCTGTTTATAAACACTGTTTAACATGGATTACTCTTAGTAATTTCTCTCCCTGACTGACACTGATTCGCAAGAGATAAGAATATAATAAGTATTAATATAAAAATTCTGAGACACAGCGCATAACATCGAGATTATGGATCCTGGAAGACAGATAACTCTCTTACTTTTCGTCCTTACTTTTGTAAAACAAATTCATATATTATTCTCTCAAATATCTTTTTGTACTAAGCGGGAATCGATTCGATCGTCGTAGTCATTATTAGAAAAAAAATCGTAGGTTTTTCAGAAAAATGTTCTGAAATGAGACCATGAGTTCAGACTCATAGGCTGTGACATTTTTCCGAGAAACTGTAAAACTTAAATAAATGATTATCTTAGCTACTATCTAAAAAGGTCACCGAGCACCACTACTTGGTAGAATGAGTATGATCAGTCATTACAAGTGTCAAACAAAATGTCACACTTGTTTTGATAGTTTTAACTTTTAGGTGGACTACCGAAACCTATTATTTCGGTCACGGTGCAGTAAGCAGCATCCGTAAAAGCCGCAAGAAGGTTGAAAATCACTATTGATGGGTATCAGCCTATTGTAATTGACCACGTTTTGCAATTGCATCCTTTATTTTTAAAGAGATATTGTAATTTTTAAGAGTTTTTTTAATAAACTCATAATTCGATTATCATAGTAAGTACTTTAAATAATAAATTCTGTACTTACAAAGTTAAACTTGCGCTAGTAACTGATTTTAAGTACACCCTTCTCTTTCAGGAATACTTTCTTTTACTTCGTAATAAAAGGTCCTTTGGCAGCCTACATAAGAACATACACTCATTATATACGCACAAATAAAATCCCGGAATCTATAAAATATGAATGGAACCCGTGTGTACTAAATTTTATTTACTTACGTCGATAAAACACAGGCCACCTCGACCGATCGGGAACTTCTCATCAACAAAAAGGAAATAAAGTATGGAAAGTTATCTGAGATCCCTTTGTCTCAAAATTAGTTAGGGAAGGGTACAGGGGACAAGGGGTATTTTATTACTGTGTGTACATGTATAGGGTTACTTAGTCGCTTTCCTCTTAGCAGTGATGCATTAAAAATGTAAGCTAATGTGTGTCAGCTCAAATATAATGAATAAAGCTTTGTGTAATTTTTTTCTTACTCGTTAAAACATTACCCGAAATACTTTACGCAAGGGTTTTATTCTTCAACATGGTTCAAATTAAGGATTAGATATTAAATGTGTATCTTAATTAAAAGTAAAAAGTTGGCAGCTGGGATGGGGCCTACAGTAAAGAGTATTGAATTTTTTCCACCTCATGTCACATTTTTTTCGTGAAATGCGACATGACAGTACAATTTATTGGTTGGAACACTTAACTTAATTTTTCTTTTACTTATGTATAATTTGTTTTTGCATTTGGTAAAGAGTTGTAGTCAGTTTTATTACTCTTTTCTCATATTCTGTATCTATTGTACTATGTACGAGGAATATTATGTAAATGTAAATTTAGATCTTCACATGTATCACGTGGTGACCTACATGGCTAAATTGTTTGAGTTTTAAGTAAGGCCCTCACCCTAAATAAATAGCCGCTACTCCATAAGAGCGTAGTTTCAATCTCTCACGGGGCTAAACAGACACATGAAATTGCCGTATGTTGTAAGGAGAAGTTAGAAGTATAGAGTACTCGTTATATAGAAAACATCACTCTAGTAGTGATGTTTTCTATGTAACGAGTAGGTACTCTATTTCTACTTGTACGATGGCCAGACTTCCCTTGTTAGAGGTTAGGAAATGCTTGATTAGCATAACTGCTGTTCGGAAGGTGTAAAGGCTAAGTAAGAAGTAGCCACATATAATAATTAGGCGATCTGTGTGCTAAGTTAAGTTAAGTTATAAATATAAAGCGTTTAAATTAGTTATAGTTGAGCTCTTAAAAAATGCATAATGCTAGGGACGATGCATTTAATATTTGCAGGAAAGACACGGTAAAAATATGCAAGGTAGAAGATAAATAGGTACAATAAAACACTCTTAAGGACTTCTAATTCTTATGGACTGCATTGATCTATGCAGTCCACTGGAATCGGTGACGCAACAACGTGTGGTTTAGTCGGTTTCATTCTTTGTGAACCGTTCGATAAAGAGTACCTAAATATATTTGTAGGTATTAAGATTTAAAAGTCAGTTTACTCTGACAATGTACTTTGTAGAATTCGTGTCTTCTGTGCTCGTTATTACTATACATATTTATAATTTTTCTTAAAAGTTTACTGTATTGTATACGAATTAACAAGTCTTAGACTACCTGTTAATTCATATACGAGACGGTCAACAACAATTTATGCATTGATAAAGGTAAAGGCACCTTCATGCAATTATTGAGCATGTGTTGTAGTAAGCCCATAGTCATTTAAAGAACGTTTGCAGTGCTAGACCTACGCTGTCTACTAAATCTGTAAAAATAAAACTAAATACCCAACTTTGCAAACGAATGAGAATTATTCAGAATGTAGGTAAGTACATTTAATGTTTATTAAGCATTCTACTTTATTTATTAATTTTATAATTTTATTTAACTTGTGTGCTACAAGTAAGTACATGTCACGTTAAATACCGAATACTGAATAAAAGTACCATATTTTCTCCAACATTTCCGAATATGAAAGGTTTAGGATAAGGTTCAACAGAAGCAAGGAGGTTGGTTGGTTAGTGAAATGCGTAATTTGTTATTTTATTTAACCAGGTTTTTTGTACCGTCACTTCACGAAGGCCAACAATATTGAACTATTAAACAGCAAATGAAACCACTGTGGAGAGTGAGGGCCTTCCTCCTTCTAATTAAAAGAGGCGCGCGTGCGAACACGTCGCTCTTAGGAACCATCACCCGCAACCAGCATGAGCGCTTGACTTATGCTGGGTGCTGACTTTTGAATCCTACCCTCTACCGGGTAAGTTTATGTAGAAAATCGTTAAGTGAAACTACAAGGGCGGGGCGGACGGGTCTGAACAACTTCGAGCTTTGCCCTTCGACGTCAATCGGACTGGGTGTGTCATGTTCCTGAATTTGGAGCTGGACACTCATCGTGGCGGTGTCATATAAGCTTCTCAACACCTTGATACATTGCCAGTCACGACATCATTGCAGCGCATCCAGAAATGCCCAGGTCCCGATGGGATCGAAGGCTTTCTCGTAGTCCACAAAGCCACACACAGCGGTTGACTGTGCTGTAGCTGTTGTTGTTTGTTCACGGTGCTGTAGCCTTTTCGAAACCCGACTTGTTCTGGTGTCGAGACGGTTTGTTTGTGTAAAAATGACTCAGGAGTGAGATGGGTCTGAAGCCCTTCAACAATATGTGGTCTCCTTTTTGAAGAATAGTACCACCACACTCTTGCTTCATGCCCTAATTGCCCTAATTGGCATAATGGGGCTCTGTGATCATCGTCACCGAATCTCGTTGCTTCCATCCTCCGTGATGCATGCAGCTGGCCATAAAACTTTATATCATCGATCTTTTCGAAAATCTCTAACTTGGGGTGACTATCCTGCCATTCTCAATTTTAGGTTTCAACAGATGGGGCCTCCCCGAATACTGAGGGAACATTTTCGACCCCCTGTTCCGCTTAATCGCGTTCTCTATTGCGTGAGTGTTGAATCCTAGAAGGTCGCGTCATGTTAGCTTTTTATTTTTTTGGTTTAAGGCTTTGATGTCTGACGAAGACGGCTGAGTGGTTGATAGCTCGTGCTCCTGATAAGTTCGAGAGTTTCTGTTTGCGTTTCCTGGGGAATTAGAATTTAAAATTTACTTATTGGCACCCGAAACAAATAGAAAATATTAACTGTTGTAACGATATTTTTGTCAAAAGATTTAGTCAAAGAGAGAAAGAAGTCTATAACAAGTAATGTGTGAACACCAACAGAAAAAGACCGAACCTTAAACACGCCTTTAAATTGATACCTGACCTACCTCACCAAGGCGGCCTTTTATTAGAAACTTGTGAGTGACATTAGCATTAAGTATATAAATAGCAATTATTATAAATGTACTGTACAGTTAAAACTCTCATATATGGAATAGTTTCTATGACATCTGTTGCCGCTTTGAGGTATGTAAAATTAAATAATAAACTATGTCAGGCATCTATGTATTCAATATATTGATTATATTCTATAATAATCGTGGTAAATAATATTTGAGACGTGGCAGGTTAATCTATATAAATGCAAACAGAATTTTTGAAATCTAGGTGGTAATCCAGAGATTAGCGCGTTAAACCAAAAACAAACTCTGCAGCTTTATTATGATAGTATAGATTATAGAATTCTCAACTATATAGAATAAATATTTGTGGCTTCAAAATAGTAGTTTTGAGCCTGAGTGTACTTTTGTACTTTGTGTCCGTTAATTGAACGTTTGTAATTCTCTCGTCAACACAGGGATTTAACTGGTGCGAGCTGGTTGTCTTGCATTTATTATAAGTACTTATTTTTATATTTATAGTTTAATTTCATTTAGTCGTTTCTTTATTATTTTTTGTTTCACAAAGAAAACCAAAGTAAGTAAAAATGAAATGAAAATGTCGTATGGGTCGGCTCCACCGGAATGATACCACGGCCTCACAGAAAACCGGCAGTGAAGCAGCGTTTGCATTGCTTTTCGCCGAGTGAGTGAGGTTACCGGAGACACTAACCCTCTCCCCCTCTTTCACCCTTCCCCTACTCCCACCTGAAAGGCCAGCAACGTACTTGCGACTCTTGAATTGCAGGTGCCCATGGGCGGCGGTAGTCATTTACCATCAGGTGACCCATCTACTCGTTTTTTTTATGGTATAGGGAGACAAGAAGACCGATGGTAAGCGTCAGTTTTAAATATGTTCATTCATCATGTCTAAATAGATAAAAACCCCTACTCAATAAAAGATTTAAAAAAAAAGAAAAAAAATGTTCATTACACACGCACGAGTACAAAACATGCCGTTCAAATTTCTACAAAGTCACAGTGAAATAAATCTTTCAATCGTTTTGACGTAGGCATTTCTCTCCACTACTAATACTTGAGCCTCTAGATAATTATAATCATGAGCAAAACCAACACAGAAATACAAATTTGATTATTTCAATTCAGATAAAGCATTAAATTATCATAACAAATGCGATAATTATTGTCGAAATGAAATTGCCCCGCAGCTATAAAGCTAGTAAGGTAGACATTGTTCCGTACTTCTTGAAAGATGTTTAAGAAATATCTAAAATATTTATTAAAGCTGTGTTTGCAAAGACTCTTCTCAAACATTTCATTGTTTCTGTTAAAATGACACGTCGTTTGGGCAAATCTATTCAACGACTGTACGTGTGTTTGGAGTACTTTACGTCGCGTGCCGCCATTTTGTTTATTTATTACGTAGCATTTGCGCTATTCCTGTCGCGCTGCTACGTAGTAAAATATTGAATATATCTCCTAGACTGAGGTAGACAGAAGAGAATAATTTGTGAACATATCCTAACTAATAATATTATAAATTCGAATGTGAGTTTGTTTTCAGACTTTTTTGGATTTTCAGTTTTTATGTTTTATCCTTTTATTATTAACTAACTGTAAAATGCGAATATGTTAATGATCCCTACCAAAGGGCTTATCAATAAAAAGAGTTTAGTTAAGTGGTCACTTCGCCACTACGCCTCGCCAAGTATTGTGGGTTCAAATCTCATACGAGATAAAAATTTGTGTGATTCACAAAAAGTTGTCCCGAGTCTGGTGTTCTTTGTGTCCGTTGTTTGAATGTTTAGGAAGTCCCCCCCGCGACACAGGAATGCCTATTCCTTATGCGGGAGCATTCTTTAAAAAAAAATTGAGGGTAAAAGATGGAGGGGAAGTTAAACATCCTAGAAAACTCTGTCATATCCCTCGAAACTATAAAACGAAAGACTGCTGACAAATGCGACACTTGCACAAAACAGGTGTACCTTCAATGTAGCAAGCCTGTGTGCAAAGACTGTTTGTAATACTCTCCAGTATTTATATATGCATAATATATCAAATTATAGGAACAAAGTACAAAGCATCAAATTATAGAAACTATTCCTATAATTTGATGGTTTGTGATTTTTGAGAAACAAGTGATTATAAATATTATTATTATTTTTTGGTTCATTTAGTCCTTTGCGTTAAAGATAATGTTTTGTTCAAAAAAATACTGTTGCATTAAAATAAATAAAGGTTAAGCTAAAAGTGCAATATTTCTTTTCCATAAATTATAGATGGTTATTATTATTCAAAAATGTGGAATTCTTTACATTTCGTTTTATTTAATCATAAACAGGTGTATATAAACAATAATTAGAAGTAACGTTATTAGAAAAAAACACTAAAGATGCAGTAATTTTTTATATCAAAGTCAAAGTATTCTACCAGACCTCACATCGGTACTTGTGTAACTAATACGGGACCTCGGTACTAACTAGGTACTCAATCGATAATATCATGAACATTTTCAGACACGTTGTGAAGAGTGCAGAAATGAGCCTAAGGTACCTTTTATCGAGAAAAAGTCCTGTTCCTGGACAACTAAATATCTACATTAACGCAAGCCGCGGGAAAATGTTATAATAACGTGTATACTTGTTGTAATTATTATTTTTAATCGCGATGGGTACTCGTATATTTAAAATTAAAGTAACACAAATAATGACTATGTTCGTAGCCAGTCACTGTACATTATCATCAGTTTTTTAACACTCAATACATTTTCTTTTAAGCCGATTTCAAGTGAAGGTGCTGTACACGAGTCGCATTTATACATATACGATATGACTCGATCCGTGAAATACTCAAACACTAATTCAAAGGATTTTCTTTTTGTCACGCAACCTATACACTCTTAGGTAAGTTTATAATTTTCATTTAACTTGCTCGAAGGTCCGGCGTTTCTATACAGACTCGACTTGTCGTTAGTCGACAGAAGGCGTTTTAAGAAGCAAATATTTAGATTTGATTTATTTTTTCACAAAAAATCATCACATGAAAAATGCACCATTATTCTTGGGTACTGGGTTATATTGTCTAATGTTTTTCTAAAACACATTCAACCAAATGTGTTTTAGAAAAACATTACACAATTCTAATTCCTGGATACAATATAATTACAGAGTCTCTACTTTAAGTTATTTTAAACTACTGTATATAGACTTTTTCTCTTTCTGGGCTATCAAAAATACAATTTAACTAACTGAACGAATGTGTCGCATCTGATAGGTATATTGAATTAAGCAAGTAACATTGCATATGGTATTTTAATTAAAGTAAGATTATGTTGAAATAAGACATGATGTATGTTATAATTTTATGTTGTCTTGTAAATTAATTTCCATACCTATTTCTCAGCAGAAATGTCATGCATTACTAAATGGGTAGGTTTTGATGGATCATGAATTCTTAATATCGGTTTGCGAATTGGGATCGAAGTAACATAGTAGGTAAATTACTTAACATCGTAACTTCAACTTCATACCTTTAGAACCATGTTAAATATACCCCAAGCGCGCCATCTTTCTTTAGACCAATCATCAATTTGACGGGACCCTTTACATATTTTATTGAAAACATTTGTACGACTCTTGGGTACAGGAGCAGTTTGAATTGTGATGAGTGGTTAATATGGCCGAGCCTCGTCTCATAGGGTTGTTGTTTGTTCAAAACAATACTTATCACCGCCTCATGACACGCAACCGCCTAATATCTTCCTCTTAATACTTATTTTTATATTCTATGCTATTTTTCATCAATTTGCCTTCTATTTAACTTAACTGTATTAAATAAACGTGTAACTGCAAAACGAAAACAACTATTCCCCAAATACGATAACAGAAGTTTTTTGCCTCGCACAACCAATCTCTGGAACAAATTGTCGCCTGCGGTATTTCCGGACCGATACGACCTTCAAACCTTCAAGAAAAGAGCATACTCCTATCTCAAAGGCCGGCAACGCACTTGTGACTCTTGAGTTGCAGGTGTCCATGGGCGACGGTAGTCACTTACCATTAGGTGACCCGTCTGCTCGTTTGCCCCCTATAATATAAAAAAAGAACATTTTTATTAACAGAACAACTAATCTTACTGAAAATTGGTTAGAGCTCTTCCAAATTAGATATATGGGTTTCCACAATATAAAATTAATAATGTATTTGTTAGATACACATATATCTATAATCTATAAGTCGCGAAAGCATAACACAATTGTAGTATATACGGGGTGTATTTGAAAAAGGAACACTTACTTAAATCACTGAAAGGACATGGCTCTAACATGCAATTACAATAAGAATTTGTGAAAAAAAAAAAACTATCCGTTTACAAGTTATGACCGTTTGAATTTTCAGGTATTTTTATCTCCGCTTCTCATAAAAGATTTTAAATAGTACATATTTTTTTATTGCCCTCGAGTATATTTCACTAATGCCGCGTTTATACCGCAGTATTTTATTTTCTTACTTATCAAAAAATATTATAATCTTATTATCAAAATACACGTGATGATAATAATATACAGGTGTATTTGTAAAAGGAACACTTACTTAAATCACTGAAAGGACATGACTCTAGCTAAGCATGCAGTTCCAATAAGATTTTTTGGACAAAAAATATCCGTTTACAAGTTATGACTGTTTGAATTTTCAGGTATTTTTATGTAACACGAATTCATTGTTTTCTAGCAGGGGCGCAACAACCCCTTAAAAAAGTAGGGGGTGTCCAAAATATTTTTTAAGAAGGGTAAAAAAAAGGTCATCAAAACACTTTATTGACGTATTTCAAAGTATTTGAAGGCTTACTAAATAATTTCGTATTACGATAAACATTATTTTTACGGCGAACAACATTTTGATGATTACAATTTATTTTGATTCACATTTTTATTAAAATTTTCCGTAGACTCCTCGGCGCATCGTCTTCTGGGTTATGTGGGGATATTTGGACACCCTCGAAGGGGGTGCCCACAGGTTTATGGGGGGTGTCCGGACACCCTGGATACCCCCCGTTGTTGCGCCCCAGCTCTCGAGTGTATCATGTTTCTACAACAGATCTAGACAGACTGCTACTAGAAGAGAAGAGTTAGAACAATTCCATGGGAAGTTTGATAAAAAATCTAAATGTTATTTAAGATCAGGCAGGCCGTGTGCCTATTTGCCACATTCTAAATATATGTAATAAGTATCACCAAAACAAATTAGAATTACGTAGACAGATTTATTTCCAACTAAATAACTTGTCTGGTATTATTTTTTAGTCTGAGTCATTGTATAGATTAATGTTTATGCCCATTCTTTTCAAATAGCTAATGTTGAATTCTATGACAGCCTAGAATACAAGAGGGTACCTACCTATTATTTCTAATATAATTTACACCAAATTTTGTTTATAAGGCTTTACAAGCGCATCCAACAAAGTATAAATTACATTTTCAAAGCGGGTTGTACAAAAAGGTATTCATTGTTTGAGTAGAAAGGAATATAATCTATCTGATTTACTATCGAGATTTGATTTCATTCATATAATTATATTTTTGCGATATTTGCGATCGTTCGCACGGTTCATGGCGATAATACTTACGCGATACAATACCTTTTTTAACCGACGTTTTATTCAAATTGCACCAATTGCTGATATTGACTTTATTGACAGATGGTCTAACAACGTCTGAATTTCGCGCACCCGGTCTTTATTCTTGTTCACACCTTGTATTTTTGGTTACCTATGTTTTAGTTAAATACAAATATAGGGAAACATATGAAAATGATATAAATGTAGCAATCAACAAGACAATTGATTGGCTAACAAACAATAATCTAAAAATTAATTTTAATAAAACTCAGATGACACAGTTTCAAAACTATAGGCGATAAAATATTGTCTTGAATGTAACATGTAATAACCAATGACAATAAAACATCTTAGGTAATAACTATAAATTTAAAATTAAAAACACCCCTGAATCGAAAATCCCTTCAACAATTACAAAATTCCTTACATCATTTTGGAAAAGAGCTGATACTTTTACACTGCTGGCCCGATATTAACCAAACATAATTAAGAACCACCGCAAGGAAACTGGCTTTCAAATGAAAACCGCATCGAAATCGGTCCATCCGTTTGAGAGCTACGATGCCATAGACAGACACACACACACGGACATCGACGTCAAACTTATAACACCCTGTCGTTTTTGCGTCGGGGGTTAAAAATAATACAAAAGAGGTGGAATCAACGAAACTTCTTGGTATAATCCTAGACAAATATTGTAACTGGAAGCCTCATGTGGAGTATGTTTGTAATTAACTTGACAGATTTGTATTTGCTATTAACAGGTTACGACAAGTCGTATCCACGGAAGCATTACTTTCTGCATACCATGGATACGTGTCTTCCGTACTTTCATATGGTCTCATATTGTGGGGGAACTCGGTTGATGTTGAGAAATCGGTTCGTGTACAAAAAAAATGCGTTAGAGCTATTTGTGGAGCCTGGTTTACAGAGAGTTGCAAGCCATTATTTAAAAAAAAAACATATTTTACTACTGGTCTGCATGTATATTCAAGAACAAGTTTTTGTGAAACTGCACTCACAACATTGCACGCAGAAATGCTGCTGAAATCCTTTGAATATGTTTGAGAAAAAATACAGTATACAACAAATTACCGAATCAATTTAAGAACTTAGCAGTAAATTTATTTAAGAAAAAACTTACATTGTGACTCGCAGAAAAATATTTTTATAATTTAAAAGAATTTATGACACATATAGAAGACAATTTAATACTTGCATGTATACTAAAATGTGACATTTATTTGAAATTTTTACATTTATTAATGTGTTATTGCTTTTCAATTATTAGCTTTTACTGACATTTATTCATATATTATACTGAATTTAGCTTCCACCTGGCCGCAGGGTGTCCTACTACGTTTCCCATGACGCAGTCTCCACTTCAGAACTCGTCCACCCCAGCGGTTACCGGTTCTGCGGGCAATGTGTCCCGCCCACTGCCACTTCAGTTTGCTAATTCTTTGAGCTATGTCGGTTACCTTGATTCTGTGTCGGATAACTTCGTTACGAATTTTGTCCTGCAGAGACACAATAGCCATAGCTCGATGAGTGACCTTGAGCTTGTGGACAACTTCACCGTGACTGTTCACGTCGCGGCACCGTAAGTCATTACAGGTAGGATACACTGATTAATGACTTTTGTCTTGAGGCACTGTGGTATGGACGACATGAAGACTTGATGAGAAATATATGCTTGGCCTAATCTAATGCTATACTTAAAAACGTTGTAATAAAAAAAGTATCAATCCCTCCTTGCCGACCCCTGAAAACTCTGGCGAACCTAATCGGAAACAGAAACACACCACTATGCCATTAGATATTAACAGCGGACATCTGTCGGTTAGAAGTACTTTCCAGCACGGGTGTCCAAGTCCAATCCAGTCATAAACATGCTAACCTTGTCACCAAATGCCTTTGTCAATGATAAATCCTTGCATTAGCTTATACTTACAAAGTAACTAAATTCAAATCCATTTGTGTTACTGTAAAACGTTGTGTAAAAACTAAAGTTTTTGTAGAACTCTCTGTTGCTACAAAATATTTTAAACCTCATTCAAAACGTTGTAGCTGTGGCGAGTAACTGTAATAGCACGATTTACACTTAAAGTTATAGCTCAGGTACACAAACCGCTGCAACTAAATACGCTTCAAAACAAAAGTTAGACTGGATTTTTTGTTACTTACTTACTTGAATATACAGACTGAACTCTAGTTCGTCTAAATAATTCAAGCCATTGGTTTGGCACGACGAAGTATTCTTTTTTTGTATTCCTGTTCATTAGCAGGGTCACAGGATAGAAATAGAGTAATCGCAACCGTCGAGATTAGGACTTGACAAAGTATCGAATATTCTATGAATACAACTCGAGAACGTTCTCATAATATTTGGTAAAAAAAAAATTGGTATACTATACACAAACAATTATTAGCATGTAAACGAGCATATTATAGACTAGATTATTTAGCTGATAAAAATGCTTGGCGAAATGCTCGTTCTACTCCACAACCAGATAGTAAATGAGTGGTGGTCTTAAAAAGCAGAACGTTCTCCTGAATTTTCAATTGTGTATCTATTAGTTTTTATCTGACATATAATTAATTATATTTTTTATTATTATTATTGACATTGTTAATTTTACATAACATTGACAATTATTTTGCATGAATTTAATATATATTTTTATATTACATTTTTAAAATTTTGAATTGTACATGTGAGAACTGTGTAGTCAATTACATTTTAAGTTAATGTACTATGTTACCTGGCAGGTCTGAGTATATGATGCTCGCCTAGAAGTCCTGCTGATGGTGACGTATGTGTACGTATGTGTCGGGTCGTTCGGCTCCCTTTGATATGGTTGAGATGGACGATGGCTGGCACGTGCGTCACGCTCGTGAACGAGTGCCGTTGGTTGTGGCTGGTCATTTCCGAACTGCTATTACTTACATATAGTAGTAATATGCGTGACTGTTTGTAATTTAGAATAATACATTACATTGTCCTCGCATTTAATTTGCGCTTTTAAGCAATGCAACCAGGGACTTGTAAAAACATGGTAAAAAAGAGTGTCCTTAGAGTTTCTTATTTGTTCTTCTTCACCACATCTACCTATTGGAACAGGCAACTAGCTTCACGACTGCCTGATTGACTGAATCGCAAAACAATAAAAACACCTTGCAGTTTCCACAATTACCACAGAAAAGCATCATAATACCTCCCATAGGTCGGTCATATTGTCCTGTGTGCCATCATGCACTGGGTTTAGACTTGCGTGATGGTGCGTTTTACTCTCAGTCAGTTAACCTTGCTTCGCGTAATGCCCGCGACTTTATGAACCCACAGGTTATCAGGTTACTATACACCACCTTGTTTCAAAGTAAACTCGAGACTAGTACCTGTGTCTGGAACCCCTTTAGTGCCACTCAAACCTTAATGCTTGAAAAGGAACAAAAAAGTTCCATAAATTTCTATTTAAACAATGTACCATTACTTCCCATACATGTACCCTACCAACTATCTTTTGGGGCATTAAGTTTTAATTCATTGGAGGTAAGAAGGGGCCTTGATTAGGATATGGTAGCAAAACCTTGCGAGGTCAAATCGACTTTCCTGAGCTCCATAACCTATTCTATCGACTTTATAAAACCGGCAATTTTTTTTTTTTTGTTTTTTTTTTAAAGACAACACCCGCGTTAGGAATTACTCCTGTGTCGCGGGAGACTTAACAAACATATAAACAACGGACACAAAGAACAATCAGACTCGGGTGGGCATCTAACCCACGACCTATGGCATAGCAGTCAGGGTCACTAACCACTAGGCCAACAGGCCAGTCAAAAATTACCTCAGACATCGTGAGAGCCGTAGACACGCTTTCTTCGTAAAGCCTGTATGTCATACTGTCGCCAAAGCTGAGTCCCGATATGTCGTACGCTAGAAGTGTTCAACGTCCTCCTGAGAGCCAATCCTGACTGTGATATGTTTTCGCATGAATGGAGAGAAATTATACGAGTAAGTCTAGAATTCTGCGAGAGAAAGTATGCAAGGGTGTCCACTATTCCGTGTTAAATTAAATTAATTTAATAGTCTACGTAAATCTAAGTATGTATAAAGATAATAAGAACTTATTTTATAAGTCACGAAATTTAATTGATATATTTAAATTTAATTTATGAATTGTGTATATTTAGATTAATAAAGTTTATTTGTTAATTAATGTAATTGGTTAAATGTAACCGTTATAATTAACTATAAAAAAGTATTAAAAAAGTGAAAACTCAACACTTGAAAGCACAAAGTCACTATCCAAATACTCTATGTATATACTTCGGTGTGACTTCGTTTTCGAAGTCTCGGACTCACGTGACATCGCGTGACACTCACGATCAGTAGATAACCGCGCTTTGCATTGCTCTACTCCAGTCTAAGATTTAAAATCTGCCATAACGGAACGAATTTATTATTTTGTAACCGTATAAAAATAATTTCATAATCGCATAGAGAAAACACAGGTATGTCAATTTAAGGAAATAAATGGGAAAATGTTATTATTTTGCGGCGATCTTAACACAGCACTTTGTAGGTTATGTGCACTTTTAAAAAGTAGATGGTATTGGTTTCTCTTACATTATAATAAATTGCACTACAAATATTTACTTAAAGATATAATGTATATCTTTAAATTATGCACGGATGGTGCAATGGTTTAAGTGGTCACCTTGCCACTACGCCACACCGAATGTTGTGGGTTCAAATCTATGGGTAGGGCAAACTCATTGTGGTCAATCAAATACGAAATGTTCTTCCGAACTACACACAATACTTGTGCATACTACATTTCCGCGATTATTGTGTACGTGATATTTGATATTTTTTACGTGAAGCCACTAAACAGACAAACTCCACGCCTATAAATTTATTATACATATAGATATAGAAGAAAGAACATTACTTGAGAATCTAAAAACTACCTCCTTTCCAACAAAAAAAATAATTGCAATCGGACTACACGTTAATGAATTACACATTTTGACTGTCATCTCTCAAGTAAATCGTCCTGAATTTAGGGATAAAAAGTATCCTATATCCTACCTCGTAGTATGGACTCAAAGCATGCCAAGTTTCAGTTGAATCCGTTCAGTAGTTTCAGCATGATACAGACAGACAGATAAAAATGAAAAAAATATAGTTTTGCCTTCAGTATCAATCACAGAGTGCCCCCCAAAAAAAATTTTCATAAAATCTGTATCAGGATTGGACCTGTTACAGTTTTATTATAAATATATATATATATATACGGTTTTACTCACGACTAGTTTCGGATCCAAACGGGGCCCTTTATCAAAGAGTGAAGCGTCCTGACGAGATGATGTCAGACGTAACACTGGATTGGCGACGTTACCACCGTTTCTTTTGTCTTTCGAAATGTGCGAATGTAGATCATTTTGTTTCCGTTGTATTGTGTTGCGGTGTTTGTATCAGGCACCATGCTTCACACCCAACTGACTTAACGTATGTTTTAATGCCAACCGCCAGGCAGGAGGCAGAGCCAGCCACTTCAAGCCATTAAAAAAGTAGACTAAATCAATGTATTAACGGCTCCTGTTTTCTAATTCCATAAGCCGTATTAACCGTGAAACTATTTGAAATTGGTAGTAATTAGGAAAGAGAATAATTTAGGCTCTAATCTAATCTAAATCTCTGCGACGCCAAAGCCTGTATTAAGTGTCTCGCATAATACATCACTCTAATTACCTCTATGGAGAACACCGAAATTAGCCGGTCCAGTTATTGAATAAGTACGATTCAGTGTTAACAATAATTCATTTTCCTTTCTCAGTAAAGCCGTAAGAGGGAATACTGGTGTATAATTCCTTCCGTCGGTAATAATTAAGTAATTTTTTTTAAACTACCAGTACGTACGGTATTTGTTATCATTATTATATGCTTTGATGAAACAAAATACTGAATAATCTCTAGTAAATAAAAACACGCAAATAAAATATTTCAATGTCGTAGAATATTATACCTACAATATTTTTTGTTGTTTTAAAAGAAGGTTCACCATTTATATTGATAAAAATAATGTCATCGGATAATTAATCAAGCTAGAGTGTAAACATGAGCCTTGTAATTTGAATTATGTTATGTCACAAAGAGTTTGAAAATCTAAGTCAATGTATCTATTCACTTAATGATGCTTAAGTCATTATTAACCGAAATACAACTCATTGCCTGAACATAATATGGTCGATTTTTTACGGTGTATTAATATTCATAAAAAGAACGAATTTGGATTGTGAAGAATGGCATTATATATTAAAAGTTTTCTTAGAATTTAATATCATTTACACTCTAAGTAGGTTATAAAAATAGTCACGTATCACAGTAATGCGAGATAGGTAACCGATTGTCAGACACATTTTGAACGCATGGATCTAAATGTGTCTTCATTTATTTAATAGTCTAGGCTCAGACATTGAGCAAATTTACAGTCTCGAGATCGAGATGATAAAAAGTAAAAAGAAGGCATCAATATCTCATTTTTGTGAATAAATTCTAGATCACGTTAAGCTCAGAATAAATTACAGAAATATTGTAAGCGGGGTTAAAATGAGGGTTTATATATTTAAAATCAGGGATTTAGGCTCAAATAAGAAAAAAACCTTTGTATTTTCTGGGTCTAATAAATTTTGCGATTGACAATTTCGAAACCGATTTTTATATCTATCAAGATGGCGGCTAAAGTTATTGGCAATAGTCATCAGATAACATAGTATTAAATCGCAAATATTCGATGTTATCGAAGTATCGATATGTGTTTACGACGACTTATTCATTCGTGTTGACTAAATCAGAGACATTTTGGAGATTTTTCGATTTGCCGCTACACAGGCGGGTGGCGCGATTGATTGACTCTGCGATTCGGCGACGTAACGTTTTCCATTTATATGAAGATATCACAAGTTTCTTGAAGAAATACGCGAGGGAATGTAAGACTTTTGTATAGTATTACGCGGGTGCTTTACGACTGTATTGAAATTAAGCATTACTGTGTATTTATTTTCTTCAATTTTATATCATGGCACTTTACTTTTAGTGTCACTTTGTTTTCTGAAGATGTATTTAATGAAGTACTCGTATGTAGTACTGTATATGTTATCTTAATAGCTTTTGGATTTTTAAGGCGTATTGCCGATATTTATTTGAGAAACCATTTCCAATCCGTATGGCACAGGAGATCACTGCTCCATTTTTTTAGAGGGAAAAATGGAAAAATGAAAAATAAATACTCTAGAAATGGAAAATGGAAAAATAAATACTCTAGAAAATTTTAAGATCCATAATTAAAATGCAAGGGTCAAAGTACTTGAAGTTTTTATTTTTTTTATTTTGAAGACTACTAGTAACGTGGGTCACACATTACTAGTATTCTTATTTACCCCTCCAGCTAAGCTAAATGCTCGTGTTAGGAGTGGGTTCACGTCGGTAGTGCACTGGGTGGGGTTCGAACCCGCAACCACTCGATCGCAAGTCCGACGCCTTAGCCATTACGCTACCGCCGCTTCACCTATTTATAGGTGTTAATCTTTGTATTTAAATCAATTTTAATTTATCAGTTGAGATTAGAAATTAAGATCCAGCATCTTTTATATTACTACCTACTTGCTTTACACTAGGATGAAGGTAAACATTTATTCATTTCCGGGCACGCCGTAAGAACAGTAGTGATTCACAGTGGCAGTGTACAGTCACAAAGAACAAAACTATGTAAGTTTATGGAACTAAACTTCTTTAAACGCGACTCGAGTGTAATGGCCGGAAATGACATCTTTGAACAGTAAAAAATTACAGTCCGGTTTAAATCAGTTTCCGTCAATCGACTTTGTGATTAATGTAAAATATGTATATGGCTTAATTTTACATTTATTTGTAAACAGTTCAATATTTTTTTTTGTTATTGATAACTATTTATAACCTTTGTGTAGCATAATGTTAGATACTTAATTTTTGTACCAAATTGTTAATTTTTGTTACATGTTTTGCCTCATTTAATTGTAGCATTACTTTGCGATTATATTGTATGTCTTGGGTTCGATTCCCGGATTTTCTCTTAGTTAGTTTTTTTTTCTGTAGAAACACGGAGGCTGTGCCGTGTCCGGCAGATAATAAAAAACTCTCCTTTTAGTAGGTCAAAAATATAGCTGTCAAAATGTGACAGCTATGTGACATGACACTCATGATACTCCTTTAGAGTTTTCTAAAAAAATACGTGGAAATTAAATATGAGTGTTAGATTTATTTGTTTCATGTTATCTGACGCAACGCAAAACAAGTTGTATATAAATCACTAATTTACTAGTTGTTTTCGGCGATCTTTAGTACAGCGGTAGTCCTTCCATCATTTTTACACAACTGCCCAAAAAGGAGTTTAATGTTTTTCACAGTTCATATACGAGTATGTATGTATGTGGGTTTCTTTTTTCCACCATAACTTCAGATTTAAATGTATGGAGTATCGTTAGTTTCATTTCGTTTACTTGGTCGTACATTTTTGAAAAAAATTAATATGGCGGCTGTAATGCGCACAATTCGTTTTTTGGCAGGGCAATATTGTGCTTTTTATTTTTTAAACTAGTAAGTTGTGTATATTGTTGTATTAAATTAACCTCTCGTTAATGCTAAGCCAGGAAAGCGATAACAAACCATGAAATTGACATAATGGAGAATAAAGTAAAATCATTTACATTATGTGAAACTTTTTACTTTTAACCCGAGCTTAAAGATAAGTATTAGCTAAATTTGTGGAGATTTATGTACATATTCATGTTCTTAATTGCCATTGCCGCGTGTGTAGGTGTGGCAACTCGTTTTATCACGAAAATACTTTTGTGTTCATTTAAAATGCAGCTCAAGTTCACCAATTTATACTGAAATAATTGTGCACATTTATGTTGGTTGAGTGTTTGGGAACGAATACAATATCAAGTTTACTTATAGTATGCGAAATCGCCTCGCCACTCTTAATTAGTGCTTTTTTTTTATTATTTACTTTTTAAATGATAGATGGTGATGATGAGGAAGAATAATGTTCTGTACAATTTTTTTTGAACTACAATTTTAAATTTAAATTGTAATATTATAATAAGCTTTCAAAAAAACTGAGAAATTTAGTGTTAATAGAGATACACGGATCCTTCAAAATGTTATAAAAAATATTCTCTGTAAAGATTACTTATGCCGCGTTCCACTAAACAAGAAACGATTCGTTTTGCTTACGGACGGTAAAATTTAGTTGTTTTTTTTTTTATATTATAGGGGGCAAACGAGCAGGCGGGTCACTTTTGAATTTTCAATGAAAATTTTACCGTCCGTAAGCAAAATGAATCGTTTCTTGTTTATTGGAACGCGGCATTAGGTAACAGACATTACTCCTGACGCGTAGAGATAGTTGTGAGGTTCTGCAATACTTTCTATTTAATTGCTCGTTTTGCAAGCGGATAAAATTACTTGGAATGTACCTGTACCAAACAGAGGTTATAAATTAATGAAAATGATACTTTAGTTTCTTAAGCTTATTCAGCGCTACATAATATTTCAATTGGTATACGCCTAAATAGTATTTCAGTCGATTTAAACGTAAAAAATCAGAAACCAAAGATTCGTATTATATCTTAAACAAATAAACTGTAGCATAAAATAACAAAACAAAGGGTACTTATTTAAGTTTCTTGACATAAACCATAAGCTACCTCTCAGGAGTTAAGCTAGCTGTTGCAGTCTTCGACATCGTTACGGGTTTACTATCAATAGCAGTAATATCATAGAAATGTAATATTTTATGCTTTAAAATGTAAAATTTGTCAAAGATGTGATAGGTATTAATTGATAATTCTTAAAGCATTGAGAAACTAATGACGAATTCATTTTAAATATCATAAGTAAAATCTTTGAATTATAAATTAGAATAGGATTTATTAAAACACGATACAGAATAAATAAAACATGGAATAAATTCAAATGATACTGTGCAACAGACCTTACAAATAGTTGCATAAAATTTATAACTTTTAAAGCCACCGGTTGGTTCGACAACGGTCGAACCAAACCAAGCGCATCGTAGTGCTCTAGCCTGGATAGATTGCTGCTAGGTTTCTGTATAATATTGTTTATTTCCTAGGTTTAAAAGAACACTTGAAGTATTGGAAATTCTTCATCTTCCGTCCAGCGTGGGGAAGATCCAAATCTGCTAACAAATTCTTTAACGATATACTTACAAGACTTTATACCCTTTATACCTCACTCATATGTAGGCCTGTATAGCCAGAGATTTATGAAACACCCACATTGGGGCCAAGCCGTCAACCGGCCACTTTAGGAATTAAACATGGCAAAATAGAAAGTATTTTGAAAGGGAAATGTAGTTAAGAAGGGCAGGCAATGGAAGGAAAGGAATTGCTTAAACTGATGGATTGGGAAGTATACTATCTATAGCTCGAGCAGGTCAAGTTAGCATAGATACCCTGTCACCCTCCGGATGTCTTAATAAAAGCTGTTCCCGGATCCTTCCTATTTCAGGCGCAGCACGGCACACCGTGTGGTTTTTGTCGGTTCGATTCCGACACACCACCCCACCGAAAACCCTGGTGAGTTGACGGCCCGAAGGGGTTTCCAATCCCACAAAAAAAAAGGAACCCTGTCCCTCGAATCGCGATCAATTCACAGATGAATCATGAGAACTTAAGTATAATATTGAGTACCCGGGGTATACCGGGATGGCGAGAAGGTGGAAGAGTAAACGCTCCATCCGAAACGAGCTACGAAAAAAAAGGGCAGGCCAAAATCTAGACCACTTCGTGCCTACTAGTGGTAAACCTCCTTAGGAAGGACAGTAGACATCTCTGTTCCGACGATGGTTTAATATTTCAAAAATATCAAATTCATAATGTGTACCAAATTTCTGCAACAGAGATTCCATAAGTACTTAATTAATTTTCACTTCTTTATTTTTCAATACTCCGTTGGGTTTCTTATTCAAAAGGATAGTTATAAATCGACATGGTTTAAAGCAATTAACCCTAAATGTGTTTCCTTAAGTGACTGCAATTAAATAAATGTGAATAGTGTGCGTGACGATTGACGGTGCTTATAACTGTACGTACCTTCTGGTTGGAGCATACCTACTGTAAATGTTCTACTATTTCTACCTTAATCCTTACACAGGCCACGTATAATCTTGCATGATGTACTGCAGTCAGCTTTGGGATAGCTCTAACCAAATATCAAATAAAAACTTTGGAGAACCAGTATTCTTATAAACAACGTTATGCTCACGAATAAGAAATTACATACTCTTCAGCATCGTCGTAAAGTCGCCTGCTTATCGGTTTTTGATAGGATTCACTTTGGTGTGCAAAAATTCTCTTCGAATTAATTGAACCTTTACCGTTCCTTTATCGAACTACTAGACGCAAACAGACGTTACACTCTTTCATTTTCGACACACCAAGAACTGCTCTTTTTTGGTTCGAGTCACCAAAGTCTGGAATGAACTGCCTGCCTCTATTTTTTCATACAAATATAGCCCTGGAATGTTCAAGAGTCAAGTGAATAGGTTTCCCTTGGATCGGCGTGTCCCATCTTCGTATTCATTGTCAGTTTATCAGGTGAGATTTAATGTAAGACAAACTGATCCGATTAATTAATAAACAAAACACAACATTCATAGAAATAACGTCGATTGAGAAACTTGCACTATTGATTTACATTTTTTAAACTCGGTGTTCAAATAACTTATTGTTTATACCGGCAAACAATATTTAAACGTCTGCTTATGAAACAATACAAAAATGAAAGGAAAATTGTCATCTTCCGTCTATCATATTTTATCATTTCTCTAAGACTACTTTTTAACAACAGATTTCTCTCAGAATCAAAGCTTAGAGCTAGGGACCCATCCCGCATATAGTCTAGTTCTGGCACCATACAAATTCTTTATTTTCCCAAAAATTAAAGATTTGATGCGAGGTATGACATTTAGGGGCCGGAAGAGGCCGTGATGGCTTTCAACCAGCACGTGAAAAACATGCCCTTAGACCAATGATCCTCATGTTTTCAAAAATGGCTTTACCGAATGAAAAAGTGTTTAAAATGTAATGAAGAATACTTCGAAAAGCAGTAAATATATTTCTTTACATGTAAATTGTTATATTAATGAATTACGCAAAACTTGTGTACCCCACGTAATAACACAGTATCTAACGAGTGTTAATAACTCTTTATTACTTTTAATACAATAAAGCAATCAGGAAAAAATATCGACATTTTTATCTGTAGATACTTTTTAAAAGTTTAACAGTTAATGTCTGTTCGTGAATCGAGTAAAATATAATACAAATGCCCTTGAAATCTGAAATAGATAAAACTTCCGTTTAGAATTGGGTCTGACCTTTTTTATAGATAACAGGATGAGGATGGGTAAGTATCCAAGGTTTTTTCATAGCTACCTACCGTAATTTGCCAATCGAATGAGCTGACGGTTTCTGACAAAACTTGTCGACAGTTCGTATGTTTTCGTATTTTATGTTCATGACAGCGAATACAATGTAGAAATTCATTGGATATTTTATACTTTACAATTAAAATCTTTTCACTATATTTATCGGGTGCAAATTTACTGAGGACACAATAAGTGTGCTGTTGGAATTGAAATTCCCAAACCGACGCTGTAGTCGGGTATTGATAATACCCATCGGTATTGTCTATGAAACAATTCAAGGGCTACTGAGCATGCTTCATATTCGGTTATCCCGCCATTTCATATCTCACTATTATTCTAATACTAAATGTTCCCTGCGCGGTTTCGCTCGCGTGTACATATTCATATATTTTGAGCGGAACCCTAATTCTTTTTCCAAAATTAAAAGTAGTCTAAGTTACTCCTTATAACACCAGCTATCTGCCAGTGAAATTCCCGTGGAAATTGGTGCACCTGTTTCGGAGATTAGCCGGAACAAACAAACAGACAGAAAAACAAAGATTTTAAAACCTTGTTTTGGTAAATGGCCTGTTGGTATAGTGGTTAGTGATCCTGACCGCTATGCTTATAGGTCGTGGGTTCGATTCCCACCTGAGTCTGGGTGTTCTTTGTGTCCGTTGTTTCTATGTTTGTAAAGTCCCCTGCGACACAGGAGTAATTCCTAATACGGGAGTTGTCTTTTTTAAAGAAGAAAAAAAAAAAATGTACCGTGTAAACATGCATTCATTAAAATGCTGTTATTATAACAATACAAACAGAGACTCCAATTTTATTTATTTCTATAGATTCTCCTGCTGACACAACTATATAAATGGTTGATTAAAGAATTGTTTTTTTTAGTCAATAGTACAATAAAATAATGTAGATATATTTAGGTTGCAAGTTTGATTACTGCTTCAGAGAATTCAAATAATGGTTTAATAAAAAAATATTGTTTAACACCTCACTCAGTATGTGTGTTGCGGTTTAATTTGTATGTACGTCACATAAACTCTCGTTACGTTCAATAAAATATCCCGTGGCTTGTATTCACAATGACCTATCTTGTTAAACTTTTTAATTAATTCAGAATTGTGGTTTTCCGAATGAGGTCATTTCTTATCTCAGTACGAAAATTTTAACAACAAAGATTAAAATTTTATGTTTAAACGTAAAACGTAAGATATCAATCTACTTACTGGCTTAAACGTTTTTGGCAACGTCTTTTACATCTTAAAAATACAATTCCTTGTAAAAAAAGATACGTAATGCAGAAAGAGGTTAGGAAATTGAAAATTGTGCCGCGAAATATAACCCCATTACTAAGGAAATGAGCTACGTGAGTATGTTTTAGAATTTTGCCTCCCCGTTGGCTCGCGGCGATGCAAAGTCAACCAAGTAACTTTACCTGCGAGACTCTGTTTTTAAACAATAAGGAAGATTATCCTTAAAATATAAGTACGTTTTAGATGATAAATTGGTTTATCGAAATTTTATGTAACAATAAATGTCTTATTTTTTGTGACATTGGTGTAACCTTCACCTTTTCGTTTCTGTTTCCTGATTTGTCGATTCTTTTATTTCCGGTACGCTCTGTTCTAATTGGGTAAAGATTCTTTACTGCTTTCTGTCTTATGCGGAAATAGGGTGGGAAGGGATCTGCTTCAAACAATTCATTTCTTCAAACAACCAGTCTTAGCGTTGTGTGTTTCTTTTATTTGTTTCAGTTAAATTATTATTTGTACAGTATTGTTTGTAGTCAGAGGTGCCATAAGATACATCATCAGATCATGATAGGTTAGTATAAATATCTTTGTATATCATTTTGTGAATCTTCATTCATCTTTATTTTTTATAACGATAGTAGAATAGAAAAATAAATCTATGGGATTGATATTAGTCACGAGACTAAGTGCAAAGAACTTTGAAACGTACACTTTGTGGACAAGTGTACTATCGCTTTATTCTAATAATAATAAATGAAACTCAGTAAGGTGTGGTCTACTGAAAATTCATACTTACTAACATACTGAAGAGATTTATCTAGTTTCACTGTTGATATGAGTCTACATAAAAAAATCAAAGATTTTATTATATTTAATTTTGTAATTTGGCTTCATCTGATCACTTGGATCAGATGAAGCCAAATTACAAAATTAAAATGTTTGAGTACTTTACATGAATAACCCATGTACAGGTACTAACTACTTTACATGAATATCCCATACACAGGCACACATGCTAAGGTACTGTTATTCTACTAACAGATAAACCTGTTGATCTTTGGTTTTTTTTGTAAGTTGAGTTACAAATGCGCCCAAACAGTATATGAAGGTGTTGATACGCCATTAAATTTTTCAACTGATTTCAAAATAAGTACAAGGATAAGAAATATCGTTATTTTAATTATTATAACAATTTCTTTGTTTCTATAAATTTCAAGATAACCGTTTGAAGCGGATTGTATCGCGTTGTACTTTGTTATAAACAAATGTATATAATGGAACGGGATTCGATTAAGTAGGTATCTGTTACCGGTCGTATTCGCAATTAGGTGTGTCACGTTCTAATGCTATTAAAGTGTAAATTTACCGTGAATTTCTATTAGTTTGCATATATTGATAGGTGGTTATACTATGGTAATGTGTTGGGATTAAGTTAATCTAGTTCTGGGAATGTTTTGCTTTAAAGTTGCCTCTATTTGTACAGGGTAGGAGTACCTATTTGGTTTCATACCTATTTTAGCTTTAACACTGATACGATAAGATAACATAGATATATTGTTTAATTACGAGTTGGTTGTTCCGATATAGGATAGGATGAGATAAGGTTTTGCGCCTTAAGTGACATAGTACTAAAAGTTTTTGTACCAAAACAATGCGATGAGGAGGGGATCGGCAGGTACTGCCTGTATTGGATGCAGGAATACCGGGACGGCTCGCCGCACAGTGGGCAGAGAATCGCATTTCATAGACATAGAAATCGGTATAGTATTGGTTTTTATGCTTGAAATCGGTGAGGGGCCTTTAGATTACGTAATACAAGGCAATAATTTTCAGTTACATGCGATTTCTGAAAAGTTATGAAATTAAAACGAAAAAAATTTATGAAGAAAAAATTAATTTCTTTTTCTCATCTCTCGAGCGAGTGACCCTAATATTCTCTGGTAGGATGATTCTACATATGTTTTACATTTATACACTTATCACATATTAGGGGCACGTGTTAGATTTCTAGTAAAAAAATACATAGGTATGTACATAATTATATATTTATTTTAAATTTCTCGTTAAACTGGGTTCGTTTTACTTTGATCTGAATGTCATAAACATTCTCAGTAACTCAACAGCGTACATGACACCCAACATCATCCCAATTCCATTCCCGCTCAATGTAGTTCCTTTTCTTATATTTTGAAGTAAACTGACTACAAAAATGTTTCTTTGCAATATTAGTATAACTTAATTTGGTATTTCTAAAATATTATTAAATAAAAGTAGCAGTTAGCAATTAATTACAATGAACTATTTGCTAAACTTAAGTTCACGTTTCTATCTGAGTAACTGTGCAAAAGTAACAATAATATTAAATAGAAAATGCTTTTAGATCCATCTACTTCACATTGTAATGTTATTTAAATAATGGAGTCCTTATCACCCATATGCCTATCTGTCTATCTGTCCGCCCATCTATCAAAGCCTTTTTATTCCAATCCATTTGTAGATAGAATACAAAAAATTACAAATTTAATATTCATTGTTTACCTACCTACCTACCTTGTGTCTTTTTCTCTAATTCAACAATAAATAATTCGGTTTGAAATAGAGAAAGGACATACTCAATCCTAGTCCTAAATCTTTTTACTTACTGACGAAGTACTACATACATCGTTCAAGTGGCACCAATTACCGATAGTATATAAATAAGTTAATATGTTTCCGCAGGCGTCTTTTGGAAGTAACTTTTTATTATATGTATTTACAAATTACATTATCCTTAGTTATAAGTTTCCCCGAGAAATAAATTAATTACTAATGACTTAAGGTCCCAATCGCTCGGTCGAGAACTTATTGATGGCTAATCCACATAAATTATTGCCTGAACTCGACATCGGACCTTGGAAATATATACGTCCATACTGGGTTGAAACCAAGAAAGCGCGTCCCTTTTTAATATTATCTTTTAACAAAAATTGACCAAGAACTATTAAATATACTTTTGCTTTACTTTTAAAGCCTTAGTTTGGACTACTAAGATAGCAAATACTAATTTCTTGCTATAATATACCTCGATCACAACGAATGCTAGGTTTATAAACGAAACACAATTTCATATACCATAATACAAAATCTTTAATTAGCTGGAAAAGTACTTTCACTTTAACACAAAAAATTCTTAAGATAATCCCATCTATGAGAGGAAAAAAGATGAAAGAAAGATTTATTCCGTTGGAATAATCTTGGCTTAGAAAAACGAATGCTCAGGTGTTACCATCCACTAAAGCTTATCGTATTACAATTGTAATTAAATAATTAATTAGTAATATTGTAGGCACATGACATCGGTTGAACATAAAACAATCGACTGCGTCATCGCAAAACACTCATTTACATGCTTCTGACGGTAAATACAACAAACAATACCATTTAAACCGATAATTAATAAATTTTAATCATTCTGTTTAGTCATTTCCCAATTTATGTCACAATATTTAAATCGTAGCAATTTAATTGAAACTCAGTGTTTCATAAAATTACCTATTGTTCATACTGTTCGCCTGTAATACTGTAAGCGTTTCATGGTGCGCCGCAACAGATCGCCCTAATGAGAAAAGTTGGATAGCCTTCGTGAGCCTCAGAAACAATGCCGACACCCAACAATTTCCTGACACTGGACAATCAATTCAAAAGCTTTTTACAACGGCCTCCTCCACTTTTCTCGCCCCCTTTCGAGTTTCAGCAACTTGCTTGTTTTCGACGTTTACGCTTTAAAAAAACTGGAAATAATTTATTACGCTTTGATTGTTCCGTTCAAAGTAATAAGAGGAAAAAACAGTTATGTAGAGAGTTTTCGTGACTCGATTAGGCGCGCAGATAAATGTACAGTGAGCACTTTGATTTGTAACTCTTTGGTTTTGACAGCTCTTAGTAGTCAGGAATCTTTAGTTATATTGAACATTCTAGTTGTATATAACTAGCACTTTGAAGTTACAAACTTATAACACTGGAAGACAATTCAATTTGAATTTTCGTGTATTGATAACCTTGGAGTTTATAGAACTGTACGTAATTGAGCATACAGATAATACAGATGTTAGGCATTTTCATATTTTCTGATATTGATTAATAGTTCAATAAGAATTGATACATAATGTACTCGTATGTGTGTGTATATACCATATGTTAGATGTCACACAAATACCTCTGTATTATTTGAAAACTAGTTCTATAATTTTATTTTAAAGTGAAGTAGAAAACTACTAACCGTAGAACTACTACAACTGTTACTTACTAAATTATTAGTTGTATCAGTGACTGAGAGTAAAGACTTATACGGGAAAAAGTGGGCTGTGATACACTCCTGTGCAGATTTGTTTAGCTCAGTCCTATACAGCCACACTTTTACTGTAAAAGTTCAATTTGGATTCTGTACAAACTTATCTGGTAAGATTTAAATGTGTCATAAACAGTGGTCGGCGTAGGTAATGCCATTTGGTGGGATTCGTCCATCGTGGCATAACGTGGACATACCCTCTCATCTCAAAATCCCCGGATTCTAAAGTCACAATCGTGTAAATCTAAACTAATACTAGCTTGTATTTTGCAAAAAAACCATCCCTAACCGGGATAAAACGTTATCTCTCTAGTTGGGGTACCTAAGCAATAGACATTTACAACATTGCATTAAATCTGTTGAGTGGTTTCGGAGATTAGCGCGAATGAACATCACACATCACATGGTATTTTTAAATATTCAGATTAAAAAGCTAAAAATCTTATTGCGTTAGATAGCACCAGTGTTGCGCAAATTTTAATTGTAAAGGCAAGGGATTAAAAACCTTAGAGTAGGAAGGTCAAACATGCCGACGCTCTTTATTGTCATTTTATAATACATAGGCGGCAGGGATTTAAAAATCTATAGGTACACAAAACGTATCGATTCCTTTTGTTCCATTATCTAAGTAAAGCGGCGCGCTTTGGCAATTTTGTGCTATTGTTTATTTATACATTGTACTAATTAGGTAAATATGTGTATACTTAGTTCAGTTCGCACTCCTCAATTCTCCACTTTGTGACTATCATATTATTTATTCGTTTCAAACACACCTAATAATATGTAAATAAAATAGAATCATTATATAACTTTAACAAAAAACTAATAAATACATCAAAGCGGGAGTTCTACTCTTGCATTTAAAATAATGAAACCTTTCGATTTTTTTTATAAAAATTCTTACGAAACTGTGACCCGATAAGATTTTTTTATCAATTAGTAGGTAGTATTGATTTTTATTAATGTACGTAAAAACAATTTTAATATTTTAATGCTTTTAATTGATTTCGGTAAAGCTAAGTAAGTTAATTGTTAGTTTTAATTGTTTCATAGAACAATTTAAAAAGTTAATTGCAAATTATTTTGATTGCGAGTTACGATTAACATACGTTAATCCTAATAATTTAATTGGAATATACAATTAATTGTTTAATTGCAATTACCGAGTCTTTTATTAGTCAATTAACGAGTCGATTGAAAAATTTAATGATTAACGCCCAACACTAGGTGGCACGTTACCCATTATCAATATTAATTATAATTAGTATAAGACTCGTGCAAAAGTTCGATACTATGACGTATTGTAACACATCTACTCTCGAAGCGTCGATACGACGTGACCATGCGTTGCGAAAGAGACACCATGTCACTGTTTCTTTTTTTATGCGAGTGATGCAGAACTTGTCTTATATGTATACCCACCCTTCCAACTAGGTACTCAATCTTGTTCTTATTTTCATTGAGTGCACACACGCTGCTATTTTGAGTGACTCTGAATAGCGACCCTGGCTTGTTTTACGAATTTTGGGCTAACTTTTTTCAATAACTTGACTTGTTTTTACTGGATTTCAAGTTGCTGCTGTGATTGGATTAAAGTTATTTATTTTAATTCAAAAAATGAGGAAATATGTGATTCTGAAAAACAAATAGAATAAATTTACCTACTTAAATAGTAATTATATTTTCATAAAATAAACGTAGTACAGCCATTAATATCTTATCGCTTTTATATTATATTTTGTGTAATATACTAATTATTTTTATTTAATTTGTGTTAAATTTTAGATAATTTATATGTTGTCAAATGGTACTTTTTGTTAAGTAAATATTGATTATTTTTTTGATTTATTGGTATATCGCTAACCCCTAAAATCCTCAACACTCTTTTTATTTTATTAATTTACGTACACGGTGTACAGTGTAAAACAGTTCACAAAGATGAAAATTAAAACCGCACCTTGTACCTATAATTAAAAAAATAAATTTCTTAGAACTCGATAATTTTAAAATGCAGGAATCTCGGGGTATAGCCATGTTAACATAACATTTGAGGTTATTCATCCTAAATGGTACTACCTATGCCGACCACTGGTCATAAAACATAAACATAAATAAAAATTCACCGGCATCGACTGGATTTGCCGTTTGCCTTGACCATCAAGGTTCTATTCGGGAAGGTTAGGGATTTTACAATTATGGTTCCATGCCAAAGCACCATGGACCGAACATCCTCTTTCTATCAGTACATAGACGCTAAGTACAACCGGTTCACCCCTTCATTACTATGGAACCAATATATTGAGTCCATAAAAACAAAGCAAACAAAGTCCATAAATAAAAGCAAAGGTAACTGGCATATTTAATTAGGCACACAAATTTTACAATTCTTCTTCGTCTTCTTCGTCGCTTACGAACATAATCATAAATTTAAAACTTAAACAACTCCCGTCACCCAAGTAACCTTTCAAACAAAAACAGATACACAGATACACAGACACACACACAAATACAAATGTTGCAATTATAAAGATACATTTTTTATCCGACGTTACACCTACATCTTTTTTTTTAGATTTGAGTGTGAATCCTAAACATTATGATGTCTTCGTCATACATGCTTAACGGTTTGTTTTTTAAACTTATTTATGTTTCTATTGCCTTTTTCTTCGCTCTGCGGGGAATATTATAGAGGAGTTTGTTTTCTTGTTTACAAAAGACCATACAGAGTGCCGTGTTCGCCTTTGTTCCCTTAATTACATTGTTATTTTCGTACCGCACCTGTCGTCGTCAAATGCTTCTGAGAAATTTTCACATTATAAGCTTGAAAACTTATTTTTAAGTTAATCTATTAAAAAGAACAATTACAAACTTCGACCACTTTTTATACCTAGTGTTTTATGTAAATTTAAATTGATATGACGATGTCTAAGTGAAGAAGAATTAAGAAATTAAACAAGATAATAGAAGCTAAAAAATTAATTACGACGGGAGAAAAGATACCCACTTGATGCCTCTAATTTATTATATTAAAGCAATCAAGCTGCAAAGAGCTCTTAAGCTATGTATTAAAACATTAAAACCAATGTTCAAATGTGGAAACTACAAGAAGTTGTAAGGAAACTTGAAAAATAAGTACTTTTTATTATTTCTTTCAGTAAAAAGCTGACAAGACAACATGCTCCATATACTAACTTTTAAACTTTCGCGTTCCATGATATAATTATGTATTTATACGGGAATTAACGCGATCACGAAAAGGTATTACACACCTCTGAATTGCCTGACGTTTCGACCAGATTGCACTGGCCGTGGTCACAGGCTGACTGACTCAGCAGTGCACGCCCTCCGTCGTCGAGATTGTGAGGTAGAAGGTTCTTCATCCACCCGCACATTTTCGATGTTTTGATTTCGCCATGTACCGTCACATACTATACTAACAGTGTCCCTATTCTCTGGTATTCACCCGACTGCGCATAAAAGTGAGGTGACATGTTTTTTATCACTGGATTCCACGCTGTTGATAATTTGAAACCATCTTCCCTATTGAAAGTTTTGTGCTTTTTAATTTCAATCGCTTCACGTACAACTCTTGAGTAAAAGTGACGTTCCGTGGAGAGGACTTGCGTACGGTGAAACTCAATCCAGTGATTGGTGCCCGCTTCGAGTGCATGTTCTCCAATCGCTGATTTGCTGATCTGTCAGTTCTTCACAGCAGCAATGTGTTCTTTGACCCTTTCAGCAATAGTCCGTTTTGTTTAGTTTGTCCAAACAAAGCGGACTATTGCTGAAAGGGTCAATGAACACATTTTATTCAAGAGTTGTTTGGTTTGTCATGTCACGGGATCGGGACTTACGCGGATGAAACCGCGGGGCGCTGCTAGTGGAATATATGATGGCAGTCATGCTTCGGCAAGTATGGGCTGGTAACACTGGAGTGATAGGCCTCACAGAAAACTGTTTCGCCGATTGACTGACCTTACTCACTCTGCGATCGGTGGCCCTAACTCTCCTCCCCGCCTTCCCCTACTCGCTCCTTAAAGACCAGCAACGCACTTGTGACTCTTGAGTTGCAGTTGTCCACGCATGACGGCAAGAGACTACCACCGTAGTCACTTACCATCACGGTGACCCGTCATTTGCCTCATAACACGTAAAAAAATTCACTACCCTTAGATGAGCTCACCACGTGTGGATCACGAGATAACTGAGTTATCTTCCGTTCTCAGATCCTTTCGCCGTAATAAAGCGGTAACTGCTACCCTTTTCATACCAAATCTCGCCAACGTTATTCCTCGTGTCCAACCGAAGTTCGGTCCGAACGTCCATAAATTATATATAATACGGACTTATCACCCTGTGGGCGGTATTCTTGATTATCACCATAGTGGCTTAAAGATTAAACAATTTTCATTTATCTGACCTCAATAGCATTTCCATCAATCAAAAAAAAATACGCAATACCTACAAACGGATACTCTTTAGAAATAAATACTATCAAATTACTCTAAACCTTGTTAATTACTAGATTACATTATTAGTCTGATCCAATCACGTTTATCTAAGATTAATTTTAATTTATTTATCACATTATTTTGAAATTTATTAATGCAATAGATTTGACGAAGATAACGTTAGTTTAATATAAATGAAGCAATAAAAATGTATGTCTATAATAGACAATGGTATCAGCAGTGAGCAGCATGCGTGTCTTCGTATTCTTAGCCCTATTGGGTACCGCTATTGGTAAGATATTTTTATATCAACTACTCGGATTCGTATCAACTAAGTGTCGTTATTATAATTGTAAAATCATAGTCAACGTACCACTTTGTACATATAGCCTTACTCCTTATAACCCAATGAAATGAGAACCGCTCAGCTATAAATATTTACACGTGCACGTCCCACCTGATGCTAACGAACAAAGTATTCTGTAGGATAATAGTATTGCCCCACTCTCACTCAAGAAGATAATGTACTTTTACATTTTTTAGCCCCCGACGAAAAAAGGAGGTGTGTTATAAGTTTAACGTGTGTATCTATGTGTCTGTCTGTGGCATTGTAGTTCCTAAACGAATGGACCGATTTTGATTTAGTTCTCTTTACTTGAAAAGTGGCTTGATCGCGAATGCTTTTAGATATATTTTAAGAAAATCTGTTCAAAACTTTGAAGATAATCAGCTCTTTTCTAACCCTTGAACCTTTCAAGCCCATCCCTTATAAATTTCTACTGGTGTGATCGATTTGAAGTATTCTGTGATTTCAATGATACTAAAATAATTTGGTAACCTTGAACTGATGCTGCAGCATCATCTGGAATCAGCAGAACCACCGTGTTAGCCCATTAGAATAGTCTCAATGATTAGGTTATTGATATAAGATGTTTTTTTACTGATCTGGATTTTAGTGTTGATTTGGTGGTATTTTTAATTTATGCTTGTTAACAAATTGAATTCAATTACAGCGGTGCCCACAACCATCACCCGTATTGTTGGTGGTTCTCCGACGACAGTGGAGAACTACCCTTATATGGCTAATATGCAATACGAATGGTTTGGTGTAGGATTTCAGCAGGTTTGTGGCGGTGCGCTTATCACTAGGGATGCAATTCTTTCTGCTGCACATTGCTACGTGTGAGTTTAATCAGAATATATATCTTAAAGAAATAGTGACCCCAATACACAACAAGGGCAGGCTACATCATGGAGTAATTCATGTGAACAATTACTTTTGCGTGTATATAACTCTCACATTCTATAAAGTACTCACATGAAGTTCCCCAAAAGCGTTTATGATATAAATTGAACCAGTGAAAGAGTTTTAAAATTAAAACTCGAAACGTGATTAATAATTCTAGTCTACAACTTTTTTTATTTTTCTCATATAAAATCGTTTTTTTTTTGGGTCCGAAATCTATTTCCCAAATAGTTTACGGCAGTCGCTTAATCAATCTAAAAAATAAAGATTTCAAGCAACAATGGCAGGCTCATACATTTTTTTAGATATTTATTTTAATGTGCAATTAAGGAAGTTATAAGAAAGTTTTGTTGTAAAAACACACTACTACACATACGTGTATGGGACCTTTTCAAAATTGACCCGAATATTTAAAAATTAAATTATTAAAAAATAGTAAAATTGGGACTCTTTTTGAAATTGTTTAAAATAGTGGACGACCTGCTCAAAGTGTCGTTGCCATTAGATTAAAGAAATGAAAAATACCATGAGTTTGGGTCTATATTCACCGGTGGCGGTGTTATCATGAAATAGTGATGATGATGATGAAGGCTCTATTTGGAAAAGGGTGGTAATGAGATTACATAACTATTTGTAACACGGTTTTAATAACTTTGACAATATATTAATCTATTATCTTTGTTAAAAAAATGATTTCAAATAATTGATAAAATATGTTTTGAAACAAAGATGATTGACATTTTAATATTTTGATTAGTGGTGACCCAGTGTCATGGTGGCGCGTGCGACTTGGTACCTCGGAGAGGTCGTCTGGTGGCGTAATTCACAACGTTGCCAAAATTAACATCCACCCGCAGTACAATATCAAGCCTATGGATGCGGATGTGGCCATCCTTCGTCTGACTACAAAAGCGGTCTATTCAAGTACGATCGCCGCAGCTAGTATTGCTGGTGCCTACTACCATACAAGTGATGGCACTCCTGTCACTGCTATTGGCTGGGGCCACCTACAGGTAAATATTAAATAGCGTAACATAATCTTTCATACTTGTATCTTTAAACTTGTATCATAAACAGTGCCGTGTAGTTAATTTAATCTTACCAAGTTGCAGTGCCAAAGTCGTTATTGGCTAGTTTTAACTTGTGACAAGTAACCTTTGAAACGCTCATAATAAGGCCTCTAGTACAGTTCAGCAATTGATGTGAATAGAACCATCAAAATAGGTTACTTTACTATTTTTGGGTACCTAACTTTAATTATTAATACACTTATGTACAATACTAAACTATTAATATACCTACTTCTAAGTATCTATTGGATGATACATGTATTTAATGTAGATTCTATGAAATGTATTTTTTTCGAGTTAAACAAAATGGATAGTATAGAGATCTTGTACATTAATAAACACTTAAAAGTGGAAGTTTTAATGGTGGTCAATAACAGGGGGTTGGATTTTATTGTTCTTATATACAATTAAATAGTATACATAATGTACATGTACGTCCATTTTTATAAATATGTATAATAATATAGACTATGCTTGGTTACACACGGTACGGTACTATTATTATTCTGTGGTAAGGGTGTTGCTTACCTTACATGCCGTAATTGAAGATATAGTTTTGCAGCTCATGACAGGTAGTTTAGATTATTCCAGGTTTTGTGTATGACATATATGTAATGTTTTAATTTATCGGTTGAAGTAATAGACCACAAAATATAAAATACATCTGATTTTACATTATGGTTATCTTTAAAATGAACAAATATTTGAGGTAACCTCAAATATTTTTACTTTTTTTAGACTGGAGGGGTAGCTCCCAATCAGTTGCAACACGTCGAGCTTGATGTGATCAATCAGGAGCTATGTGCTGAACGCTATGCTTTTCTGAAGACACGCCCTGGTTTCTCAAGTTGGCCTGATGTCACACCTGGCATGATGTGCGCTGGTGTTTTAGATGTGGGTGGTAAAGATGCTTGTCAAGGAGATTCGGGGGGCCCAGTGTCCCATATCACTAATGATGGTCATGTGGTTGTTGGGGTTACTTCCTGGGGATACCGTTGTGCTGATCCTATTTATCCTGGTGTTGTCGCCCGTGTATCTTCATATAGCAACTGGATTGTAGCCTCCGCAGAAGCAAACTATTAATTTTAATTAATGTGTTTAGTGACAAAATATGCTATGGAAATAAATGTTTGATACCTGTAAGAAACGTCTTTTGACTAACGCAGGATATGGCTTGTCTATTCGATAACACCTTAATCACTTATTCCTGAATCCTTTTTCAACCGCACCTATATAAATAGATTTATTACTTAAAGAAGTTTAGTTATTTACATATTGATAAAACTTTTTCTATCATGAAATATATCAAGTTCCAACCTGTAAAAGTTATAGTTAATCATTTTATTAATAAGAAGATAGCTTTTCGGATTGGTAATAATCTTTATAGACACAAAGATAAGACAAAACGTTTAACAATCGACGAATAATAGACTACTAGATTTATGATAATATCACACGGTTTGTTAATTTAAATCACTTTCTTTGCAAAATATTATTTTGGTACCTATGAGTCATTTCAGTGTTTCTTTAATCGAAATAGGTAGGTAGTACTTCATTTTAACGATAAACTAGATCCTGACTGCCGCTAGAAACTAATGCCTATCATCAAATGGAAAATACTTCCTGAGCGAGATGTCCAAAATGTGTTTATCGTCGAAACAGGATACGCCTAAGTGATTCACACCGAATTTTTGGGTCATAAAAAAAATAATAATAGGGTTTATAACTGTTGCCGCTTATTCTTACAATCATCCGATTATTTGGCAATGGTAAATTAATTAGTAAGTGATCACAAAACGTAATTAATGTCGGTAACAAAATTGAAATTATGAATGTTATCAAACGTTTGACCGGAATGGTATCTTTAATAGCGATAACATTGTTATACAGAGAGACGACATTGACGAATATTTTGCAACAACCAACAAGTTTGTCACTTGCAAAATGTGATACAATCTTAAACTACGTTTACTACCCAAGTCTATCTCAAAGAGCGCGGAAGCACCCCTCACAAATATATGTGTTATTGCGTATCCGACAACGGAACCTGCAGTAGAATACTCTCGTTGGCAACTAAATAAGCACTCATGAAGCCAATCAAGTGATGACAGTTTCCAAATAATTAAACTAAGTTAACAGGCAGGGTTATAGGGTAAAAGAGGCAGGGCTATATTATATTATTATCATTCAGAATGCAGGTTAAGAAACTCATGGCCGTCAGATAACCCTCAGTCATTCCAAAAATTCGCATTGTTACCATCACTAAATAAGCGATTACAATGCCTTGTAGTATCCCGGGTTCTGTAGCTCCGAGTAAAATTTTATGAAAAACAATTTGGTTTTAAATATAGGAAAATGACTGACGGAAAATCGCCAATTAACGCTTGAATATGTAAGAGAAACTGTAAAAGTGTAAATAAGTGAATAAAATATGTGGTAATAATTTTCGGTAGAACTTCGACATGCGTTCTATAGTAATTGTGCCTTTCTTATTTTTTATTTTTACTAATATTATGAAGTCGAAAGTTTGTGAGGATGGATTAGCAGTCTGGAATAGCACATAGGCTACTTTTTATCTCAAAAAAATGTACAATTCCTTTGGGATAGATTTCACTAAAATATCCACGCGAACGATGTGGCGGGCAACAGCTGGTAAAATATAACGGCATAATTAAACACAAACTTGGCCACCATGCAGTTGCGAAAGTGCTGATCCTGAGTACCTTATAGATCCGAGTTAGGCACTTATCTATGGAAATTATGATTTTCTTAAGGTACCGTTACCATCAGGATGCATTCTAACTGCATACTTATATACATATTCTGCTAAAAGCGCGCTGTTACTAATAAAATCTAACACTGGAGCATTCCTTGAGGATATAGAGAATGAAATAATTATTTGTGTTTAGTGTCTGATTGGAGTTACCGTAAGTTTTCAGTTTTCACACTGAACAAAGCTTTTCAATTATTTCTTAAAAGAAGCCTTAAATCACCTCTTTGTAAAATATGCAACTATCGAAATTACGGCCTCAGTTTATTATTTGGGATTGGTTTTAAAAATTAACTTCCCATTCGTTGAGCACATTCAAACAGAAAGTGAAAAAATCAAAAGAGAACTATTAAACCTTCATAAACATATCAACTGGAGTGGAGTGGAGTCATTAAGCACCTTACAATCACTATATCTACCACCATTACACATGGTTTGCAATATCATTATTATAACACTCACTTATTTCCTTATCAAGAATCAGGCCAAAAACCGAACTTTGCAACAAGATATATAAGTATATATACCATATCAAAATGTATTTCATCATCATCATCATCATCAGCTTATTACTCATGGCGTTTTGATAAACGCCATGAGTAGATACTCATATAACGCAATAAGCAGACACCGACTTCAAACATACCAGTAGATACCTGATGCCTTTATAGTGTAACCTATTATTTTAAAAGTGTCGCATGTATGTATGTATTGTGTATATATTTTTTCTTTTTTTTTAGTGCCCTATCTTAGTGTTTTTTGAATCGGTTTAATTTTTTTTTAAGTGTTTATCCAACTAGTCATATATCCGTGTCAAACGTGTATACCGTTCCGTGTCTAATATGGCTCATCTAGAACCCATAAAGTTTAATGAGTCTGTGGTGCCTTCTCTTTTTTGTCTCCCACTTAACTAAGCGCTCCAAAACGGTTTTGTTTAAATTTATTGTTTCCAAGTCCTTTGATTACGTGGGTCACTATAGCTGATCATGCTGTACAGGATTGACAACAGGGGGAAGCTATAGAGTAGTAAAAACCATTACAAAAGATATTTTAATTCTTAAAACAAATTTGTATGGTGTATAAAAATACAATAGTATTATTTTACTATAAAATAATACTATTGTATTATATTAAAAAGGTTGTTACTATTCTGATTAATTAACAGTTACTGCTGCTTAAATACACTCGCACATTTGCCGGATCCATCTTTAAAATAGATTTTCTTTTTGTTCCTTTAGAGTTTGAGCATATTTGTATAGTAATTAAATATACATAATAGGTCGGGGAAAAAGTCTTTTTGTATTTTGTATGTATAAAATTGAAGAAAAATCTCTTTGGTTGTACTATTTGTATCTGGCTCTGGGTCATTAAGAAAAAGAAAAATAAAAAAATATTTTCCCGTCATTTTTCAATTGTTTTTCTGCCTGTCAAAATGAGTAAATCTATAAAGAAATTCGACACATTCTGAAGATTTATTACAAAAAAGGGAAAAATGCAAATCAAGCCGCGAAAAACTTTTGTGATATTTATGGGACTTAATTCAGTGTCAGTAAGAGTAGCACAAAGTTCAAGCGTTTTCATACGGATAAAGTCAATGCTATTTTTATTCGTAGTTACGACATAGCTGAGGAACCAATGATGTTATAATAAAAAAAAAAATTGGTTGCCTGTAAAGTCGGTATACGGGCGAAAGTTTTACGTGACAACGACTTTGAGTGGTAAAATAATAACCATGCCCGAGTGGAAGGGACGCGTGCCTCTCACTCGCTCTCATTGTGAGCGCATAACGTGAGCGGAGCGTAACGCAGTTTCTTGAAGTGTCACCCGGCAAACCAATTTATAAGACGTTGTCACGTCAAAAGCATTGCGAGGAATTGAGGATTGACCACCAAACAGTTTAGACCCACTTGGAAAAGTTTGGCTATACAAAAAAACTCGATATTTGGGTGTCATACGAACTCACTGAAAGAAACCTAATGAATTGTGTAACTGATCACTGGTGATGAAAAGTGGATCACCTACGACAAGAGCGTGAGAAAAAGATCATAGTCAAAGGGAAGTCAAGCTCCATATAGACTGTAGCGAAACCCGCATTAACACGCAATAATGTGATGCTGTGTGTATGGTAGGATTGGAAATCGTTCATTATGAGCTTTTACCGCTTTGCAAAACCATCGATTCGGATCTCTACTGCCAACAATTAATGAGACTCAAGCAAGAAATTAAAAAAAACGGCCGGTATTGAAAAACAGGAAGTGGTCTTTCATCATGATAACGCCAGACCACATACATCTTTGGCCACTCAGCAAAAATTGAGAGAGCTTGGTTAGTAAGTGCTAATTAATCCACCATATAGTACTGACTTTGCACCCTCAGATTTTCACCTGTTTCGGTACTTTCAGAATTATTTGGGTAGTGTTAGGTTAACTTCAAGAGAGGACTGTCAAAACTGCTTGTCGCAGTTTATTAATGAAAAATCCGAAAATTTGTACAGCAACGGAAATATGTCACCACCTACAAGATGGCAACAAGTTATCGAACAAAATGGCACATATATATTATAATAAAATTAATTAAACTTTGAAAAATAATGTCTTTAATTTGTATATAAAATACGAAGAATTTTTTTCCCCGACCTTATATAAACATGTGCAAATGCAGTGTGAGGAAGTTTTCCATATTCAAAGGAAACATGTTTCCTATAAGTTGCTATACTTAGAGTAGACGTATAAACTATTCAGTTAATGTTTTATGAAAATTGAAAAGCTATGGTATAATTTTATTCTCGTGAATGCGTCAAGCTAATTTATAATTCGTCTACATACGAACGGATGACGCGACGTAGCGCTTGACGGCGTGAGTGAGCATCGTACTAACGTGCGGCTCGACCGGTGTGTGGCAGCCCACTGAATTTTGGCACATTCAGTCCGGTGTTTCCACCTATTTCTACCAAAGTATTTCCCCCAGGGGAAATAGATATCCATTTATTTCTACTACATTATCAGAACACCCACTATTAGTTATGTACAGTCATGTCGATATTCAACAGTCAGACAGTTCAATCTATCCAATTTTAATGTATACATAATGTCACCCCGCCGTGTACTTGTGGCTTTATGCTCACTCCTGGCCTGATATTACTTAAACGGATAAATTGGGAAGTGTAAGTAATAGCTCGAGAAAATCAGGGTCTCCTATAACTCGAACTGTCTATTGCTGGGAAGACCGCGCCCTCTAACGTCAAGTTAGTTTCATCACTAAGTATCATTATTTGGGATATAATATTTAGAAATGATGCACTTCTTTTTTCATAACATAGTGCTTAGTTAGTTCATATGTATCGCATAGCCGAGATAAGCAACTGCAACAGACTACTGAAAGCAAACGCAAGATAACATTTTTGGTTCGTACCTACATACGGTTAGTCAATCAATAAATGTTTAATGATTTTTCTAATCATTATACTAATTTTGTGTAGGTACTCTTTCTAGTGGTAGATAGAAATATTTATGTGTTAAGCTAGTTACATTACTGATAGGTCATTTAAGCAGGCAGTGGATATAATCCAATCAATTCTAAATTTATTTATATAAAAGACTAGCAGCACCCCGCGGTTTCACCCGCGTAAGTCCCGATCCCGTGGGAATATCGGGATAAAAAGTAGCCCATATGTTAATCCAGGTCTTCCGTTATCTACATACCAAGTTTCATCGCAATCGGTTTAGTAGTTTTGGCATAAAAGAGTAACAAACATCCATACACACATACATACATCCATATATCGTCACAAACTTTCACGTTTATAATATTAGTAGGATTTAATTCAAAACACACGTGCTAGCATACGAAGATTAAAGGAAATACTGTATACTTGTACTCTATCTCAATCTCGCGCAGGTTAAATCCTATTTATGAATTTTCTCACAAAATGTCACCGCAACAATAGATTTCTTTGTCAAAAATAATATTATTATGAAAATCTACTAAACCCTACGACGCTTTCTAAAACACTCTGAAATAGAAGTCTCAGTCTGTGATATTATATTGATATAATAGAATTCAGAAAGAAGTTGCTCAAGCTGTGGTTACATGGACAGAAACCATTACTAGAATTCGCAGTGTGCTGAAAATGGTGGCAAGAATAACACCTAACACCAGTGTTGATGAACGCGAAGGCTCAAAGTATGGTGGTTCATGAAGCAATTCTAGGCGCATATTATTCCGTTTTTATTTAATCGCCCTCATACCATCCGTTGCTAAGGAAAGCCGACAGGACTACGCAGGCGCCTGTCAATGTTGACTTTAATGTGTTTTGTATTATTTTAGACTGTTTTTCTATTTTCTGTAAATAATTATATTTTAGTGTTTATGAGCGCCAACAACAGTGGCAATGTGGCAGTGTGTTCAGGTCAACCCGCTGTGTCAATAAGCAACCTCGTGCGATGTCCTCTTTGTCCTCAGGACCGTTTTTTCAAAGGTGAGCGAGGCTTGAAAGTGCATTTCGGAAAAATTCACAGGTCCCAAAATGTACTTTCATGTCCCACTGTTCCTCCATCAGTCAGTGAAATTTCACCAAACACATCCCAAATCCCCTTTTGGCAAAAGTTAACACATTTAAAAAATTCCGTTCCTATTCTTAAAAGAGTTCCCCGAGGTGCAAGGCCTACTGTTGCTCATCATTTAGCCCATTGTGTAGGTCTTGTTGTCCGGGAGAATTCGATATCGGCCTGGGAACATTTGCTTACCTTCCCTTATAGAGTTTTATACATAAAAAAACATAATAGTACCCAAAAATCTTTGACAACCCAAATTAAAGAGAATTGCCTTAATACTACGACTTATTTCGATCCAAAATTATCATTTTCTTGTAATTATAAAAGCAACAATTTTACTTTCGTGGAAACAAAACTGAGGAAAGGTGACATAAGAGGGGCAGCTAGGTTGCTTTTTAGCAGCGACGTGGTAGCACCTTACTCGCCCGATACAATCTCGGGTTTGAAGAGTAAACATCCCACGCCTCAGGATGACCTCTCTTTCCCTGACGCACCTACCACTGATACCGAATATCTAAATATTACTACCAAGGACGTGTTTACAGCCGTCTGTTCCTTTCAGAGTGGATCTGCCGGCGGCCTCGACGGCTTGACACCGCAACATCTTAAAGATTTAGTGAGTTCAAGCGCCGGGGAGGCTGGTGATGTTCTCTTGAAGGAGCTGACGGCTTTAGTAAATCTTATGCTCTCCGGTAATGTGGATGATGGCATCATTGACGTCTTATATGGAGCCAACTTATGTGCTCTACGTAAGAACGATGGTGGCATTCGTCCGATTGCTGTAGGGTGTACCTGGCGGCGTATGGTGGCCAAAATTTGCTGCAAATATTACAGCGCTGAACTTGCAGCAAAATTCCAGCCAGTGCAACTTGGCTTTGGTTCAAAAGGTGGTTGTGAGGCTGCCATACACGCCCTTTCCACGTATCTTGGCAGTAACGAAGGGGAGGTAATCTTGAAGGTTGACCTGAGAAATGCCTTCAATTCTGTTAATAGGGACACTCTGTTGACCCAAGCAAAATTGGAAACCCCTAAAATTTATAAATTTCTTTGGCAATGTTATAGATATCCTACAAAATTAGTATACAAGGACAATCTTTTGGAATCGGCCGTTGGATGTCAGCAGGGTGACCCTCTGGGACCAGTTATCTTCAGTTTAGCGATACACCCCATTATTAATGAGATAAAATCAAAATTCAACATTTGGTACCTTGATGACGGAACCCTAGGAGGGGAAGTAGAGACAGTTTTACAAGATTTAACTTTCATAAAAAATAAATTTAAATCCATAGGCTTAGAACTAAATTCTGACAAATGCGAAATTTTTATTTGTGACAAAACAGACAGACACTCGACTGTACAGAAATTCAATTCATTGGCACCTAACATTAAAGTTTTAGAAAAAACGTCTCTCCGCCTTCTTGGAAGATGGTTTTCAATCTTTCATAGAAGACAAAATTAAAAATTTTGGTGATTTTTCGGATCGTTTACTTAAAATTAATGTCCATTCGGCTTTTACTATACTCCGTTTTTGTCTTTTCGTACCAAAATTTACTCATGCCCTTCGATCATCGCAACTTTGGAAACATTTAACACTTTTAGAAAAAATTGACAAAATTATTCAAAACACCGTTAGCAAAATTTTAAATGTGGCTTTGAACGACCGAGGCTGGCTCCAAGCATCCTTACCAGTTCGTTTGGGTGGTCTTGGCGTTCGCAAAATTTCAGATGTCAGCCTTCCAGCATTTTTGTCTTCGGTCCATGGCACAGAAGAGTTAACCAGGAAAATTCTAACAAACACACTGGTTAATTCTGAAGTGTCCTGCAAGACCGATGCCATAAATGCTTGGCAGATAGCTTGTCCCAATACTCTTTTACCTGTTAATCCATTCTCTCAGAGGCAATGGGACGCGCCGTTATGCACCTTACGAAGGAATTATTTAATTGACACCGCATCCAATGTTGCAGAGCGCGCTCGTTTGTTGGCTGTGGGAGAATGGGAATCAGGCCTATGGATTCAGGCACTTCCATCGCCCAACATAGGCACCTTGTTGGACGATAACACATTCCGCCTTGCCACTTGCCTTCGTTTAGGAGCTCCTTGTGTTTCTCCGCATCTTTGTCACTGTGGAGAAGCTGTCGACAGTCTCGGACACCATGGCCTTTCTTGTAGCAGAAGCGCAGGCCGTATATCTCGACACGCCAATCTTAATGACATAATCCGTCGTGCTCTTGTCACCGCCGGCGTGCCAGCCGTACGTGAACCTAGTGGTCTGGTACGAGACGATGGGAAGAGACCAGATGGTATGTCGTTACTGCCATGGAAGATGGGTAGGCCTTTGGTGTGGGACGCAACCTGCGTTGACACCCTCGCGCCATCACATCTTCCAAGTACAGCTGGTTGTGCTGGCGCTGCTGCTGCATCAGCAGAAAACCTCAAACGGCGTAAATACAATAATTTAGTTGGTAACTATGTTTTTGAGCCGTTTGGGGTCGAAACGCTTGGGTCATGGGGTCCGAGTGCTCGTTCCGTTTATAAGGAATTGGCTAAGCGACTGATCGACACTTCTCGTGACCAGAAGGCGGGCCTTTTTCTTGCACAGAGAATTAGCATTGCCATTCAACGTGGCAATGCTGCCAGCCTTCTGGGAACACTGCCAGTAGGCGACGATGTGGAGGAATTTTATGACGCATGCATGTAAATAGCCCATATACATTCAAAGTAAATTTATGCGTAGCACGCTACTTAAGTTTTGTCGTATGCAAACTAGATATCATAATATTGTGATTTGAAGCCATATCCATAATCTTTAAGTAATATTTAAAAAAAAAATTGTGGAGTGTGTGCAAGGAATCGTTCTTTCCGTTTTTAAATTAACTTCCTAAATGAAAATGGCGGGCTTCTCTTGTTATGACATTCGTGTAATTATTTTGTACAACTTTAAGCGTGTCTTGACTAAACAAAAATGTTTCGAATAAATTAGTAGTACACTGAGGGTGACTTGTCCGTCTCAGTTCGATCGCGGTAATTTTAAATTGTAGGATGATGCAAGGTCTGGTAGGCCGATAGAAGTGACTGAATGATGATTGAAAGAACACTGAAACTGTACGAAAATTATTGGAGGAAGACCGACGTGGGACATTTCGACAGATTGAAGAAACCCTCAAGTTAAGTGCATCAACTGTTCATCGGATGCTTCACGACCCTTCTGAAATACAGAAACTTGGTTCACTCCGGGTACCGTACTTAATGACTGATGCGCTGAAGGAGCAGCGTGTGACTTGGTCTCATGATTATGTTACAATAAATTTGTTTGATTGTTACATTTGATAAAACTTGGCTGTATTATTTCAACGTTCCTACTAAATCCCAGAGTAAAGTGTGGGTTTTTGAATGTGAACCACCGCCAACGTTTGTGAAAATGTCGCGATCCGTGAAAAAAAGAATGGTTGTTGAATTTTTTACTAAAAGAAGAATATTGGCTACGGTTGTGATTGGTAAAGGGAAGACTGTTACTGCTGCATGGTATACAGAGGATTGTTTACCTAAGTATTAGAAGCCTTAAAAATTGAACGACCAAACTAAAGACTCGATATTTGCTACTATTTGCACCAAGCTGGAATCAAATTGCTGGAACACCCTCCTTGTAGTCCGTATGTCGGTTCATGCGACTTTGCACTATTCCCGTATGTAAAAAAACAACTGAAGTTACGCTTAGAAGTTTTCAAGCGATGAGGAGTTTATAGGAGGTTTTGGGAAGATATGCGGCTGTGTTCCAGACGGATACTGGAGCCAAGCACCTGATTTACACGTATGAAGACCTGTATTTCTGCCAGTAGAGTGTCTTGGCTGGATATTTCAAAAATAACGATAAAACTTACGTAGCGCCCAAGTATAATGATATTGATTCAAATACTCGACGTACCTCAACGATAATATTTGTATACGTTTTCACTTAAGCACCATTTTGAAATTATCTATATATAGTATCTCAAGTATCTGAAGGTAACTAACTAAACCAACTAACGCTGTGATTACTTTGTATTGAGAAAATATAATTAATTTATGTTTTTGGGATCAATTAACTTTTGAGTATCGGTGTAGTGGCCAAAACTCCTTTGGCTCTTATTTGTTGCAAAAAATATGAAAATGCTTCTCATACTCTTTTATAGCCTGGTATATATTTCTCCAGTTAGGTGACTTGTTTTGCGCAGATATCAAGAGTTACTTAGCCATCTAAAAGTGACTTTTAACAGCGAAACTATAGTTTCAACAAAAAATATCTATAGAAACACAAAATTTCAAAACTGGAAAACTATTTGAATCAAATTCAAAGGGCGTTTCTTGATTAACAAAACCAAAGATGACAAATATAGATTTGATTTGTCAGTTTCATCTTTCCGAGACCATCCCTTATCAAAGTGACTCTGTCCTGTCGCTGTCGTACATTTTTTCTGGCTCACTGGATTACCTTTAAATATGTATAAGCGTTGTTAGACATACACGCCTAACAGTTTGGCCCTACAGTTTATGTTTACTTATATTTTTATATCTGTATAGATTAGCATTATATGAGTTCAACTTTAAATTCTTGTAAATCCTATAAACCTTTTTATGTCCCAAAAAGATCTGCGCACTGCACTTTAGACAGCGAACTCGTGTTGTATTCGTAGATTTGTAAAAAAACTCAACCGGGGTTTTCGGTGGGGCGGTGTGTCGGAATCGAGCCAACTAAAACCACACGGTGTGCCGTATTACGCCTTAAGTAGGAGGGATCCGGGAACAGCTTTTATTAGTCTTAATGTCTATCCAGAACCCTCGTAGCGCCTGCCCGCAAAAGCGCGGGCACCACCTTCGGGTAACAATCTCTCAGTTAGGCGACATCCGAGGAGGTCATCCTCCCGGACCCTTTCCGCCGCCTCCTTCTGTGAGATGACTTCCTCACAGAAGGTCGCGACCGCGGCAAAATTCCTGTCGCTACCGGCCATGGAGCGTATGACGGCCGGTAGCGAAAGATCCTCTCCGATGACTGCAGTGAGGGCCCTGCGCTCCGTTGCCCAAGCAGAGCAGACCGCTAGCGTGTGCTGAGCCGAGTCCTCACTGCAATCGCAGTGGTGACAGGCGGGACTCAATTCCCTCCTAGCGACCGAGTGCAGGTACTTTCCGAAGCAGCCGTGCCCGGCTCGGCTCGGCAAGGAAAGGGTCCCGTGCTGTCGCCCTGCCCACTCGACGATGACCGGCTGGAGCGCTTCCACGGTGGCAAAGCCAGCATGTGGAGCCTGGAGGCTCCACATGCTGGCTTTGCCGGGACGACCAACGAGCCGTGGTGGCTCGGCGAACGGCCTCACGCCATTCGCGTACCTCTTCGGGCGGGGGCCGACTGCCGCTTCCCACCCGGAACTCGGCCGTTCGCCGATATACTTCGGCGAGCACTTCCGCCTCCAAATCCCATGGGCGAGTCCCGGCCAATGCGCACGCCGCCTCCGTCGACACGGTGCGGTATCCGCGTATGGCTCTAACCGCCATAACCCTCTGAGGGCGCCAGAGGCGCGCCCTATTCTGGGCAGTCAGAGCCTCCGCCCACACCAGTGCACCGTAAAGTGCCATTGACCGGACAACCCCCGTGTAGAGCCGTCTCGTAGCGACGCTGGGTCCGCCTAAATTGGGAAAGAGTCGCCCAAGGGCGGACGCAGCGCCGACCAGCCTGGGGGCAAGCTGCTGGAAGTGCTCGTCGAAGCGCCACCTTCCGTCAAGGATCAGGCCCAGATATTTTATGTGGGCCTGAACCGGTACGAGGAACGAGTTGACTTCAATGGAGGCGCCAGGGGGTGGACCACGACGGGGCCCGTGAAATAAAAGGGCCTCCGTCTTATCCAGGGCCACCCGCAAGTCCAGCGCCTCAATGTGCCCGACCACTAGAGATACCCCCATGGTAGCCAGGCGCGCCGCCTCTTGAAAGTTCAACCCCCGGGCCGTGACTAATGTATCATCGGCGTAACAGATTACGCCCAGCCCGGGGGGGAGGTCTCCTCGAAGGGCCCAGTCATACCCCATGTTCCACAGGAGTGGTCCAAGGACAGACCCCTGTGAAACACCGCACGACATGGGCCGAACTTAAATTTCCCTCTCGGTCCTCGTACATGACGGTACGCTCCTCTAAATAGTCTGCCACTAGCCGCTTCAGGTACTCTGGCACCCCGTGATAATGGAGTGCTTCCCTGATGCAGCTGAATGACAGAGTAATGACCACCCCTAGTGCAACGTTAACTATTCATAATTCTTCTTTTTTAGGGGTCCGTACCCAAAGGGTAAACGAGACCGTATTACTAAGACTCCGCGGCTGTCCGTCCGTCTGTCTGTCCGTCTGTCACTGAGGCTGTATCTCATGATCCGTAATAGGTAGACAGTTGAAATTTTAACAGAATGTGTATATCTGTTGCCGCTATAAAAACAAGTAATAAAAATAAATTAAAAATTAAAGAGGGCTCCCCTACTAGAGACGTATTTTTTTTTAGGCTAATAGTATTAAATCTTGTACGATGGTGCGGAACCCTTCATGCGCAAGTCCGACTCGAACTTGTTCGGTTTTATTATCAAAATTTTTCATTAAATATAAATAATAACTTTATTAAGTGCAGTGTATATATCTTTACTAAATTTACTATCTATATATTAATACGTGAAGCGAAAACTTTGGATCCCTTTTTATGAAAATTGGGCGGACGGAGGAGTATGAAATTTCGCACACTTATAGCTTATACAGAGAAGAAGTGACGAATGCTAAAATTTTTGAACAATATTTGCTACAAAGTTTAAAAAAAATGCAAAAACGGGTACATACAGCTATGAGTGTCCAGTATATATTTTGACCTGTCATGGTACAAAAGTCTATACAATGACAGGTCAAGTAATATTGGCCAATGATATAAACCATGGAATTTACAATTAATTTAATAAAATTATCGGCAAAATATTTTTGGTCTAATTTTACTTCCCAAAAAACTTATCATTTACCAAGTGAATATTTAGCAAATTTTCATTTCGCATTTTATTCACTTGGTTCAATTATCATTTGGCATCATTTTACTTTGTCAAGTTTTATTAAATCAAATGTTTATTAAGCAATCGTTTTATAGAAAAGTAGTAGTTAGGTTAGGTTAGAACTGCGACCCCAACAGAACTGCCTCGGCAAAAACGAACTGCTTCAAGATTTTATACTCAGTTTTTTTTAATGCTGTGACATGATCAAGTAATTATTTGTCAATCAATTACTTGCCAAAAAAGAATTTGCTAATTAATTAATTGACAAGTGTTTTTTTGCCAAATGAAAATTTGCGAAAAATAGTTTGCGATGTGATATTTTGGGAAAAGCTTTTTTGCTCATACATTAGTAACCCGACGATTCTACTGATTCTACTGATGATGATAAGCAATGCGTTTTGTTTCGCCGTATGAGTGATGTTACCAGAGGCCCTAACCCTTCCCTCTCCCCTTCTTCCTCCCTCTTCCCCCCTTCCCCTACTCTCACCTTTAAGGCCGGTAACGCACTTGTGACTCTTGAGTTGAAGGTGCCCTTGGGCGACGGTAGTTACTTATCAACAGGTGACCCGTCTGCTCATTTGACCCCTATCCAATAAAAAAAGTGGATGTTTTTCATGAGGAACTGGTATCATGAACAGGTTAGCATCGAACCAACTACTGTGTTTTCCACAACATAAAAAAGTGTGCGAATCTATCGACTGCGAATGAAATTATCGACTGTAACTATTTGCAGAATCGAGTCAACCAAGTTTAAGTACTCGTCATCGCCCATCGCTTATTTAGGTTGGCCTCATTGAGACTTCGCGTGTCGCTTGAAGTTGGTATCGATATTTCATATATATAAACCTACAATACGCTTTTCTAAAATATTTTATTACGACAAATAATGATCCGGAGATGAAATCTGTGTGTGCCGGCTTACAATATTATGTGCGCTAGCGCTACAAAACTAGCGAATCAGAATGTACATGCACTAGAATTATGCGGTTTTAAGAGTTTTATTTAAATAATTAATTGATTTATTTTTAACTTTTTTGAATGAGTCAGCCATGGATATTCCATTTAAAATTTTTGACTTAAACATGAACCTTATTAACTTTTAGGTGAATATTTACATAGTATCTGTAAAATATATTAACGGATGGGATGGATGGATGGATTGTTTAAAAAATTTTTTTGGCCTAATTTAATTTATCATAACGAGATAAGCATTTTTTTGTCATAATAATACTTTGACATAATCTTTTTTTGGCATACTATTTCAGTAGACACATATATCATTTAGGCTAATGTTTTTTGCCCTAATTTTGATTTTCATACAGTTATAAAGCATATTGTTTATTCGTCTAATGGAATATTAAGTTGGAGACGATTTAACATTAGTAGGATAGGTCGATTGAACAGAAATGGCTAGGTTTAGATCAGGTTAGAACTGTAACCAAAACATACGAGCCGAGCGAGCGAAGCGAGCGTGCCGCGGCATCGGCCGGCGAGTGCCAGAACCGAATTCTGTGACAAACGAAGTACTTGGTCAAACGAGTTAATTATACGGCGTATAATTATTATGCCTATAAATATTATGCTTAAATATCATTATGCGTAAACAAATGTATGCTTTAGAATAGTTTATTTTACACTTATTATGCTTATAGTAATTATGCTTAAAAAAGTGCGCCTAAACAGTTATGCCAAATTAATATTGTGCGTAACTATTATTGCGATAAGTATAAGTATGCCATGTTAAATTATCACATAATTTTATGCGAATAAATAGGGAAACCTTAACGGATCGTCAAAACGAAATATCATCCATAATGAACGAAATTTTCCAAGGCAAATTTCATTTACATACCTACATAGGAAATTGCACGTTAATAAATACTCGACAGTGCTTTGAGAAATGAGGGTTACATCTGACCACTTCATTCTCGTTTGACAAGATTAATAGTATTATGCCACGCACCCACCACCAATGGAACGTGGAACAATGATTGAATCTAGATTTTTACGACATATTTACATACATTGTGAAATTATATTTCTTTTTTGTTTTAAATATAATTGAAAAGCTTTCTTCCAATTTCAAATTGGTCAAGCGTAGGACTACGTGAAGCAAGTTTTTAAAAAAGAAATGCTTTATCTAATATCATAAAAACTGAAGTGAGTTTCATAACAGATGCTGGATGCCGATGGAGTGGTAGCCGACACATAAGTTTTTGCTAAATTGATAAATGAGGTTTAATGATTAGCTTAAATCGTTCATTTTTGCTAATGAGAAGGCTCTATCTATCAATAATAGGAAGGGAAATAGTTTTGGGAACCCACAAGCGACGCTACTGGTGAGGCCACTATTTACAAGTACCGGTACTTAACCATCAGGCGAGGTGATGTACATTTCGAAGAGTGGCTGCTTTTCTTTTCAAAATTGCAAAAATAAAGCAGCCATAAATCACTAAACTCAACATTACCTTAGCCGTGTTTCTATTTTGAACAGACTTGTAACATAATTCATTTGTTGGATGGCCGGTTACCAAACATCAAACACAATTATATTTCATCTATATTACATTCAGAATCACGTCGCTTCACTTAGAAATTGGTTCATCTCAGTTTCGTTTTTAATCGTGGGAGAGCCATGCTTCGGCACGTATGGGCCGGCACGACCGGAATGATACCACGGCCTCACAGAAAACTGGCAGTGAAGCAATGCTTACATTGCTTTTCGCCGAGTGAGTGAGGTTACCGGAGGCCCTAACCCTTCCCTCTCCCCCTTCCTTCTCCCCCCTCCTCTCCCCCTCATACTCCCACCTTGAAGGCTGGCAACGCACTTGTGACTCTAGAGTTGCAGGTGCCTATGGGCGGCGGTAGTCATTTACCATCAGGTGACTGGTCTACTCGTTTACCCCCTATAACATAAAAAAAAATGATTTTATTATTGATCGCCGCAAGATTAAATAAGAATAATATAACCATGATTTCAATATTTTAGTCTACGGAAATCTTCAAAAAACCAGTGGTTGCTTCAGGTCGTACGCTATACAAACAAGGTACATTTTAACAATCAGCTACAAAGATGGTGGCTTAAAATTGAATTTCTTATAGCAAAAAAACTTAAGATAACTTTTGTTCCAAATAAATGCAGGTGAATTAACCCTTATTCAGAAACCTTTCTCCGTAGTAATAACTGTAATCATTTTTGTTAAAAGCTTTTATTTGACCAAGCTTCTAGTCCCCCGACGACACGTTGGTTAAAATACTTAAAAAAATAAACAAACTTAATACGCAAAGTTGACTGTTAACCACAAGAATCTGAGTTCTTAAAATAATGTAGGCAGTAACATCAAGTACTGTTAACGTAGTGAAAAGCCTTTGTTTTGTTAATTACTGAGCTCGGGGCCAGTCCGCACCTGCTTTCACCACAGCAGAATAAACTGTGGGACTAAATTTCCTCCGTTTAAATTAAAAGATACTCCTGACCAATAGTTACTTCCGACCGCACAGAATGGAATTTGAAATTAACTCGCGTTTCGAGTATTTTATAGCAGATATTTTAAAATGCAATTCAAATATTTACTGACCCATTGATTTTTTATGAACTCCTTACATTGACAATGTTTTCCGCCGAACTAGATTATTTTTTGTAACAAGTTGTTATTGTGTGCATCAGTATTGATTTTAATCCTTTGATAATATTATTTATTCTAATATCGTGCTCCAATAGACTCCAAAGTACTTGTGCACAAGAATAAACTGGTAACGTTGTTCATTATAACCGTTCTGGCCTAAAATATGAAGGTACTTTTTTAGCCGGACAGCCTTATTATCGGTATCTTAAAATTTTATGTCATAATTTAAGTTTAAATGTTGAAATATAGGTACCACAGGCGTGATTGACGTTTATGAAACCAAATCATCCAACGTTAAACTAAGGGTATTTACTCACGTCATTCATCTTTAATAGCATTGGTAATATATGCTTACGTGTTAAATTAGTTTTAGTATAATATATTTCTTAACATTTGGTTAACAATACTTTAGATTGCATTTATAATTTAGTCTCAATTTTTTTAACTAGATGAACAATGTTCGCTGCAATTATTACAACATACCACATTTTATTTTTTTTAAACATCGAAATCATTTCTTCTACACAGGTTGATGTATAAGTACTCTCTAAATGAATGACGTTAATAATTCTGTGAAAGGACCGGCAATAAATTCTTTTGCGAGCCTTTCATACGCTATAGATAGTAGTTAAAAAGAATAATGGAGTAAAAGAGGTTACTTGGAAGCAATAATTGAAGTTACGATAAATTATAGCTACACATGTAGACGGTTGAGCATTAACTTGCTGGTACGTAATTTTGCGCCAGCCATTTAGCTAATGGAAATAATCGCTTTTAAAAAGCAATTACAAACTTGATTGAGGAATCTCTGTGCTTGTGGTAGTCACTTCAATTCTAAAGTTTCGACCGAGACCTAAAGATATTTGATAGCACGAAACCCTCTTCAGTCTTTGTCAGGATGTTTTAGCAAAGTCTCAATGCCGTAGAAGGCGGGGCTCCTCGACACATCATAAATGTATGTTAAATTGTACCCTGTTTCGCCTTATGAAATCGTAATTCAACCTGTCTTTCTCTCGCCACCTTTTTTCTCTGAAAAACTCTGGGTATCATATCGATTTCCTGTCAGCTAGGTAAATTTTTCTTTGTTCCTTTACATTGCCGATTAGAGTTATTGTTTGAATCTGTACCAGACCATGTCCAAATATATAGGAAAAAAATACAAAAATGAAACACCTAGCCATTTCTCCTCTGTACCCTTTGCTAATTACAAGGATACGGGGAGAAACAGAATGATAAATGAAAATGTGGACCTAGTAACGCATAACCTTTGCCGAAAGGAATGATGTCACTCCCATCGTAAAGAAGTATTATCATCTTTGTTAAGCGGGATGCAATGGGGGAAATTCTGTAGTCAGTCTTTCCTATAGATCTAAAAATAATAATAATAAGAACATTTCCTAAAATATGCAAATTATTGTAATGTTGTTTAAAAAAATATATTTATTAGTTAAAAATCTTTACAAAACTACTATATATATATATATATATATATATACTATATACTGACTAGAAAGTATGAAGTGTAAAAGAATACACAGTGCGATGTATGCTATTATTTATCTAGTATGACATTCATATAAACAATTTTAATTATACACCTAAACCTTCCTCATAAATTAAAAAACTCCACCCATGAGTACATTATATTCTTGTACAACTTTCGGGCATGGGATCTGTACTCGTTCTTCTCTCACCTTACTGTTGTTGCTGGCTCAGCACCTACATATGTAGAAATTAAATTGACCGCTTTATTGTCTTTCTAGACAACAGCACTGACATCTACCACCTTCAACATTAGCAACATTTTCCTTGTAATATCCTCGGGGTATGCCCATCTCCAAAAAACCTTGTTTTTTAAATTAATTATTACATAAATTTGAAGGCTATATATATTAGCAACCCGCCCCGGCTTCGCACAGGTAGCAGATACATCTTTTTTTTATGGTATAGGGGGTAAACGAACAGACGGGTCACTTGATGGTAACTGACTACCGCTGCCCATGGGCACCTGCAACTCAAGAGTCACAAGTGCGTTGTCAGCCTTTAAGGTAGGAGTAGGGGAAAGGTGGAAGAGGGTGGAGGGAAGGGTTAGGGCCTCCGGTAACCTCACTCACTCGGCGAAAAGCAATGCAAGCATTGCTTCACTGCTGGATTTCTGTGAAGCCGTGGTATAAATCTGGTCGAGCCGGCCCCATACGTGCCGAAACATGGCTCTCCCATGATAATCAATCGTCATCATATTTCAACCAATTTACACAAAACCTTAATGAATTATACACCTAAACCTTCCTCATGAATCGCTCTATCTATTGGTGAAAACCGTATAAAAATCCGTTCAGTAGTTTTTGAGTTTATCGCGAACAGACAGACAGACGCGGTGGGGGACTTTGTTTTATAATTAGTGACTATGATTACTAAATAACGAATATGAATTTCAGCTCAGACAAATCAAATTAGTTTTTAATGCAGTAAAAGTGACGGTAGCATAATAACTAAGGCGCCGCACTTGCTATCAAGTGGTTGCGGGTTCGAACCCCACCCAGTGCACTACCGACGTGAACCTACTCCTAATACAAGCATTTAGCTTGGCTGGAGGGGTTAACAAGAATACTCGTAATGTGTGACTCACGTTACTAGCATTCTTTATAAAAAAAATGTAAAGATATGTAGGTACTCGTATGTACAGTGGTCAAAGAAAATGGTCTACCAGTTTTGACAAAAGTTTCTGTGTAATCACGATAGCGATAAGGTTGAAGCTATCTCTAACAATGAACTGTCAGAATACAACCTTGTTGTTTCATGATGTCAAACAATCTTCAACCGTAGGTAGGATGGAAGAGGATATTTTTGGCTGACGGTACATATAATTAATTACCTAGTCCAGTACCAGGTCTTCTATTTTTTTCTATTCTATATCGGTAACAGTTCGTTTGTATAACAGTGTATAATCTATATTATATAGCAAACGTCCACCACCACAATCCACTTCGGGACCCGGGTCTCACTGAACGGCGGCGTAACGAGCGGTCAAGGTATGATACTGTGTTAATAATCTCGGCAGTAAGCCGATCTGGTGGTCTTGTGTCTCAGGTGTATTTATTAACTTAGTTTTGTATTAGATGTACCTATAAGTTGTTTTTTTTTAATTTTAATTTGGTTTTTATTTTAAAATGTTTCCATTGAATAATATATCTATACCTACTTATGATAAAACTGTAACAGGTCCAAAAAATATCAAGTTTCTATGTACAGATACATAGAAACTTGAAATTTTTAATTTTTTTTGGGGGCCTCTATAATCGATACTAAAGCCAAAACTATATATTTTTTTTATTTTTTCAGTCTGCCTGCCTGCCTGAATCATAGCCGCGCATCACGCTAAAACTACTGAACGGATTCAAATGAAACTTGGCATGATTTGAGTTCACACTACGAGGTAGGACATAGGATACTTTTAATCCCGGAATTCGTGACGGTTTTTTTAAGAGAGTGGATTAAAGCAAAATTTGTACTTAGTTGTACTTCACTAAAACGTAGTCCAATTACAATCATTCTTTTTCTGTTTTAAAGGAGATACTTTGATGATTTTCACGTAATCTTCTTTCATCTGTATGTATAATAAATCTGTAGACGTGTTTGATCGCATCACATGAAAGCACGAAATAAATTTATGCAAAATATTGTTTACTAGCAGCGCCCCGCGGTTTCACCCGCGTAAGTCACGATCCCGTGGGTATATCGGGATAAAAATAGCCTACATATTAATCAAGGTCTTCAGCTATCTACATACTAAGTTTCATCGCAATCGGTTCAGTAGTTTTTACGTTAAAGAGTAACAAACATCTATCCATCCATCCATACTTACAAACTTTAGCGTTTATAATATTAGTAGGCTAATTTGGTGTAACATTAAGTATTTGATTTATCGCAATCGGTTCTCTCTATCCATAGAAAATAAGAGATTTATTATTAGCATAGAATACTTGAATGAGAAGTTATAAATTTTAATATAAACATTACATAATAACTATAGGTAAATATTTATAGTGCAATATTCATCATAATTGAATAGTAAATAATACAATCTACGTATACGAATTGTACTATATTATTATTTCCAAAAAATATTATGAGAGTGTTATAGGGTCGCTGCACTTAACGCGTAAAAAGTACAAAACAAACGTGAAAACCTTTTCTATTCTATTCTATCCATTCATAGAAATAAGAAAATATATCATTACAATGCATTGATTATGATTGTGTTTTTATGTGGATTGTTACTTAAGACCAATAGATGTCGATACATTTGCTTTTTTTCAAAAAACAATAATTTTAAATATTCCTTTGTTGTTAAAAAAGTCTTATAGAATATTAATAATAAATTAATTAATTAAAGTTTTAATTCTAATACTTTCTGAAAGTGCACATAACCTAAAAAGTGTTACGTATGTGTGATTCATAGATGGCGCTGTGTTAAGATTATCAGCAAAATAATAACCTTCGGGCATTTACTTCCTTAAATTATGTACACGTACCTAGGTATTTTATATGCGATCATAAAATTATTTATCTACGGTTAAAAATAATAAATTCGTTCAGTTATGGCAGATTTTCGATAGGATGGGGGATCGCAGAGCGCCAATATCTGCTGACCGTGAGCGTCGCGCGCTATCACGTGAGTTCGAGACTTACGACTACAAGAATAAACGCGATTACGTAATTAGAAAGTATTACAATACCTACAGGCCTCTGACCACGGCCAGTGCAACCTAGTTACGTTTAGTGCAAGCTCAGAACCAAACATTTGTTTGTTGCGGGAGTGGACCTTAGTATTGACTGGGAGTAATCTATTAGGTATACCGAGGGAGGCCATAGTTTCTAGGAAGCGGCACTGACTGACTGACTACAGCAAGTCTCCCAATTGGTCGGACGAATCAAGACGTTAGGTCGTCACAGTTGTTTTATCGTGATCTTCTGCGAGGAGAACATCTCGCGCAAGGAGGTGACGATGTGGATCCGGTAGAAAAACTTCCAGGCGTAACGGTTTCACTCGCGCTCTCATGCGTACGCTAAGTGTGGCCGCGGGTGTATGAGATGAATTTTATGTTCTTCACCCGAAGCAGTCTCCCGTAAAGGGGGTGTCTGGACATCGCCCAGTTGCCACCTGCGAGCTGGCGCTGGGTGGACCATTGAAGGCAAAACGTCGTCATTCTATGGTCGGTTAACTCATAACTGGCGCTGTAAGGCACACCGTTTGGTGTTAGTCCGTTTAAGCTTGATATACGGCCTCACTAATAGCAAGGTGAGGTGATCTTGCACACGAAAAACAAATGGGTACTTTTTTTATATGTTATATATTTTTTCTAAGTTATATATATATACATTCACAATTTTATTAATACTAGAGATCGCGTGGTGGTCGAATATCGACCATGGTTTTTTCATTGGCCAGTATAACTTGAGCTGTCATTGTATAGACTTACTCACCATGACAGGTCAACGCATATACTAGACGCGTGTAATTTCATTAAACCGCTTTTAAAGTTGTAAGACATTTTATTTAAAATTTTTAGCTTTCTGCACTTCTTCTAAATATAAACTGTAAATATTCCAAAATTCACGTTACAACGTTCGCGAAATTTTCTTAGAAAAGGGTACAAAGAATTAATTTTCTTCACGTATTAATTATATTGGTACTTATTATCCATATAGGTATATTTTACGTCTCCAAATATTTGCTTAAGTTACAAGCATCTTACATTTCCTTTCTTAGCTTGTTGATGATATAATAGGATGGATTAGACCCTGCCTCCTAGTCATCCAACATAATTCAAAGATAAATGAAATAATGTAATTAAGATACTTCGCCGGCAACGTAAAGTGATTTTGAGGGATAAGATCCAATAAACTAGAGATTGTTATCATTCATTATCCTTGTCTCTTTATATTAGGAAATTAATTTAAAGAAGAATTCATAAACAAATGTACCGTAAGCCTATGAAATTAAATTCCAAAGTTAAACTTGAATTGGCGAGGAGTGGTCTTAATATTATCTCAAGGAACGTTGTAAATGATGGCCTAGATTGTTTCGTCTATTATTGAAGGTTTTGAATTGGAACTTGACATATAGTATATGTTCATAGTACCTACCGTAAATATTGAAAAACATTGTCAATAAAACGATCAAGGTACAAACGCTACAAAAACCTATAGGCACCTTTTTATATATGTCAGTTTCTAATTTTCAATGTACGCTCGTGGCTAAGTGGTAACCGAGTAGGTTAGTACATTACAAAGTTAAGTAATACTAGCCAGCTCAGTCCAGGATGGGTGACCATTCTTAACACATTGAGACCCCTCCGTGCCTCGGAAAGCTCGTTAAACAGTCGGTCCCGGGTGCCATACGATCATCTGTGGCATTCGTTACGGGTAGTTGGAGCCCTAAAAAGTCCGACAACCTGGTCTAACTACAGAACTTCGATATCGCCTAGTACTTGGGTTGTGGAGGTCTGCTGGCAGTCCCTTCACGTAAAATATCAAAGTTCGGCCGCATCGTAGTTAGACTGAAAGCCGACCCCCACTTAGTGGGGAAAAGGCGCGGAGGAGGACGAATGTACAATATACCTACGTATTTTGGTATTGCGTAGTTTTTTTTTTGGTGCCAAACTAGCACACGGGTCGTTCGGTGGTAAGTTTCTATAAATACTTCCTAAACCACATTAATTAATCATACCCCCTCCTCTTCACCACCGCTCGTCTTCGCTGGCACTTATCTGCAAAAATGCTACAGTGGTGTTAGATAAATAAAAACATTAGGATTGACATAAATAATAGCATCGCAACTTACTGCTCGCTACACTACTCATCGATATAAAAAAAAAATAAGTAAGATATTATTGTCTACCTACTTCTATTACTCGAGTGAACCGAAGCATAGCGCGATTTATTTATTTATTTACACTTTATGCTTGCGGACTTAATGCCTAAAGCATTCTCTACCGGTCAACCACTGATTGATGCAGAGAAAACCGAAAGTAGGTGCGTTTTACTTAAAATTAGTTGAATAAATATCCAAACAAAATATCTACCCTTCTAAACATAATAATATAATAATAATAACATTTATTGTCTCAAACATTTTTAAGTTTACACAAATTTTCATATGCACAAGTAGTTTTATATTTCGCCTCCACTGACACTTTTTTTGCCGGGATTGCTGACTTTTTTGCGATTTGTTGCAAGTAGTTGTAGCTTCTAGTTCTGAGCTAGGCTGATTACCTGTATTTCAGTGAACATACTAGTAATATGTATGTACACATACAAATATATAAACCCATCATACACTTACCATATTACCATATACAATTTATTTATACAACATACATACACAGATACATATATGTACGCAAATAGAAACTTATTTATAACAACGTTAGATGATAAATTAAGGGCAAGTTGATTCTGCTGATTGTTTGATACTGATACTCTTTTACTTGAACTTTAAATGAGTAACGATTGGTGGCCATCCTGATTTCGAGGGGAAGCTCATTCCAAAGAAGAACGGACTAGTGATCCTGCTGCTGCTGAGCCAGAGGTCGTGGATTCAGTTCCCACCCAGAACATTAATTGTGTGATGAGCATGATCATTTGTTCTGTTTTGGTGTAATTTATCTTTGTATAATAATTTTATATATGTATTTAGAAATATATAAGTATGTTTATCAGCAGCCTGGTTACCATAGTACAGGCTCTGCCTAGTTTGGGACCTGACGGCCGTGTGTGAGGTGCCTCAAGTTATTATTATTATTTAGATAATTTAGGGCCATCTATCAAAGGTATGATAGGATTCAAATGTACTCACAAACTCATGTTTTATACTCTAAAGTGTACAATTACAACCATTTGGTAAAAAAATTGAGATGTTTACTATTTTCATTACGTTAAGTGAGCTACGCATCATATCAGTCTAAAAGCCCCGGTATAAAAATACAAAAACCTACGTAATTAAAAGCAAATAAAAATCAAAATATCGTTTAAAACAAACTTTACATTTACCTAAAGGTAGTAAGTTAGTTTAGTATACGACTCCTGAATGATACTTTTAAGTTGTCGAGTGCGTATCACAACAATCGTGGGGCTATATAATCACATTAACACTTGAGGCTTCAGGTAGAAGGCGCGACGCGTGCGCTATCAGCGTCGGGCCCAGGACTTGAGAGCGACGTCCTAGAGCATCCTTGAAGCCCCCTGACACGCGACCCTTAATCAAACTACGCAGTTAGTAGCCCTTCCCCTTCAGTTTTTAAAGCTGTTGTCTGAGTTTTCATTATGTGACTGGAGGCAAAATCTTCGGACGACTTGATTTTTTTATTACCTCTAGTGTGCTATTGGTATTGAGATAGGACTGCATTAATAGCCTTCAATTGTCTATAGGTTGCTTTGATAGACATAGAATAGGTAGGTACATAAAAAAGGCTGACAAGTAGTGTTTTGTTTGTTAACTTTAAGTTGGTGTCGGTGTTAAGTATAATATAATCAAATAAATGAAACATAATGGGTTTTCGTTTTTAGTTTGGTAATTTGAAGATAGCTAAATTAACTTTGAAAAAGATAGTTATTTTGGAATCACAGATATATTTTCAGTTATTTAGTTATTTGGAATAACAAACAGTTACACATTACAGAATACTAATTACTAAACTAATTTAAATATCGGTAGACAAATGTGCACTCACACTGTTATCCACAGGATACATCATGGACAATTTTTAAATATTAATTATTTGTTTTATGTTTTGATTACTAGGTATTATGTAGATATTATTAAAAAAAATTGCTTCAACCAAAAAATTGTTACCAGATTTTAGGTTCCGATATATAATTAAATTATATTATTTTTCAACTTAGAGGTCAAAATGTGGTACCTAATCGTTTATATTTTTAAATAACTTCAAGACATTTCAGTCTTTCATATTACTAAGTTCACTTCAAAAATGATTTCAGGTTAACTGAATGAAATAAATAAAATATTTTTTGGGAAATACGATAATTTCCCTAGTATGGACGATTCGGGCTTGCATACGCAAAGCCGGTCTGAAAACCTATTTATACTCTGTATACATTAACAATAAATAAGGAAAATATTTCAACATAAGAAATCACGGTTATAGCAATTATACAAGTATAATTGCTATATATTTTATAACACAGAATATTTGCACGGAAAAATTTGCAAACTGACAAGAGAGTTGACAGGTTACTATCGAAACGGGTCGTCGCGCAGGTGCAGGCAGGCTTAGACAAGTGACTTTATTTTGCCATTTTTCTTTTTTACAAATAGATTTTTCGGGCCAGTGACCCTCGCGGACGTCCCCAGAACAACCCTACCAAACTTACCAAAATTTCATCACAATCCCATGATCAATGGTTTCGGAACGCATACAAACATTGATTTTTATTTATATAGATAACGACAGTAAAATAGAAATATCACGTGACTAAGCGTAAACAACTTTGAAACGCTATACAAGTGTACTAACTTTCTATTGTTAAACGGCGTCAACACGCAGATTTCACGCAGAATTTGACTAGATTTTCAGTCGAATCGTGTCGTGTGGACGCAAATCGTCCAATTCGAGGTCATTGCGTGGGCAGGACCGGCTGAGTGCTGACTTGGTCTTGTCACATCGAATTGGTTCGTGTGGACGCTAATCGACCAATTTTATCATTTAGATGTGTTCTAATTTTTTTTTAAAGAATGTCTTTATTAACGCGTTATTAAGGCGTTTTTTCAGTTCAGTGGTTTTATTTATAAAATGATTTATATTATAAGATCAATAGAGGTAGCATTTCTTCAAAAACAAAATAATATTATACGTAAACGGTACCTTTCTTACAATAACGTCCACCTAGAACAGAGAAAAAAAAAATGAAAATTAGCGATTTAGTTGTTACGTGTGGATGCAAAATTTGTTTGAAAGCCAATTCAATCACATATCTGATCAGGTAGTAAAATTGTATCGTGTGGATGCCATTTAACAAACGAAACGTAAACGTCGTACGCCAAACCAGTATTTAAAACCTATATAAAAATGGATAAAAGATAATACCATACGCCGGTATACTTGTGTCGGTGTTAATATTCAGATTTGATCAATCAGAATAGACATAATACAGAAGCTTCAAATTATATTATTTTATTAATTCTAACCCCTTTTCAAATGATTTTATTTACAAATTTTGAGTAAATACGCTTTAATGGTTATTGAAAACACGTCAGTTGTTGTTAAACAGAAATTCTGACAAAAAATGTTTTTAATTGAGCTAAATTTTTGTTTGAGGAATTAATTAAGGAGAAGGGGGATGGGGAAGGGAGAGGGGAAGAATTAGGGGTTAGGGCCTCTGGTAACCGCAATCACTCAGCGAAAAGCAATAAAATCATTCTCTATTCGCTTCACTACCGGTTTTCTGTGAGGCCGTGGTATCACTCCGGTCGAGCCGGCCCATACGTGCCGAAGTATGTCTCTCCCACGACGAGAGGTTTCCTTTACCGGCATCGTCTTACCTTTTAGTAACTTTATAAACCATTGGCACTAAAATTACATTGGTTCGATCGAGCTACGCGGAGCCAGCTATCTTGATCTCAGTGAGGACCAACTAAATAAACTTGAGAACATATTCCTGAATTTCGTATTAAGCTGAAGTGGCTACGGAGCCACACTGCCGAAATGCTCATATTCTTGATCTACTTTAAAATATTATGTTTAATCCCTCTACTCCCTAGTCTATAGAACGTTTCGTGTTCCTAAATGATACTCATGGGAGGTTCTTAAGGTCATCGGAAAATCAGCACCTGAAAATACCATTGCACTCATCTAATTTCCTTCATAAATCTTTCACGGTGCATGCAGCCCGCCTGTGCAATGCCTGAATCTGTTAAGCGTGCTCAATTGCTAACCACTTTTAAAAAATGGTTCATCTATGTTATGGTCTATCGCACTATCTGTCATCATAGTATGTGTTTAGTATTTTTTGTTATTACTAATTTTTTTTCTCTACTACAAACTTTAATTACCTACAATACTAGATATTTGCATTATATATTTATTTAATATTGGTACCTATGTATATTTCATATGTATGTATGTAGATATCTACATATGTATATGTACATGTGTATAATTGTATAATATGCTAACAAGTTTGTATGTTAATGTTTTTTCTTACATTTATATAATTTTAACAATTTACTTATTTGAATTCGTGCGTCTGCGAACTCTCCAAATACGAATCCGTCGCATCTGTCCATCTAAAGGTTGTCTGTAAGAAATCCCAACTAGTGATAAGACCGCCGTTTGTACCATTATTTGTATTTAATTTTTTTAATATTGTAAACTTGTATAATCTACTATTATTGTACACCCTAAAACTGAACTGAAAAAAGGGAATTTAATTCGATGGACTTAGTTGGATCCCGAGAGCAGAGGAGGATTTTAGAGTACAAGTGAAAAAAAAAGGAATTTCATTTGATGTACTAAGTTGGATCCGGAGAGCAGCGAAGGATTCTAGAGTAGAATTAGAATCCTCGTGCGCGGTAATCATTACATTGCCTGCGAGAAAATAAATAGAAGTATTTTATTGTATAATAATAATAAGAGAACAAAGGATTAAATATAAACTTTAGAAATTTATATTGAAATTAGAACAGTTTTCGAAATTCAGTGTTATATTTATTTAGTGTTTTATTTAGTTTTAAAACGGTTGTATTGGGACTTGGGCATTTGGTAAAGTTATCGTATTTAGTGGTTGCTGTTGCTGAGAAAGCTGTAATGTAGTCGTTTCACAAGGTTTTCGTTTCGATGTTGATGGCCGTGCCGGAGATAGGTTTTAGATTTATACTATGAACTATGCGGCTGTATCTTTTGGCTTTGTTTTCGATCGAATCCTCGATATAGCTTTTCGTTACTGTGCTGGACCTCCACTCTCCGTTTCGTTTCAGTTCTGTAAAAGGGTGACAGAGCTTCTACAGAAGCAATGTCCTGCGTACTGTGCCTAGTTTGGGATCAAAAGGCCGTGTGGAAGATGTGTCGAGTGTCGAGTGTCGAGTTTATCCTAACTTCTACTGTACATAGTGACACCACTGGTATAGTAGAAGGTATAAAAAACTTTGTGATAATTATTAAATAGATAGTGTATGAAAAAATTAAATGAAGTAAAGTTAACAGAATTGTTTACGAAGATAAATATGGTACACCAATGACCAAAAGTCTTATAATACTCCAATAAAGTGCCTATATTTCATATTTAATCATGGCCTTAAAAAAATTAATATAAATTAAATATCTCGCAAAGATCGCACACGTTAATTACCGCCGGCGATTACCTACTTTGCGGGCAAAGTGGATAAACAAGAGATACAATTATTAATCGTGTGATAATTACAGTGCAGTCAGCGTGTTCGGGAAACTTGTTTCGTATTGCAGCTCTCTTACTGTGAATCCCACAATTACATATGTATGTAGGTACAGTTTTACGCTAGAAACGGCGCGCGGTCTTAGGCTAAACCGCAATTTCCACCCTTATTCCGTCGACCGGTCACCCCCACGCAATTATAATAGAGTATAGAGCGAATTAGCTTCAAAGTTAATTTAAATAAAAGTACTTAAAGGCAATTGCACAGTGTGGAGCAGTCTAGACTAATGTTTATGTTATTTACTACGAATGCGCATGTTTGTTCAATTGATCTAGTTCATTTTAAAGATAATATACTTTTCGTAAAACTTCTGTGGTAGTGGAATGTGCTACTGCTATGTTTCTATCTTGAAATATATTGGTGTGCGTGACATATCATAATGCAATCCATAATATAATTAGATACATACAAAACATAATGACATTAGCCTTCTTTAGGTCTGTCACGGGCCCCCTCTCTTTGTAATAGTATTGACTTAGTGTGGGTGAACAGATTACAAAAATAAAAAAACACTATAGAATTCCCAGAAATACATGTTTCTTCAAGATATCCTTTATAATTTTGATACATGCGTTTCTAATGCGTGACGCGCGTGGGACTGAACGTGAATGGTCAGTTACCGGTAGAAGCAGCAGTTAAATGTAGGTCACTGTCGTTGTTGCTGGATAAACCACTTACTATTATTATTATTTCTACTGCAAAACTTTACCATTAATCACTATTGAGCACTTACTACGTTAAGGACAATTAAAATATATTTTTGTACCTAATTAATTCAGTAACATAACTTAAACGCACCCTTGACATATACATGTATAATATTTTCTACATTTACGTTACGAAGGTCATTAAATTATTACTGATCTAACGTACTTTTTAAACTACAAAATGCGATATCGACAGAACTTCCTTTAGTAGGTAGCATTTCGGACTAATATTAATATTATTTAGCAGCACGGATTCCTAGTTTTAAAACATCTTAAACTATTTGTCTTCGCTAGTAACAGCCCTGGTATAAACTGAATCTAAAGACTTGTTCCCTGTACTACTCGTCTGGTCTGTGTGCCATCTATCTTAGCGTTGGCCTGCCAAGACTTTAACGATCGTCTGGTTTGGTCTCCAAGACATTTAACTTAAACGAATGGCCGGAAATTGAATTTTATTCTGAACATTTTTTAACTTACCTAAAAGACTGTGTCTATAATAAATTGGGCACAAAAATGTTTTAGTTTATTATTAGGTTATTATGTATAATACAATGTATGTATTTACAAAAAAAAAGATGAAAGTATATTTCGTTTATTCACTTTCTGAAACATATGCCCAGTTTGAGTCTAAATAGTAGGTACTGTGTGAGATGATGTCCGCTAAAGAGGCGGCGGAAAGGGAACGGAAGAGGGCTAGTACTCTTCCGTCCCGAAAAAGAGGCACCAGGCGCCGGAGAGCGCAAAATGATCTCCGGCCTGGGGGTAACGGGTGTGGCTGCCCATAGAAGTAGGTCTGAGACGATGGCGCAACGTGTTCCGCACACGCAATGGCGTAGCTGCCTTCTGTTTAGGATGCGGCCAAAGTCTGCTGGGGTTCTCGAGGCAGTCCTTCCTAGGGTATACCCGAGTCCCTTGCAATAGACTCACTTGTGATGGAACACCGTGTGGTTTTAGTCGGTTCGATTCCGATATATCACCTCACCAGCAGCCACGGTGAGGTGATGTCCTGTGGGGGTTTCCATAAGAAAAAAAAACTGTCAGTCGTAGGACTGCACGTCAGAAGTGAAAACACATACACACATATATGTACATATACCCACACACATCTATATGTCATCTGAGCGTGACGGTCACGTGAGTTCAAAGAAGTTTTCACTTCAAAAAAAAGGTACTGTGTGAGATGTCGCGGAGGCAAGATAAAACAGTTAAGAACCATTTTTCCTATGTTTGTAAACCGATTTCCTTTATTTTTGTTGTTCAGTAGCTATTGATGATAAACGTTTCTATTTAAATTATTTGAAAAAGTCTACAAAAAACTAAAGTCGTCTAGTATATATGTTGACTTATCATTTACAGTAAGTCTATACAATGACAGCTCAAGTTATAATGGTCTCCGAAATAAAATAACACAATACATTCAAAACTTAATGAATTATGGTCGAACATCGACTCACAGGCGATCTCTAGTTATTATTGTTATATTAAACTTCTGTGCGTTTACTCGTATACTTTGTTTTTATTTCTGTACTCATAACAAACCTAGCTAAACACTATGTATGTATTTAAAAAAGTTCGTTTAAAACACTGTCGAAGAAAGTAACAGTAATTTGAAAGCAGAAAATTTATGCTGGGAATGTTTAAAAATACAAAACTCCGCCTCAACAAGTTAAAGTAAAAGAGTTAAAAAATACTGGATTAAAAAAGTAGGCAAAAAGGACTGTAAAAAGAACAGGTAGGTAGGTATATAAACCTAACATAATTTAGCCACTGTTTAGCTGTCAACGGAACCAGAAACTCTAGGGAGAAGTCCTCTATGCTCTTTTCGGAAGATCTCATTTTGGGAGTACTGAATACGACTGTGGGAGTGAGGAGTCAAATATAAATAATGCATATTTACCTTATACATTCAAAGCCAATGTTTACACTCTCTAGTAAACTAGAACTCCCCTTAAAGGTAACCTCATTTAACAAGTTCATGGTCCGGTCATCGATTGATGTAGAAAAATTGGAATCGAGAATACTAATTACTAAACTAATTTAAATATCGGTAGACAAATGTGCACTCACACTGTTATCCACAGGATACATCATGGACAATTTTTAAATATTAATTATTTGTTTTATGTTTTGATTACTAGGTATTATGTAGATATTATTAAAAAAAATTGCTTCAACCAAAAAATTGTTACCAGATTTTAGGTTCCGATATATAATTAAATTATATTATTTTTCAACTTAGAGGTCAAAATGTGGTACCTAATCGTTTATATTTTTAAATAACTTCAAGACATTTCAGTCTTTCATATTACTAAGTTCACTTCAAAAATGATTTCAGGTTAACTGAATGAAATAAATAAAATATTTTTTGGGAAATACGATAATTTCCCTAGTATGGACGATTCGGGCTTGCATACGCAAAGCCGGTCTGAAAACCTATTTATACTCTGTATACATTAACAATAAATAAGGAAAATATTTCAACATAAGAAATCACGGTTATAGCAATTATACAAGTATAATTGCTATATATTTTATAACACAGAATATTTGCACGGAAAAATTTGCAAACTGACAAGAGAGTTGACAGGTTACTATCGAAACGGGTCGTCGCGCAGGTGCAGGCAGGCTTAGACAAGTGACTTTATTTTGCCATTTTTCTTTTTTACAAATAGATTTTTCGGGCCAGTGACCCTCGCGGACGTCCCCAGAACAACCCTACCAAACTTACCAAAATTTCATCACAATCCCATGATCAATGGTTTCGGAACGCATACAAACATTGATTTTTATTTATATAGATAACGACAGTAAAATAGAAATATCACGTGACTAAGCGTAAACAACTTTGAAACGCTATACAAGTGTACTAACTTTCTATTGTTAAACGGCGTCAACACGCAGATTTCACGCAGAATTTGACTAGATTTTCAGTCGAATCGTGTCGTGTGGACGCAAATCGTCCAATTCGAGGTCATTGCGTGGGCAGGACCGGCTGAGTGCTGACTTGGTCTTGTCACATCGAATTGGTTCGTGTGGACGCTAATCGACCAATTTTATCATTTAGATGTGTTCTAATTTTTTTTTAAAGAATGTCTTTATTAACGCGTTATTAAGGCGTTTTTTCAGTTCAGTGGTTTTATTTATAAAATGATTTATATTATAAGATCAATAGAGGTAGCATTTCTTCAAAAACAAAATAATATTATACGTAAACGGTACCTTTCTTACAATAACGTCCACCTAGAACAGAGAAAAAAAAAATGAAAATTAGCGATTTAGTTGTTACGTGTGGATGCAAAATTTGTTTGAAAGCCAATTCAATCACATATCTGATCAGGTAGTAAAATTGTATCGTGTGGATGCCATTTAACAAACGAAACGTAAACGTCGTACGCCAAACCAGTATTTAAAACCTATATAAAAATGGATAAAAGATAATACCATACGCCGGTATACTTGTGTCGGTGTTAATATTCAGATTTGATCAATCAGAATAGACATAATACAGAAGCTTCAAATTATATTATTTTATTAATTCTAACCCCTTTTCAAATGATTTTATTTACAAATTTTGAGTAAATACGCTTTAATGGTTATTGAAAACACGTCAGTTGTTGTTAAACAGAAATTCTGACAAAAAATGTTTTTAATTGAGCTAAATTTTTGTTTGAGGAATTAATTAAGGAGAAGGGGGATGGGGAAGGGAGAGGGGAAGAATTAGGGGTTAGGGCCTCTGGTAACCGCAATCACTCAGCGAAAAGCAATAAAATCATTCTCTATTCGCTTCACTACCGGTTTTCTGTGAGGCCGTGGTATCACTCCGGTCGAGCCGGCCCATACGTGCCGAAGTATGTCTCTCCCACGACGAGAGGTTTCCTTTACCGGCATCGTCTTACCTTTTAGTAACTTTATAAACCATTGGCACTAAAATTACATTGGTTCGATCGAGCTACGCGGAGCCAGCTATCTTGATCTCAGTGAGGACCAACTAAATAAACTTGAGAACATATTCCTGAATTTCGTATTAAGCTGAAGTGGCTACGGAGCCACACTGCCGAAATGCTCATATTCTTGATCTACTTTAAAATATTATGTTTAATCCCTCTACTCCCTAGTCTATAGAACGTTTCGTGTTCCTAAATGATACTCATGGGAGGTTCTTAAGGTCATCGGAAAATCAGCACCTGAAAATACCATTGCACTCATCTAATTTCCTTCATAAATCTTTCACGGTGCATGCAGCCCGCCTGTGCAATGCCTGAATCTGTTAAGCGTGCTCAATTGCTAACCACTTTTAAAAAATGGTTCATCTATGTTATGGTCTATCGCACTATCTGTCATCATAGTATGTGTTTAGTATTTTTTGTTATTACTAATTTTTTTTCTCTACTACAAACTTTAATTACCTACAATACTAGATATTTGCATTATATATTTATTTAATATTGGTACCTATGTATATTTCATATGTATGTATGTAGATATCTACATATGTATATGTACATGTGTATAATTGTATAATATGCTAACAAGTTTGTATGTTAATGTTTTTTCTTACATTTATATAATTTTAACAATTTACTTATTTGAATTCGTGCGTCTGCGAACTCTCCAAATACGAATCCGTCGCATCTGTCCATCTAAAGGTTGTCTGTAAGAAATCCCAACTAGTGATAAGACCGCCGTTTGTACCATTATTTGTATTTAATTTTTTTAATATTGTAAACTTGTATAATCTACTATTATTGTACACCCTAAAACTGAACTGAAAAAAGGGAATTTAATTCGATGGACTTAGTTGGATCCCGAGAGCAGAGGAGGATTTTAGAGTACAAGTGAAAAAAAAAGGAATTTCATTTGATGTACTAAGTTGGATCCGGAGAGCAGCGAAGGATTCTAGAGTAGAATTAGAATCCTCGTGCGCGGTAATCATTACATTGCCTGCGAGAAAATAAATAGAAGTATTTTATTGTATAATAATAATAAGAGAACAAAGGATTAAATATAAACTTTAGAAATTTATATTGAAATTAGAACAGTTTTCGAAATTCAGTGTTATATTTATTTAGTGTTTTATTTAGTTTTAAAACGGTTGTATTGGGACTTGGGCATTTGGTAAAGTTATCGTATTTAGTGGTTGCTGTTGCTGAGAAAGCTGTAATGTAGTCGTTTCACAAGGTTTTCGTTTCGATGTTGATGGCCGTGCCGGAGATAGGTTTTAGATTTATACTATGAACTATGCGGCTGTATCTTTTGGCTTTGTTTTCGATCGAATCCTCGATATAGCTTTTCGTTACTGTGCTGGACCTCCACTCTCCGTTTCGTTTCAGTTCTGTAAAAGGGTGACAGAGCTTCTACAGAAGCAATGTCCTGCGTACTGTGCCTAGTTTGGGATCAAAAGGCCGTGTGGAAGATGTGTCGAGTGTCGAGTGTCGAGTTTATCCTAACTTCTACTGTACATAGTGACACCACTGGTATAGTAGAAGGTATAAAAAACTTTGTGATAATTATTAAATAGATAGTGTATGAAAAAATTAAATGAAGTAAAGTTAACAGAATTGTTTACGAAGATAAATATGGTACACCAATGACCAAAAGTCTTATAATACTCCAATAAAGTGCCTATATTTCATATTTAATCATGGCCTTAAAAAAATTAATATAAATTAAATATCTCGCAAAGATCGCACACGTTAATTACCGCCGGCGATTACCTACTTTGCGGGCAAAGTGGATAAACAAGAGATACAATTATTAATCGTGTGATAATTACAGTGCAGTCAGCGTGTTCGGGAAACTTGTTTCGTATTGCAGCTCTCTTACTGTGAATCCCACAATTACATATGTATGTAGGTACAGTTTTACGCTAGAAACGGCGCGCGGTCTTAGGCTAAACCGCAATTTCCACCCTTATTCCGTCGACCGGTCACCCCCACGCAATTATAATAGAGTATAGAGCGAATTAGCTTCAAAGTTAATTTAAATAAAAGTACTTAAAGGCAATTGCACAGTGTGGAGCAGTCTAGACTAATGTTTATGTTATTTACTACGAATGCGCATGTTTGTTCAATTGATCTAGTTCATTTTAAAGATAATATACTTTTCGTAAAACTTCTGTGGTAGTGGAATGTGCTACTGCTATGTTTCTATCTTGAAATATATTGGTGTGCGTGACATATCATAATGCAATCCATAATATAATTAGATACATACAAAACATAATGACATTAGCCTTCTTTAGGTCTGTCACGGGCCCCCTCTCTTTGTAATAGTATTGACTTAGTGTGGGTGAACAGATTACAAAAATAAAAAAACACTATAGAATTCCCAGAAATACATGTTTCTTCAAGATATCCTTTATAATTTTGATACATGCGTTTCTAATGCGTGACGCGCGTGGGACTGAACGTGAATGGTCAGTTACCGGTAGAAGCAGCAGTTAAATGTAGGTCACTGTCGTTGTTGCTGGATAAACCACTTACTATTATTATTATTTCTACTGCAAAACTTTACCATTAATCACTATTGAGCACTTACTACGTTAAGGACAATTAAAATATATTTTTGTACCTAATTAATTCAGTAACATAACTTAAACGCACCCTTGACATATACATGTATAATATTTTCTACATTTACGTTACGAAGGTCATTAAATTATTACTGATCTAACGTACTTTTTAAACTACAAAATGCGATATCGACAGAACTTCCTTTAGTAGGTAGCATTTCGGACTAATATTAATATTATTTAGCAGCACGGATTCCTAGTTTTAAAACATCTTAAACTATTTGTCTTCGCTAGTAACAGCCCTGGTATAAACTGAATCTAAAGACTTGTTCCCTGTACTACTCGTCTGGTCTGTGTGCCATCTATCTTAGCGTTGGCCTGCCAAGACTTTAACGATCGTCTGGTTTGGTCTCCAAGACATTTAACTTAAACGAATGGCCGGAAATTGAATTTTATTCTGAACATTTTTTAACTTACCTAAAAGACTGTGTCTATAATAAATTGGGCACAAAAATGTTTTAGTTTATTATTAGGTTATTATGTATAATACAATGTATGTATTTACAAAAAAAAAGATGAAAGTATATTTCGTTTATTCACTTTCTGAAACATATGCCCAGTTTGAGTCTAAATAGTAGGTACTGTGTGAGATGATGTCCGCTAAAGAGGCGGCGGAAAGGGAACGGAAGAGGGCTAGTACTCTTCCGTCCCGAAAAAGAGGCACCAGGCGCCGGAGAGCGCAAAATGATCTCCGGCCTGGGGGTAACGGGTGTGGCTGCCCATAGAAGTAGGTCTGAGACGATGGCGCAACGTGTTCCGCACACGCAATGGCGTAGCTGCCTTCTGTTTAGGATGCGGCCAAAGTCTGCTGGGGTTCTCGAGGCAGTCCTTCCTAGGGTATACCCGAGTCCCTTGCAATAGACTCACTTGTGATGGAACACCGTGTGGTTTTAGTCGGTTCGATTCCGATATATCACCTCACCAGCAGCCACGGTGAGGTGATGTCCTGTGGGGGTTTCCATAAGAAAAAAAAACTGTCAGTCGTAGGACTGCACGTCAGAAGTGAAAACACATACACACATATATGTACATATACCCACACACATCTATATGTCATCTGAGCGTGACGGTCACGTGAGTTCAAAGAAGTTTTCACTTCAAAAAAAAGGTACTGTGTGAGATGTCGCGGAGGCAAGATAAAACAGTTAAGAACCATTTTTCCTATGTTTGTAAACCGATTTCCTTTATTTTTGTTGTTCAGTAGCTATTGATGATAAACGTTTCTATTTAAATTATTTGAAAAAGTCTACAAAAAACTAAAGTCGTCTAGTATATATGTTGACTTATCATTTACAGTAAGTCTATACAATGACAGCTCAAGTTATAATGGTCTCCGAAATAAAATAACACAATACATTCAAAACTTAATGAATTATGGTCGAACATCGACTCACAGGCGATCTCTAGTTATTATTGTTATATTAAACTTCTGTGCGTTTACTCGTATACTTTGTTTTTATTTCTGTACTCATAACAAACCTAGCTAAACACTATGTATGTATTTAAAAAAGTTCGTTTAAAACACTGTCGAAGAAAGTAACAGTAATTTGAAAGCAGAAAATTTATGCTGGGAATGTTTAAAAATACAAAACTCCGCCTCAACAAGTTAAAGTAAAAGAGTTAAAAAATACTGGATTAAAAAAGTAGGCAAAAAGGACTGTAAAAAGAACAGGTAGGTAGGTATATAAACCTAACATAATTTAGCCACTGTTTAGCTGTCAACGGAACCAGAAACTCTAGGGAGAAGTCCTCTATGCTCTTTTCGGAAGATCTCATTTTGGGAGTACTGAATACGACTGTGGGAGTGAGGAGTCAAATATAAATAATGCATATTTACCTTATACATTCAAAGCCAATGTTTACACTCTCTAGTAAACTAGAACTCCCCTTAAAGGTAACCTCATTTAACAAGTTCATGGTCCGGTCATCGATTGATGTAGAAAAATTGGAATCGATCAACATATTTAAATTTTCCAAATGATTTGACACAAAAACCTTCCATTTGATCCCGATTCGATCACGGAACAAAAATCTTGTCACCTGTGGGATAGAAAATTTATTGAGCTCTAAAAATATGATTGGTGTTAGAGCAAAAACGTCTCACGGTATATATATATTGAGTAACTTTCCTCTTGATGGCTTTCTTGATACAGAACTTATTAGTTAGTTGAAATTACTTTGTGTTGAATGATTAACGTCTTAACCGGTGAAACGTCCAGCTGTCAGAGCTATACCCCCCGTCGAACGCCCCTCACCCCCCGACGGGCCCCGCGCGGTGCGGAGGGGGTCAACTGTGTCGCGGATTTTTAACAAAAACCTTTGTAACAGCTAAAATATAACAGCTACAGCGAAGATAAAAATACTGACAAATAGCTAGACTCTTATAGATGCCAGTTATCTACTTCAAAATTCGATAGTAATAATCTATAATACTTAAAATGAGGTTTATTACGAGGTCTCGAGTGAAAAAAAAAAAAAAAATCTATAAATTTGTTTCGTAAGCCTAAAATACAATATTTATTTAAAATAAAACATTTAAAAACAACCAAACACACTGTGTTTGACACCGCACACTGGCACAAACCAAAACGAAAGCGGTCGCAGCGTAATAGCTGAAGCTTCAAACACCAGAGAAAAGTGGTAGTGCACTGTAGACACAGCTTAATGGTATGCAAAAGGTTTAAGATATAAAATGTCATAGTTTTTGCTTATTTGCTTTAGTAGTATGTAACTTTACCCAGTAAGAACATTATTCTTCAGAACGTGCATTTACTTACTTTAAAAATAAGTTCATTTATTTCTTCTTTGCAAACGAACCGTCTATATTCTTTGCAATAGTCCTCACGACTACAGAAACTTGAGTTACAATAGTCGTGAAGACGAAGTTGTGCGGCTTAAGAAATGGTAAATTCAAATAGATTGTGTTACTAATAAAAATTGCATGAATGCATTGCATGGTACAGTGGTTCTTGTACTCAAGTCGCTAAATATTACTAATATTTACTAACTACTCACATATAAAAGACTACCTGTGGTATTTGCTATATCACACATATTTAATCCCGTACTCTCTAAGATACAAACATAATTTCGTCATGCATAGCATCGCATTTCCGCCACTACATCACGGCGAATTCTCCGGATTGCCGTGACTAGTTTATTTATACCACTCACCTGAGGGTAAGTATTATAGCGGTGCCTATAAATGCTTCCCAGTGGAGTTAATTCTGCTTTACCGACGTGATCTCCGCCCTCTCGTGTAAAGCTCTGATGATTGTATTCAGTCAAAGAAACAAATAGCACCACTAGGTTTGAGCTATTTAAGTGGGCAGAGGTACCTATTAGAAGTCGGGTGGCTCCAAATCAAACTTGTTGTGGCCCACCTCCTTAATTAAATGCAAAATTTACTTCAATCATAAGCACCTGAGACCGACACTAAAGCCATGATTATTAAAAGAAACATTTTAATTAGGAAATTTGAGTACAAAGACTCGCCGAGGATAAACCAAAAATTGTATATTTTTAATAAAGCTTTATACTTAAATTAATTAATCTGGTGGTCTTTCTAAAATCCGAAAACATATTTCGTTGTGTTTTATAAACGAGTCAGGAATAAACTCAGAATATTTTGGCATAAAAATGTTGTTCTCAATCGTCTGATGATTCCCTCACCCCTAATGGACATACACTCAATTAGGTTTTACTGTCGCACGGCCATTCATTTTAACACCTAACAACGCCCGCACTGGAGCAGGTACCTATTTATTTTTATTGACAACAACAAAAAATAACAAAGTTTTATACAACACAACATTTGTATAATAAACCTTAGGTTTTTAATATTCCATTACGAATTAAAACTCGTGGTACAAAACTTTAACTTTTAAATCAGCTCAGCTAAAATACGCTGTAAAGCTTATAAATTTGTAGTTTAACCTTTGTGTGACCGGTAACAATATAAATAAGTTTATAATCATAAATAAAGTTATAAAAAATTTAAATACCGCAAACGCAGTACTTGCAAAATGATGGTTTGGAGATAAACGCGGTATTTTTTTTTAATCTTAGCAACAAGTCTATGTTGTATAACTTTTGAAGTGTACTTAAAAATTAGAAAAAAATCAAACTTTCTATTGACATATTTATTTCTTTATTATAAATGTTTCATTTGGATAAAATGCACAGTACTGCATTTTCTTTTCCCATCTGGGCTTGTGAGCTTTACAGTATCACTAAGGCCAAATGCAGTATTTCTGTTTATTACTGCAAAATCACCTAGCACGTGTTCAATACTGCGTTTTTAGTTAGTGGTTCCGTCCACGAATGACATCGACGCACTGATTTGCTAGCACGAAACGTGGCACTGTATACTAATATAATACTGCATTTAGTTTTAGCAGCGCAAGATGGCTCTTTGTTATGCTCGCTACACTCAAACGCATTATTGTAGAATACTGCGTTTGGCTTTAGTTAGTATTCGTTTCAAAAGAAGTTATATGCTAAACTAAGCTACAGTAAACGTATCAAGTACTGCACAACCTTCTGGCACATGCTGAATGCTGCAGATCTTGTTAACAAAAGCAATGTTTTTGTGCAAGTGCTACGTTTCTCGTCAAATAAAAAACATGTTTATAATAAAAAAAATCATGAGAATATTTTTTTTATGCATAGATTAACCCCTTAAGGTGTCATTTTTGCAAAAAAGTGAAAATCAGAAAAATGTCGATTACTGCAAGTACAATTAACAGGGCAGAATGCCAATGCATGGAGTACTGAAGTCACCTTTGTGATGGTTCAGCTAAGTACCTTGCTAACTCGAAGTACTGGACTCTGACATTTAATGACATTTAAAAATAGAATTCCACTTATGACACTCACTAATATTAAATATAATGACGAAACCATTAATGAGGTAGACACAACAAAGTTTTTGGGACTTAACATTGATAGCAACCTAAATTGGAATACACATGCAGAGATCCTTTGCTCAAAACTGAGTACTCAGTCCTATGCATTGTATATGCTCACAAAAAAACTTAACCAGACCGCAGTACTGACAGCATATTATGGTAACGTTGAAAGTATGTTAAGATACGGAATCTTATTTTGGGGGAACTGTACAGAAAAAGAACAAATATTTATAGCACAAAAAAAGTGCTTAAGGGCAATTTGCAAGCTCAATCAAACAGACAGCTGTAGACCATGCTTCAGAAGGCTAAAAATATTGACAGTACCGTGTCTATACATGTATGAGTTGGTGTTATTTGTCAGGTCTAACTTAACGATGTACGAACATTATAAAAGCAAGCGCCACTGTTTAAAAGTTAGCTGTCCTCAACACAAAAGTGCATTGATGACAAATAGTGTACTCTGTATGGCTCCAAGGGTTTATAATCACTTACCAAAGAAACTATTAGACAGCATAAGCATCAATGTATTTAAACGAAAAGTAAGACAATTTCTCGTGGAAAAAGCCTATTATAGTGTAACCGAATTTATAAATGACATGCAAAATAACCAGAAATAACATATTGTTTTACTTATTTATTGACATATTTTAAATTTTAATTTTATTTGACATGTATACATTATTGACTTGTACCAAGGATGTAAATATAACTTCTGACATATTCTCTTTGATGGACAAATCATTGTATTTAAATTGTTAATTTTCTTTATTCATTACTAATGCATAATCAATGTTAATTTAAAAATACCTGTAAAATTGCATGCCGTCAGGTGGATTATGGAGGGACCACTTTATTTACTGAATGTTACCTATAAATTACCCATTTTCGCAATAAATGAGTTTGAGTTTGAGTTTGAGTTTGAGTCTGTTGATCGAAGAGTCCGTAGGCTCATAAATGACGATGTGCAAAGAGACGTATTGCGCATGAGCCGCTCACGGCTCATGCGCAAAACGTCTCTTTCGCAAAATGTCCCCTGGTCGCAAAACGTCTCTTTCGCATTTATTTTCTTTCGAATTTATTGTTAAAAAGAAAATTTAAATAGATGTGAGTGTGACATGTCAAATGAAATATATCTTGAAAATCGCAATTTTATTCTTAAGTCCCTGGCGCGACATTTTGCGAAAGAGACATTCTACGAAAGGGACATTCTGCGAAAGAGCCATTCTGCGAAAGAGACATTCTGCGAAAGAGACGTTCTGCGAAAGAGACATTCTGCGAAAGAGACGTTTTGCAACCAGGGGACATTTTGCGAAAGAGACGTTTATATATATAATAATACGTCTCTTTGCACATCGTCATTTATGAGCCTACGGACTCTTCGGTCAACAGAGTCCAGTGCTTCTAGTTAGCAAGGTACTTAGCTGAACCATCACAAAGGTGACCATGCATTGGCATTCTGCCCTGCTAATTGTACTTGCAGTAATCGACATTTTTGTGATTTTCACTTTTTTGCAAAAATGACACCTTAAGGGGTTAATCTATGCATAAAAAAAATATTCTCATGATTTTTTTTATTATAATAATGTTTTTTATTTGACGAGAAACGCAGCACTTGCACAAAAATATTGCTTTTGTTAACAAGATCTGCAGCATTCAGCATGTGCTAGAAGGTTGTGCAGTACTTGATACGTTTACTGTAGCTTAGTTTAGCATATAACTTCTTTTCTTACTGTCAGATGCATACTCATTGCATCACGATTGCTCGATGAACACCATGATGAAGACATTTGGAATTTAGGAATAGCAAAATCGTGCACAAGAAACTTTTTGCTTACTACCATTTTTTTTTTTCAATTGAGGCGCGTTCTTTATCCCACTTTTGATGTTAGAAACATTCTCACAACCACTGATATAAAATATGAAAATCACTAACTACAGTAACTGCCAAGTTGTTCGTACCACTCTTCGCACTCAAGACCATGTTCTGAACTTATTACTACCCTTTTTATAACCCCACTATTCATTCATATTTATCAATCGACCAATACCATTGCATTACCGGTATAACTAGTCAAAATAATGTCTATTAACTTATTCTTATTAAATAGTGAACTGTGTTATCATTTATTATAGTTTGTCCCTAATTTTAATAAAATACACACACACACAGGAATCCAGTGATAAAAAATATGCCACCTCGCTTTTATGCGCTGTCGGATCAACACCAAAATAAGGACACATTGGGTGGCTTACAAAATAGGGACACGGTAAATATAGTATAGTACATGGCGAAACAAAAATATCGAAAATGGGTATATGGAGACTCTACCTCACAGTGTTTACGACGGAGGGCGTTAACCAGTCAGCCTGTGGTCGAAACGTCAGGTAATTCAGACGAATGTAATACCTATTTCGTGATCACGTTAATTCCCGTATAAATACATAATTATACTACTTCTTATTATTTAATAAATGTTCAACTTCAAATAGCTTACGTCTGTCTACGTTGGTCTCGTGGCATATGGATCGTGTGGTCCTGGATTCTATTTCTCATTTGGGGACATTATTCTTCAAAATCTTATATAAGAAATAAATACAGAGATGTATCAAGCTAGTATTATTATTATATCTCTCCAAAAAAACAGAAAGGACAATAAACTTTTTTCATGGACTATATTCAAAGAATAATAATCTTTTCACATTACACACATCACGTCCATACCTCAAAATCATAATGACACATCGTACCTATCTACGTTAAGTAATTGAGATGAAATTGATATAACATGAACCATAACTAGACAAAATACAAATATAAAAGGACAACAACGACTTCGTATCTCACAACCATTACAAATAAATATTTTTCTTTTTCATCATACCCGCTGTCATTATATTTATTTTCGTGGACAGATAAAATGTCAGCAAATACATTGTTACTCACGTCACGTAAACATTGGGGCCAATTCTTTTTTATTTACCTGCCACGTCATATGACAGTAGCGTTAATAAAAATAAGTGCTACTTAAATTTAGACGTAGTTCATAAAATTGTCAATAGGTGTTATATTGTACCCTGCAAGAGATAAGGAAGGACGTTGCGAAATCCTTTAGAAAAAATCGAGTTTAGCAATTGCACTACATTATATATAGTATTCACGTCGTAATAATTCTATATAATAAATGTTAATGTGAGTTTGTGTTTGCCATGTCATGTCATCGCCATTAAAGCGAGCAAAACCACATGGAAAAGCTAGTAACAAAATTACTTTAACTACATCGGTGTTCTTATTTAATGTTTTTCTAATTAAACGAGAAATAAATATTTCAAAGTGTTTGATCATAAGCTAAAATTCTAGCCATTCAATCTGTCCTTTCTAACAGTCGATTCATCCAACTTTCTAACCATACATGTACTGCCGCCTTTATACTCATTCCCAATGTACCTATTTGATCGTTGAACTTTACTAATAAACGTTAGAACAATCATTTCAACTAAGCTCCGCGGTTGGTATTACACGAGAGTGAATAGTTTCTGAGTTGCCACTCGACAGTAGAAGTATTTGACTCGATATGTGATTATTGCCGCACGCTGCTACCTTTGGCAAGCTGTCCTCATCTCATATTTTATTCACAATGACATGTAGTTTTGTTGCTTACTTTTGTCACAAAATCATTTCCAACAGATGATTTTGGAACAAGGTGAAACTATTACTAATATCAATTTAATACAGTGAAATAGTAAAGAAACAAATGAAAATTAAACAAATCTTTGATGCTAATTAATGATCGTTTAATAACGTTGTATAGACGACTCGTTCGCGATGCCAAACAGTTCCCTTGGCGTCTAAGTCTATACTGGCGCACTACGTCTCTTCGGTTTTAAGGTAGTCTGAAAGAAAACAAAAACCATTGTGAGCGGCTGCTCAGGCGATTATTAGTACGTACTCTAGGTTTAAGAAACTACAATATCCAAAAATGTTGGTTTCGGGAAACAATTAAAGCCTAGTGACCATAGAGAAGTATACTAATTTTATTTCTTTATAAAAATATTAATCCACCCAGTTACGCAAAATAAAGTAGCAATACTAAAAAACTTACCAAGTATCTTATCAATTAGTACAAAAACGTAAAAAATATATACTTCTAATATCCTTGCATTGTCACTACTCATAATGACTGTTCTTCGGAAGTAATTTACATTTATACTTCAGTTTACTATTCCCTAAGTGTCTGTCATGATTGAGTCGCGTCACTAAAAGTCAACGACTATTAAAAGTTCTACGAGTGTTTAGTTCTAATTGTCTCATGACACGAATTCATAACATGGCTTTCAGATTGTAATAAAGTCGAAGACCATAAACGTTAACGACTGCGTCATTTAACTTCGATTAAAAAGAAAAGTAATAAAAAGAGGCCATTGTGAGTTACTGAATTCGTACATTTTATGCCAAAACATTTTAGATCATGAGTCAAAAGCAACCACAATTCCAGAGTAGACTTTTTTCTAATCTTGTGTGATACACGTAATCGATTGTAAAAAAAATGATCATTGGAAAAAAAGGAAAATTCAAATAGCTTTTAAATTAAAAAATAAGAGGGAGCTCATTTATCTGACTATTTCTTTTTTACATTTTGAAATTTTATTCCACACAATTTTAGGAGACATGTCACTCGGGGACACGCTACATCTCTCAATAGATGTGGCACATTCTTTAATATAATATAATAATAATTAGCGGCTACGTTATGTTGTCAAATCTGTGATAAGGAACACACTTAGATTATATATAGGTCCAGATACCGTGACTAGTACAAAAGTCACCGTTTACTTTGAAGCCACTTTTTGGTGCTGTGTGAGTGAACCCCGCCCAACGCGAGTGTCTACGTACAATGTTTATGCTTGTGTGCATTGACGGTTTTACTACCAGTGCATAGAGGTTACCCCAAAATTCAGGGACTTTTTTATTAAACATATTTTTTTTTTGATGTGAGTAATATTAAATAAATACATTTTGAATATATTTAAATCAGTTACAAATATTCGTTTATTTCATTTTTTCGTTTTTTTTCATTAAATTCGTTTAGTTAAAAAGACAAATGTAAAATAAAACTACTTAGTAGGAACTATTTATTTATAACAATATTTTTTGGTTTGTTTTCAAGATGTTTTTTTTAGAGTTTCCTCCTTAAGAATCGATTTTCATATAAGGCCGTATGAAAAAAAATTGAGAATAAGAGTAATAATTTTTTTTTTGGTAAATGTAACATAAAAGCACTTTTGAGTAATAAAATTAAATGCAACTTTATTCACAGGAACAGAGTAACAAAAGGTATTTTGATAAAATAAAGTAAATGTTTTGCCTTGGTTGTTAGGACTTGGATATATCTATATATATATATATATATATATTTTTTTTTTTTATAAAGTATCAAGAAACTAGCAAAATTTTACAAGTCCTAAGTGCTCTATAGCTGTGTTCGTTAGGAGTAGTAATAATAAGTTATAATACGAGTACAATCCCACAGCTAAAGTAGCGTTTCACGGACACATTGAACTCCGGGTGCTAGAGTTTAGAAATTAAGAATATTTGAAGGATTCCAGTTTCGCGAACATTAACGTTAAGCATATTTCTCGTCTTTCTATAAATAACAAGTTTGACAAAGAAAAATATATATACTGCTAGAATGCGTTATGGGTAAATGAAATTCACGTCCTGGCAACATCTCTAGTAATGGCGTCGTAATTTTATTAATTTGAAATTTTGTTATATTGTTTATAAATACATTAGGAAATAGAATACTTACATATGAAATGTGATGTTCGGACACTTAAGGTTTTTTTTTGCATAATTTTTACTGAATGTGACAGCACAAGCAGGCATTTTTAAATATTATAAGTAGCGACTCGAGACGTACTTCAGCGGCGAACGTTCAGTCGCGTGTGACGAGTGAGATTATATTTATATTAGACGCTTATATTTTTTGGCTTCAGTTTTGAGGTACGGATTAGGCATCTGGACCTATATATAATCTAAGGGGACACACCATAGTTACATTTTCATACTTGTACAGTATCGTTAACTTATTGAATTTAAAAATAAAAGTTTCAGAGCGGGAAACAAAGCAACTTATCATTGTATAAGAGAGAATGCCTATTCATGGTTTCACTTTTAGACGTTCGCGTCATTATTTCAAATGTTAAAAAAAAAATGATTTTAATGTGACTTTTCGACCCTGAATCTCTTGTATAGAACTTGGGGTTTGAAATTAAAGTTTACAAGGACTAAAACTTGAATCAATGACCGTATTTAAAATAAAATATTCTAATTCTAATTCGTAATATCACATTAAAATATATTGCAGTTTAGTAATCTTATTATTTCGTGTTTGTAGTCGTAGTTTATATAGTGAATGTATACTTCAGTGTTAGTTTTGTCTTAATTTATACATGGTATCCCTGATCATAAACATAATGCCACAAACATTATTAAAAAAAAACTCTAACGTCAGTGTCACAAATATTTTCTAGTTGTTGTTATCGTACTTATCCTTGTTATTTTTTAACCTAATATTGGCATTTAATTTCTCAATAACCCGAAGTTATGTTACAATATACCTTAATATTTCGGATGATACTCAGTGCAGGCTTAATAATGCAGTTTATACATATTTGACGCAGCATAAAAAAGTGTGAAACTGATTTTCATACTGAAATGGGCAATCTTCTTTAACTCTCATATATTTGATTATCAAATAAATATATAATTTTATTATTTCTAGTCTTTCTTTTATAATCATTTTTGTACAACCCGTGTACATCCGTGTACCGCGTGTACTAGACTACTGAGCGAGACGCACACACACGACAGTCGCACGTTGGGCAAAGCGTTTTTAACTTAAAGTATATTTTTTATTGTACGGTATTTTCGCTTTTGTCTCCCATACAACTGATGTATCTGTGACGAAGTAAGTATTATTTTATCTGTGACGTTGGTGGGTTACCAATGTCATTCGCGGAACTTTAAGTTTAAGCTTTAAATAGTATGATAAATATACGATATTAATATAGTAACTAGTTGCCAGTTTCAGCTCTGATAAAAAGATTGGTACAAAGATGCGGTGGCAACGTAATGGCTAAGGCTTGCCATCATGGTTGTGGGTTCGAGTCTCGCCAATTATACTACTGATATGAACCTACTCCCAACAGAAGAATTTAAGATAGTTGTAGGGTTACCTCTGCGTGAACGCTAGTAATATGGACAGTAGTCTTCAATAAAAGAGACATAAGGTACCCTGATGCAGATATTACAACTGTAAGTACTTAAAATCGTTGTTCATCTTCAAAAGAAAACTTCAAAAAAAAAAAATATATTATACAGTTTTAAAGACAATAATCTTAGGAAAAACAATGGCAACACAATTTTTTTTGTTAAACAGCAGAGAACAGCACTAGTTTAGTTTTAGACACCACCCACTAAAGACAGATATAAAACTCCAAACAAAGCTGATGATGAAAAGCAAAGTAAAACGATCTCTATTACAAATGCTTTAATTCCGAAATTGGTTTACTAGTTTGGAAGCCGCGTTGTTTTCACGCCACTTTACCACATCTGAAATGTAAATGACAAACTGCTTTGTATGAATTTAAAGCTTTTTTTTCTGTGGATAGATACGATTACGCGACAAGACTAACAAGGTGTCTCCGATATGTCACCTCAATATGTTAACTTAATTACTTGCCCAACAACAAAACCGCTTGTCGCTGTAATTAGCTAGAAGCGGTTTGTTTTCCGGAAAATTTTAATAATGATTATTCGTTACATTTTTGCTAACGGTCCTAACAATAATGCTAAAATTCAGCTTGGAACACTTCCGGTTTCTAGAGCTCCTCTATGAATTTCAAATGTCTGTGCTAATCGACACTAGAAGCTTAGTAAGGCATTCCTTAAACGAAATTAAATCTCACTTTAATACCGGGCCAGTCTCACTTTGCTTGAGTGTTTCCAGCCAGCTAGTGCATAGCACTTACGGATTACAAAATAAAATGTGGTGTAGCGACTCCATGTTGTAATATAAGAGGCTATAAGACTGGTCACTTACGTCCAAAACAGAAATCTACCGCTTTATGCAAAACGTGAACGTACGATAGAACTGGGCTTAATAAAACCTACATTTCACATTAATTTGGGATGATTTAAACCTAATACTTTATTTAGTCCATTTGTAATAAGGGAGACAATATGGTTTAAATAAACTTATTTTCAGAAATCTTTTAGATTTGAAGTCAAAATAAACATACCTATTCTAAATAGTGTTGCAAGACCAAGGCTAGACTTAGTCAGTCTTGGCATTGGTCTTGCGTCACTACGCTTGATCTTGCTCTTGGTATTCCGCTCTCAATCTCAGTCTTGGTCTTGCAGCAAGAGTCTCGCAATTCTTGCAATTACCTAATACTAGAGATCCTGTAGTAATCGAATTTCGACCATGGTTTATTTCATTGGCCAATATTACATGACCTGTCATTGTAAAGACTTTTGTACCATGACAGGTCAAAATATATACTAGACACTATAGCTGCATGTGCCCGTTTTTGCATTTTTTTTTAACTTTGTAGCAAATATTGTTCAAAAATTTTAGTATTGTCACTTCTTCTCTGTATAAACTATAAGTGTGCGAAATTTATACTTCTCCGTCCCGCCCAATTTTCGTAAAAAGGGATCCAAAGTTTTCGCTTCACGTATTAATATACAGATAATTCATTGGAACGAATGAAATAAATGAATGACTGAATATTTTGTGCTTACATAGCACAAAATATTCAGTCCCTAACCCTGCCCTGTCTCCTATTCCCGTCCTTTCCCTCTCCCCCCTCTTCTCCCCTCTAATCCCCCTCTCCTGTCTTCCCGCTCTTGCCCTAATCCCACCTTAAAGGGCGGCAACGCGCTTGTAACTCTTGAGTTGCAGGTGCCCAGCGGCGGCGTCGCACAGTATTTTAACAAAGCGAGGCGTCATTGTCGTCAAATGAGTAATCATAAACACTGCCCGACAGATGATGCATCAAAATATACGTAAGAAAACCAATTTTTACCGTAACTTGCTGAATACACTTTTTTTATCACATCGCTCTCTAGACCCAAACTAAGCATAGCTTGTACTATGGGGTCTAGATGATGGATAAACATAATACAATACATAAATACACTTTTTTTCGAATAAATACCTAGAAATATCCAGACCAATGTAAATAAATACATACACACAAAACATACATACGTAATAATAATAAATACATAAATTACAGTTTTATCTGATATCGAAGAAAGTTTATCGTGCCCGCATCGTGAATATGTCGTGTTAGCTTGACACGAAAATTATTATCATGTGTACCATGTCTGTAAATGTTTTCTTATGATTTCTCCTTTTCACATTTTTTATATTTTGTAAAAAAAACAAATGAATATTTTTTGATGGAATTAAAAGCTCGTAACAACCATTCATTTCCCAAATACATTTAGTAAAAACTTTCTGACGTAAATCACCAATTTGTACTGTTATTTATAAATAACAAACAACACAAAAAATCCTAAAATAATGGGACTGTATTAGGTATAAAGCAATTAATTATCACGCATGACGCAAATAACCGCCCACAGAAACTGTCTGACAATTGACTGTTTTTCATGATATTGTGTACCATTATATATAAAAATCAGTGCTTAGACTTTGAGAAAAGTGACCAATGTTTTATATACCTTTAGCAGTTTAGCACCTGGTACCGGCAAATTGGCTGCTGTCCCCCAACTATCAAATATGCAAATTTTCAGAGTCTCTATTAACACTACTTTGAACGACACATTTTGTTACTTAGACAATAAGTTACGTGTGTGTGTATGTGTGGCCCTAGGATCTTAGACTGAACATTAACTATACACATGGTCGTATAATTTTATTGGTAAAAATTTATGTAATAGTAAGTATGAAGAGCGCCAACGAATGCCGCATGCACCACTGTCTCTTTAGTTTTCCGATTTCGGTGTTTGTTAGGTAATGAGTATTTCGATAACTTTGCTAGAAAGACATTTTAATTTGTGGTATAATTTTTACACATATATACATGTTTTATTTATAATGTATGTGTATTTAGTGTTATAATGACCAACTTTGTTGTTAGATGGAAGGAATCGCGGAGTTGATCCAGATACGAACGTCTATCAATGTCGGTATTGACACCGAACGCCCAAATCTCATTGTCACTTAACTGCGAGACGCAAGAGTCTCACAGGTTTCTTGTTCTTGCTCAATTCTTGCAGGGTCAGTCTTAGTCTTGCGAGAATGCAAGAACAAGACCAAGACCGATTTCGGGCAACAGTAGATTTAGTCTTAAGAATAAACTACTTTTCTTTTTCTAGGAAATTCTTAGAGCTTATTGAGGCTTAAATTTAGGATAAAATATTCTCAGAAATTAATCATCTTAAAGTTACCTGTATTATCTAATTTCAGCTATTTTAAAACACGCTTTTATTAGTTTTACTTGGAACTATTCAAACAAATCTTGGAAGTTAATTTTAACCTACTTCTAATTTTATTATCGTATTGAAATTAAACTTTGTATGTATGTTGTTTGGATGACAATAATATAATTTGGCGTTTAGGAGTCGATCTGATGATGGAGCCAGGAGGAGGATAGTTCAAGTCTGATTTACTTTTTTTTGGTTTTGGTTCGATATTGAGGTGTCTTTTTTAGTTTTTGTAAACTATATTTTATTTTTGATAGTGACGGGTGTTCTGTAATACTTACATACATTTTATGATCCAATACAAGTGTGCGAGTTCTTGAGTGATTTGATGCAGCATGTAACACATGTTTTTTTTTTATTAATTTTACAGACTTTCCTAATCTTCATGTTAATAGTACAAATAGAAATTCAGCCTTTTAATTACCTTAAGATATTTTGTTGCTATTAAAGCTTGGTTCTATATGTAACCTATAAATGGAATGATATACACATTATACATATATTTAGGGGATTAAAAGCGTGAGCACGGATTGCCATTATGTGTAATTTAAGCTAAAACTGGACAATGACAATTTATGACCTTTGAGCTTCTACGTGCCGGGGCATGGAGTGGATACTATATAGTGTTCATGTGTTTGAGTGATGTGTCTTATAAATGTTTTTTATTCTTAAATTCTTTACTCTAGCCGCAGGTGTAATAAGTATAATAATATGTAGGTACTTAATTTCTTACTCATCCCTGTTTTCCAGATATTAATTATTTCATTAGGCTAACTATCTGCAGAGTACTGTGCGAGGATTGTGGAGAGGCCTTATCGGCATAACTTCTAAGATAAAAGAAAAGTACGTATTTTACTCACAAAACATACATAATATATAGTTGTAGTCATGTAGGCACAACGAAAGCAGACACCATTTTAAACTGTTTCGTGATTTGGTTTCTCACAATCTACGAGAGACAAAATTATATTACCATGTGTTATAAGTTTGACGTGTGATTTGTGTGCGGTTTTGTTTTTGTTGGAACGGTGACTTGATCGAGAGTGTTCTTAGATATAATTCAATGAAATCGGTCCAGCTGTTCGAAGATCAATCAACTCTTTTGTAATGGTTGAAGGGATTTTCGAGTCAGGGGTATTTAACTGAAAAAATAAACTTATTAGTATTTACAACTACATAGTATTTTGAACGTTAATGTCTGTATTTGTTTTGTGCAAATACTTATTCGGGACAACTAAAGACACTTTTTGTGTGAAGCAAATTCATCTAATTATGCGTTTAGGGATATTAGTCGAAGACTAAACCAAACACGTGTGCGCATTACTTTCTAATGGTAAATAAGCGGTCCCAGACTATGGATATTGTCAATTAGAGATGAAACGGATAGCTGTTTGGCCGGATTTCGGATACCGGATATCCGGCTGAACTTGAGGACGGATAGTCAAATATCTGGCAAACAATGTCAATTGCCAATCCTGGAAGTTGGAAGTAATGTCACATTACTTCCTTAAAACATAGAAAAAGATGGAACAGATTTTTTCGATGCTATCTTTTTATATGATTCTTACGCGTTTCTAATTTACCACGTACGAGGGCCTCGTCGTAAGCTGAATTATAAAGTCTTTTTAACTCCTTAAGTCAATTAACTAATTGACGCAACATTATTTAGATTAATACGTGAAGCTAAAAGAACACGACAGACGATTCTTTTGGAATTAATTAAAATGTCTTGTGATGATCAGCCTTTGGTTTGGCAGTGATCGTTGCATCTAAGGCAACCGTTAGTGTTTATTTCCTCTTAATGCATAGAAATTTATTTATAGCTCCTCTTGCTCTCAACTTCGCTCGAGTTTCAGTAATTTTTCTAAGATATTATAAAGGTTAAAGAATACTATCTGCTAAAATATATCAATATTTTAACAAACTACTTGCACGATAAATACGTTGACATTTCTTATTTATTATAAATAATTATAAGTTATGTGTATATGTATAAATATATTAGTATTAGTATGTAATACATTTAATTTACAAATGTATTAATATTTATGCAATCCGTTCACAGATTGCATAAACCCCTACGAAGCTCTTCTTTGACCTTTCGACAACAAAACCACCCACGTGAATCGTAACACTCCTGTACATCCAAAGGTTGCCTGGAAGATATTGCTTCTTGCGATAAGGCCGCCCATTGTGCATACTCTGTTTCTGTATATTCGTTTCCTTTTTTGGTGGACACTTAAGAGTATTTATTATTATTATACTATAATTGACCTTTGTAGTACAGTATAAGTTCTATTCATTTTGTGAGAAAAGAAAGTATGGCGATTATATTTGTTAAGCGACTTAAATAAAGTATCTTAATTTACTATCCGGTATCCGGTCAGATACTTGCTCACTATCTGGTATCCGGCCGGATACTAATTTTAGGCTGGATAGGCCGGATACCGGATAATGGCCGGATATCCGTTTCAACTCTACCGGCCATATCGTCGATACGGCACAGAGTAAACATCATTTTAACATGTTCCAAGAATACGGCAACAATTTCTTATCTTGAATAACATTAAAGTAACGTCTGTCGTAGGTCTTAAACGACATGATTATTCCTGCTGTTACAGCACAATTATGTTATCTATTATAATTATCTGCAAACGTTTCTTTAATTAGTAGGTAACATAAGCGTTTACATACTTACTGACTTAATTACTTTACGTTAAACAATTAGTTGTACCCTAATGTCAAGTAAATATGTTTGTTGGTGAGTTAAACAATTAAATTGCCGAGAGTAGGAACGGTAAATACATACATAATTGTTAGTGGGAGTTATAAGTTGCTGCCACAATGTTCGCTGTCTGCCTCTACCGACAGTAGAATTAGGTGTAGGTACCTACTCGTATATTGATCACTAACCGTTTCCGCAGTTTCACCCGCGTTAATGGTCTACTCTTATGGGTCGTTGCGTACTGTTATATAGCATATACTATTCCTCATGAATCTGGCTATCATATACAAAAATATTTTATCAAATCGGACTGCTAGTTCCAGAGATTAGCGCGTTTAAACAAACAAACACACAATCAATAAAAAAAAACTCTTCAGTTTTATTATATAATAGTATAGATATAAAAGTCGAAGTCGAAGATTAGCAGTGAATGTAAAGTAAGTTTAACACAGGTGAAATTTAAACAATTTATCATTGCAAGGTTATAAAAGTTTGGGGCTGAGGCTTGAAAATCTTGAAGAATCTATATTATATTTCTTCGATCTGAATAATTAGCTGGCCCAATCCAATATCTAAACTCCCACTCCCATTGATGAAGAAAATAAAACAGCACATAATCATGTAAAAGAGGCGATTCAAGACCCATGTAATTTAAATCCGGAATTAAGAAGACAAATCGGTGCACCAAGAAAGAGGTAGGTTTTTGACCGCATAAATATGATTGCTTGCTAACGTAAAATACAGGGTGTATTTGAAAATAGAACACTTACTTAAATCGCTGAAAGGGCATGGCTTTAGCATGCAGTTACAATTAAAACAATTAAAAAAATCTATTCGTTTACAAGTTCTGACCGTTTGAATTTCCAAGTATTTTTGAATCCGTTTTTCAAAAAAATTGGTGGAATTAAAGTGAAATATTTTAAATCGTACGTATTTTTTGTTTTGGAATTTTTTCCGTTACTAAGAAAATCCATAAAAACTAACTTCGATTTTTTTAAGTTAGTTTTTATGGATTTTCTCAGAAAGTGAGTGAATAGTTCCAAAATAAAAAAAATACGTACGACTTAAAATCTTTTCATGTTCCACCTGATTTTATGAGAAACCAAGATAAAAATACCTGGAAATTCAATGTATAATAATCAAAAGTTTAAACTCAATAAAAAACTTTTCTTTTGTCTGACCCAAAAGGTCAAATGAAATCAAAATTGCAACAACACTGAAGTCATCGTTTTAGTAAAACATTATATGTAAAGAATACACATACGTTTTAAAGCAATTTTTAGTTCTTACAAAGCTACAATCTCTCGCTATATCAGATGGTAGGTAAGTAAAGTGTTCTGTACAACGACTGTCACGCTATTGTGAAGCTGCGTAGTCGCGTCATGCGTGCATCCGACGACTGAATAACGGATACAATAAGAATTGATATGTGTTGTACATATATGTGACAGGAGTATGCACTATTTTATTGCAGTGAATGTATGCCATTGTTTTCTGTATCACGCTAATAAAAAATGTTTTTATACATGTTGAGTTTATGCTGAGATTTTAGACTCGGTTTATAATAGTCCATTTTCACGCTCATTTAGTTTCTTGTAAAGGCCGTCCCCGTCTTCCACTATGTATGTTCATAAGAGTTGGCTTGAAACTGATTGTTCAGAACCTGGTCATATTTTTCTACACGAAAGAGTTATCGTGTGTGCTAAAAATTACATATTTTGTGTTCAAACCTCCTTTGAACTTGTTGGAAGCTGGCTGGCAACATAATATTTGAATTGTTGTTTATAATATCTGAATTGTATAATAATTAATTATTATTGTTAGAATGAAAATAGAGAAGGGCGCGTGGACCAGACGGATTGGACGTCAGTCGAAGTACGCCTTTGATTTCAAGAAGTTTAATTATATTTGTTTGATTGTGAAAGTATTTAGTTTAGCCTCCAATATAATTATCTTGATTCCTAGCCTCTATTAATTGATATCCCCATCAAGATATCACCCCTTTCTCGAGCATACCTCTTCAGGCTCTAGCGAGGTCTGACGGTATATAATTGTTGATCCTAAGTGTAGTCTCACCTTAAAATGTTTCAGAGATAAACTGATCATTAATTACTACATATTTAGAGGACTTCCAGTAAAGGGGATCAGACGTGACGTTACCAAGAGTTCAATGCATCGTATCCGGTACAGCGTCTCCTTGGCAGGACACGCCTCGAAGCTTGTTCTTCAATAGAGTGATCACTGCAATATCGTTCTTGATAAGTGGGGCCTAAATATCGCCCAGGCTGGGTTGATTGGGTACTATTGGAATTACTATACCTACTGGTATGAAGTTATTTCCGTTCAAAGTTGAAGTTCAAAACGAAACCCTTATAGAATCATTTCGTTATTCGTTTGTCTGTCTGTAAGTCTGTCAAGATCTTTTTAGTTAGGAATGCGTGGAGGTACCAAGTTGAAATTAACATCAAATACTTATTTTTGTGGTCCCTTGAAGCTGTAAAAAATCAAGCTTCTAAGTCAACACAATAAAAAGATAATAGTATATGTATATAAATATATAATAGAAGATATAATAGATAATTTAAGTGTTATATTTTAACCTATTTTAACACCTCGCAGATAAATCAAAATGTTTAAGGTAAGTACTTCTTTTTGACCTAGAATCATGAAATTTGGCAAGAAGCAAGGTCTCAAAGCGCAAATAAAAAAAAATCTTTAATTTATTGTTATATCACAAAAAAAAATATTTTTTACTAAACTTATATTTTGCGCTTGGAAAATTTATTGTTCCGTAAATCGATGTATGGGAAAGTATTTTGACAACGGCAAAGTTAAGTTTGTTACTCGGATCTTTGAGAATCGGTTACCGAGATGGACGGACTATCTACCTATAAGTTTGTACAGAACCCTCGGAGCGGGAGTGAAACTCTCATTTGTCCTGTTTCTTTTCTTGTTATAAGTACAAAATGTATAGTGATGAAGATTTTCAAGTGATACTTTTATATATGGTGTTCTATTTATATTTGATGTTCCATTTTTTATATATTCTATACTTAATGGTAATTTTAAATATATATGCATACGCTTTCACTTAAAATGTATTTGTAGATAGTGATAGTAGATAGAGATAAAAAGTAAAGTGAAAACTAATATAACAAACGACATAAAGAAAACAGTGCAGAAAGACAAGTATTCAGTTCGATCTGTCTTTATTATTATTCTCTCATCTAGACTGCCAATACAATACGCTACTAAAGATACATTCAGATGATAATCTGGATCGACAGTTAACGTCTCTAGTTCTGTAGTGTTGGCCCGAGATTTCCATTATCGTGTGAAGGTGTATGGAATAAACGGGCTTTCATATGTTAAGATAATGACTGTAAGGTTCAATTCACACCATGATTGCAGCGAGCTACAGAGAGGCTTTAGGTACACAGTATATTATTCTTTGATGAATCTAATATGTCCATGAACACAACCTTTTCAGTAATATTAGAAAATTAAATGGGCGTTTTGTCGAACTGGCCACTTCGATCTCAAATATCCTGGCGTTTGGTTCGGAATTCCCAATTTAAATTATGGCTTGTGTATTTATGTTTCGAATATAGTGATTCGTTTGTTTTCGCGCCATTTGATTTTTCTTTGACATCGTTGTGTTCAGAATATGGAAAACTTTAAATATCACGTAATTTACGAATACGAGTTGCCGAAACAGCTCGAAGGATTAATATGTGTATTTGGAAGGTACTATAAAAGAAAATGAGGTACGTTTTTTGGAAATGTTAACCTACAGAACAAACCGAAGATGGTTGGAGACCCCAGTAGACAATAAAGAATTAAACGGGATTGTAGAAGCGGATCCATTGCGAACTACGTAAAAATTTGCGGCAGGCTTTGGTGTAAGTGTTAAAACAATTTTAATTCACTGAAATAAACGATTTTAGTTAGTCTTTTACTCTATTTTAAAGACCTAATATTATGTATTTTATCTATGAATGTTGAGTTGTGCATTACGTTCGATGTATCCATGTATGGAAGAATATTTTATGTACTGCAAAGTTAACTTAGGTACTTTAATTTTAACGTTCCCTATAATTTATAAGTTTCAGTAAATTAATAAAACTCCTTCCCGGTGTGATCATGCCTGAACATTTTATGTAGGTATATAATAGGTTAGTTTGAACTGAACCCAAACTATGAATCTAGGTAGCGGCGTGTACTTTTCATTCAAATCAAATTTATTTATTTGCAGAAAAGTCGATACAGAAAGATCTTACATGTTTAAATATTCTAACACATGCGACTTTAGTCAATACTATTGACATGCAAATTATCATTATAATTATTGATACAAATAATCATATATATAATTCAATAATGTTCAATATATCCATACTAATATTTATTATAATGTCACTTTTAACATCATTTAATGATGTCAAGCTTTAATTCATTTTAATAATGTGAAGTTTTAATTGTATTCAGACATGATTTTAATTGTATTCGTGGAATATATTAATAATTTATTTCAAACCACAGAACATTACAGAATATAATACAATATTTACAAATTCAGTTGCTAATTTAACCAATTTTTCATTATTTTTTATTATTAAAAATAACTTATTCATTACGCTAAGGCAATACTTCCTCTTGATGTAATAGCCTGCTTGTTAAATATTTCAAAGCTTTGAAGCAAATATGCTTGAAATCTACATGTCGATCTATTTCGATTATTTTAACTGATACATTATTTCAGAAATCGTAAAAGAGCGAACCTGGAATTCAACGACGGAGATTCCTCACGGAACGCTCTCTCAATCTATGCACGTTTATGTTCACTTCTTCTTTAAGTACGCTTCTGCTCACCAAATATACTTTGTCTATCGCAAAACTTCTTCCTTTTGTTTAGAGAGTACTTGATGTACTATATAATGACATTTTCCTTTTTATATATCTGACGCAATGGATGTTGAAATGAACAGTAAACAAATACTGAAGTAACCATTTTACTTTCTTAGTTCAGTTTATGGACAATATCTGAAGTCGGTTTGTTATACCTGCCTGATAAATTTCTTAACCGAACATTCTCTCAATGCCTATTCAGACGCTTTCAATATTCTGTAAATAGGTATATAACACAGCAAAAATATTCTTAGTTTCTAAAAGTTTTTATTTCAAAAATATTCTGTGTGAACTAAGAAGCGTAAGTATCATATTATGCTTTGCATGGCTTATGTAGGAATTGTTCCCGCATCCTATCCAAGTTTCTTGCAGCTTACAACTCAATTTCCTTTAGCAAATCCTGGATCAAAAAAGGTATACGCTCAGCGGCTATATTATGAATACATCAGAACGTCAAAATACGCATTACACTCAAACAATCATTCTCTCTAAATAAAGGAAAAAAGGAAATGGAAAAAAGGAGATGGAATTACTATTTTGGGCTCATGTTTATCAGTTAGAAATTTAATTGATATTATACAAAGTCCAATTGTAGGGGACAAGGAACTTTGTATATGAATGGCGGTTAACTGTATCTTAATTTTAAAAAAAACTATTACAATTTGTACTTCTATACTATGGCAATTACTACGTACGCAAAATTGTCTCAATTAAGTAAGTAATTAAAATAACACATTTTAACACTTGGGTATTATCATAACTTAAAATAAATAATCAACCTAACAAAAGCTTCTTGAAGTCTCTTTAATCATATATTATATTCAAGAGAGCGACACGTTATTTTGACGTGGGAATGATTATGTCGCCCGTCGTTACCAAAATGGCGGTGGTCGTCATTAAGTCGGAGTGCCCTCGTTTAAGTCCGCGGCGCGTGAACGCCAGCGGAAGGAAGGCAGGCTAAAAGCTACGGGGTACTGGTGCAGCTTGCAAATTAGCCACGCTTGCTGGATAAAACACGTGAGGACGGGCTAAGAGATTACTTTCTACGAAACACCAGCGTATTTGCATAGCTACACTTAAAGGCTACAAACGACTTTCAACTTTTCTTTTATCATTTAGGAAATTTGCAAGCTACACCTACTTATATACTTATCTAGATGTCTAATTACTGGGCACTATGGATTTAAACTCATTGCTAAATTTGCAAATACGGATGGACGATGCAAGTTTTATAGATAATTATAAATTATGTTCATAGCCTTCTCCCTTGTTCAACACTAAAGTTTTAAACACGCACACCGTTGAACAAATGGTTGAAATCGCAGTGTGGTTCTATATTTATATATTTTATGTAGGTAGCGATAAGCCTGATGGTGAAGGTTTACAATAAAATCAGGTATGTGTGTATATTCGTGTATAGCGCTGCATAGCTCTATATAAAATACTGCTTTACTACTTTAGTAAAAGAAGGTTTTAATGTCGTTTTAATTTTATACACAATTAATAATAACCTGTACTATTGTTTTGAAACGAAGATGACATTTTAGTGTGCGAAAAAAAGTTAAGCAGACTTATCAGCATTTTACTGTAAGAGAGCCATGCTTTGGCACGTGTGGGCCGTCTCGATCGGAATGATACCACGGCGTCACAGTAAACGGCAGTGAAGCAGTGATTACCAGAGGCCCTACCTTTCTATATCCCCCCTCTTCCCTTTCTCCTCCCCCTCTCTCTCCCCCCTCTAAAGGCCGGCAAATCACTTGTGAATCTTAAATTGCACATGCCCACGGCCGCTGGTAGTCACTTACCATCAGGTGGTTGGCCCCCTATCCCATAAAAACAGAATTTTAATTTTGAAGTAGGTTCACAATTTTTTATAAAAAATATGTACAACCCGTTGGAAGGTAAGTGGTTAATCGTGTCTATAAACATTTAACAAGAGCGTCGTCACTCACACGTTGCCAACACTTTTCCCTAAATACCTTTTCGATATTTTTTGTATAAAGTATTTAATAAATAAAATTAACGCGCTCAGTTCAGTGAGACTGATGGTTCCTTAACCGCAGCCAAGACCAGTCAAATGGGCAAATGGGCCCTGTGATGGAACATCGTGTGGTTTTAGTCGATTCGAGTCCGATATAACCACTTTTTCGATAAGAACCGAAGAGGTTTGAACACAAAAAGTCGCTACTCTTTTTTAGATACTGTAAACGAAAACCTCCTTTTTTAATAAAGGCAAATAAAGTTATAGGAAACTGAATTGAATAGCTATATTCGGAACACTAATGATCTTATAATGAAATCTTTATTTATCTTAAGCCTCATCGAGTCACGAAGTTGTTAAGGCAATGAAATGAGAAATCAGTTAAGTAGTATAATGCTGTTAATTAATGAACAGACATCAAACTCTCTCTGTTTTTAGGAAAAATAAACATTGATGGAAATAAATTGTCTTTAAGTTAGCTAGTTAAGTGATAGACATCGGCAATGTAGAGGTATTTCTGGTCAATGTTTATCTATCTGTACGTGCATCACAAGTACACATTTTTTAACGAATTTTGGTTGGTATGTTCGGATTCCTTTTTTTTAATTGAGGGCAATCTTTATTTAGGCAGCTATACTTATAGGGACTGATTCTATTAAATTTATCATTAAATACTCAATTAAAAACCATGTTTGGTAAAATAATTTGTTAAATAATTGGAGAAAGGTTGTGTTAAAATAAAAACATGCTAGAATATCATGACCATAAACAAGGTCCTGGCGGTTGAAAGAGAATATTTAGACAGAGACTCTAGATCATTACAACCCACTGTTTGCAAGAGGTCTACTATTCGCAGACTCGCTTGTATTAGCAGTTTCATTAATTTAAATTATATGCCTGACCAGTGATGGTGATTTATTACAAAATAAAGGTGTTCTAATGTACATCGGTATATTAACTATGTTCGCGTTAACGTAAAAATGAGAATTAGCGTCTCAGTGATTAGGGCACATTATAAAACAAAGTCATTTAAATTAAATAGTCACATATGAAAGTCATAGTGAGAGGGACTGATTCTAAAGGTGTAGTAGGATAACCCAAAACATATTAAGTGTACACTATCGCGGTAGGGATTGCAATCCCGCGGGATTTTTTCTGTATTGACTTCATTACAGCGGGATCTCGCGGGATCCTGCGTAGTTTATGGTTTTTTCCGGAATTCAAAATTATAAACTTTGTTATGGTTATAATCAACTTTTTATTAAAAATACAAAAATCAACAACGCCTTACTTACTATTAATTGGCTAATTATTTCACCAGTTCGGCTACTTATTTATTAATAAAAGGTCCAGAAACATTAAAAAAATTCAATATTTGGTAGAACTTTGTACTTTTATACTCTACTAGTTAACTAAAAATATTAATTCTAATCTTTATCTGAGGTAATAGTTATAATCAGTCTTTTGTATTCACAAAGTATAGAATTTAGTGTACTAATAGTCTTTTAATTTTTCTTACTAAATAATTAATCGTAACGTTAGAAATATAAAACAATCAGTCACTTCTCTTTTTGAAAATATGATCTTAAAAACTTATTCTTTTTTGGCATTACAAATGTAGGATTGGGCGTTTTCAATTCTTGATCATACTTAATTGGATGCTGTAATTTCACTGCATCTTTCTTTCACTCTTGCACGTAGCGCCACGGATGGATTGCGGATTCGCATTGCGGATCCGCAAGATATTGCGGGATTCCCCAGGGCCTAAAATTGTGCTGGATCCCGCTGGATTGTGGGATCCCACTTTGCTGGATTGCAATCCCTATGTCGCTGTGCTAGTCAATATTACAATGGTTTAGGATTAATACAGTACGAATTGGTGCCATTTCATGACAACGACAGAGTCGAGATTATATCTTGCCTATGTTCTCCATTCCAAATGTTAATTAGCATAGCATGAATAGCCAAAACCGCCTGATTGGTTACCAATGCCTATGATTCTTAAGTGTAAGAAAACGCTTATAGCTACTTCTTGAGATATTTAACTGCGTTGTTCTATCTGGAGACCACTATTTTTAATACACTCGATCCACAAAAGTATTTTTTTTTATATCAACAATAGATATAACCGATTGCAATAGTTTTTAATCCATGTTTTAATTTGTCTCTATTGTAATTGAAATGGAGCGGCGCGTTGACACTTACGGTGGCATCGTGGCGTTCCTCAGCGCCGGAGGACGCTTGCGCTATTGGGTACCCAGGGTCCATCCCTGGATACCTCTAGGGCAAGCGTAAGAAGAAATTGGTCTGTAGATTCTGCTTCTCCTTATGAATTTTCATTTGCGTTTTAGTTTTCATTCAACAAGACCTTAGAGAAACATACACATACAGGACATAGGTTACTTTTTGTCGTGAAAATAAATTTTCAAGGTGACAAAATAGGGGATCAAAGTTTGTATGGAAGACCAATAATTTTTCAATTTTAGGAATATAAAAATTCATCATATCACATTTTGGTAAGCAGATGTTTCTAAAACCTTAGCTTGCGACGTTTACGACGAACCTACGACGTTCGATGATTATTTTCACTGGAATTAAATTACATACCACGAATTGGATTGGATTCGGTACTTTTATGTTTTTGTTAGAAGATACAACTGTATGTAGAAATATCAGATTAAGAATGAGAGGAATAAATAATATTATTAATATAGTGGGACATATTACACAACACAATCTAAATCCAAACTAAGCGTAACTTGTACTTGAGGTCTAGAACACGAATAAACATACAAAAACTAAAACTTGGTTACGTTATTTTTTGTATAATTTTGCATATTATATATAATATGATGCTTAGAGCGCCCTCTATAATAATTCACCGGAAAGAAACACAAGCGCCGTCTATCCGCGTTACGCAGAGTCTAGGCGGAGGGGATTGACGTGCGGACCGTGCGGACGGGCGAGTTCAAATTATGTTTTGTCACCGCCAATTCAACACTAGCCTAGGAACTGTAGAGTGTTTCTTTGGGTTTTCTTATCGCCCGTACCCACTCCGTGCCTACATTATGTCTAATTCTCTACCTGAGAATTCGATATATAGAATATCGATACGATATCATCATCATTATATTAATACGTGAACAGAATTCCTTGTACCTATTTTTAAGAAAAGTTCGCGAACGTAGTAACGTGAATTTTGGAATATTCACAGTTTAAATATAGAAGAAGTGCGGAAAGCTAAAATGTTTAAACAATATGTCTTACAACTTTAAAATTACGTGAAAACGGCTTAATGAAATTACACGCGCCTCGTATATGTCATTACCTGTCATGGTAATTAAGTCTATACAATGACAGCTCAACTTATACCGACCAATGATAAAACCACGGTCGAAATTCGACCACCACGCGATCTCTAGTATATAATTATGGAAATTCAAATAAACATATTAACGTATACAAATATTTGCAGTGAGCGCGTATCAAACTTGTGACCTTTAACGTTGCAGTCCACTACGCGAAAATGCACTACCATCGCACCACATAATGTAAGGTCATCGTGAATGGAAGACAAGAACGCCACGAACCGTTATGAAAGAGTGTTTAAAAGTTGTATTTGTTTTTCTTTATAAAGCTTACGGAATACTCGTAAACCTTAGCACACAGGACTTCTTTTATTCAGATAATATAGTCACCTCAATGACAAACATTGACCGATGCAAACGCGAAGGGCTATAAATAAAGAAATAGTACATAAATACGACAATAAAAAAAAAATATAAAGAAAAAAAAAATAGTAAAAGTTGTATGGTTATACTTTTTATTTATTTATTTACTATACTATACTATTTTAAATAGCATACATTCTCTTGTTATTCTTCTCTTTCCAATACTTTCATTTCAAATTCAAAACCTAACTTCTCCTTGCGAATTAGCTAACACTCATATGCTAAAATAAGGCGCAAGGTGACTGCAAAATTCCAACAAATTTAGTTAAGTAGTACAGTGCTATATATAATACACACCAAACCACTAAACTTATAGTAATTTGTGTACTCGTGATGCAATGAATACACTAAAAATTACGGTTTTCTTTCACTATCCTGTTATTATTTGATTCTAATGAAAATAATGTGAAAAGACGAATAGTATTATAAATTGCAAAGTTAGCAGCCACTGCGTAGTGTGTACGTCAACACTACAGGAGTTATTCATTTATCAAAAATCTAAAGAAGATTAACTTAAACAAATTTATGAATATTTTATAAAATATACTTGTTTAGCTCCTTGGGCTTTGTTTTATATTTGTAGATAGAATTAAAGCTCACATAAATAAGCTTGAGTAAAGGCATATTTTTCGTTTTAAATTCCTAGGAAAAATTACTGTTAAAATATTTTTTTTTAACAGTTAGTACGGATCTCATCTCATCGTCTTCACGGACCTCATCATAGGATAGGTTTTTAATTACTTATTACTATAAGTGTATAAAAATATCAACATGGTCGATAATTTAAAAGTGAATGATCCAGGAGGAATTAGTTCTATCATATTCATTTATAACATAATCCAACATACCTTAGAAGGTGCCGAAAATATATGGAGTAACTAAATGCTAGTAGGGGGTAAAGGGTAGTAGTAAAAAAAACTGGCGTAGAAACACAATCTTGTAATATCTGTCATTATTATGGGGACTAACATTAATATCACGTTGTTTTCAAATCTGTTAAAAGTTATAAAATTAATGGCTGCATTGCAGTGGCGGTAAATAGAAGATACCTTCCTGTTAGGGTGTGGTTTCATCGTGACTGAGACGAGTGAAGTGGTCAGGAGAGTTACAAAAAAATATTATCATAACTTTACTATCCTACGTTTCAAATTGTATGCGGAGCAGAGTATGTAGTAAATAACGAGTGAATCTTGTACACCGTGGTACAAGATTCACTCGTCATTGTTTCCTTGAAAAAACACCCACTATTTTTCACAACTTTGCTCTGCTCATCGCCACCTCATTCTTTACATCGCCTTCTTAAGAAGCTCTAGAAACGCTATTTATTGCAGACATACAACACCCGGATATTTTGGTAGTGTTTTGATACAAGTTTTCCAGTTTGAGGCAAGATTTTTTGAAAACTGTGCTGATTCCTACTGTTAGTTTTTCAAACATCATGATTCAGTCAGCTGCATGGGTAAATTGCATCTACATATTATAAAAAACTGCATGTTTTTTATATTTAGTTCTATAACAGTTTAAAGTGAAAGTATCTGCACCTGGCTGTACGTCGTTTGGAAAATAGTTTTGTTTTCACTTCTAGATTAGCGTTAATATTTATGATAAAGACTACCTTAAGCTTCTCAGGTAACAATCAATTCAGAGATTCTTTAATTTAAAAAAATATACATGATAAAGTTACTTATTATACTTTGTAGCCATTATTATTATGAGGATGACCTCAGGATGGATTAAATAAAAAAACAATTATGTTAATACAACATAAAAATATGAATAAGAAAACCACATTCTACAAACATCAAAAACAACTTAGTGCATTAGGTAGTATAAAAATAAATGAGGATTGCCCTCTGAGCGTAGCTGTCGTAATGTTAAACAAGTCGTCGGGGCCCAACGGGACTGAGATTTACCGCGGTCAAACTTAGACATCTGTCCCCCGGGATGATCACGCAAAACCGCTGACCTGAAGGCACGTGCACACACCGACAGCTCAAGATGTTTCTAGTTATTTGTATCGTTCAGTAATGAAAATGTTTCTGTTTCTGAAATTGTGTATTAATAGTTGCATTTTTTTAACTAAGTGCCATTGTCTTTATACCACTATCTACACATTTTCTTTATTACAGTAGAGATCGTATAATCTTAAATCAAAACCGTTTTTTTGGCGATTGAAGCGTGCAAACAATTTATGTTTATTGCTTCCATATACCTTTTTGGACGTGAGGAATGGCGTTCACTTTTAGGCTACACGCTACACATTGTAATATATATATATAGTTCTAGTTTGTTCTGTAAATAAATCCTTCTTTTAAGGCATACCAAACATATTTGCCGGTAGTTTAATGTAAAATAGTAGAAATGACGTATAAACAAAAATGTGAATACTATTTCTAAAAAGCGATGAAATTTATACTTTAAAGGAATTGAATCGAGTTTAAGTATAATACTGCACAGGTAAAGATAAGTAGGTAAGTAAGAATACATAAGCTGAACTACTTTTTAAACTATATTTATGTACCAAAATTGGCCACACGGTATGCATTTTTGAAAAGCCTCAATTATATATTTATTTATTTCTTCTGTGCGTGTGTATGTTACTAAACTCCTCCTAAACGGATGGAAAGGTTTTAATGAAATTTTTTGTGTGTCTTCAGGTGGATTCGAGAATGGTTTAGATTTACAATTGGACTCGGTAGATGGTGCTGCGAAAGGGTTACAGGGAAAATATTTTTTTACGTTCCGGCGTTTACCATAACACTTTTGACAAACATAACTGTCAGTCGTTTGACAGTTGGCGCGATTGACAGAATGCGAATATCCATCGGTCGGGACTATGTTTTTGGATTTTTGATGTGAAAACTTCTTTAGCGGTGTTGGGCACTTTTTGAGATTGGTAGAAAATATTAAACTTACGTCAGGACACGACCCTGATTGAAAGTGTGTCCGAGTGTCATAGATTTAAAAAAAATATTTTTATGACGAGATGGAAAATTCTTAAGACGGAGGCGAGTTTCTTATATTTATATGTACAGTGTCAGAGAGACATGGAGAGGGAGGGAGGGAGACAGGGTGAGAGGGGGAGAGAGGAAGAGAGTAGGAGCAAGGGGGAGAGAGGGGGAGCGGGGGAAAGAGGGGGAGTGGGGGAAAGAGGGGGAGAGAGGGAGAGAGGGGGAGAGAAGGGGAGAGAGGGGAAGAGAAGGGGAGAGAAGGGGAGAGAGGGGGAGAGCGGGGGAGAGAGGGGGAGAGAAACTTCTGTAGCTACGATTGTGCACTTTTGCTGATTGCTGAACTCGTGACCGTCACGCTAATAATACATATATTTATCCACTAGAGGGCGCTAATCTAAACATTTAGTTCTGTCAGCTCTTTATTAATTAATGTCACCAACTTGTTAATGTGCCGTTTTAAGTTCGTCGTTTCGTTTAAGTTTTCACTTCTGTCGGCAGTCCCATGACTGCCTATTTTTTTTTTTTTAACTATACCAATTCGAATTCAATATTCATAGTTAAGATAAGACAACGTCTGTCGGATCAGCTAATATATTATATAATATTAGACCTAGACATTTGGAATTAAATACATTTTAAAATAATCAGCCACATTGTAATCCGGCAGATTATAATCTGTGCGGAATGTTTACACGCGGCTTACACGAGTAATGTTCAGTTCTTAAAGCATATGTATTTCATGCCTAGATTTAATTGGCTTGGCTCAACGCGGTTATTGCGGCTACAGCTCCGTATATGTCATACATTTAAGCCTTGGAAGGAATCCAAGCCTATTAGTGGACTTCAGCTACAAGTTAGTGAAATACACATAAATGAATTAAAATAAGGTCATGTACTTAAAAAAACTTAAAATAGTTTAGCCGGTTTTCCGACTACCTTTGGATTTCGGGCCTTGCGTAGTTATAGCCATTTATTGAGAAAAAAATGCCTACCTCAACTTCTACTTTGTTTGTCTGAATGAAATGTACGGCAATGTAATGATGAAAGAAATTATTTATAAAATATATATAATATTTGCTTTTTTCTATGGTATAGGGAGCAAACGAGCAAACGGGTCACCTGATGGTAAATGACTACCACCGCCCATGGGCACTTGTAACTCGAGAGTCGCAAGTGCGTTGCCCCTCTTTAAGGTGGGAGTAGGGGAAGGGGGGAAGAGTAGGAAGAGGGGTGAGGGGGATAGGGGAAGGACGGGAATAGGGGAGAGGGAAGGGCTAGGGCCTCCGGTAACCTCACTCACGCGGTGAAATTGCTTCACTGCCGGTTTTCTGTGAGGCCATGGTATCGAGCGGAGTCGAGCCGGCCCATACGCGCCGAAGCATGGCTCTACCACGTAAGTTCCCTAGTCACAATTCAGCCACATGTTGTCAGAAACTATTTAAAAAAAAATCTCTTTGTAATTATTTAGTATTGTTCGGCCGACAATAGGAGTTTTACGAACTACTTTTCAACCATACAGCACTGATTTAGACGAAAGCTAAATAAATAGTCGGTAAACTGAATCTCATCTCTATATTCGAATATTCATCTGATTCATATATCTATTATAGCATTCTATTTATTATAGTATTTGAATCGAAATTAATCGGTTCACCAGATATTAAAGACCTAAAGTCACTTCTAAACCTAAACTTAACTATACTAATAAGTTAAATAACGACCCAAAATAGATACGTCAAAGTGAGTTAGTTGCCGGCCTTTGTAAAAAATGGCATTTAGCAAAGAAGTATTTTTATAATTGTATTTTATAGCTGTTTTATTTTTGTAATCTCGCATTTTTATGATGAACTGACTTTTACATTATGAAAAGTATCCACAGAAAGACTTTTTTGTAAGTTTTGTAAATCTCTGAAAAGAAGTAAAAATCACCCAATATATCAAGTTTTTTGGAAGATAATGCTGTTTGATTTGGAACCTTCCCAAGTATGAAGCTCTAATACAGCGAATACTTCTTTGTCTATGTTGGCCCTCAAGATATGGATTAGAGGGCTTAATACAAGTTCGCGTCTCCATAGGTCAAACGGCGCAGAACTTCTGAATATGTGCAATTTGTCTCCAGTTAAAACCACAAGCATGCTCGAGCTTTGTATAATTTTTCAAGATTGGAACACAGTAGCAGAAATGCTAATTGCAATTTTTTTTTCCAGCCTACTAGTATAACGAGTGATTTTAAAAAACTTGTAACTATAACCCTTCAAATGGAACAAGTGCTTTTTGTGAACTTAGTTGTTTTGAACACGACTACGTGTTGTATTTCAGTTCACCAGAACTCAATTGGTGGGGTAGTCAACGGTGAGAGAATCCTCTTATAAGCACCGGTGAGCGCTTATCAGTACCTTGGTAGTAAGTATAAAAAAATAAAGTTATATAAGCAGACAAAAATAATCTCAAAATAAAAAGGACCAATTAAATATAATTGATGTGTGATTTCGATACCAAAATCTACTTCGTTCTTAACGTCATTAATACGTTGACATCCAAAAGCTCGCTAGGGAGGGATGACAGTGTGACCGATTCGCAGTAATGCGGAAAAAGCTAAATTACGCGTTATAATTACCTTCCCGCCCCGAGCAAGCTCGTCAATCACCCAAGCGGGACAAACAAACCGCCACCGTACTAATTCGAGTTAGGGCTTTTCTCCTTGTTATTATTATCAATACAAATAAATAAAATTGAAGTGCCTATTTGTAATGTCAAAATAATAGTATTTTTATGCTCCTACAGTTATTGCACGATACCTATGCCTAAAAAATTGTTTTTAAATGTTTTATCTGTGTGTCTTTCTGTCTGTTTCTTCCGGCTAATCTCCGAAACGGGTTGTCCGATTTCCACAGGAATCTCACTGGCAGATAGCTGGTGTTATAAGGAGTACTTTTATTTTAGAAAAAGAATTAGGGTTTTCCTCGCTAAATATATAAATGTGAATTGCTAGTATTATTATTTAATAAAATCGTGACAAAATCAAACATTAAAGTTGATTTATTTTTGGTTCTTAGTGATCTAAGAATTACACCGATGCTGTCAGTATAACTTTCAAGGTTTTCTGTTTGTCCGCGTGGATACAAAAAGTAAAATTGAGAAAGAATAATAAAATATGTTAAAATTTTGCTCGTATAATCCGAATATACAGACGAATAGAGACATAGGCAGTAAAGTATCACGTTACTTGGTATTGTGAATGACGAATACAGAGTAATCCTTTTAATCTAAGCATCACTTACAGAAAATTAGAATAAGAATATTTAGAAAAGTTACTATTTTATGGTTAATGGTGCACATCTGCCCCAAAAATATTTATGCGCTATTACCATCTAGACATTAGCACTAATTCGTCCTTTAGTAAGGTGTTTCAGGAAAGGAGGAAACTCATAGGAGTTTCCACCTCAGAAAAATTTAATCTCCTTTACGGTGGTTAGGGGTATCTAAACGAGCCGTTATAGTACTAAGTCATGATCAAGCTGCATCTTTAAATAAAATACTGTTACTGATAAAACATTAATGTTCGAGACATTTTGTATGAGACTGACAAAAGGGAAGGTTCACAATTGAAAATAATAGTGATAAACCAATTGTTAATTGATCATTTTGATTGATCTGAGTCTCAATAATACGGATTTGACTCTTACACAGTAAGTATTTCTATACCTTAATATACCACAATTCTAACAACTCTTGGTAGACTTAAAAGTGTAAAATCAACATACAACTTGTGTCATACAGTAGCACAAAAACAGCAAAATCTGTAATCAAACGAAGGAATTAGAATAATATCGACACTCATTATTACTCTATGTTGAAGCTTTTAGGAGAATACGAAGTTAACGGTAGACTGGCTCAGAGGATTATAATATAAAACAAAGTTTTATATTGACTTTGCTAATAGTATTAATTTTGCTCAACATTACATACAGATGTTAAATTAGATTAGTTATGCTACTAAAATATAGGCAATTGTTAGGTAACAACTACATCAGAGAGACGGTGATAACAGCGATAAGAAAAACCTTTTTATTCAATTCCGTGTAAAATACACTCCAACGGTAGATACAAGCTTTCTATAGAACCACATACCGCTTATGTCATTGAACGAGTATCGTTTGATGGGCGCCTTTGTAAACTCCATGCCTACTGACAGTTTCTTAACTGAAAAACTCAATAACAACTTACCCGATGCCGATAAAAATCAAATCAAGGTATACAAGTTTAGCGCCAGCTTACGCTACGGAACTAACAAAAATGTCTGTAGGCAGCAGAGGTATAAGGAGAATTCTCATTAATTCGAGTTCGCACAATAAGTTTTGTCTGTTCCTCAGGGAACAGTCACGTTCCTTAAAAATAATTGAATAGATTTATAAAGACAATACAATTCCATTGTTTCAAGATTTTTAAAGGAAATTAAATGGTCATACCCTCTTAAACTGAGTGGCTCACAACAGCGAAACTGCAATTCTCTGGAATAAAGCGCAGAGCACATGTGCGTTCATTTCAGCCACATTACAAGTTTTTGCGCGACGGTTAATAGCCATGTTACGTACTTTTTTCCTTTATAATGAAGTTAGTACTTGAATATAACTTAAGGAAACTGTGTGAAAATGTCCAAAGAAGAAAAGTTTATATTGTTTTATTCATTTTTTTGTAAATAGTTGCACACTTGTTTGCTCAAAACGAGTTAGTCCTGTATAAACTACATAACACTTAATGAAGATATTCTATACATATTGTAACAAAAAATATTTTCGATCCTTAAAAAAATATGGTTCCTTCGATCGTAATGTGTTAGGGAAAGACAGAAACATAATATCACTTGAATGAGTGCCAATAAGTTTACATCAGTATTTTATTAAACAACACACATCAAAAGTGTCTAGAGATCAACTAGATTTTTAACTATAAAAAAATATCCAATTAATACTTACCTAATCTAGTCTTCCACACTGGCTTCTAATACTTTAATTCCTAATGTTTAAGTTAACAAATTATCCCTTTATTTCGTAAAAAATAAGAAAAATTGCAATTTTTGCAAATTGTGGGAAATACCTAAGTTAATGTCGTCAATTAAATAGCAAATAATTTAAAAATGAGGATGTTTTCAATTTTTATCATAAAGAAAAAAATTAATAATCTGTGTTTCTACATACGAATTACACAATCATAGCGATTTGCCATGCTTAAAATCGTTTCATCAAAATCACCTTTGAGGAATGACTGCCCACGTTCTTTCCAACAAGTCAAAAAGTTGTTGTGTGGTATGCACGGCATCCATACTCGGCAGTGCTCTTCTTTGGACCATATCCAATGCATGCTTAATTGGGTTGAGGTCTGGCGATTGAGCAGGCCACGGCAGAACGTTGAAACGAGCATCGGCAAGAGTGCGTGTTACGACTTTAGCCGTGTGTGGACGTGCATTAGTTCGAACGAAACAAATCACCCAACGGTCTTCGCAAAGGGATGACCATGTCAAAGACAATCCTCTCCGCATAAATCTGAGTATTGAGGTTACCCCTGATCCAAATGAGATCGGTTCTTCCACCGATCCAAAATCTGGCCCAAATCATTATTGTTCCCCCTCCATATGAATGAACTTCTTGACAAAATTTGAAACGTTCTCGACGTCCAGAGTTAATCCATACTCGAGAACGTCTTGTATCTGGCCTCATACCGAAACGAGAGTCATCGGAAAAGCAAACAACGCCAGTCTTCTTCCTCCCAATATCTGTGTTCGCGAGCCCAATGTAAACGGGCACTACGATTGCGGGATGCTATAGGTGGAACTCTCAGAAGTCTTAGGTAACGTAGACTCTCTTCACGTAAACAATTTCGGATGGTTTGGTCGCTTATTAGCAAGCCTGAAGAGCTGTGGTCATGGTACGATTCCGTCGAACAGTATTTTGGATGTACCGGTCTTGTCTGCGAGTGGTGGTCACCCACGCTGCCCGTGATACGATAGCGTATCCAGAGGCAGCTTATGACACTCTGTGTAGTGCCAAGAGCGACAGCCACAGTACGTTGCCTGGAACCAGCTTGCAACATTCCGACGGCTCTCATCATCTCTTCTCGTATCAAATGATGTCGTCGCTCGATATCGATGCAATTTTTTATCAGTTTCTATGCAGAAATTGTAATAGTTTTGTAAAACCGCTGTTAAACACTTTTATCGGAACCCTGATTGACAGTTTCTATTTTTAATTAAAATTTAAAGAAAATTCGTTATTCAAATAGTGAAATCCACTAAAAAGAATCAATAACGATCCAAAAAAGTTAAAATAATAATCTTCAATTGCGATACTCTAAAACGTACTTGATCCCTAGACAATTTTGATGTGTGTACTTACTTCTTTGTCAATTATAACGCCTGGTTCAGATGTAGTTGTCTAAAGGTACATAATAAAAAGAAAGACAAGGTTAATTTGGTGTTGCAAAGCGCGCCAAAAACGGATTTTAGCTTTTTGTTACAATACTTTCAGTCGTCTAAAATAATTAAATATTATGTTTAATGCAACTACTTACCTCATTGTTCACAATAGCTTTGGATGTCATGTAAAATGATCAAAGCTTCTTATGATCTAAGATGAAATTAACAGAAGGCTGTAATTTTCTTAGCACAAAGTATAAAAATTACCATCCAACGTTACAGTGTTACTAGTCGTCTGAGAACGTTACCAGATAAATACTTCAAAGCCCAGGAATGAAAAATGATGCCTATTAGTTTCGCCTATAAATTAAGCTTATAGAAGGTACACTGTTTTTTTTCTTATATTTATATACCTACTTAGTTAAATAATTAACAAATTTTCTAAGAGACGTTTCAAAATCAAATGTCCTATAGAAAATGGGATTTGTCTTGATAAGTGGCTATATTGTGAATTTTTACCATGTATTTTATCTTATTTGTTACATCCGCTTTAACAATAAAGGAAGAGTGAACTGTGCTCATCGACATAGACTAAGCTCAAACAAACAAACAAGTGTGATGTAGAAGCTAAAATCAATCTCAAAACTTCAATATCCTGTTGCACTTCATATTAAAATAAATCAAAGCGCAGTCGCGCATTTCCCCCTAGGTCTGTATTCAGCCTTAAATAACGTTCGTTGTTTTGGCTGTCATCCAACTGCTTGTTAAGGAAACTGGGGAATTTCGCGGAGCCACCGTTGTTTCTTGTTGTGTACATAAAGGCGCGACAGACCCACGGCCCAGCCTCTAAATGTATGCAATGGAATAATTTCCGTTCAATTATTTCGTTATCCACTGCAATGGGACGCTTTATTAGCTCTGCGGCTTCGTTTCAACGTTAGAGTGGATTAAGTGAGTGGTTCTGTTGTTCAGTTCTTCTAAGTTTACCTAATTTTTTTTAGAATATTATAAGAGGTTTATTAGTTTTCGCGAAATTAAGTGTTATATGTTTAAGAATTCGGAAAAAAATATGTTTCTATTTTGAAGTTTGTTATATTTTTGTTAATAAACTATACATCAAAAGTAAACAATTTGAGGATAGTAAAATAATGACATCACAAGTTGATATATACTGTAATGTTCAAATCTCTTTTGAAGTTGGTAGAAGCTGGCTGGTAACATAATATTTGAATCGCTAGTTGTAATATATATTTGAATTATATAATTGTTAGAAGGAAGACGGTTCGACGCATAAACTAAAATATATTGGGTCGACGGACAGACAGGGTGAACGTCTGTCAAGTTGTCGCTCCTTTGATGCAAGAAGAATAATCATAATGTTTTGATGTGAAAGTATCTAGTTTAGATTCCAAATATAATTGATATCCCAATAAGCTATCACCCCTATCTCGAAGTCACCTCTCAGCCAAGTAAAGGAACCTTACAATACATGGAATATTCTAACAGAACGAACCATTTTGACGTTTAATAAAGAGAAAGAAACCATAAGCTTAGCATACGAGCGTAACGTATACCAAGTTTATGAGAGCAACTGATTTCAGTTGACAGTCAACTACCGAACTATTAAGTGCAAATATACAATGTAATGAATCTGTATCACCTTTTTGTTTCTGTTCCCTAAGAGTAGGTGAACACTTTTAATTATTTATTATAATAAATCTACACACTACTACACATCGCACCTTTAATCATAAACTGAATTAATTCAAAATTTACGTTTTTCGAGTTTTCAACAAAAACCGAATTAACTTCGTCAGTAGAATACGTAGGTACAATCCAACAACCGACTCGATCTAATGAAAATGACGGAGATAAAAGATCGTCGTTCTCTTTTTGATTAACTCGCGCGTACATTGGCGTAAATGTTGATACCGGAAAAATGAGCGAATTTAGTAATGAGCCATTTGAGATTACTACGTAATAAAAAAGTAAGTATTTAGTAATTATTTAATATTAAGAATAGAATTAAAATGAAGAAAGTATTAATTAGGAATATTTTTTCGAAAATATATGACTGGATGTGAATTTACAATTAATTTAATTATTTATTATTATTTAATTTTAATATAAAACTGCAATATTTCCAATTACTCCGTTTACATCAAAGTTATTCGATTACATATTTTAGCGAAAAGGAAAATAAGTATGAACTTTTTTTAACTATTCTCTAAGGTGTATTCTTAATTGAAATAGTATAATTTCCTATCTCATTCTAATAATAATAACTTCACACATTTCACACACGGCCGTCTGTCCCAAACTAGACAAAGCCTGTATCTACTATGGTAAACCAGACTGCTGAAAAACGTACCTACTTATATATTTCTAAATACATACATACATATTTTACGGAAATTACACCCAGACACTGAACAAATGATCGTGCTCATCACACAATTATTTGTCCTGGGTGAAAATCGAACCCACGACTTCTGGCTTACCAGTCAGGGTCACTAACCACACCTACAGGTCAGTCGAGTTCTTCATTAATTACGCTACACATATCTGTTTTTGTAATTGACCTAACGCATCTATTTATATTTTTATGATTTTTGAAGTCATCGGTCTAAACATGTCAAACTTTAAATGGAGTATAATATGTTTACTTAATCATAGTCATCATTTCAGCCATAGGACGTCTACTATATTAACATAATCATAGTCATCATTTCAGCCATAGGACGTCCACTATGTTAACATAATCATAGTCATCATTTCAGCCATAGGACGTCCACTATAGTCCCTCAATGACATTCAAGAAGCCCGGTTGGAAGCGGTCTGCATTTACCGTCTACCTGCGATCTTTATAAAGTTACCTGTCCATCTACATAACAGGTAAACTAAACTCTTAACTAAAATTAATTGAGAGAGAACGGAAAACATTGTACGAACTAAAGTTTAATTAAGATTAAAACTTTGGCTATCGATTAGTGAATACTTATGAAAGTAATTTATAGAAATTACAAGAGGTTTATTGGCTTTATTGTTATAACTACAGATTTGATAGAATTGAAGCATCTTATGTTTTAGTTTATTCTTTGAGTCATGGCGGTGATGAGCTGTTTAAGATGTTTAACGCGTACAGAGTTGACGTAGCCCATCTACATCACCTGGCATCGAAATTCGTTAACTTTTATTAAAATTGGTATCAGGGGTGAGAGTATAAAAACACAGGTACTTGCTTTTTATTAAATGGGCCGTATGATTGTTTGGTAACGTATTTATATAACTGCCTCTCCACTGCAACACACCCTTCTTCCGTTGAGAAGCGCACATGCGACACTGAACCTTTAGTTGGATGACGGTTTACTATTACCGCTGCTACCGAGTCAAGTGGGGAACTTTTTATAGTAGACTTCTTGATTCAGTATTGGTTAACGTGTTTATAACTCGTGTTATATTTAGCACCATTTGATGCTAATTTTAAATTAAGATTTTTCACGACAATATTTAAAAGGCCTTGTCTCCCAACATTTAGAAAAAGAATTCAAAGTAAAATTTGGCAGTACTATGACTTAGCTCTCTTTGGGTGTTTTAATTTCTGTAACACAGTGATCGGGTTGTCCGTTAGAAGCATTGTAATTATTTAGTGATGTAAATGTTTGTCTGTATATGTTCAACTCTCTGAGTGTCATGTTCGACATAAATATACTGTTGCTAATTCATCAATAACATTTAAGGTCTTAGATATGCTGGTTTCAAAGTGATGTTTTCCTACACCTCCAAAGAAACTTCGATGAACTGTATAAACTCAAAGGGTGGGACCCTTTAATGGGAACTCGAGGCATTCATCTTTGTGAGACGCAACGACGTACGCCTGTATAATACTATCTGTATCTAATGTTTGCAAATGCTCTGTTGTGAAAACGCCCTAGTACAGTCGGTGATAAACGGAGCTTCAGGCAGTTAAATATATAAGTCACCCAAAATACTAAGATGTTCCTTTTCTTAAGATCTAAGAATGGATTGAAGTTGGAAAGTGATTTTTAAATAAAATATTAGATAAAACAGATTAAAAAAGCTGTCACGATATTTAAAGAACCCTTAAGAAATATACAGTATGTTACAGAAAGGTTTGGTCATATTTTAGGGTCGTGTGTATAGTAGATCCCGTGAATAACATAAAACGATAACAATTCTTGAATTCTGAATCTGAAAATTCTTGATTTCAGAACAGAAATCTTATTTTGAAACGGACAATTGAACATTAAAATTGTCCGACAAAGTATGGAAGGTAGAGGAAACGAACACCATCTCTGTATTGTTTGTCAATAGTGTGTATTTAGATGGCGCTACCGTACCGTAGTGCGGTAGTAACTAGAACGGACACACTTCCAGTTTATATTAGTGTACGTTCTTTTCAAAATAAACTTTAATAGGAAAACAACGATATCATAAACAAATTAGAAGGCACCTGACAACATTCTTTTTTTTTATCATCATCTTCTTACCCGGCGTTTTCGGTACAATGACTTCTCTTATTCCATTCTACTTTATCATTCGTAATTTCACTGCGTGCTCTCTTTCTAGTCATATTGTCATTCACGTAGCCATCCATATTTTCTTTGGTCGTCATCTACTCTTGTATCCGTAAACTTCCATACAAAAAACTCTCTTCACCATACTTTGCTTATCCCTCTGTATCACATGTCTGTACTACAATAACGTATTGCTCTTCAACCTTTCATCTACTAGGTACCAAAAATAAAGTTAACTCAGCGCACTTCACTCGGCGTATAACTATTAAGTTCATATCATTCTTTTGCCTGTACTAGCGCCATTCTGGTCGGGTTTTGAACTATCATTTACTACTTTCAGCTAGACACTTTTTTGAAATGGCACCCATACTAGATATTCCTCCCCATTTCTAACCTCCATACGATAAAGCTAATATTTCGAAAGAGAAGGCTGACATAAAATGTAACGTTATTGCTTCTAAAGAGTTTTTTCTATTGTTTACACCTAAAATTAACTTTAGTTATTTCAACCGATCTCGTAACATCTTATTTTATAGAAAGTGGAGTATTTTTTTATTAATATTTACTCTCGATATGAAGCTACTTGATTAGAGTAGTAACTCAATCCTATAGAAAACTAGGCTTAAAAACTAGTGCAGTGCTGTTATTTTCTGCTGGCGAATACGGTCGCTGGAGCTGCATAGAAAAGGCGCATAAGTTTAGCTCCGCAAAAGTGATACAGTTTCCACTGGTTTCAGATTACCATCAAACGGGTTATATACGTAGTAGTCAACACAAGTAAATTTGAAACTCAAGAAACATGAATAAACCACTATGGGATCTCTAAGGCATCTCTAACATACCTAAATGTGGTTAATCAAAATTGATTTTGACGTAAAAAAGTGACTCACATTAGGTACCGAAAAACATAATATAATAAGAACCTACGTGAACTCCCATACAAAAGAAGATTCTCATTACTTACGTGCCAAAGATGAGCCGCTCATAAGACCCTATTTTCTTAATGCGTAAAAAGTGTTCCACAGTTTTTATATGGACCTAACGGACTTTTGCTGCCGATCAAAAATCCTTGTCGTTGTGATTGTATCTTTTATTCTTAGAAATTTCAAAACGAATTTCGAGTTAAGACGATGAAATATTAGATACAATCGTAATTAAGTGGTTAGATAATTAACTACGGCTATTGTAAGGAGTACTTAGTTATAACATTTACAATGAAAACTTATACCTAATAAAACTCAAATTGACACAGTTATAAAAAAATAATAATAATAACTGGATACATCTCACACATGGCCGTCTGATCTCAAACTAGGCAGAGCTTGTACTATGGCAACCAGACTGCTGATAACCATACTTAAATATTTTTAAATATATACATATTATAGATAAATTACACCCAGACACAGAACCAATAATCGTGCTCATCACACAATTATTCGTCCTAAACCGGACTAAAGTCCTATTTGGCAGAGAGTACAAAGGTGTGAGGGGAAGAAGGAGTAAGAGTTTTAGTCTGTGTAAGTCTGAGGTAACAACTACATCTTTATCGAGGTGAAACACAAAATCTTTATCACGGAAAAAGGAAAATCGATAAAATTAGAAAAAAAACCTAGTTAAACTGGGAAAAAAAATCAAAAGTCCTAAGTCATATTTCAGAACAATTCGGGTTGTTAGTTTTGTGCGTAGAGTGAACAGTCGAAGGCTTATAATTGTAACACACAAACGATGGCTACTTGTCTGTCACTTTATTTTGTATTTACCGTGGATAGTCCTTTTACCCGTGGCGAGCTCGACTAGTCGTGCCAATGCTATTACGCACCGGGCGCAATCTATTACCTGCGGTCGCACGTTAGTTCTATACTAATTCACGCGCCATGACTTTCCTAACATGAAAGCAAACGCATATTGCTTTATAAGTAAAGGACATCGAAAGGTAATGAAACGCACGTCTACTTATAGGTAATTAATAATTAGGTAGGTACCTGCCTACCAAATGTTGACTTTTGTTTTCCTAATTTTTTCCTAATTAATCCTAGTTTCCCTTTTTACGTGACTAGTTTATGATTTATTATCATGATATAGTTAAGTACCCACAATACACACTAACGTATGCCGAATAACTATTTTCTTAGGTTAATGTATCTATGTAGACATCATGAAATAAAATAGTTATCTTTAATTTAAGTTTAATCTACATAGATACTACTAAGTAAGTACCTCATTTGTTTACAAAAGTAAAGTAATAGATACATAACTAGTAAATAAATATTCATATTAATTTTTCTAACAGAAGATAACCCTAACGTCGTCGTCGCGTCGTCAGAAGAGCTCAGAGTTACGCAATAGAAAGACAGGAAACTTCTAGGTGAATATAACTGTAGGTAATTATCGATGTGCGATCTGAATTGCACTTTTTTGTGTCAGAGCAAGAGCCGCTATTTATTTAAATGATTTTGCGGAGTGCGGAGCGGTCTTCCGTACTGGTACTATTATGTATTTTGTGACTGGGACCTTACCAATCAGTTGGAAAGCAGTAAAAAAGGTAAAAAAAAATAAAAACAATGTATTTGTTCATTTACTGTTGCCATTTTCAGACAATATATTTTTTGTAACAACAATAGTGTGGCATATGCCACGATTGGTTACATTAGCGTTTATTTTTTCTTTAATATTACAACATGTTGGAATTTAAAATTGCGTTATTGTATAAAGCTACAAAGCTCTCTCGCTCGCCTTAAACATTTATTGGGAAAACGATTGCGTGTAATGTGTGTGCCTCGGCAATTGCCGTACAACTTAATTTACTGCATTCCATTGAGAGCCTTTACGGTGTTGACACTTATTTGTTGAGATTTTTAATTGATGTTTTCATTAAGTCTAATAATACACTCTCTGTGTAATTCCTGGTTTTGAATTACGGAAGGACAATAATTACCATTAATGTTTTATTGTTGACTGTGTATATTCATAAATATTATGTTTCTTTTTTGTCCAATTGTACTCACGTAGGTGACGGAGAAAGTGAGGGATTAATATGCCTTTTTTTGGAAACATATAATTCTACATAAGTCGTCATCATCTTTTATTTCATTTTATTTAAGAACTAGCAGTTCCCACACGGCTTCCCTCGCGTGTACATATTTCTATATTTTGCACCGAACCCTAATTCTTTTTCCAAAACAAAAGTAGCCTAAGTTACTCCTTATAACACCAGCCAGTGAATACCGTATATCTGCCAGTGAAAGTCCCGTAGAAATCAGTCTACCCATTTTGCAGATTAACCGGAACAAACAGACAGACAGACAGATAGACAGACAGACAAAAACGTTTAAAACTGATTTTTAAGCATAGGTATTGTGCAAATAACTGTATGAGCTTAAAAATAACTATTATTTTGACATTACAAACACACTTTTCAATTTTATTTATTTTATATGATTCTAGAATATGATTGGAAAACCAGACAATTTAGGTTTAGGGGATAACAAAGTTAGATATTTCGAGATAAGGCTGTAAGGAGTATATTAAATATTTTTCGGCGATAAAGAGAGTAAGAATGTTTATTTCCCTTCGCCCACGATTCATTATGATCTATTGGTGTGAAATTATTTTGTCATTTGATTATTTTGTCTTATTCGATTTGATTTGATTTTTCATTGGATTACCTTAAAAAAAATTTACTTTATTCCTACATGACTTAAACAAGCCATCCTTATTTAGACCTTGTGATTTGATACTTTTTCATTTGTGTTACAAATACAATATAAACATATAAAAACTTCGTGCAACGTTGTTTGTTCGCGATGAAATCCTAAACTAATGAACCGATTTTATTGAAATTTTGCATATCTCAAGTCACAATTTTTTTTTGCAAAATAATTTAGTCACAGCAACGCGTGGCCGGGTAGCTATTACCTATATGTAAAAATTTCATGTCACGTTGTTTGTCCGCGATGAACTCCTAGACTAATAAACCGATTTTAATGAAATTTTGCATATCACAATTTATAGTCACAATATATTTTTTTGCAAATAACTTAGTCACAGCAACACGTGGCCGGGTAGCTAGTATATGTAATAATTTCGTGTCACGTTGTTTGTTCGCGATGAACTCCTAGACTAATTAACCGATTTTAATTAAATTTTGTACAATGTGTGCAGTTTGTTCCAACTTGAGAGCTAGGATAGCTTTTTTGTTGCAAATTCACTAGCCACAACAACGCGTGGTCGGGTAGGTAGTATATATATTTTATCATTTTGTTCTGCAGTCTTAGTCCCGTTCCCCATCAGAGACTTGCTGAATTCCTTTCTCTACATTCCTCTCCCATTTTCTCTTATACAAATTGACCTTGTTCCGTCTTTCCCGTCTTAAAACGACTGCATTCCCAAGGAGGTCTAGTGTCAGGTAGGTGGCCATAAAAGAAATTAGCCAAAAGCCTTTGCAATGTTACATATTGCGCCGACTCCAATGAAAATTGGGAAAAGGGCAGATAGATGATGATATATTTTATCAAAAAAAGAATGTGTTTTAGATCACAGTCTTGTTAATAAAGACTGAGACAGAGATTTTTCTAAGTTTTATTATAATTTTGACAAAAATAATAACAATTACATTTCAGCTGTGTTATTAAATTTTGGCCTAAAACTTGTGGAGTAGGGACAAGTTAATACCAAAGATGAGCCCGATAAAAGCTAATTAAAAATATATCTAAACCGCTGAGCGCAGCTAGTTTTTATATAAAAAAGTAGGAACGATGACAATAGATGAAAATCGCCAGTTCACGGTACGGTAGAGGTTCATTTCGTCACATGTGAAATGATTTAATTGTATGTAACTATATCTAGATTTTCTGGTTAATCAGGAGATAAAGAAAATTCCCCGGTGGCTTTCCTTTTTGTTAAGGTTACTATATCTTACAACGTTGGTAACGTTGTAAGATATAGAAACATTGCTACAATACTTATCTGTCCTGTCTGTAATTATTTGTATGCCATACACATACTTTGATGTATTCACTAATAGTATACCTAATAATATTATTTCATACCCTGAACGATTGCTTCGCTTACTTATATTTTACAGGGTTCGAACCCTGTAAAATACCTAATTATTTATATAAAGATATGAAGTAACGGGAATACTTTAATACTCATGTGTGAAACTACTGTGGTGGCGTGTTCAGTATCTATTTAATACTCTCTTAATACTTGTATTGTGTTAGTATTTATACCATAGTATTAAACGTGTGTGAGCTAACATTTATACACACACGGAACAGACTTTTCGCTGGCTAAGTAGGAAATACATATTATAAGTAAATAATGATATTGGGGTCGCTGCTATTCAGGTGACCTAGTATGCCATTGAGACTAATAATAATATGTTACAATACGTTACACTCATTAATATTAAAACAAGTTCCTTTAGTTAATTTATTGTAAAATAAAGTATTGTAATAAGTTATTGTTAATTTATTGTAAAGTATTGTAATATTTTGTCATTAATATATAATTTAATGATAATAATATTTTGATAAATAAAACAGACATGCCATTTTATTTTTATTTTGCAGTTGACATTTCGTTTGATAAATTATTCTAATTCTTGGTATTTGTTTTTACTTTTATATTTTAATAGTTTATAATCAAAATATCAGTGCATGTGGTGTTAACCTGTAAATAACTGCTACACTTGTTAATGTTGTTATAATTCTATAAGTTGAAAAATGTATTAGTGTAAGTAGTTGTAGGTTGACATAATAAATAAATAAAATAATTAATTAATGAGCTTACAATGGAAAAAAGTTGAATAAAAATCTGTACAACGTGAGCCGATTGCCGAGCAAATATGATTATAATAAAATTAGCTTTTAGCCGTTCAGAACATTATCCATCAAGAAAGTTTGCACATTTAATGAGATAAGCGCTCTAGCTGAAATTCCTTACTTAAAGATAGGTTGAAAGGTCCAGTATTGGATGGAGAGCATCTGGAACAAGGAGGAGAGAAAATCGGTAAAGATAAAAATTGATTTTGATAGAAATAATGTGGGGAAAAGAATTTTGCAAATGGCTCTAAGTCAGAAACAGAACAAGCATTCTGCGAATGAGTACCAAAATGACCTAGTATCGAACCCCTACTAGGTAGATTATCTAAAAGGTTTGTTCTAACAAAAAATATTTGTAACACAATGTAAAACGGAAAGAAAGCCGGACTAAAATATAAAAAAAGTCTTTATTCATTAAAGTAATAACTAGGCATCATGGTTAACACATGTATCAAATTACTTATTATTATTTACTAAATCTTAATTCACTTCATATTGTTACCTCTAAAGGAGTGCATTTTTTAACCTACTAAATAAAAAAAACCAGCTATAATATAAAATAGTCATCATTTGGTTGGTCCACCCAAAGATGGCAGTGACCAGCAGTGTTGCTTCGCACCATTTTAATTCTTATATTCATAGTTATTGTATAGTACTGTGCCAAGGGCCGTTTCTCGGGGTGGCGTAGCGTCCTTAGCAATTATCAATATTATAAAGATTAAATGCTGCATAGCTAAAGCATCGCAGAAAACCACTCCCAACCCGGTCTGAATAAGGCTTAAGGGTCATAATAGACAACTTCTATAACCCAATCGTATAAAGGCAATAAACTGTGTTAATGAAAGTTTTACGACATATCTTTTACAGATTATTACAGGTATAACCTCATAATGTGACACCACCGACTGTTTTGATTTGAAACTTTGAAAATAATGTTCTTCATGAAATATCTTCATTAGATTCAGAGTTAAGTACGCGAGGCTCCCAGCTAAGTGTAAGTAGCGTGGTTAATTAATTATATTTACACGTTTCGTGAGTGATATTATAAATTAGTTTATGCTATGATACAAAATGTGTGTATGTACCTTTGTATATTATAAGTAATGTATTTATATTTTGCCTGCCCTAATTAGTATGTTAATTTTCTAATGTATACATTATAAAATGTTTTTGATAAAGTGGGATGGTAAACACAGAGTACTCGTTCTGAAGACTTTCTTAATGAACTCTCTCAATCTAAGCTAAAGAATGTAAACCTTCTTACTCTTCTAAAGAGAGCTTTTTAAGTCATAATTGACTTTTAAAAAAGCATACATTTAACAGACTGTATGGTATTCTGTATTCTTAATTTTCCACCCTTAGACGGGGACCCCTTTTTTCAAATTGAAATAGAACTAACCTTGAGTTTAACTTATTCAATTAAAAAAAGAATTATTGAAAACGGTTCACAAAAATGGCGAAAATATCACGTAACATAAACGCAAAAAAACAGTCGAATTGAAAAACTTCTCCTTCGAAGTCGGTTAAAAATAAAACACGTTTATTCATTTAAGTCACAATGTATCGGAATCAAACCCTCGGCCTTCGAATGCTCTTCCGCCGCGCCACATTTGTCGTCTAAAGTGATTTTATTGTACCTATGAGAAATGGCGCTCTAAGGCGTCGGACTTTTTTTATAGGTGGTGCAGGGTGCAAACGAGCAGACAGGTCACCTGATGGTAAGTGACTGCCGCTGCCCATGGACTTCCCATCAAGTGGTAGCGGGTTCAAACCCCACCTAGGACATTACCGACGTGAAACCATATCTAACACAAGCGTTTAGCATAGCTGGAGGGGATAACAAGAATAATAGTAATGTGTGACCAACGTTACTAGCATGCTTTATTAAAAACTAAAGTAGATTTTCTGATTGAAAACAGTATTAACTAAATTAATACCCGAGCCTTGAATACAAAGTAAATGTGATTGATAAAATATATCAACTTGCGGTAAGCATTTTTCGTTGCGCTAACATTTGTTTCTAGCTAGCCCCCATCTGCCCAGCGGCTGAAGCAGGCCAGGTGAGATCGACTAATCCTGTCAAAATTCAGTGGGCTGCCGCGCGCCAGCCGGGCCGCACGCTAGTTCAATGCTAACTCACACGCTGCGTCGCATCATCCGTTTGTATTTAGACTATCGAGTTATTAGTACCAAGGCTAAGTTTAATTGTTCACAAAAATAAAGTAATAGGCACATAACTTACTGGTAATTAAATATTCAGATTAATTAATTCTTAAAAGAAAAACTACGCAACGTCACGGCGTCGTCAGAACAGATAAGAGTTACGCGATAGAAAGAGAGGCAACTTCTAGGTGAATATAATTGTTGGTAATTAGTGCTGTGCGACCTGACTTGCGACTTTATTGTGTCGGAACAAGAGTCACTATTTATTTAATTGATTTGGGGGAGTGGAACTTCTGTACCTGCACTATTATGTATTCTGTCACTGAACTTCGTTCCACTAAAAGATCACGTGGTTTGAGCAATCCTCTAGATGATAGCCGTCTCTAGGTTAATAAAATAAAACGAATATAGAGCTTCCTTTCGAACATTCCTTGACTCCCAAATGTCATTTGAATCAGCTTTTTTATAGCTTGTTCATTCATTTAAATGAGACAGTTTAAAGCAACAACAGATCCTTATTTGATTGAATCATTCTTTACAAGCCAGATACGACCCACTCACGCCGATTCGCTGAAAAAATTTGAATTTTTTTTCCAATCATGGTACACCATTTCATTGAAATCGACACGGTTTAGAAAAATACGTGGAGATGTGAGCAAACGCAACACAATCATGTATTCAATTTGTCCTGGGATTACTCTTACTTTAGCGTTTTGAATTTTATTTCAATATGTACATACATAATTGTTTTTGTCGTTCGCGGGGTGGGACTCTTCGCGCTGCATTTTGCCAATATGTTTCCTTCGCTTGCTTTTTGGCCCCCAGGATTTTTTGGCTGTTACAAACACGAGTAAACTTATATATATATATATATTTAGTAGTTATATATATAACTACTAAATTCCTAATATATTATATCAAAATCTTCTTGAAACCTTCTTCTGCCTTTTTCACATACCTCTTATATTTTTTTTATCCAGTATTAAGTCTATAGAAGAAATATTACTTTAGACTATCAAAATCCGATACAAATGATAATGACCAAAGAAGGTACAAGTAGCTCTGCATTCCTCCATTACGCGGATAGTATAAAAAAAACATTGGTTATTTTAACAGTTAATTTCGTTTATATACAATATCAATTTAATGATAAGTATAACATAAAGATCAAAACAGATTTTAAAGGGAGTGTAGTTTTCATTCAATTTACATGGCAAATACCAAAATTGTACGCTCTTGACGTAAAATTATTTTGGCAAATTTTATTCGGAGCGTAGTTTTGGCAAGTGCAGGAGATATTTCTTACCGCGGCCCGCCCTATCCGCATCGTTCCCGGTGCTTTTGTCGCCATAAAGCAGTAAATCTTAGGAGCTTCTCTTAAATTTAGTTGCTTTCTTCATCAAATATTCCCTAGCTAAAGAGGGTTTTCTTAGAAATGGTTTCCAAGATAATTTTGCAGAAACTAAATTTAGAAATTAAACTGATGAAAATGAAAGCACATCATATGTTTAATGCAATGTAAATTATGTATCATGTGAGTCATGATTTTTTTGAGTACATAAATTTTCACGAGGTATATCTCGTCGATAAACTAGAATAATGACCCACCTTCGTGATTATTCTTTTAAAAATTGTTTTGACAATACAATTAACATCTGTCAAACAAACGAGTCTATTAAACAAATTAATTGAAGTAAGTATCATTATACTTCTAGTTCATCCTATGGTGATTCATATTATTATTCATCAAGTTTACATACATCTGTGTCCTACCTTTTCCTGCTTAAGCGATTAATGTGTTGGTATTGCTGGAAATATTAGCCTAGGGGGGAGCAAAATTGTTTTTGTCGGTTCAGGGGGGGGCAAATCAAAAATTTTGACTCAAAATTACTTTAGTACTACGTTAGGGCAGCTGCTTGTCTCTACTGTTACAAAATGTTTTAGAAAATTTGCGAGCAGTGGCTTGAGCGTTTTAGTAAAAAAAGCTCATTCGGAGCGTCGAATTTGACGCTTCGGCGCTCGACGTAATTTTAAAAGAGATTTATTCCTATTTAATGTATATACTACATGATTTTATTTCAAAACTATATTTTATTATAATCTAAAAGAAAAAACAATATTATTTAGTATTTTTTTATTTGTGTAAGCAAAATTAACAGAAAACAAAAAGATGTTTTTGTTATTCTATATTTTTATTAGGTAAATTCGATAATTCACCACTAACTTCCATGATATTATTTTGATTGTCACTAATAATAACTGTTCTCTGAATGACTAACAACTCTACTTGCAAAAGTTACTGTCACAGCAAACAGCGAGCAAATTCAATCATAAACGCCCAATATACATCATTGGCTACTAAGAGATGGAAGACCACGACTGGTCTAAGACACTCGAAAGCCTTTATAAAGGGCTATGATAATAAAGTATCCAAAGAACTTTTAGAGCTCAAAAGACACAAAACCTGTGCAGTAATAAGAGTCCTAACCGGACACTGCAAACTGAACAAACACATGTTCACCCTAAAATTGGGCGAGAACACAGTATTCTGTCAAGAGGCAGAAGAAACTGCAATGCATATTCTATGCTCTTGTGGCCCACTAATGCGGCACCGAAGTATTAACCTAGGGTTGCACATCATGCAACCGCTGGAATTACAAACAATCACTGCCGAAAGGATCTGGAGGTTTCTCGAAGCCATAAGTCTGAGCAGTGAACTGTAAAGTAAAAAGTGCGCTACAAAAGACCAGAAATGGTCGAGGTGGCACTAAGCACTTAAACAATAATATTAATAATTAATACTTGAGAGGATACGCTCTGAAATACAAAATAGCTTTATTGTCTCTACTTCGTCGCAAAATGTGAGTTTGATTACTAACGACACACCACAGTTACTACCTGTTGATGAAGTAGTGGAGAGTGAGGCTTTAGTCGTAAATACCTAATACAATGAAAGATTAAAAAGCGCTTTGGAGGATGCGACTCTGGAATACAGGTTTGTAAACTACCAAATTAGACCACGTTTACCCCGTTTGCCTATGCATAAAAGAAATATAGCGCTGGTTTGTGCCCTGGATTCACTATTGTCTGATTATTTAGACAATAGCGAAGATCTTAGTGATACACACTCTATTCTCTACTGTGCGGCTGTTACAGTATGTCGAGTAGCGAGAGTTAATTTTTATGTAAATACCACTACTACTCGACCCAAGCCTGCTGTACCAGCCTGGTAGTGTAGAATTGAGCGTCGTATTTCTGAGGCTAGGACACTCATTAGTAAGCTAATTTGCTTTCGATTAGGCAATACACGGCCAAAGGTGATGCGCTTTGTGAAACAGGCATTTTTGGAGACTGACATTAGTCCTCAAAAATACATGTCATGTATCACAGAGCGCATAGAATTCCTAAAGCAAAAAGTTTATGCATGGGCAAATAGGATACGACGCTACAAAAAGCGAATTGATCGGTATAATCAGAATCGCATGTTTCAAAGAAATGACAGGTGGGTTTACCGAAGATGGGAACAAGCGGATCCATGTGTGAGTGATGGGCACTTTCCGGATGATGATGATACAAATACATTTTGGCGTAACATCTGCTCGGTGCCTGTCATTCATACAGAAGGTGAATGGATGCGAGATGTTAAACGATCATGCGAAAATATACAAAAAATGGAACCACCATATTACCATAACACCAGAGGACATAAGTAGTGCAGTCCGTTCATTATCTAATTGGAAATCAGCTGGACCCGACGGACTGCACAACTTTTGGCTTTTGGCGAAGTTCGCATGCTCGTTTGGCATCTTAATTCCAAACAGCTTTAGACTCTGGGTTATTACCCCATTTTATGACCACTGGTATTACTCACTTACTCTATAAGTCCGGTAGCGCCATGGATCCCAAAAACTATAGACCTATTACGTGCTTACCAACCGTGTATAAGCTTCTAACATCTATTCTGAGACTCAAAATTACTACACATTTAAATAAAAATTCGATCATTTCTATTTCTCAGAATGGATGTAGAAGCGGGACCCGTGGCACTAAAGAGCTCCTTATCATGGATATGGCCATTAGCCAACAGGTGCGTCGTAACCGTAAGAATCTGTTGACATGTTGGATAGACTATAAGAAGGCTTATGACTCGGTTCCACACACGTGGCTTTTCAGAGTGCTAGAGTTGTATAAAATTGATACAACTCTTTGCACTTTCTTGAAATCATGTATGAGGCAATGGAGGACGGTACTTCGCTATCCAGGATGTCGGCAGATTGCGGCAAGCGATGTACCAATAAAGATTGAGCGGGGCATATTTCAAGGTGATAGTCTGAGTCCCTTGTGGTTTTGCCTGGCTTTGAACCCTCTGAGTACTCTGTTAGAGGGTTCAGGGCTAGGCTAAAGGTTGCAGAAAGATGATCTAGTTATATCTCACCTTCTATATATGGATGATCTGAAACTACTAGCACCCACTAGTTTGCAATTGATAGCGTTACTGAATGTGACTGAAAACTTTAGTAACTCTATCAAGATGGAATTTAGTGTGGACAAGTGTGCAGTCATGCATGTAAAGAAAGGTGTGATAGTAGAATCTGAAGCAGTCGAACTTTCAGATTCAACAAAACTCAGATCTCTGTCTGCCACCGAAACCTAGAAATATCTAGGTATATCACAATCATTGGAAATACCTGAATCGAATGTGAAACAAGCGCTGCAGGAGCAGTTTTTTTGACCGCCTGAAAAAAGTACTAAAAAGTCTTTTATCAGGGGGTAACAAGATTCGTGCCTGCAACGGTTGGGTCATACCGGTTTTGCTGTATTCCTTTGGTATACTTAGATGGACTCAGACTGAATTAGATGCCCTTGACAGGAGAGTCCGTACACTGCTGACTGCATTTCGGATGCACCAACCACGTTCATCAGTAATGAGGTTGTATATCCCGCGAAAGTTTGGGGGTCGTGGACTCTTAAACATTAAGACTTTACACAATCGCGAGATATACAACCTTAGAGAATATTTTTTGCATACTGTTGTGGGAGTGCATTGTAATGTAGTCGCAGTGGACAACGGACTCACTCCGCTCGCTTTGGCCAAAGAGAACTGGCGCAAGCCTGTAATACTTAGTACTAATGATCGCAGGGAGGTATGGAAGGGCAAAGCACTTCATGGTCGTTTTTATCGGGTCCTAAGTGGGCCTTATATAGACTTAAAAGCGTCCATATCTTGGCTACGGTTCGGTGATCTCTTCGGAGAAACCAAAGGTTTTGTCTTTGCAATTATGGACGAAGTTGTTATGACAAATAACTATCGGAAATATATCCTGAAAGATGGTACGGTGGACATCTGTCGGGCATGCCACCGTCCTGGTGAATCTATCAGGCATATTATTTCTGGTTGTTCTCGTCTTGCTAACGGAAAATATTTGCACAGACACAACCAAGTGGCCAGGATTTTGCATCAACAATTTGCCCTTAGATACAATCTTGTGCATTCAGAGGTGCCATATTACAAGTATGTGCCCGACCCAGTTCCGAAAATGGTCGTGCCACATTGTATTGGGATCGATCTATCATCACTGACAGAACTATTGTTGCTAATAAACCTGACATAGTGGTGATAGATCGATCAGAGCGCCGCGCAATGATTGTCGATATCGCTGTTCCTCATGACGAGAATTTCGTGAAAGTTGAAAAAGAAAAACAAATCAAATATTTGGATTTGTCTCACGAGATTGTCTATATGGAATGTCGATTCGGCGATCATTGTTCCGATCGTCATATCTGCTCATGGATTGATAGCCAAAAGCCTCGATCAACACCTTAAGAGGCTCGCGTTAGACGGCTGGATCAAGGGACTGATGCAGAAGGCAGTTCTCCTCGACACGGCTCGCATAGTGAGAAGGTTCCTGTCTTTGGAGCCCTAACCACCGGTGTCTTGGTCCCTGTACCCGATGTCGGTGGTATACTATTTTTTATATTTTTAAATATATATTATATTTTATAGGTATTTAAAAATGTAATTAATAAGTTTTACGATAAATAAGGAGAATAATAATACTGTCACAATATTCTAACAGTCAATATAATTATTTATAAAATATACCCACAATGAAAAATTAAAACGAACGCTTCGACGCTTGAGTTGGCAGCTCGAGCGTTTAAGTTGCGAGCCTTAACGCTTGCGAGCGTTGAACGCTTGAGCGTTTAACGCTTAAGTCTTTAACGCTCAAAAGCGTTGAGTCAGCGCTCAACCCTCGACTCTCAGCGCTAATTTTTACAACACTAGCGTAGTACCATAGTGTACTAATGCATCTATTAAAACACCGGAAAAAAAATTGTGAACAAAAAAGTTGTCAAAAGTGGACAAAGTTTGCTCGTAGCGTCGTAGCTCGTAGCAATTTGAAAGACAATTTTGATTCACAAATTTTAATCACAAAATTAGGTGAAAAGAAAACACAAGCTCTTGAGCTTGGGTTGAATATATATTTAATTCTGAAGAGTCATAACGCTAGAAAATTAAACTCGAAATATAACTTCATATTCAACTCTTAATAAAAAAGTTATGTTGGTACCCATTAAGTACTGACCAATAACATGTACTTTCAACGTTTTTAATACTTCAAAGGTTACAATCAAAATTGATGTCATTCTATTAAAATTTCATCTTACGTTATAATTTTAATGAACAATAAAATTAACGTAACGGAATTCAATATTCGCGGTGAATTTTCATTGTTAAAAGTTTGAACTGAAATGCGATACTTTCTGATCAAAGCGAAATCAGTTCATTGTTTTAATACTTACATTCAATGCAAAAAGGGTTGGATCTTTTATTTTATTTTATCTGTACGTATTCTAAGAGAAATAAGCAATAATTTTCGATTTCAATATTTTTTTGAGTCGCAATGTTAAAAAGTCCATGACCCATAAACACGTGTGTACTGTTGAAATCGCCGTACATTTCTTAATAAAGAAATAACAACATGTTACTGAGAAATGACGCTTCTATAAATTAATCTAAGACTATTTTGAGGCTGCCGGGGATGATTATCTCTTCCTTCTTTTCTGGTACTAAAACCTCGGCACTGGGCAAGATGAGACTGTAATCACTAGTGAGGTTACACGCTGATAAAATGAACCTTGTGTATTAGACACATCATTTCGGAAGCCACAATCGTAAACACTTTCTGCGGGAGTACCTAATAAACACGGTAATGTAGCCTTCATAGAACGTGTATAGAATCGCTCTATTAATTTATAAGCTGTAGATAAAGCCCGTACCAGTAAACTAACTACTTATCGAATTTAGAGATACTGAATGCCAGGCAATTAACAAACTGACTAATCAGAAATGGATTGCTTTTACGTTTGTTACCTTAGTGGTAAAAGATAATTACAATAAAGTTAACAAAGTTCTAATTCTTTCTACATACTTAATATATTTGTGTAAGTAAAATATGTAATCCTAGGTAAATCATAAATTTATTTTGCTGCCAAGGTATCTTTGTTTTAATTACAATCTATCGTTATAACAGCGTAATAATTGGACTTGGGATAGATATTATAGTCTAATATTATACTCTATTGGCTCGTTTATTCATATTAAGGCCAGAAAAGGGTATTTTCTTGGTTCAAATAATATTTTTCGTTAATGCGTTGTGCAAGTTCGCGGGTACGTCCTCGATTCTGTCGTAGCGAGGCCGAGTAGCGATAATTTTGCGAGAATGGCCGCCTTGTCGACAGCAGTGCCTCTGCTACGAGCCCGGGTGAAATAATAACCACATTATGATTTTAGACAGGCCACCGCTTAAAGTGGTTTAAGGTGACGCAAAGTGAGAGGGCGCCTTTGTGCCAGAGTGAAAAATGTAATCAGGATATCCGCCTTTTCTTGTTTTGTTCTGTTATTTAGTTACTGAGAGATAAACTATGAACGAGGTGTAGTTGGGAACGTGCAGTTTTATTTCTTAACAAAAGTAAAGTTTTAATAATAATCTCTCCCATGAAGTTCAACATTCACAATTCTGATTGTACAAATTTTTCCTATTTGAAACTGCTAGTATTTCAATGCTAAACACTTATTAGCTATCTTTACTAAAAAAATGAAATTTACCAAAAATACACGATCTCTTACAAAAATCGCGTCAAATAATGACACTCGATAGTTCCATATACTTTAGGTGCATGTATTTAATATGCCATCGTGATAATAAACTACACAATACAATTAATGTTCCTGTGAATATAATTATGTTATATTAGTTTGATACAAAAACTGCAATGTAAAGCGTCTGTAGTTTATTACTTACCACAACGAAGCGTATTAGACTCGTGGTACTCGTACGCATTCTACACGCACCCTCGCGAGAGTGAAAGGGACAGGTGCGCAAGCTATGTATTTCAAAAATAACTAACTTTTTAAATTATCGTTTGTTACAGTGCCAATATTATACTTTAAAACATAAAAACATTATACTTATCGAAAGTACGACATTACATGAATTCTTTGCATTTCTAAGGCATAGTTTTAGCATTCTTCAGCCTACACGTGCACATCACTGACGCGTAGCGTCTGATAGCTCAACTGTATTTAAGCATAGTTTAGTTGGTGCCATGTGTTGAACACCCATCAAACATCTATGGTATAGTATGATCGAAGCTTAATACTGATAAAATTTTAAATATTGTCTACTTGATTAAATCAAATTAACGAGTAGGTAAGTATATAAAAAAATATATAGTTTTAAGCTCCAAGATTTAAGGTGTAAATCTAGGCAAGTAGTAAAGAATTAAATGGTGCAATTAAATTAAATAAATAAAAGAATTAATGGTGGTGGTGGTGTAGTGAGTATTTGTAACTGTATCTTTTAAATATGTATGACACCAGATACCTATCACTCAGGCGTTGCAAACACTGTCAAAACTTTTACGTTTAGATAATTACCTAGCCAACAAAATAGGCCCTCATTTTAAACTCTAGACCCTTCTCACCATATTACAAATAAGCATACGACCCATTTGGTAGAAATCTATCATCGTATTTATTTTATTCGTGGAAGAGCCATGCTTCGGCACGTATGGACCGGCTCGACCAGAGTGATACCACGGCCTCACAGAAAACCGGCAGTGAAGCGATTGCATTGCTATTCACCGCATGAGTGAGGTTACCGGAGGCCCTAACCCTTCCCTCTCCCCCTCTTCCCCCTTCTCCCCCTCTTCCCTCTTCTCCCCCTTCTCCCTTCCTCCCTTAAAGGCCCGCAACGCACTTATGACTCTTGAGTTGCCCGTCTGCTTGTTAAAAAAAAACCGTAGTTGAGCCGAAAACCGCACAAAGATGAGCCTCAAAATCTTTTTGAGCCTTTAAAATAAGGGCTTAAAGATATGAATAACATAACTGTTTTAAGTAAGTTATTTTGAGTGAAAAATTTTACATCTTATTTATTTTTGTAGAAGGTTGGGCACAGAAAACAGACACAGAATCAAAACCATTTATTTCAATTAAAGGTATTTTTAATTGTTAGGAGCAGAAGTCGGTCTGACTAAGTCAGTCGTGAAGCTAGTTGCCTGTAGATCGTATGAAGAAAAACAGGCAAGCAACTGTTTTTCAACATATTTTTGCAATGTAACATATTGTTCTAAAATATAAACATACGCGCAAATTACTACTATATTTAAGTCATAGCAGTCCGGAGACGACCATCCCCGACCAACGGTACCCGTTCACAAGCATGACGCACACGTCAGCCATAATGAAGGGAGCCGATCGACCTAACACATACGCCACCATTGGCAGTACTTCTAGGCGAGCATGACATACTCAGAACTGTCAAGCAACATAGGAAATATATCTTAGTAAGTGACTACACATATAAACTATTAATTTTTTCCCCGAAATGAAGGTTAAAAAAATCAAAATATTTATTAAAACACCTTCAATGTCAACACAGTAAATAGATGATGTCAATGTTATGTAACATTAACAATGTCACTAATAATAATGAACAATATCAGTACATCGATTCATGTCAGATAGAAACTAATGCACAAATTAAAATTCAGGAGAAGCAGAATCTAAAAACCATCACAAGTACCTACTCATATTCAATGAGGCTAAAGAGCTGAAAAATTGGTTATTCTGCGTCTAAGTAGTGTTGGAAGGGCTTCATAAGGGTAAGAGACGAAATTTATCTCAAACGAAACTGGTGTTGAAAATTTCGTAGCGAAGGCGAAGAGAAAAGACCCACGGTTAACCATAAGTGCATTCTAATGGTAGATCTAATGTCATATTTAAAATCAAATATAACAGTCCAAAACCAGTTTTGTCGTAAGCGAACTAGATATCCTAATATTTTGATTTTAAATAATTTCCATAAACTTTAAGTAATATATAAAAAAAAAAACAAATTTGGCAAGGAATCATTTGTTTAATTTTTAAATTAATTTTTTAAATGTACGTAGCGGGCTTCTTTCGTTATGACATTCGTGTAATTATTTTATAACAAAAACGTTTCAAGGAAATTAGTAGTGCACTGAGAGAAACTTGTCCATCTCTAAGGACCATGAAAGGGTGGTATATTAAATTCAATTTAAATTTGAGTATGATGCAAGGTCCGGCAGGCTGATAGAAATGATTACCGATAAGAACATTGAGACTGTAAGAAAATTATTCGGAGAAGACTGACGTGTGACATATCCACATATCGAGAAAATTGCACCAACTGTCACCGGATCCTTCACGACCATTTGAAAGTATGGGAACTTTGGTAACGGCATATGATGGCTAAGGGAGCAGCGTGTGACTTCGTGATATGTTAAAAAAAATTGAAGACGACCGCTCCAACTACATGAACTCAATTGTTACATGTGATGAATACAGCCAGCATTATTTCGACGTTCGTACTAAATCCCAAAGTAAAGTGTGGGTGTTTGAAGATAAACCACCGCCAACGTCTGTGAAAAGATCCCAATCCGTAAAGAAAAGGTTGCTTTATTTTTTTGCCAAGAAATTAATATTGGCTACGGTTGTGCTTGATAAAGAGAAGATTGTTGCTGCTCCATGGTATATGCAGAAGTCTTAGAAGCCTTTAATAATTAACGACCAAACTCAAGACTCTATACTTGGCTTTTGTACCAAGATAACGCCCCTGCACATCGAGCCGATAAAACTACGAACTATTTCCACCAAGCTGGAATTAAATTACTAGGACACCCTCCCTATAGTTCGAATTTAGCACCATGCGATTTTGTACTATTTTCGTATGTAAAAAGAACAAGTAAAGGGGCGCAAGTTTTCAAACCATGAGGAGCTTTTGAGGAGATATGTGGCTGTGTTTCAGAGGGATAGTGGAACAATGTGTTCAACGCCTGATTTACACGTGCCAGTGAAAACTTCTTCGAAATAAAAAAGTTTTACAAAGTATGACAAACATAGCGTCCTTGTATTTATGTATTACTATGTTTCTGTTACAAACGTTTGCTTTGATAAAAAATACTTAAGTGAAAATTAAAACCAACAAAATAAATACATTGTCTATTTAGGGTTTACATAATAATCTGTTATAAAAATCATAATAAGAGATGCGGCTATTTTATTTGCTCGAAAAGGTTGTCTTTTGTGATGTCACACATGTCAGTAAATAATTCTTATTTAATTAAAAAAATATATGACCCGATTTTTGTAACAATAAAATCAATTATAGCATAGCAAAATAATCGTTATACTCTAAGTATTCATTGAATTATTATCGGAACACATTTACAGACGCTGATGGATCACAAAGTAAGCTACACGCCATCAATGTTCGCAAGTAACAAAGAAATTAATTTCCCCCGTCTCGGCTTTCAAAAGTAATTATTTGGAAACATATTGCGCCTGTCACTAAGAAAGACGCACCTACCTCCAGATTGGTGACATTTTCTACGAACAATATAAACTTAACTTGAAATCCTAATAAGCTATTAAAAACTACTAGCTCTGTCTTCGATTTTATCTTTGTTTTAATGATTTTATTGAAAGCAAGACAAATATTTTTTAAATCGAATTTCCACTAAAAGTAATTCTAATAGCCACTCGATAGGTGAAGTACTTCCACCCTACACAAAACACGAACACTAAATGTGCAGTGTTCTATTTCTGGTTGTGCGTAAGGTTACCGGACCTAAACTTAGAATGGGGATTCCCCAAGGAGTTTCTTCCTAAGCCGTTGGTGTATACCTGTACCATCAGCCTTAGGTCCCCGAAGGAAACCATTTAGTGATTTAATCGGTTTCAACCTACTTAACTGCTTCACCGTACACCGGTGAGTTGAGACCCTTTGAGACTTACAAAAGATATGTATGCTAGTGCACGATATTTCACTTCATCAATAAAACAATTAATTTCGTAGCACATACATTTGCAAAACTGAGAGATTTGCGCCCGGGAGAACTACTAACTACCGTAAATTTTTGATTGATGGCGAAGAAACCGACCCTGCACCAACTTAGGGAGCTTACGGGAGGGTCACACTGAAAGTTTTTAGAAAATAAAAAAACAGAATAATTTAGAAGCCTGTTAATACTTTTATTGCTTTTCGAAGTAGTTTCCGTTCCTTTGTAAGCATCATCGCGTGCGATGGAACCGTTGACTGAAGCAGTGAGCTCACTCTTCTTTAAGGATCTCTTCCACGCCTTTTTCAAACGCAGCCACGGCATCTTCAGGGTTCATTAAACGAATTCCTAAACTTAGAGGATTACAAAGTTTTATTTTTGGAAAAAAATAAAAGTCACAAGGTGCCAGGTCGGGATAGTAAGGAGGATGACTGGTGAGTCAGCCTCCTTCCAGACAAATATTCGATAGTCTGTCTGGCGGAATGACTCGTCCATTCAAAGAATGAGGTAATCATCTTTTTCCCTTAACTTCTGCCCTTCTTTACTTTTGTCGGCAAATCCTCGAATGGAAACATGCATTGCGCAGATTATCTTTTGGTTTCGGGTTCGTAACAATATATCCAGCTTTCATCTACAGCATTAGGGTCACCTCCGTCATACTTTTCAAGCATTGAGCGGCACCAATCCAAACGACGGCGTTTTTGACCTTCCATCAAATTATGAGGTAGCCATCTAGTAAAAAGCTTACTGACCAATACCAATGCCTAAAGCTGCTCAAATCGGTTTATATGTCACCCTACTATAAATCAGCTCCTATCATTAGCCGCACAGCACTCACGTTCTTCTTCAATAGTCGCCGTAGAAGACCGTCCTCCTTGAGAATCATTAGTGAGTTGGCTTCGACCAAGTTTAAACTCATTAAATCAGTTGTTAACAGTGGCACGAGATGGGGCTTCGTAATGAAATGCCAATCGAAGTCTAATGTAACATAGTTGTTGAGTAAGACTGCAACGAAAGTCGTAATAAATCATTGAGCGAAAATTTTCTATAGTCAAAACAGACATTTTTTAAATTACCGCCAATTTGTAAAAAGAAAATTATTAAATATCTACAAATTCCCAAAGAGTTCCTAATTCGAAATTTAAATAACTTTTTTTCGGCTGCTTTTCTTACTGGCTTATTCTAAAAACTTTCAGTGTGACCCACGTATTATATTATCACAGTCGGGTACGGGCTTTTACAACACAGTTGTCACCTGTAATAATAATTCAGTTATTGATAATTAAAGTATTAAAAACATACATGGCAGTGAGATATAAAATATTTTATCTTGATACCCAAGGGTAGACATACTTAAATGAAGCTACCCTGATTGATAGGTAACGAACATCTATCTGTTCATCACCTGTTAACGTAATCATATTAGACAAATTAAAAAAAAAAACGTTATGAGTGACCGACTGCTCAAGCTGTTGCCAAGTTGTTGCTAGTTTGTGTCGTGTGTTTTTGTAAGGTAAACTGTCTTTTTGTATTAGAAGTATCTGCATTAAGCAGATAAAAGCAACAAAGCCCATAAATATATGTTAAACATATCCCGTTTTAAAAATAAATTTAAACTGGATGACTGGGATAATCATAACATAATGTAGAAGAATACTGTCTAATGAAGATGACGTTCTCGACTCTTTATTTATCTTCCGCTTGAATAGCTTAACAAGCCTATGTAAATAGGAAACTGAAGATTAATTTACACACGAGCTTATTCAGGATAGACCTAATCAAAACCGGCTCTCTAACAAGTGCCCATGAATAAATTTGCTCGTCGGAATTAGCATATTCAGCCAAAATAGATGCGCGAAAAACTTTTTGGGAACAATTAAATTAAATAATAAAGGGGAGGAAGCGAACACCCTATTGTTGTATTGTCTTAGCGTTTCTCGGTACTTTGTGATGAGTAATCAGAACCCGTTGTCTGCCTGTCATGTCTGAGCTTGTATTCATCTCATTTACTTTCAATTCGAGTTGTTTAGAAGAAATAAAAATGAGTCAAGGCGTGGATCGTCTTATTTTTATCTCAATTTGCTGTCATAATTTTGTTCTTCATTTTTTCTTTCACATTTTATTGCCGTTTTCAACAGTGTAATGAAGCACAGCGTTTATGGTTCTGGAAAATGCTATTATTGCTATAACAGACTATTGTAAAAAATCTGTGAACATAGAACATAGCAACAGAGTAATTGATATTGTGATTGTAGATAATAATAAAAGTAAACGTAACAAAACAAGTTCACTGTAATATGTCTAAGTCTTTTTTATTATTTTCAGCAAAAATACTAAATGAAAATAATTATTTTTCAAATCATTCAAAAGTGGGAAACAATATCTAACCATAAGATCATGAGTTTTGATATCGTTTCTCACTTTTATTTACACCTACTCATGAAATAGTTGTTATTGCGTCTCTCAGTTACCGCGTAAGTTGATCATTAAAAAGTTACCCTTAGTTCTTAGAGATCATACTATGACTCACACATGATTGGGAACTACTCCAATATCCCTGTACTAATATCGCGAATAAAATCTGTAAGCAGAAAATATTATATAAATGTATTCATTCAGAGTGATACCCTCTTCAAAGCAGAGAGATCCTGGCTGGTAGTACCAAGTTCAAACAAGTTTGGTTGTGTATGCTTTGATTTTGTATAATTTGGAATTAGAACAGAAGACTCGCAGACAGCAGTGAGGGCGGTCTATCTATCAAGCCGCGAGACATCGTTGAAGAAAATATAAAGTGATTATATTTATATAGTGTTGTAATGATCAGTTATCAATATAATTAACATTGCATACAGCCTTTTCAATCGTATTCCTCAAATTTAACGACACCCCTTTCAAATAACCTCTTGCGCAAAGCGGAAGGTTTTGCGATATGTATGTTAGTAGACAGTGTTAGACTGCACCAATACCCTGCCACGAAACATTGACTTACTCTTGCAAGGTCACGCATGAGATTAGTTTCTCAGAAGTAAAACAGCCGAAAACCAGTAGTGTTATTGGAATGCGCTTGGTGACACCCTTTGGTCAGTTATACCTACTTAGTTCAGAAACTGAACCGTGGAGATTAAGTCTTCAGACTACACTCATTATAGGATAGATTACATATAAAAGTCTTGTCAAAGTTAAAAAAAACTTTCCAAGTTCTTTAGTCTCCTTACATAACAAAATCACTTTTATTCTGAAGTCGAAATAGAACAAACAACAATAGAATAAGATCGCCTTGTCGAAATGTATACGCTCCCTCGGCAGTCTTCGCAAGATTCATAACTTTTCTTTCACAAATAGCTGAACACAAATATAAAGCTGAACGGAACTCAGATATTGTTATGTAACAAAATTAATCACAAGTATCTTATTTATGCGACAGTAATGAAATGAATAAAGTGTCGGGTATGCAATCGAGATTATCATGTTGCAGTTTAAATGTCAATCAGTGAAATAATTTGTGGGAAATATTTCAATATATTGTAATAAATTTATTTCAAATCAATTACATTAGCACAAGAGTGATTGTTTTGTTTTTGTTAAACTGTGAAAAACGCACGCACTCTAGATACCTCATATTAAAGTGTTCGATTTCTTTATATAGTCAAGTTTTCTATAATAAATAGAATCTTCAGAATATATTTTTTCCATGAACACGCCGAGGAAACCCTGTTTCATATGAATTATCTTTAAATGAAGTACAACTGACTTCAAAGCGTCTAGATTAGCCCATTTGAAACTTTCATTAGCTATTTTGCCAACCTTATGTTGGTGATTTTTTTATGAATGAAAGAAGATTTGAGTAAGTTACAAAATTAGAATTAGATTGATTTCCCAGCTGCTAAGATATTAGGTATTGAGAACATTTTTTAGAAATCAGTTAAAATAGCGATAGCATTTTTACTACTACTATCGGTTGCCCATAGTAATTGTAACAGTATACAGGCACAGACTTCTGCTTGTACTACTCAGCATTGAGTTGTACATGACCATTTGTTTGTCCAGTGTCTTTGATAGAGTTAGTGAAAAACGACCAAGAAGTCGCATCTTATTGCACTATGACAATGCTTCGGCAAGACCTAATAATTTTTGGCTTCTGAAAAGGTAGAGCTGAAGTGACCCATCCCGCACATAGTCCAGACCTGGCATGCAATTTCTTTATTTTCCCAAAAATTAAAGATTTGATTTGATGGGGTATGACATTTACGGGGTCAGAAGAGGCCGTAATAGATTTTAAACAACACGTGAAAAACATGTCCTTAGACCAATAGTCCTCATGTTTTCAAAATCGGTTTGACCGAATGAAAAAGTGTTTAAAATGTAATGGAGAATACTTCGAAAAGCAGTAAATATATTACTTTACATGTAAATTATTTTATTAATGAGTTACGCAAAACTGTGTACCACACGTATATTGAAATGTTGACGAAAGTGCGTAGGGAACAAAACAAAAGTATAACATTCCATTAGAAATAAAACGAAAGAGTTTATATTTGTATGGTTGTAGTGCTAGCCTTCACTATTTATTCGAGTTTCACTAACTTGACATATGTGTTTGTAATTGGTTTACTGAATAGAACAGCAATATGAAAACTGGCATGGTTCGAAGAGTTTTTGGATTTGATTTGTTAATCTCCCGGAGAGATATTTCGTTTGTGAATAGTGAGGGCAGCCGTTTACAAAGTTAAGATAGTAATAGAGTTTTTTTTAGACCATTTTTACAGTGACAGAGGTAAAAATGGAAGCTGTACCATTTTACATATTTTACATTATACATGTACCATTTTATCTCACTGTCGGGTCCTAGATAAAAAAATACAACCATTTATTATACAAAAAAGAATTACGTGGGAGAGTCATGCTTCGGCACGTATGGGCCGGCTCGACTCCGCTCGATACTACGGCCTCACAGAAAACCGGCAGTGAAACAATGCTTGCATTGCTTTTCCGCGTGTGTGAGGTTACCGGAGGCCCTAACCCTTCCCTCTCCCCTATTCCTGTCCTTTCCCTCTCCCCTATTCTCTCTCCTATCTCCTCCCCTCTAATCCCCCTGTCACGTCTTCCCGCTCTTACCCCCTCTCCCCCTCTTCCCCTACCCTCACCTTAAAGGGCGGCAACGCACTTGTGACTCTTGAGTTACAGGTGCCCATGGGCGACGGTAGTCATTTACCATCAGGTGACCCGTCTGCTCGTTTGCCCCCTATACCATTAAAAAAAAACTTAAAATTCTTAAAGTTGCGTGTGTTTGTGTGAGTTTGTTAATTCTTAGTGCGATTAATTGTATACTGTATTAACACGTAAACATACGGGAATACCCTTCGCCGCCTACCATTAAATGAGCCGTGTGCTTGTTTGGTAACAAAAAACTTTCAATTATAGCTTACTCTCCCCAATCCATCCGTATATCCTTTTCCTTCGACTGCCTGCCCTTTTTCATATACTTCCAAATTTCAAAGTGCCCGGTCGGCGGCAATAGACTTGCCCCCTATTAGGGGGAGTGGGATCAAATTTTAGTTGGCAAAATGTGGATGTTTAATACGCCTCCGCCTACCCCTTCGCGGATACATGCTTAGTGTATGTATGTATGTATAAAAAGAAAACAAAAAAAATGTTATAATAGTTTTATTATTATAATCATACAACCTAACGTATTACGAATTTAATAACGAACATTCTACCGAGAATATCACTTCCTGTTAGCGGACTCATTAATACAGTTAAATTTTTATATTACGCCGTCGAGACCGCCTTTGTTCGCCGAGGCAAACTTACATCCAAACTTTTCACTTAAGACACAGCTCGTTTCTATCACGTTTCGTGAATGAGACAATATTTTAGTTAGTCTAACGAGAATAAAGGCTGGTTCTCTATCATTTTAGCTAACGCTAGTGAAAGTGAGTGAAAGACATTACGTAGAGGTACTCACTGTAGGCACTTATACAACAATATGTGTACGTAGTACTGCTAAGGGCCTGTTAATATCTTATGTTGGGTAAAGACATTTCTCTTTCATGTTATTAATATATTTACATAAGTATTTATGTGCGAGTATAATACTTACGTTGCAACAAATAATATTTTCATTTGGGATTTTCAAATAATATTTTCATTTTGGTTTTTCATGAACCTTGTTAAATTTTTTGCCAGATTTTAAAAAGCTAGGGGTACCTAAATTTTGTGTTCACATCGGCATCGAGCAGTCGATGAGATATTTAGGGCTTATACTCTGTAGAAGTTAGGAAGTCGGTTAAAGGATACGGCTGATGGACAATTAAAGTGATTTATTGATGGGACCAAGGAATTATAATACAAAGGAGCGAGGTAGCACATGCGATGGCCGTTAATCATCTACTAATCGGAGTTTTGTAATAATTAGCGAAGTGAGGTAAAAAAACTTGTTCGGCAATATTGTACGGTTTCATTGAACATACTCTATAGTCCATGGGATTTCGGATACCACTTCCGGAATCTGCCTCCCAAATTTATGAGAATGGCAGCTGCGCTTTTACGGCTGCTGCCCAACTTAGGGGCCCGACACCTTCTGTAGGAGGCTCTACGGTGGTATCGTGCTATTCATGGCCCTTTATCGAGCCCTATATTTGGGCAGAGAACCTGACGGCCCGCAATTCTGCCATATTAGGGCGACTACAGAGAGCGATGGCTGTCAGAGTTATAAGGGTTTCCTTCAAAGCGGTGAGCCTCCTAGCCGGAAGTACATGGGACCTTGAGACGAAGGATACTGCACTCCACGCTTTAGTGGAGTGCTCAGCGTGGACGCAACAAAGCTGTGACGTCGCGGTGGCTATTCGAGTGGGAAGCCTCTCGCTGTTGACCATGGTTCTCTCCACGGTCCAAAGCGAGAGTGGGTAGGAATCCACCACCTCTTTTTGTGAGGAATTGATGCCCGCTAAATAGGCGGCGGAAAGAGATCGGGAGAGGGCTAGTACTGCCTCCCTAGCGCAGAATGATCTCCGGCTTCCATTAGCGCTGGCCTGGGGGTAACGGGTGAGGCTGCGCGTTACTCTAGCAAAAGCAGGCATGAAATGGGGCGTGACGTGTTCCGCGCGAGATTCTATAAACCGGAAGGGAGGCAAGGCCCTCCGCACGCAAGGGTGTGGCTGCCTTTGCTTATGAGGCAGATAAGGTTTGCCAGGGTTCTCGGGGACTTCCTTCCTAGGGTATACCCGAGTTCCTTGCAATAGACTCATTTATAATGGAACACCGTGTGGTTTTACATAGAGCACACTGAAAATTCTGCGCCGCTCATAAATGTTTAAATTTCGAATGTTAATTTTTTTTAAACATAAGAAACTCAATAATTGATTTTAAAAAATTGACGAGAAATCGCGATTCAATTGTTTTTATCGTAAGTTGTCCAAGTTGAAGTTTGTCGTCCGTAGCAAAAATGGAATTAACGCGAAAAGATTTTAGGGCGATGAGTTTTGTTATTTTAAATATTCAAGACTGTACTGCTCGTCTTCAAAACGCTTTTGAGAGGGAAACACCTCATTTGAGTACCGTAAAGCGTTGGTACGCAGAATTTGATCGACGCCGTGTTTTTCTCCATGATGAAAATCGTGAAGATCGGCCCTCAACTGCGATTACTGAGAAAAATGTGGCTACTGTCAGGCAACTAATTGAAGAAAACCGGCGTATCACCTATGACGAGATTCGAGGGCATTTGGGAATTGGTACAAGCCAAATTCAAAAAATCTTACATCAACATTTAAAAGTTAGAAAACTTTGTTGCCACTGGCTTCTACATGAACTCACCCCAGAACAAAAATGGACTCGTGAAATTGGTGTAAAAAAAATGTTGTTAGAGTACGATCACGTACGTTCAAATGCTGTGTATGACATTGTCACAGGAGATGAAACATGGATATATTGTTACATGCCGGAAAGAAAGCAACAGTCTTCTGTATGGGTGTTCGAAGGTGACAGCAAACCAACAAAATTGAGGCAGGCGAGAAACGTTGGCAAAAAAAAGATTGCGTTTTTTTCTACCGGACGGATTTTGTCTGCACGATCCCACTTGAAGAACAAAAGACAGGTAATGCTGAGTGGTACACCAATAGGGTACACCGAACGGGACAAATGACCAAGAAGTCGCACCATGACAATGCTTCGGCACCCACCACGAACAAGACAAAGTCACTTATGGCTTCTGAAAAGGTAAAGCTAGTGACCCGTCCCGCACATAGTCCAGACCTCGCACCATGCGATTTTATTTATTTTCCCAAAAAATTAAGATTTGATGAGAGGTATGACATTTACGGGGCTGGAAGAGGACGTGATAGCTTTCAACCAGTACGTGAAAAATATGCAATGGCCCTCATGTTTTTAAAAATGGCTTGACCGAATGAAAAAGTGTTTAAAATGTAATGGAGAATACTTCGAAAAGCAGTAAAAAATTTACTTTACATGGAAATTGTTTTATTAATGAGTTACGCAAAACTTTCTGTGTACCCCACGTAGTCGGTTCGATTCCAAAATGGGATACACGATAAAAAAAGGGGTTCTAAATTTTGGGCCTTTTGTATGCAGTTATGTTACATATTTGTCTATTACTTTCAATGATGTGGGGCAGAGAACTTCTGCCGTGTAGGAAAGCACCTCCGCTCATCGCCAGACCGCGGTTACCATATTACCATAGAAGACAATAAGGCGAGAAGGAAGCATACGAGTCACACTGTTGTTGACAGAGCATTGGTAACCACCTACAGCCAGATGAATGACGGTTAATTGAAACAAAAAATTATATCTTTCTAATTACAAAAAATGCTTCACATTTGAAATTTAAAAAAAAGAAATCTTATAGGATCACTTTGTTGTCTGTCTGTCTGCCAAGACAATTTTTTTCAGAAACCCCTTAGAGGCATCAAGTTGAAAATTACATCAAATACGCTTCCGCGCTCCCTTGAAGCTGTAAAAAATTAAGCTTCTAAGTCAACGCAATCAAAAGATACGGCCTTAGATTTTAAAATGTCGATTACAATTTGGAACATTTTGCAGATAAATCGAAACCTATAGGGGACTTCCATTGACCTAGAATGATGCAATTTGGTAGGAAGCAAGGTGTGGCACCTTTCTTTTTACTAAGTACAAGCACAAGTACAGGCAAAATCTGAAAGTCGGTAATTTGTTGATATATAACAAAAAAAAATATTTATTGTGATTACAAACTTCTATTTTGCGGTTGGAAAGTTGACTTTGTCGTTTATCGATGTATGGGAGAGTGTTTTTAGAACTACAAAATTAAATTTTTCTTTCAGCAAAAACAAGCAAAAATCTTCGAGAATCGATTACTGAGATAAACGCACTATCAACACACAAGTTTTTTGCTTACGGAACCCTTTATGGGCGAGTCAGAATCGCACTTGTCCGGTTTTTTTTTTTGTTGTTGTAAGGAGAATCTTCTTTAGAATCAAATGCTGTAATGTCAAAGTGATAATGACTTTATTTTTTGCCGTTTAAGTCGTTTACTGTTTATCATTTATACATATTCATGTATATCCATCACTTACTATCGTGTGTCCGGAAACTTGAAAACTGAACGACCCAAGGGAACGCAATAACCATAGAAATAGGCATACTAGGCCAATAAAATATAGACCTGAGAAATGACGAGCTATACATACTACAAAAGAAGAAGTTTATCGGTATAAACTTGTTAGCGTAGAATAATTTTCATTTAACTAAGTTAACCACCCCAATCCATTACATAAAACTTTACGTTTCGACCCATAATTATGAGTGGAGTGTAACCATACAAATCTTAAGCGACTGAAATTGAGCAGAGAGAGAGTAACTACTTCACAGTGATGCTAGATAGTAAGATACAAATGATGGAAATTCCGACACAAAATCTATCTTCGAAGTCGAATATTTTGTCAAATTAAATTGGCTGTGATTCCGACAGATGCTTCGACCATTCGTCTCCAGTTTAATCTATCGATTAGACGCTGAACACCTTTTATGCTGAACGGTAAGACAGTTGCATTACAATGAGAAATTAATTAGTCTTTTAGACAACTATTGATGGCACATTTTATACAGAGCGGGAGGCATAGCATTCGAAGAGAAGCAATTAAATATAATGGAAGTACCCGAACATTGGACATTTTCTTATTGAGACCATTAATAGGAAAGTAATGTAACATGCAATGTTTTTTATCGATAAGACATGCTTCAGCTACCCGAGGCATTTCTTGACATTCGTTTTTGACCCCAGTCAATCGATTTGCTCAGATGATCTTTTTCGTCAGAGCGATCAAAAGACGAACACACCACCGTCTCTGACCCATTGATCGAATGAAGGATATGCCTAGGCAATCCTTCATTCGATCCTCAAACACTATCAGGCCAGACAGGTCAAGTTTTCAGAGGTTTTCTTCCTCCGAAAACCCAAACCCTGTTCCTGTCCAAACCCTTAACACGTATTATTGCGTGCTAGAGTTAGAGCTAGAATATGTAAAGGTACATCTGAGCCGTAAAACCTTTATTAGCAACTTGTACCAATTAAGATATATTATTTAGTGTTAGAAAGCGAAGAAGTGCAGTTTAAAAAAAAGATAAGGAGTAATTTGTGTTATAAGTACCAACTCATAACACAAATTACTCCTTATCTTTTTTTTAGCATTGGCTAATAATCACTTTAAAAAAAATGGCAGACCACCGGGTCTGCCATTTTTTTTAAAGTGAAAATTTCTTTAGCGGCGTTGTGCACTTTTTGGGGGTGGATAAAAAATGTTAAACTGTCTGCCAACTGCCAGGACACGTGACCCTGATCGAAAATTCGTAAGACGGAGCCGAGTTTCTTATATTTAAAAAAAATTAACATTGGAAATTCAAACATTTACGAGCGGTCAGGAGCGTAGAACTTCCAGTATACCTCCTATGTATACATTGAGATACGTTATTACCTACTTTTTATTTTTAACCTTTATACAGAAGTGTGTGTGTGTGTATGTATATGCAAATACATTGTTAAGTTATGTTTTTTTTGCCATTTAGTTGTTTGAAATAATCTAGAATACTTAAGTTCTTCCGGCACATACCTAGAAACGAGGGCCTATTGAACAAGTTGTTTGGCCTGGTGATACAAGGCCAGATGGAAGTGAAAGAGGTCCAGGAGATCACCTACCCGCTGGACAAACGCTACAAAATCAGTGACCCAAACGTCTGTGGTGACATGCTCTCGCAACGCTGTATATCGTACCAAGTGGAGTAACATCGCGGGAGAGGCGGTCCAAACCTGAAATAACAATCCTCCATGACCATCTGACATCTGACAAACGTGTACGACTGAGAAGAAGTATTTGCTTGAAATAAGTTTAGTATTTATAAAAGTTGTATTGTATTTCTTTAATATGTAATCTTTATTATTTACTGATTAGCTTTTTTTATAAATACAATAGGTAATAATTTTTTCTCTTAATAAACTTTCGTAACAGAAGGTACATTATATAGTTCATAATAAACTCTAAAGAAAGAGTAGTGATTTTCGTGTTATAATATTACAGAACCTATTCTTTTGTAATAATAATATAATGATTGAATCGGCGGTAAAAAACCGGGATGAAACTTGCAGACGAATACTCGTACCGAACTTAAAAATCCGCGATACTTTTACGGTAGACGTAATTCATTGGACCGGTGCGGTGTTAAGTTTTCATTAGCAATGTTTGGTGTTATTCTTCATTGTTATTGCTGAGCAACTAAATTATTCCTTAATCACAACGAAACAATAATCAACTGACCCTTAAAATTAAAACAAGCCTTATTAAAGCCTACATCAAGACATTTTAGTAGCTGTTTTCTTCTGTCGTTGGATTTGACAACATACTATTTAATTTTCCTAGGATTTCTGTTAAAGCAAAATACTCTTTCACGAATATTGATAATAAAACATTTACATAATGCTTAGAAGTAGTTTAATTTAAATTTAAATATTCTTTTATATTTACTTTTTTGGATGTCAAAAATAAAGATGAATATATTTAGATTTTTCGTCTACAGTGTAACTAGAATCTTTGTTTAGTAGTGTTTATCAGTATAGTGGCTCTTAAAAACTGCTTTGGTCTGTTTTAGTCTGCCAGTTAGTTGAATCGCCAGAGTGTTAACACACAAATAGCTAGCTAGCTACTAGTGACCACTTACCGCTATCTCTTTCTTTTTTTCATGTGGATCCGCGAGCGTTTCCACGGGTCATCACCTCACCGGAGCTAATGGGAGAGGTGGTATGTCGGAATCAAACAGACTAAAACAACGGTGCTGAGTCACGAGAGCTATTGCAAGATATACCCTAAGAAGGAAGCCTCCAGAAACCCAAGGTTGGGGTGCTACTGCGCCTACGCTGAGCACTCCACTAAAGTGTGGAGTGCAGTGCAGTACTTACCGTTGTCCCTGTAATTGGATAATAATATAGTTGTATAAAAAATAGTTTGCATACACGACAGGGAGGAAGTTATATGATTTATAATATTTTTTATTCTTTTGTCTATAGCATGGCAATAAATTTATTAGTTCGAAATATTCCAAAACTGGTGACAAGAATGTCACTATTGTTTTACATAAAACGCTGGACATTATATAAACTATATACCAACCTGTTTACCTTATAGTGCATACTGTTAAATGGTGTTGATGTGGTAGTAACATAGCTCATTACAACTCATGGTCTTTATCGCATTCAGCAACTTTCAGAAGTAACAAAGTATACGAAGATCATTGTATTATTTTTATGTCTAAAGTATTCCAGTACCCATAATCTTTTCAAGCACTGATGCAAGAATTAAACGTATCAAAAGCGCCACTTAATTTTCAGAGTATATTGAAAGCAAAGCCAGTGTCAATTATTTATAAATAAATGTAAATCTATTCATTTTAAAGCTATTATATTATATCTCTACTTTTTCTAAAATATAAAAGTGTTGTGATTCATATCCTACTGAATATGCAAGAAATCAAGAATATTCATAGCTGGCTCGTTAGTGAGCGGGTTGACTGTGTTTATGGAAAGTGTCGTATAAAAGTGTCAACTGACCTACATTATATTATTAAAAGCTACAATCAGTTAACCTAACAAGAATGTTTGCACGTCCGCAACCACACATACCCTTTAGGTCCTTAAGGCGATTTTTATCACGTACTTGATCACTTCTAAAGGAATATTTAGTTTGAGAAGGAGTAGGTATGTTATAAAACCATGTTATAAATAAAAAAACTTACTACTCATCATTTTGTGAACAAATAAAAAACTCAGCGTATGTCGTTTTGTTTTTAAAGAATTATTTTGTAAATAATAAAGAAACGTTCCATTGTCATTGGTTGCATTGTAATTAAAAAAAAAAAATTGAGTCTACTGTTTCATAATAATGTTATAGAATTACGTACCAGTGTCTTAAGTACAAGAGGGCGTCAAAGTTACAAGCACTTATTGTCGCCTTAAGAATTCACTTGTAATCTTCACATTTTATTGTACTTATATATTATGTCTCTTCTCACAGGTATTTTTATCTTTGTTACGAACATCCACGGTCCTTTGGGAGAATTGCGTAGGAAGAGGCTTACAGATAATTTTAATCTACAATGAGATGTGAAACCAATCGTTAAATACGTGACTGTTCCTTATGAGAATAATAACCAACTATCATGGATTATTCAATCTAATATAATGAGTATAAAGCTAGGTTAAGGGTACTAAATATAATAAAGGAGCACTACATCTATAAACAATATCTATATAGGTACACTACATATTAAAAATACTACATCTATAAATTTTGAAAAATATTCTGCGCCGACAATGACTCAGACTCACTCATGCCTGGTTTGTGAAGTACTTTTATCGGGAGTTTATCTATTCGTTAGTGCTATTGGTACGGTAACTTGTAAAAATGCGGTTTCGAACACCGCTACAAAAGATAAACTCCATTTAAACTTAGGTTAACTTAGCTGACCAATGTGTGTGCAGTTTATCGTTTCCATAACTTTATTTGATGTTTTATTTTAAGCAAACTGCGCCAGATTTAAGGTTATATCACGTTATTTTTAAAACAAAGTTGCAGTAAGAGTTAAATATTTAAATGAATCAATGGAGAGTACAAGTGTAATAAATACCCGCAGCGGATGGAGTCGGTGGTGATGGTTCGGATTTGGCAGCACTATAGTTTATTTATAACATATAAATTCCTAAAAACTTGAATCGTAGGAGAAATCCTTTTGAAATATTTACAGATGCTAATTTAAACAGAGACATCGTTTTGATGACAATACTGTGATAAAGCTAATTGACATCATTAGCCCTGTTTTAACTCCTGTTATGTATTGTAAATATATTTTCTGTGTGTCAAACAAATTCTTATGGCATTACGATTTTACGCTATCGGTACATTTCAAGTAGTAGTCGGTGATGACATTAACGTTCACAAAACCACTGATCAAGACAGAGAAGTCAAAGCACATTTTTTTAATATAGCTGGATTTCCTAAAGTGTATTTAAAAATAATAAAATAAATAAATATATTATTTGTGCAGAATTAAAATAATAAAATCTAGACTCTTAGACTTGAATAGACCCATCAAGCGGCACCTTATGGAGCTGATTTATAGGCCACAAAGTTAATGAACGATTAGATGTATATGTGGGAACATATTAGGCTAATTTGTTATTCACGCTTGTAGCCACGTTTACTGTAAGTGGCGCAGAAGCAAAGTTGTTATTTTATTGTAATGACTTTGACCTGCGCTAAACACAAACCGCACACGGGTCGCCAATGCTTCCCACTGCGAGCCGCGGGAGCGTCATACTGACCGGCATATAGAACGCATGTTAGTACTATTTTTAATATACTTATTAAAACCGAACGAGTTATACGGTCGAAGATGGGAAGAATATAAATTACAGGCAGTTACATACGGTCTATTTCGAGGAAGTAATAAAAAATAGTAGTAGTGGGTTCGATTCCCACCCGAGTCTGGGTGTTATTTGTGTCCGTTGTTTGTATGTTTATAAAGTCCCCCGCGACACAGGAGTCATTCCTAATGCGGGAGTTGTCTTTTTTCTTGAACAAAAAAACAAACAAAAGAGTGTTTTTAGACATAATTACCTAAAGAATAGCCGTTCGAATATCATCAGCTCTTTTCTAATCGTTGAAGGGATTTTCGAGTTGGAGGTATTTTAAATTTATGATTATAACCTACTTCTAACTGCCGATAAGAAACTTTATATGTATAGGTATGTAGTTCGGATAATAATACTATAACTTGGCATCTTGGAGCTGATTTGCAAATGGAGCCAGGTGGATATTAAAGTATGCTTTTTTAGTATTTCTAAACTATAATAAATTTATGATAGCCATAAGTTCCGTTTAAGGATTACAAAGCCTAAAAGTTGAACAAAATTAATAAAAAACTGTCAGTCGTAGGACTGCACGTCAGAAAACACATTTACATATACATAATTACATATGAAACATACACATCATATATACACACACATCTTTATGTTATCATGACATATGTCATCTGAGCGTGACGGTCACGCGAGTTCAGTGCTTTTTCCCAATACCAAAAGTGCCCAACGTGCCTAAAGAAGTTTCTTTTTCTTCAAAAAATTAAAACGAAAATGTAGGAACATAAAAAAAAACATCTAGTTAATTGTAATATATATGTACATTTTATTGGAATGAAGAGGAATCGAGCAATTATTAACTAAATGACTTTTGCACTTGGGGACTCTTCTCCCTTTGGCTCCTTATAGAATACCTACCGGACTTAATCAGGACTACTAGTGAAGCACGGTTTATTCTGATCATAAGTAGAATGGGGAGAACGCGTATGCTTTTTAAAGTTCTCCTTAATTCTCCTTCTCTAATCTAGATAATTCTAGTTAGAGAGTATTCACTGCCATTCCAACTCACTATTCCCACACGAAGTTACGGTGCATCCTAACATTTACGTACGGACAGCCACAATAAAATAAATCTTAAATTCAGAACCAAAACGCTAAAAGTCTAAATTAAATTATATAAGTCTATACATTATCCGTATAATAAACGATTGATAACCCTAAACAATATGACCCACGTCTCCCTATGTACATCTCAATAAAAGGTTAAACGTAGACACGACAATCTCGCCAGCACAAAAAACAAAACCGTATTTTCCTAAAATAAAAATGATTTACCGGTAGAGAGTTGGTAAAACCTCAAACGTTCACTCAGAACGTCACCAAAGCTTAGTTATGTAGACGCTGCCTGATAAGTCCCACTTTACTCTGATTTGTGGCCCACTGTAAGCACCGATATATATTTTCATCAACGTTATTTATACGAACAAGTTATTTTTATGACATTGTTAAGGATCAGTAACCGAGAGAAAGCTCTCAAAGCACTTGAAAAATACTTTCATATGTTGTGGAGATTTTTTGTCAAAATACACGTAAAAAGTTGGTTCTGTATGGTATCTAATTTATATTCTCTTTTTCAGTAAATAGTTTCAGAGAGCTGGAATAGCCCTTTTTTATGTTATTATATTTATCCTTCGTCAACATAGCTGAAGTATAAAAAACAATGTTGTATACTTTTTACAGCTGTATTATAATTGTATATTCGTAGTAGCTGTTGGAACGAACCTAACATTTAAATATCACAAGGTAGAACGTCATAAGCACAAAAATAATTGCTGCAGTAAAGAGCTCCCTTTCTTATACATCCAGATTTAGTTTTTATTTTAATTTAAATTAAGGAGATTTTTTTTTTAATATAAATAATGTGATATGCCTGAATCGTACCGATCGTGGTTACGGATAGGCTGGTGTTGTCGCGATTAAATAAATAATGAGAGGAGAAGCATGCCAGAGGATTTTATACTTCGAAGATGAGGATGTACTTCAAATGCATTCTCAAAGTTTTCTTTTCTTTAACTTGCAGTTATGAGCTCATGAGCAGCCGTAACAAAGTACACTTACTTTTTTTTCATATGTATATTGTACATGCATACAGTTTTTTTTTAAATATGAGAGAAAAGCTTTACACTTAATATTTCCTATACCGCTGGAACTAAACTTAATCCCTTTCCTTACGCACGAGGTAATATACATAATATATCTAGTTAATTTATTTTACCAGTATATGTATAATAAAAGTAAATCCAATATGTGTAATGTAACGGTCAACCCAAGCTTGTTATAAAAAGTCCAAAGTAAAAACCACCGTTTATTCAGCTTTGACCGACTTTGTAAGCAAATTCGCAAAAGCAAAATCGGTAATTGACGCTGGACGCAGCTTTTGAGGCTTGGTAAAAATATCCAATTGGGCCATTATCAAAGGTTTTGAAGTAAAGCCAACGTCAAAACCTTCGTTTCATTAAATATCACAAAGAACCTTAATGTGTAAGTACAAGTTAATGATTTCCGATATAATAGATAAGTAATTTTGATCTCTCGTAATTACTCACTCTTATACACTCTACACATTTTCTTTTGTTTGATATTATTATTTTAATACAAAGTACATAAACAAAACGTCTTCTCAAAATACGTAACAATCGGCTCATTTGTTTAAGTATCCTGCCAATGAACACCACCTCGAGGATGGGTTTGATCTCCACGCGGGATAATTACTTGTGTGATTACACAACAAAGTATAGTAGGTATAATTGTGTATGTTTCTTATTTATGAAATAGGTAATATTGTATGTTTCATATAAATATATGAATCACCTTACCGTCTAATAAAGACTGACTTTGGCAAATGTTCTGCACAGATGAGTACAAAAGTACCGTGGACATCCACATTTGTACTCATTTGTGCAAAAACAATAATAAATACACTAGACTTACAATAAATATTTAAGAATAGACCATAGTCAGACCTATAACAGTCGACGTAGTTAGAGAGATGAACACTTAAAACCACCACACTGTCTAAACTAAGGTACGGTTAGGCAACTGTGATTCATGCTACGATGCAATGCAACGCAACCTTTGAATTACAATTTTTTAAGAGTGTTTTGATCTTAAGAGTAAGTATTGAGAACATTATGCAGGTACGGTAAAGATGTAGATTCTATTAGACGTACACATATAAATTATACCATGTTGATTTGAAAGTGATAAAAATATATTTATAGTAAAAGTAGTCTATCCCTGTTTACAATAGCATTTGTTCAACTTTAGTGATGGTTTTATTAGAGGGTATACCCGAAACTGAGAAGGGTTTCGGGAAATATTTCCATTATTTCGTAGTCAAATGTTATTGTAATCATATAACCGATTCTTTTCTAAAAATATACCTTGTTTTACATTATTGTGTGGCATATTAAATTGCACTGTTATGATGACAAGATAATCACTACATCACTACATATTATAAAACAAACTCCCCCGCCGCGTCTGTCTGTCTGTCTGTTCGCGATAAACGGAAAAAACTACTGAACGGATTTTCATGCGGTTTTCACCAATAGACAGAGTGATTCAAGAGGAAGGTTTATATGTAATATACATGCATATTATTGTAAAGAAAAGTCGAGAAATTCAAAGATTTGTAATGTCATGTCGTAACAAACATATTTTTGTGCGCTTAAATTGCAAACACTGGCTAAACCTTACGAGATAGATCAAATTAATGTACTAGGGAATTGTATATCTTAAAAAGATCAATAAAAACGTCCGCGATGGTATATGTTTATCTCCTAAGGATAACCCACAGTAACCATTTTTACTTTTACATTATACAACAAATTATGGGTTATTTATCAAACTATTTGAAACAATACAGTATTATTTCTTATCCAATTAAATACTTAGATACGTTGTGCATTTCATGTAGATCAAAATTGTCCTTTACAGCATATAATAAAAATGAATATCTTAGAAGATATTAGAGTTTTAAAAAGCGGGGGCAGAGTGGCTGCCGGGCCGAACCGATTATGATTATTCTTTTTTGTTGGATAGGGTACCTCAAGGGTGGTCCCATGTCAAGGAAATCAGGATCTGATGATGGGATCCTGATCAAATTGGGAGAAACCCTCGAAAATTGTAGGAACGAATAGTGTTTCTGTTTACTTTTCATTACTTTATGAGGTTTTTGCGTTTAGAATCATCATCATGTCATGTAGCTGAGCTAATGATGAAAAAAAATCAAATTATAAAAAACCTTCACTACATATCACTACATATTATAAAACAAAGTTCCCCGCCGCGTCTGTCTGTCTGTTCGCGATAAACTGAAAAACTACTGAGCGGATTTTCATGCGGTTTTCACTAATAGACAGAGTGATTCATAGGGAAGGTTTAGGTGTATAATTTGTACCCGTGCGAAACCGGGGCGGGTTGCTAGTAATAATAATAATTTGACACATCTCATACAAGGCCATCTGATCCCAAACTAAACAAAGCCTGTACTATGTTAACTAGGCTGCTGATAAACATACTTATATATTTCTAAATAATACATATTATAGACAAATTACACCAAGACATAGAACAAATGATCATGCTCATAACACAATTATTTGTCCTGGGTGGCAATCGAACCCAACCTCTGGCTCAGCAATCAGGATCGCTAATCACTAGACCAACAGGCCAGTCTAAGATGGGTAACATCGGTGTGACGTTACATATTCATATACGTTACAACGGTATTCAAAGAAGTTCTGACAAGGTTTATATGCAACATTAACCGCTTATTTATTTTTATAAAAACAAATAATCTGATTACCCAGTACTTCTTTGTAGGGACACATATTAAATAATAAAGTAGATGGTTTATTTTAACAAGACATTTCAATAAACAGCAACTCGCTCAAAATAAAATATAAAGATTTTTTTTTAAACAATTTCTTTTTAATAAAAAGAACTAAAGTTAAAAATAATAATAAAAGCGCGTTACACCTTCTTTATTTCTGTTGCCGTCAAAATGTAACACGCTTTTATTATAATTTTTAACTTTTTACTCATTTTTATTAACAAGTAATAAAAACTTTTCAAAAAACAAATCTTAATTTTAATTTTTAACTTTTTAGTATTTATGATTCGGGATTTATTGTGAATCAAACGAGTCTAAACTCGATGGGGTTGCGTCGTTTCATTACAAAGTTCCTATGGCCACCCTCCAGCTCCAACATTAGATCAACTCCATGTCATCATAATTTTGCATTGTCATGCGATATACATATGCGTGCAAAATTTCAGCTCAATCGGAAACCGGGAAGTGTGTGTCAAATTTAACTTGCAAGATTTGATTACAGACAGATGACGGGACAAGTGAAACGAAATAAAAGCTTGTAATAAACGCACTATAGGGCTTTTTGTTCACCGTGGGTGAATCTTCACCAGCGAGGCAGTTCTAAATTCTAATTAAAATTCGCGTTACGTAGGACACGTATTGATTAATGCACAAATTACTCAATAGTCGCTTATGAGATAACTTCGTTGTATGGTGCGGATAATTTATATCCTAAATGTTACTAGTAATATAAGCTATTATGTTTATAACTAGTAACCCGCCTCGGCTTCGCTCGGGTAGCAAAGCATGTATTTTTCGACATCTTCAACAATCATCGTCATATTTCAGCCGTTTAACACAAAACCTAAATGAATTATACACCTAAACCTTCCTCATAAAGCACTCCGTTTATTGGTGAAAACCATATTAAAATCCGTTTGGTAGTTTGAGTTTATAGCGAACAGACAGACAGACAGACGCGGCGGGGGACTTTGTTTTATAATATACTAGCAGCCCGCCCCGGCTTTGCACGGGTACAAATTATACACCTAAACCTTCCTCATGAATCACTCTGTCTATTAGTGAAAACCGCATGAAAATCCGTTCAGTAGTTTTTCAGTTTATCGCGAACAGACAGACAAACGCGGCGGGGGTCTTTGTTTTATAATATGTAATGATAGTGATATGGAATATTTTTAGATAACTAGTAACTAACATCATGCATTTTTGGTACCTTATAAAGTAGCACAGAACGTTTGCAGCTAGCAACATATTCACAAAGATCACGAAACAAACGTTTATAAGTGAAATCAGTTAAAGCATCTTATTTAAGAAAATAATAAAGAAGATTATGAATGTAAAAGTAGATCCAACATCCAACAGAAAATGAGCATACGATGTAGATATTCAGTTTCAGTGCCCGTTTTCCTCTTGGGCAAGCATAGTCTCAGATTGGAGCTGGTAAATTCTCCCAGTAGAGTAAAAAACAGAAAAAGAAATACAAAAGGCGTTCACCAGCAAAATTACCTGTAGTCACGTAACAATGAAATATCGACCTTACCTATTAGGAAATAAAAGTGAAATAGCAACAAATAAAATGTTGGTAGACATGTTCGTGAGCTTCATTTGGGCAAAGGGAGGTCAAACACTTAAACTCCGGAGATACAAGATTGCAGACGAGTTGTAGCAAACGAAGCAAGCTTCATGAATCGCTTTCGTTCATGCGAGGGGGAATTTTTGAGGGCTGCTATGTAATAAGCCTTCTATTTTGATGGTTCTATACACTTTACTAAAGCTTTTCACATCATCGTGGGTAGTCATTTCTCGTAAAAATATATTTTTAATTAGATTCCAAGGTCAATAGTCTTCTTTTAGTTAATTTGAGTCATTTCATTTATAAAAGGGTTATAAAAAAGAAACTTTCATATTTGCTTTGGCGATGTGTACGTGTCATACACAGAACAGATCATCATCGTTGAAAAAGAGAAAACAGGAAACGTGTGAAAAAATAAGCCATTTTCCCCGTCGAAAGGCGTGAACGCGACGCATCACCTATTTCTAAAGGAACGTAAATAAACGCACCTTGAAGAGTGCGTTTGAATCGACACATGTCCGTATCATCCCCACCGTGAGTCAACACTGGCGGAAGGCTTATTCCGAGGCAATACGGCATCACTAATTTACCGCTGGATATGTCCTTTTCTCTTAACCCTTTGTTAGGGTCTCGCTCGGGAATAAAATAATCTCAGCAAAATAACTGAAACGGCTTCGTTCGTTTCTTATTTAAATCTTTTTGACTTTGAAGTTTAGTGTACTGAATAAATATTTTACGATGTTTGTTATATAAAGCTGAAGAAGCGACTCAAATATGTTTTTCATATGTTTTGATGCCTTAACTAGGTCTCGAAATTTGATTTCTCACGATGCTGTTGCAAATTAATATGACTGTAGTCGCAGATTACGTTACAAATAGTGTACTTTGTTATCTGTGCACTGTAACTGCAAGTTAGATTTACAAAGAAGTTCTACGTGTAAAGAGAACAAACAGTACTTTCTTATCTATGTCCTTTTCTGTACCTCTCACAAGGTGTATAATTTTTTTTATGGCGTAACAAATATACAAACTCACTTTAGAATTTATGATATTAGTTAGGACTAGTTAGAATTAGGATTAGTTAGGATAGTACGTTAGGTGTCCTTTTGATTTATTCAAGACTAGCTGCGCGCCATGGTTTCACCCGCGTAAGTCCCGGTGCCGTGGGAATCTCGGAATAAAAAGTAAGCCATGTGTTAATCCAGGTCTCCATCTATTTACGTACCAAGTTTTATCGCAATCGGGTCAGTAGTTTTTGCGTGAAAGAGTAACAAACATCCATACAACCATACATCCTCACAAACTTTCACGTTTATAATATTAGTAGGGTGCTAATGTAAGTATATTATTCTTGATAAAATTTTGATGAATTTCTTAATCGTACTGAATATACTTAACATCGTAAATACTGAATACATTGGTCTAATTTAATTATTTACATTGTATATCGATGGTTGAAAAGTTTACTCAAAATAATCTTAATAATAAGTGAATCTATGATCGCCTAATTTATTGACTTCAATCAATTATAGCTTCAAGCTTAAATTAGGCTGTCAAATTAGTAGATCATGAAACTGAACCTGAATAATCCTTTCTATCGCTTAGTAGGTATATTCAAAGGACCGCTTCTAATTACTACAACTCGTTGGTGCGGTTGCTTTTACTACGTCATCAAAGGGGTTGCAAGTGACGTTGCAACCCGCAAAGAAAAAGGAGCCTTTTGTTTTCTTTGACCGGGAACTAAACACATGACAAGTGCACAGATTTCTACCTAGATTAGCTTTACTGATTTACTTTTATTTGAGCTGACCAGACTAAATCAAATACACTGGATACATATGAAGGTTTTAAATACTCTATGTTGGGCATTTTAGACGTATAAATCGAAACTTAATTACTGTAATATTTATAAGGTACGACATATTTTTGTTTGCCCGGTGGCGTTTCGATCAAATTGTCTGATGAAAATTCAACAACACCTCTCAGAGTTTGAGTTTTGGTGACTACCATCCCTTCAACAAAAGCACAATTATCTAAAATTATTTAAGTATACGCAACAAAAAAAAAGGAAAAAGATTTTAAAATGTGATTTCTTGGTTTGCGATCTGACTTGATTTCTCCATAAATATTTGTGGATAAACCATTCTTCTCTTAATTAAGGTTTTCATCTTCAATCCTAATTTAACTGTAGCGTATTGTTTGTCTTTAAAAGCCTTTCGCCTTGCTGCTACCGTTGCATTTACAATAAGTCAAGCGTCTTGACAAATCAAAACGCTTAGTGCACGAGAGCAAAGTTCGAGCTCGCTCCGCCGTAGATCTAGATCGTAAACTAACATTAATCGTCCGTAGAACAAACTAGTTTCTCTAATTATTTCCTCGCCTTCGACCCTCTGGTTTTGTCTCACGGATTGCTGCATTCAAGTAACGGTGCTATTAATCCTCTAATTCAATAGGATCTTAAGGGTGTCGCAAAATAGCATCAAATAATGGTTTCGATAAATTTTACGCTACGAACTATTAGTTAAAACTATTTTATAAGTGATTGAGGTTTCTAATGATGTGTTTTCTTTTACAAGTAAATAGTCTCTATACCTATAATGGCATATTAAAGTTGCTACCCTTTCATTTACATAATGCTCACCAGAAAAATCAAGATCTATGAAATGGTCTTCTTTAAGAGTTATTCGGTAGTAATTGTTTTTAAATTTTCGCGACTTTGATACAAGTGCGGGTAGTTGCTGAAACTCACACTTCACGGAGACGTCGCTGAGCTCTCACCAGCTCACCCATCGCAACCGCAATACTTAAATGAAAATGCCACTATCGCAATATTGATTAACATGAATGTAACGCTTAAATCATATTTCAGTAACATTCGGCAATAAACTAAAAGCTTTTTTACGTGTAATGCAAATACAAAAAAACCTTAGTGACTTTGCATTTTATGATGTAGCCTTCCTTAGTTATAGACGCATTTTAGTCCATTAATAAAAAATGCAGTATTGGGATTATGGCTAACAGTATCTAATTTGCTATTAAACCAGATATTAGTCTTTTTAACTGACTTCAAAAAGGAGGTTCTGTATTCGCTGGGTATGTATATTTGTATATGCAAGATTTTCTTAAAAGTAATGGACCAATTGTCATGATTGTTTCACTAACGTATTCTAATTATTTTCAGGAAGCTTTTAGTATATAATATACATATGATACATTAGGTAGGTATTTATTGTTTGTAACTAACCTTATAATAATTTTACCTTAAATACAAATTGATACTTAACAGTTTCTTTGAACATTTAGCGTAATAGTCATCACTGCATCACTCCAAAATAACAATTTTCTATAATTTGACTAATGCTATATTATATTGATTCCCATCAAATACATGCGTCTCTTAGGTAAGGAGGGATTGACATTGTTGAAACGACAACATCTGCAATGCACGAGTGACTCGTTTCGGTGTTTCAAAGTAATGTTTAAACAAGTTGCACGGAATATATTATTAAAACAAAACTACATAACTACGGCACATAACGTGCCAGACATTATTTGTTTTTATTGGCGGAATATTAAAGAGAAAGTTTGACGAGATGTGGTAATATTCTTTCTATAAGATGGAGTATTCTTATTCCCTCTTCCTAGAAAAATGTAGTTGAAATAAACTTTGTTTGTGTAACTTGACCTGAAGCGGATTCTGCATTTTTGAAGCTCACTTGGAGAATAGATTACAATGCTGGTTAAATATATAAGTAAACATGTTAACTATCCTTTATGTGTATGTTGTCTTGTAAATGTTTTCCGCAGGCTTTATTCAACAATAGCGGTTTCCCGCAGTTTCATCCGCGTTTATGGTCACTGCTCCGCTCCTATTAGTCGTAGCGTGACATTACATAGCCGATTACCTTCCTCAATGATTACTCTATTTAATACAAAAGATTTTTTGAAATACGACTGTTAGTTCCGTAGATTATAACGTTTAAACAAACAAACAATCACACTGTTGAACAAAAAACTTTAGCTTTATAATATTGGGCTAACTGACAAAGTTTTAAATTCTTATATCTCAGTAAGTATCTCTAAGTATTTTTGTTGTTATTAATATTAGGGTAAAAACACATTAAAACAGTTTTGAACAGTACATTGCTCTTAGCTTATCTTATTTGCAGATGACGTGAAGTTCTTTAATTTGTATATGTACACCAAATGTTTGTGCTGTGAAAATAGATGCAGCATTCGGTCAACTGACTTGAAAATCACATTGTAAACGCAGTTAGGAAATAGCATATCCGTGTGCACTGTTTCAATTCTCTTACTTGTAGGAGTGCCGTATCTCTACGGTATAATAATACGACTATGCAATCAGGGGTCGTGTTGACTCAAGGACCGTAGTATTTATTTGCAAAACTCTTGAGGGCACGCTCAGTAACGTCGTCGGCTTAATTTCAAAATGAAAGCTGAATAAGCATCCGATTGCGGATTAAGCAAACACACGACCAAATATAGTAATCTGTGCTAATTTTCATCTGTGCACATTTGATTTTTCTTTAGGGGTCAATGAAAGTGGTTTTTTAACCTGAACGAGTAATTGAATGAAAATAAACATGGTGCTACTGTTTCAAAATACATACATACTTTGATAAGACAATACGTCAATTTAATATTAATACGTGACGATACTTATTTGTACTTAACCCTTTTAAAGCAAATTTCGCGCAAGAACAAATTATGGGAAATTGGGAATACTTCAAGTTTATAATGTAGAAGAAATGCGGCAAGCTAAAATCACTACATATTATAAATCAAAGTCCCCCGCCGCGTTTGACTGTCGGTCTGTTCATGATAAAGTGAAAAACTACTGAACGAATTTTCATGCGGTTTTCACTAATAGACAGAGTGATACATGAGAAAGGTTTAGATGTATAATTTGTTAAGATTTTGTGTAAATTGATTGAAATATGTTGATGATTGTTGAAGATGTCTCTGCTAGCCGTGCAAAGCCGGGGCGGGTTGCTAGTGTTTAAAAAATTTGTTATAACTTTAAAATAATGAAAGTCTATACAATTACAGTTTTAAGTATACGGACAAGATATAAAACAAAACATTTAAAGTTAAAGAATTATCGTTGAAATTCGACCACCAGGCGATCTCTAGCAAGTGCAAAAAATAGGTTCATTAACTCTTAATTTAAATTATTCCTCTAAATATATTCTCTCCCTACCTATTCAATAGTACACCCCGATCAACTCCTCCTCAAAATATTATGCACTAGCTGCGCCCCGCGGTTTCACCCGCGTAAGTTCCGATCCCGTGAGAATATCGGGATGAAAAGTAGCCTATGTGTTACGATTGCGTGTTACGTAACCGATTGCGATGAAACTTGGTATATAGATAGCTGGAGATCTGGATGTGTTAATCCAGATCTCCAGCTATCTACATACCAAGTTTCATCGCAATCGGTTCAGTAGTTTTTGCGTGAAAGAGTAACAAACATCCATCCATCCATCCATACTCACAAACTTTCACCTTTATAATATTAGTAAGATAGCAAACTATAACATAACCAATAAAAAGACAAAGAGAGGTCTACACATACATATTTTGTATTAAGACAGGTATTAGAATAAAACTTTCGGAAGTGTAGCTCACGTGTGTATTTCGGGGATGCCTACTAGTTCCGGACTAGACCTTTATCAAGGTGTTGAGGCAGAAACAGAACTTGGCAATCATTTAGATCTCAATTATTTTGTCGATAACCACGTATATGCTTAATATTGAACTTGGCTCCCATTTTCACATTTATGTTTTTGATGGGAAATATGTAACTGAGCGTGACCGTCACGTGAGTACAGTGCTTTTTCCCGTACCAAAAGTGCCCACCGTAGTGCCTAAAGAAGTTTTTACTTAAAAAAAACACCGAGTGGAGCTCGGTCGCCCAGGTCACCTTTGTGGTGAACGATAAATAGACACTACGTATACATGTATACACAAATAACCACCTCATTCTTGACGTGCTACTTTCAAATTATCCGCAAGTATTGTTAGTTTAACGCGGCTGTCAATGTCAATTTACAATTGGCATCTTGACCTACGCTTATTGAATAATACACAATAAACTTCAAATCTGTCGTTAATTCGATAAGTCAAGCTAAAATAATTATCGAATGAAGGGTTTGTGGCGTCTTTGTAATCTACGCAGAACCATTATGTATATTTGTTTAAAAGTTTGCAGAGTTTAATCAATCGTCGAATTTATAATTCAAAAGGAATTCAATCACTGTCATTCTTTTTAATGACTGGTATCGACTGCTTTGCAATTGAATGGGAGTTTTCAATTAAAAGTGAAAACCGAATAGAAGCACGTCTGATAGGTTAGTGGCGAAGCAGCAACGTAGTTCTTATGCTTCTATTCAGATTTCGTCGGCGTACGGGCGACAAAAGCCTTGGTAATTAAATTTTAGACCATCAAAGCCGTTACATTTTTAATTTGTATTTTGTTCAAATATCGAATTCATTATTCAAAGGGTTTATTGTACAGCAGCCTTAATCTTGAACATATGATTTGGCTATTTCTGTGAATGTGGTTTTACAATTTTCAGAACGTCGTTCATATGAAATTATACTAATTTGCAAACTAGACTAAAATATCCGGTCCTTCTATTTGCTTGTGGATGGAGTTCCTCCTTTTTCCTGTTTACTAATATATAGTTACGGAGTGTGATGTAGTAGTTAAAAAAAACGTTTCTTTAATTACTATCTATCAAAATTATTATTAGGCCGAAAAAAAATCAGTCCCTGAGCAACTTCTCAACCTCTAAACAAATCCAGAGACGGAAAGTTTTCCCGTTTCTTCCATCCATCCATTCCAGCCATCGCTGCCATCTGGCATTCCGAGTTTACACACAGCTAGGTATAGCCCTCTCACTATTCATATAATTGTTTTGGGATCCTATGCGTAGTTTATCCAGGTATTGCCTGCGATACTTCTAATATCGTCAGCTCACCTCGCCGGGTCAGAATATTAATTATTACGTACAGCTGGCTACTTCTTTATGCCACCGCTCCGTAAATTTTTTAGACTAGTTGTTTTTGTAATAATTACATTCCGTACAAAAAGAAATACAACACCTAAATGAAACGTAAAATAATTATTGACAATAGACCTAGCGGAAATAGATAATGGCTAAGGCGTCGGACGTGCATTCAAGTGGTTGTGGGTTCGAACCCCACCCCGTGCACTGCCCACGTGATCCCACTCCTAACACAAGCACTTAGCTTAGCTGGACTCGTCCAAGAATACTAATAATGTGTGACCCACGTTAAAACACACACACACAAAAAAAATGCTTACTTACTTATTGCTATTCCACTTATTCATACGTTTTATTTTGTTTAAAGTGTTAAAATTATGAGAATGTGTCCAAAAAACATTCACATTCAAAGGAGATTTTCCGAGCACGCCCACGCTACAGAAGACAGTAGGCAAATAATACTACTTGGATATAAAAACGTGTTTTAAAATACAATTACATATACAAAAAGTGATTATACAATTCCAGATGGACTATTTACTCATATTTAAATGGATATTTAATAAGGTGACAAGTTTACATGCCATTTGCTTTACAAACTGCATGTACGAGTATAGAGCGAACACAAAAATAATTTACCCTATTAAGGTTACATTCACAGCGAGTTGCTAATTTAATTTAATATATGCGCTGTACATAATTGTTATTAATTTATATTACTATCCTCTTAAAGTATGTAATTATCGATTAAGGTGCAAAAATAAGATTGATTGATGATTTTAAAAGTTTATCAAACAATGTACAGAAAACATAAAAGATGTCGAAATATTTAATATTCATATATCATATAAATTCATAGAACTATGTTAAATGTTCTACAAACCTTCAAATAGATAATTTTATTCCCTATACAATATATTTATTTAAAGAAAAATAATTTGGTTTTTATCACAAAAAAATGGCAAAATGGTAATGGTTTCGTCCTTCGGATTTTTTCCCTATAGGAGTCTATTTAAAGAAAGCCTTGATAATGAGACCTCGGCAACCACTCAGAAGTTTTATTTACAGAGACTAATTAAATAGTAGTTTAGAAGTGTTCTTAAAAAAGGTACTTCGTCAAGTTAAACACTGCCAGAAAATAAATAGAAAGCTTTTCTTCGTTTTTTTTTTACGACCTTCAGAGTCAGATTAAAGGGGCAAAATAACTCCATAATAACTTTAAAGATTATGTTTTATCGTTACTATATTTAAAAGCCAGTTCATTATTTACTCTAAACTTATAGTGTACATAGTGGTTTCAAATGTAATTAGTAAATTGAAATACAATCCATTTTAATAGGGAAAAGCAGAAAGCTTTTGGCATCATACAGACTATAGTGACTGCGACTCGGCCGCTTTTCACCGTCATAGTTTCAGGTTACTAGCCTGGATTTTAGCGCGGTAACAAAAAAAAATATTTCTACCTATAATAGGACCAAATATAATGCAATACCAGTATTTAACATATATTATAAATTATGTACCTTAACCTATTTCTTCAGGGAGAAAACAAACGTGACTTAACGTTGCTTAGTGATGTGGTATTATGCACATATTTTATTACGAAATATTCTCCTGAGCTTTATAACAAATTCATGGTAATCTCAAACATCCACGTCATAATTTACTTTATCTTGCGTGTAACTCACGTATACTACTACGTACACATACATGCTTATTTCTTGTTGGTATATATTTTGTGATCCAGACGACTTGGGAGCAGTACATCCTAAACTTTACCCAAAACCGGTTTGCAATATTAATGTATTGTACGTGGTAATCTTACTGATGTCGATACTGAACCGAACAACTGAAATTATTATAACAGCCTTCCTTGCACGCTTCGTGTGCGTTATGATATTATATCTGCTAAGATAAACGGGTTGGGAATGTGTGTAACTGTTGGAAAACAATATTTTATTCTGTTACGCGATCTACAAAAAATAAACAATAAGATATCACAGTATTATTTATTATCCTATTTTTCCTAATATTATTGCATATTTGGAAATAGATATCCTGTTCGTTAATTAAAATAGTCGTTAAAAAACAGAATCCGATGATTTTTCAAAGCAAAGCTAGTTTCCTTCGACCAAGCAAGGTCCAATAGTTAAAGTTATATACATACATATACTAATTAGCCTGAGAAATGTTACTGCACGAAGCAGGATCTGAAGTTACGCAGTCGCTTGGCTTACGGTCATTAGATGGCGCTAATTATGTAGCTACGTCCGATCCATGCATATCCTATCCAGCCTCCACTATGGAAATATAGTGTGACTAGTTAATAATCTCTATGTAGTCATTATGTAAATCGATGATGGCAGTAGACAGTAGTGAGTGAAAACTAGGTGGCACTGGGGTCAGTTAGTTAGAAATATAAACCGGAGTCGGAAATGTATTCTGCTAAATCCTGTTTTGGTCGCTGATCTGACGGTCAGGTCTGAAAGAAGGTAGACTGTTTGCGCCAGGAACAAATTTAAGTAAGAAAAAAAAATTGTGTGCGTGTGAGTTGAAACTTGGTGTCGGCACGGTGATCAGTTCTTTATCATGCAGTTTCTTGATATTATAATTGAATGATTAATGTGAATATGTTATTTATACGACTGAACCGCAATTTAGAAGTAGCCTAAAACTAATCACTATATTAAAATTTACAAGATATCTGTAAATCTTGATTAAAAGTGTCCCGTTAATATTATACAAAGTTGTTGTTTTATTAACATTTTGGTACTCATAAAGTATTCAATACCGAAAAATTTTAAACGAAAATCCGCAAAGCAGGTTTGTGTGAATTTCAAGCGAACCAAACTTTTCCTTTGTGATGTTAATGCGATACTTGGAGTATGATAATTGCTGTGTAGTCTCACTCAAATTAAGACTTAAATTAGGCCCCAAAGAGTACATCAGGGTATTTTCAAAGGGAAGGTTAGCAGTTAAAAGATAAATATTCGTTGTTGTGAATAGTACTTTTAAACACATTATTGTCACACATTCCTAATTTCTTGTATTGGAACTTAACTACCTACCTTGCGTACCTATGAGGCGGAGCATGTGCTTCTTTGGATCCTTAATGGTATAAAAAGTCTTGTAAATTAGTGATTACCTCTCCTGAGAGACTTGATAAGCCTCGGTAACCGCTCACCACGTTGTGAACTTGTTTGCTACTTAAGATGGCCCAATTTACTCAATATTCAAACAGCAGTAAGATTATTAAGCGAGAATAGTTTGGAATTTCAGAACTATCCTTGGTCCCTAGCGAGTTATGTATAAGATGTCGAAAGCACTCCAACTCATACTTGTTCATACTACTTACTAGGCACGCTTATTGCTTTTTCCATAGAATTAATTAAATGATTGAAATGGGGTCTCAGGATCTTCAAAAAGAGGCGCAGATTTATTAACGTGGGCTATATACTAACTTTTAAACATTCGCGTTCCATGATATATAATTCTGTATACGTACGGGTATTAACACGATCACGTAATTCAATACGTCAGGCAATTCAAAGGTGAACCTATTACGTGATCGTGTTAATTCCCGTACGTATACATAATTATATGAGGGCTATATGTTTACTTCTTCAGTTTGTCCCACTTCCAGTGACAGCAATATGCAGAGGCACTATTGCTCCCTGTTCTAGAGTTGGGGTTACTGCTTAGATATTTAAAATCTGTGTCAGACCATAAACACTGCTCTGAAATTCAATGGCGGTGAACCTGTCTCATCCTCATTTCTTCACTGAACTCATCCTCTGCTTATCAGAGGGACACGCGTGGAGAAACACACCGGGTCAAATTGTGGACAACTTGAACCTGTGGGAAAGATCAGCTAGAAGTAGCACCGTTTCCCTCAAAGAACCCCCCCCCCCTTGGGTAAAGTATATTTGCAAGGGTAAATACATAATTATGTATTTGTGCCTCTGATTGGTGGTACCTATTAATTTTCCATCTAACCGTTTCTTTAAACAGGTACGCAGAGATCCTGGCGGTCATAGTCAGAGGACCATGCCTCCACACCATCCCAACACTACTACAAGGAGCACTCAACACCATCAACGCCTGGTGCAGAAATAACAAATTATCAATCAACGCAAACAAAACGAGGATAGTTCCATTCACAAAGAAAAGGAAGCTGGAAAGTTTGTCAAATCCAAAACTAAACGGCAAAATCCTTTCTTTCTCTAGTGAAGTTAAGTACCTAGGGGTCACACTTGACTAAAAGTTAACCTGGAATTCTCACATTACAAACATAGTCCATAAAGCAAAAATGGCATTATGGATGAGCCGGAGCATGGCTGGGGCCAGATGGACTTCAGCCCAAGATTGCCCTATATACAGCAGCTACCATCTGGTGCCAAAAATAAGTCAAACGACTACTTCAAACAAATTAGACAGCTTACAACAACGTACGGCTTGTTTAATAGCCACTGGTGCGCTATTTTCGACACTAGAGGACGCTCTAAACGCACTACTAAGCCTGACTCCGCTAAGCATCTATGTGCAAAAAGAAGCTCCAAAAAACATGTGTAGGATATGTACACAAACGAAAATAAAGTGGCAATCACTAACACTAAACTCATTAAAAGAGTTGGTTTTCGCAATAAAATCTCTAAACATGCCAGCGGATGACAGTCAAACAGAGATCGACTTCGTGAGAAGGTACACAGTAGACATACCACAGACGGATACATGGCTGGAAGGCCTCCAATCCAACAAAAATGGTAGTCACAAGTGGTACACTGATGGGTTTAAAAAATTTACTGAGAGATTTCAAAATTCAGGTGGAGCGCCAATCTGGGAACAGAGACCTCCGTCTTTCAACCCTAAACTAAAGTTGGGCGAGAACACAATAAGCAGATTCTGTAAAGAGGCAGAAAAAACTGCAATGCAAGTTCTATACTTTTGTGGCCCACTAATGCGGCACCGAAGTATTAACCTAGCACATTGCACATCATGTAACATAAGTCTGAGCAGTGAACTGAAATAATAATAAATAACGGGTATTTGTCTTACAAGTACCCGTTGTTTTAATTATAAAGGAAGAACCGTCGTATAAGAAACATTATTATACTACTATAGCATAATATAATGCTTAGTACGGGACAAGTTAGGTATGGCTAAAATATATACTACTACAAGCGCTTACTTAAGTTTTAAATGGTATTTGAAATTGTTGAGCTCCGCAACCAAGCAAAGTAACACAGAAGTGTAGTTAAGGAAGAAGGATGTAAAAGAATTCCGATTTATCAGAATTTCACACTTAGTAGTGTTTTATTAACCGACTTAAAAAGGAGTATCTCAATTTGGATGTTTAATGTTTATATATATATTTTTTTGTTTTATATTTATATTTTTTATTCATGTTCGGGCATATTATATGTAGGTCATATACAAACGGATTTGCAAAATTCGTTTGATGATGAGTTTATTTTTTATCATGATTTAGGCGCGCTGAACTTATAACCTACTTATACTTTTTTAAACTTAATTATTAGATGAAGATTTGAATCTTTGTTAGAAAGAAATATAAATCAGTATATCTTACTTATTATATTATATTATAGTAATGTATTTAATTATATTCAGATTCAATTGAGCATATTAAATTGAATTAATACAGACACACGTGTAATGTTTTCAAATAATTATATTTTGGTATCGTTTTACATTTCAACATGTAATATTTAAATAAATATTTGTATGTCTGTGTTTGTATAATCACTCGCGTGTATATATTTATATAGGTATTTCGCGCGGAACCCTAATTCTTTTTTCCAAAATAAAAGTAGCCTAAGTTACTTCTTATAACGAAAGCTATCTGCCAGTGAAAGTCCCGTAGAAATGGGTCCACCCGTTCCGAAGATTAACCGGATTAAGAGACAGGCAGACAAAAATTTCAAAAACTGATTTTTAGGCATAGGTATTTTGCAAATGCCTGTATGAGCTTAAAAAAAAATAGGCAGTCACGGGACTGCCAACAGAAGTGAAAACTTAAACGAAACGACGAACCTAAAACGTCACTTTAACAGGTTGGTGACATTAATTAATAAAGAGCTGACAGAAGTCAATGTTAGATTTGCGCCCTCTAGTGGATGTATACACCAAAAAAAAATGTGTGTCACATATCTCTCTCTCTCTCTCTCTCTCTCCCTCTCTTTCCTTTCACTTTTACTTGCGCTAACGGCCAAAACATCTGGGAAAACCTGAGAGTCTTTAATTCTCACATAGGTAGATATTTTTTTCGCCCAATTTTCGTAAAAAGGGATCCAAAGTTTTCGCTTCACGTATTAATATATATAGATTTATCATCATTATATGTAAATATTTATAAAGTACAAAACCTTTCTTGGTTACCCAACGTTTTCATCTAATTGCACTGATCATGGTGGATTAGATCATCCCAACATCCATATATATATTATAGACCAAGTGATTAAACATTGCAATATTTATAACGCCCGGGCAATATGAATAATGAAATATCAAATCGGACTGTGTGATGAATACTTATACAAACCTCGTTATTTATCACACTGTCTGACTACTATGAATATTGCTCTCGTAACTGTTGGGCAAGTTGATAATTAAGGTACATAAGGGACATTAGGCAGGGCGCTAGGACCAAGAACATACATGGAAGGACCATCGTCATTAGGAAACACGCGCTGCTACTGAGAGCAGTTGTTTTCTATTTAATTAGGAAAAGCTAATAAAGGCGGACGGGTTACCTATATTGATTTTAATCTCGAATTGACAACTAATGCGAAACTCCGGAAACTGTGCTATAATTGTAATTACTTTAAAAAAAAATTGTATTTGAATGAACACTATGTAAGAGCGGCATCAGGAAAAAAAAAAAACATATTTTATTACTCTGCCAAATAGGCGGGTACCAATATTATACAACCCGGTCAATTTGCTTATTCCAATCGTTTTTATTATATTGACTACTCATATTGAGCATTTTTAAACGGTCTGGACACTATGAATAATGTTATATTATTCACCTGGTCCATAACATATACATACATATATTATACTTGTTTTAGCAACATACATACAAACATATTGTAGTGTTGGGAAAATGCGTATGTACTCAAAGATAGGGATGTCTATGTCGAGAGGAGAACAATTAAAACATCTGCAAGTAATTAATTAAATATAATGTGAAATGAACTTTTAACAAATATCACAATTATAATAGCTTCTATAATTTCTTCAACAAATCGTCGCTTCTTGCAAAGACGGTCCTGTCTCTTAGCCGTCTACGATATGACTCTTCTCTTCCCTACATTTCTTTTTCTAGAAAAGGACAATTATTCTTGATTCGAGTTTGGTGCTACCAGCCAAAACCTCCGTGCCTTGTCAAGGGGTTTTTGTTCCAATAGAAAGAGTCTGAATGTAGCGCAGGAGGTCCCGATTCCACAATATATTATACACGCTTATATCCCCAAAGAGGTAGACGGAGGTGTATTAAACATCCACATCTTGCCAACCACGATTTGGTCCTACCCATCTAATAGGTGGCAAGCTTATCGCCGTCAACCGGGCACTTTGAAAATTAATGGTGGGAAAGTTAGCAAAGAGGAAGGCAATGGAAGGAAATAGATATTGCTTATAAAGATGGATTGGCGAGTGTAAGCAATAGCTCGAGCAAGTCAGGGTTGCATACCTGCAGCTCGACTCTCTAATCTCTGGAACAAATCGTCGCCTGCGGTATTTCCGGACCGATACGACCTTCAAACCTTCAAGAAAAGAGCGTACTCCCATCTCTAAGGCCGGCAACGCACTTGTGACTCTTGAGTTGCAGGTGTCCATGGGCGACGGTAGTCTTACCATCAGGTGACCCATCTGCTCGCATGCCCCCAAAAATATATAAAAATAAATAAATAACTGTTACTGGGAAGTCCGAGCATAAACTTCTCATAGGTATATTCTATAAATACGAGTAGATGTCTATAGTTAGCTGTACTTAACTATTTAGAAGCCGTATGAGGTAATGGAATATCAAGTTTCAAGTAGATATTGATTTCAATTTCGTACGTCATGTATAAAGTCACACAAAATCAGCCTGTTTAAGCACTTTGTTTTTATTATTTGACCTATGCCATTCCATTACCCTTCCATCTGCTTTTATAATGATCTTTTCTGCGTAAACATACAATTTTATAAAAGGAGAATCATAACCATTTTTTTATGTTTATTACTCTTATACTTGCAAGTTGGTATCTTCTCGAAGATGTATTTCCCACAAGCACTTGATTGAAATCGTTGCACAATAATATAGCGAGTGCATTATACGCTATATATCGTATACCGCAACTTTGGGCTTTAGCGAAGCTAAATCCCCCTTGTAAAATAAAGCCCATTACTTGTCTTGAAGGTAGATCGCGTACCATTACTATATTAGAGGGTAGCCATGGTTCTCTCATAGTTTTTACAAACTCTGATGGTTCGTGTTGAGATATTCATATAGAGTTTGGCATTTTTTTTCAAGAGGTTTCTCTTTTTGAGCTTCATTTTTTTCAGATCGTTTCATTTTCTTAGTTTTCTCATTGGGATCATTGGATCCTAATGAGAAAACTAAGAAAATGAAACGGATGGAGGAGTGTCATGGAGTGGTTCAAATACAGATTTCATAGCAGCAAAGTCATCTGGTTCCGGCATACAAATGATTGCACGAGTCTTTAAATTACCTTTTGATGCTAATTTAAATATACTGCACACAGTATATTTAAAATTAGCATCGAAAGGTAATTTGAAGAGAAAAAAACGAGACTAAACTAGAGTTCAATAGTCTCTAGTCTCGTAATACTAAGAAGTCTTTTATTATCTGATAAGTCCAGTCATGGAGCAATATATCCCAAGGACATGTGAAAGGACTATATAGATGGCTAATTTTGTATAATTAACCCGTTTGCTTGGTGCTGCTTGCAAATCAGATTCAGTTGTATTTTCATTATCATTTCCCGTATTAAAATCTTTTAGTAAGTAGCATTATCCCATTTTAAAAGACAAGCTTTCCGTTTTTCCTGATTCCACCTGATCTTGCACCAAACATAATGAAAGTTAACCAAAACGGTAGAGCATATCCTAAAAGTATAATGATGTCCCAATCAGATCCATAACCAATTTCTTATATTCTATACATTGAGAACCAGGTTGCTGTATTAAAACAATATAAATACATGGTAATGCTGGATCATCTTCATGTACTTCACCAGGGGCTAGTTGAGTTTTACTAACAAGTTTTATGAACTGATGAACTGAGGTTTATTTCTCCTTTTTGATTGTATCATGTATTTTGTCATCCCACAGAGGAGAGCTCGAGAGGAAAGAAGGAACATGAATCAAGGATAACATTGAATCCTTGATTCATGTTCCTTCTTTCTTCTCGAGCTGCTCTAAATAGGTTTCTAGTTTTGATTTAGTGCGCCGTGAAGGTATACTTAGTCGAGCATCTTTAACAACTGAACTTACAACAATGTTAGGTGGTAACTGACAGGGTGAGTTAAGCACATTTATTTTCTCCCAGTATTCTTCTTTTTCTTTCAATTATTGATGACTTCACAGTGCTCAATACTTGAAGTGAAGTCTTTTATGTCACACATTTCAAACTTTGGACTAATATTGCATGACTATTAGGCCCAATTAAACAAAATCTATTAAAACTACCTGACATGTCATTCATTTTAACTTAGTTTAGTTATTTCGTGGGAGAGCCATGCTTCGGCATGCTTGGGCCGGCTCAACCTGAGTGATACCACGGCCTCACAGAAAACCGGCAGTGAAGTAATGTTGCATTGCTTTTCGCCGAGTGAGGTTAACGGAGGCCCTAACCCTTCCCTCTCCCTCTCTTTCCTCCTCACTCCCTATTCCCCCCTTTCCCTACTCCCACTTTAAAGGCCGGCAACGCACTTGTGACTTTTGAGTTGCAGGTGCTCATGGGTGGCGGTAATCATTTACCATCAGGTGCACCGTCTGCTCGTTTGCCCCCTATACCATAAAAAAAAATATCCGCATTTGTAGCAACTTTTCTCCTTTTTTTACTGTTTCATACTATACACTCGTAAACCATAAGTCAATTGTTGAGAAGTTGTTTAAAATACTTGCTATAGGTTCAAAAGCAATCGTGAATACACTCTATTCCGGGAATACTACAAAACAATAATTATACAGTCGAACGTCGCCGGTAAAGTGATTACTACCTAGATCCTTTGTCGAGCGCACCCTCGAATGTAAAGTTTCCATTCTCTCAATACTTGATCGTATTCCGACAATTGTATTAAAAGTTTAGTTTAAATCGGCAAGTGTTCATTGTACCTCCAGAACTCGTTTCTTTATCAAAATTATTGAAAGTGGAGTATTTCATTGATTGGTTTTCATTATTAAGACTAGGTTTAGAAATTGATTTAATTAACATCTATTTAACTCGTTATTTATTGTATTTTAACATAGATATGTAAAATAAGAACAAGTATAGGAAAAAATGTTTTAAGGGTGTGAATTTAAATTTAATTATGTATTTTTAAATTATATATCAATACGATCTCGAATTACGTTTTTTGTAAGTAAGTAAGTATGTATTATGTTATTTTTTCACTCCCGCCTTATTACGGTCAGTGTCCCTTTCATAATGTCAGTGTCAGTTAAAGAATCTATGATTTAACACATAGAACTTTACATATTTCCTATTAAAACTATGTGTATAGTTCGATCGTTCTCACTGGCGTTAAATATTTTAATTAGGACGAATGCTTAATGTCAATAAATATTGGTTTTGTGTTCGATTTGGTGCTGGAGTACCACTTCTAGAACCAGTCGAACCAAAAACGATTTTCTTTTTAATTTATTTATTAATAAGCTCTTTTAATTTATAACAAATACATATTGTGGAACGTTTAAATAGACAATAGAGGCGACGTAAATACGCTTTTACTGGTGCAAGTGTTAAGTATAGTACTTTCATTGCTTGCTTTTTTTTACGATTTGCCATTTATAGTTATCAAACCTGAACAGAACATGTAATCTAGGTTCTACTTAATACTTAGAATAATCAAAGTGCTAATCAGGAATTACTAAAACCACAGATTACTGAGTAGTTACTACATAACAGATAAATCAGTCCTTACTAAAATGTCTATACCTGCATGTATACGGTTTTACCTCTTTAATAGTATATTTTTTAAAACATTCAAATTTAAATACTTAACTCTTATTTTTCTTTTCCATTGTTTTATTATACAAAAATTCTACATGTGTTTTATTTTTATGTAAAAATTAATAAACTTCTTCCCTTTCCTAAAATCTCGTTTATTAAATGGTATGGTGGAAAATATTCTAAATCTTACAAAAAGTTTTAATAAATAATTCTTAGGAAACTAGGGCAAATAGGGTTAAATTTTTTCAAATTTTGTAAATAATGCTGAAGGGCTTTTTTGTCTCTTACTTTGTCTACATTCCACACATTACATTACATACATACTGCACATTAACGTATTGATATATTTTTTAAATACTGTAAAATTCACAGTGAAAATGGACATGGTTTTTTATTAAAACTTTAAAACTTCATGCACACATTGTACAAAGGCGAACAGAATGTAAGTACCTTAGACATTAAGTTGGCCTTTGTACAATGTGTGCAATGTATTAAAAAAGGATTTTAAGGAATATATCAATATGATCTTGAATTACGTTTTTTGTACTTTAGGAATAAAAGCGTGTGCTCGCGATACAGTTGTCGGCAACCCACTGCGCGAGACCGCGTAAGGTCCGCCAGCGGACCAAGTATTTAGCACGCGCAAGTACATCGAATGACATAGGCCTGTTAAAACGGAGTAGTATTTTTAGCTGAAGAATTTATGACTTTCCATGTAAATATACATGTACAGTCGTACGATTTTTACATATATACATATGACATAACTAAAAAAATATTTGAAATATTATTCTTCTTCGTTGGAAACATGTCATAATGAATTACTTTTTGAATAGGTCTCGAAATGATTTTTCTTCCAATGAGTAATCTAATAATAATATAATATATGTTTCATGAACAATTTAGGAACATGTCAGTCCTTCTAACAGAGGAAAGCAAAAGTTACTTTATTAAATATTTCATTTTCCACCAACATTATACAGATAGATACCTACATTTCAATATAAGACTTGATATTAGTTTCATTGCCTGCCCATAGCGTCTATTGAAATTCACCCGGGCATTCTGCGTCGAGTTTATTGAAAAAATACCTGTCGAGGTGCATCACATACCTACATATAAAACTTCAGCGATTACTATAATAGGACCTCTACTTCGTAATAATGGCATGTTATTAGACAAGCATTAGGTTCTAACATCATCATTCATCATTTCAGCCATAGGACGTCCTGAAGCGCTGGACATATGCTCCCCTCAAATACTCATCATAGGGGGTTTTGCCAATTCAGGAGGGATGGCGAGCGCAGTGTTGGGTGTTGTGGTTTCGTGGAAAACGCTCCGACGTGTCTTACGCCATCCAGCGCAAGAGATGGGCGAGGGGAGGGGGTTCTTTCTTGACTGGTACCCCACGGCATTTATCTAACATGCCCAGTATTTATTGCGGTTAAATTTCTATAGTAGGAATTTTATTGTTTTTCATTCATTATATTATATTTACACATGAATAAAAATGAACTCAGATCATACTGTATAAAAGACATTTATTTGTTAAGAAAAGTTTAGGAACCCTTTGTGACACAAGCCAGCAAGTGATGCAAGCAAGATTTAGACGCTTCTTCAATTTCATATGACGTTCCTAACAAAGGAGTTTGAGTGAAACGAGATATTAGATCGACATACATCATTTGTAGGTAGTACGAGTACCGCGACACACTGTACAATATACTTCTATCAAATCCTCGCGCGTAATTAATCCGTACATCAGCCTAAAATTTATATTCAAATTTACCTAAATCCATACCCGATTAGCTTACTCACAAATTGTTTTCGTTGTATATTCAATGTTTCAAATTTTTATTGGACGATTGCCAATTATTAATTTTGAAAATTAGGTTTTTATATTTGGACCAAGTACCAGAGAAGTCAATAAAAAGGTTTTTTAAAAGTAAGGCGGTAAACAAGAAAGCTATATTTTTTTATATTAAGTGGTTATCCTTAAACCAAGAACAAATTATCAACTACTAGCAGTTCCTGCGCGGCTTCGTTCGCGTGTACATATTTATATATATATATTTTGCACGGAGCCGTAATTCTTTTTCCAAAATAAAAGTAGCCTAAGTTACTCCTTATAACACCAGCTATCTGCTGTTGAAATCGGTCTACCCGTTTCGGAGATTAGCCGGAACGAACAGACGGACAGACCGACAAAAATTAAAAGAAACTGATTTTCAGGCATAGATATCGGTCATTGCATATGCGGTATTTTGATATTACAAACGGACACTTTAATTTTATTTATTTGTATTGAGTACCTATTGATAACAATAAAGTTCTGTCAAATGTAGGAAAAAACCGCTCACATTTTTTTATTGATAACACTAATACTCGACAGGGAAGAAAAATGTATTGAACTGTTTTGTCATTGCCTATTGAATATAGATATTGGAATATAGTTGAGCGCTTTGCTCAGTAGCTTAAAATAATTTCTATGCGTTTTTTTATTGAAGTTTGTTGCTTCTAACAACTATTTTGCACTAGCAACCCGCCCCAGCTTCGCACGGGTAGTAGAGACATCTTCAATAATCATCATCACATTTCAACCAATTTACACAAAACTTTAACAAATTATACACCTAAACCTTCCTTATGAATCAGTCTGTCTACTGGTGAAAACCGCATGAAAATCCGTTTAGTAGTTTTTCAGTTTATCGCAAACAGACAGACAGACAAACGCGGCGTGGGACTTTGTTTTATAATATGTAGTGATTAACGCGTAGAATAAACACTTGCAGTAGATAATTTAACAGTGTTTACCAGTGTTTACCGTAATTTAGCAGTTATTTAGAGTTTAATATAATTTTTTTTACCACCATAAAATGAAAGCGAACTCAGAGCCTCAGAGAACAGATGCATTATGAATGTAGGTGTAGTACTACATAATAAACATTAGATTAGAGAAAACATCTCTAGCTCTTAGGCGTACTACAAAGCAAACGGTCGTGAATTCGAAAATAATCTTTCAGTTTTCCTTATCCCATTCCTTTGATTGATATTGAAAATACAAAATAATATAGACAGCAAAGAGGAATTAGTATAATTATTTAAACGTACTGACTTAGCTTGAAATCTAATTTACTTATTTGAAAATTGTTTTTCAACATAGTTGGTACTTGTGCCGTAACTGGGGCGTCTGAAAAGCTTTGCGAGAATTTGAGTCTGTAACTTTTTATCGTAATATCTTCAAGATCTTTTTCTTCTTAAATTTATTATTCGTCATCGCATATGGAAGGCTGATTTCAATGCTGCCTGCTTATCGATTTTCTATAGGATTCACTTTGGTAAGTGTGCGAAGGCTCTCTTTGAACTAATTGGACCCCCTCTCTATTCCTGCATCGGACGACTAGACGCAGACAGAGGTTCCACACTTTCACTGTCGAAACACCAAAAAGTCGAACAAAACGTTTTGACAGCTCGTTTTTGGTTCGAGTGGCCAAGATCTGGAATGAACAGCCTGCATCTATTTTTCTAGACAATTATAATCTTGGAACATTCAAGAGTAGAGTGAATAAGTTCCTCTTGGATAGGCGTATACCATCTTCGTCTTTATTTTGACTTTCCGTCAGGTTATTTGGAAGACAAACGAAACCAGAAAATAAAACAAAAACTACCTTCAAAATTTCCTATGACGACGACGTTTCCGTCCAAATTGAAACAAAAAAATTATGTTAGGTAGGTCCTATTACTATAAAGACTTTACTTGAAGAACTTGTGACAGGCGAATATGTCAACATTTTAAAAGATAACGTAGGTAGTGGTCTGAAAATGGGATTGAGCTCAAGATCTCGAGCTCTACGATTGATATTTGTAAGATTAGGATTAATGTGAAGTCAGTCTAAGATTAGCAATGACTCGGTACGAGGGCAGCAGCAGGAGAATTTAAATGATAGAATTAATGTTGGTAGAGATAACATAATTTGCAAATTTTGACAGTAGTATATCGAGTAGCTCTTCAATTGCGATATTAAAACTATTCAAGTACCTAATAACATTTTAAAAGAGAATCTGATGAGAACATGTCATTTAGAATTCTAAATGACAAGTAATAATGTAATATGCTTATTTACGAGAAAAAAGTTTATAGAATACTCCAACATAACTCAACTTTACTAACTTTTAAACTTTCGCGTTCCATGATATAATTATGTATTTATACGGGAATTTACATACCTCTGAATTGTCTGACGTTGCGAATTGCCTGCACTCGGAGTGGGCATCAATCACTGGATTGAGTTTCACCGTACGCAAGTCCTCTCCACGGAACGTCACTTTTACTCAAGAGTAGTATGTGAAGCGATTGAAATTAAAAAACACAAAACTTTCAAGCGGGAAGATGGTTTCAAATTATCAAAAGCGTGGAATCCAGTGATAAAAAACATGCCACCTCGCTTTTATGCGCAGTCGGGTGAACACCAGAATAGGGGCAAAATATTAAAAATATAGAAAATGTGCGGGTGGATGAAGAACCTTCTACCTCACGATCTCGACGACGGAGGGCGTGCACCGCTGAGCCAGTCAGCTTGTGACCACGGCCAGTGCAACCTGGTCGAAAGGTCAGGCAATTCAGAGGTATGTAAATACCTTTTCGTGATCGCGTTAATTCCCGTATAAATACATAATTATAACTCAACTTCATTTTCTTCCAATTAATAGTTTCCAAAGCTAACAAAATGATTACTTAAAATTGTTTCAATAAAGAGCACTCGTATAATTCTCTTCTACAATTCATTACAAGTGTTCCTGCATTTTGATAATTAACACTGTTTTAAACATAATAACTGTGAAAATTGTGATTTTCTGTATTCTTGGAATTTTTTGAATATCTTAATTTCGTTAGACTTATTTTATCAAATATTTATTCTTTGTATTCAGATATTGGAGAAATCGTAAAACGTCGATTTAATACGAACCAATTTGTGCGAGTGGAGATCATTTGTCTTATCAAAATGAAATCTAATCAAGCGTGGGTTGAATTCAGCTTACACGAGGCTGTTGCCGAAACTGTTTATTTTTGATACATTTATGTACGTGTTTAATATCTGTGGTAAAGCTGTAAATAAATAAGAACAAGACACTGCTGATATATCAGCAAATGTACATACTTACGATCCTGGTCGTAGGTCTACCTGGAACATTGTATGATTTTAGTCATCATAAGTCGGATCCAATTCCATCGTTATGCGCTTGGACGATGCCCGGGAATTGGTCATGATTACAAATATTGTAAGCAATGCCAACCAATTATATTTTATACTAGCTGCGCCCCGTGGTTTCACCCTCGTAAGTCCTGGTACCGTGGGAATATCGGGATAAAAAGTAGCCTATGTGTTAATCCAGGTCTCCAGCTATCTACATACCAAGTTTCATCGCAATCGGTTCAGTAGTTTATGCGTGAAAGAGTAACAAACATCCATCCATCCACCCATCCAAACTTTCACATTTATAATATTAGTGGGATAGTGGGATACTATTTATTACACAGAAGCATTACTTTCGAGAAATCCGCTTTTTTTTAGATGGTACTTCTAACTATTTGATATTCTTCTACTAATTTTGGTAGTGTAGTGGAATGAGAATGCTTTAAGTAATTATTTTGTGATCAAACTGTTTTATAAATTTATTATTTTGTCGTGATCAAGTGAGCGATATGGTTTATAAATCAAATTAATTAAAAGAGTTGATAAAAGAAAGTTCATAACTGAAGCTACCAATAACACTATTTTCTCTTCAAGTATCTATTTCACCGTTTCTACAGTACTCATAATTCTTTTAAGAAATGTCTTAAAAGAGAAAAGATTTCCTTTAAATCCAGAATCTCCAGAAAACGTTCAAACTTAAAATTCACTTTACGACCGAATCGAAAATCACATTCACAATCTTTATCCACTTTTGCAGTACATACGTATTAAAAAGACTTCCATAATCGTTTTTTTATCATCCAGCGGGATATCATTCTGCATTTAGGCAATAAAACCACGGTAGCGCGCCCCCGCGCCTTATCTCTACAGAGCAGCCACGAAAATATAGATCTAAAAAAAATTGATAGCAATTTATATGTTAAACATCGGCTTGAATGAGATATTCCGCATCTTGTACGTTCCGTGCATGATATATAGACTTAAAGATGAGTGTTATTCAAAATTGGCTTCTTCTGGCTTATGATAAATGTTCTATATTAAGAAAAAAAACATAAAATTCTTTTCATCATCCAACTTGGAAGTGCTTTTTAAGGGAAATGAGGTGGAATAATATTTGTTGGCGCTCTTCACCCAACTTGTCTTCGTCAATAAACTTTTCACAATATTGGCGTGAGCTCATTCGCCAAGCCAATTATTTAGACTATATTAATAATTATTATACTGAAATGACTTAACCATACTATATACTAACTTTTAAACTTTCGTGTTCCATGATAAAATTATGTATTTATACGGGAACTAACTGCTGCTGACTGGCGTAGTCAGCCTGTGACCACGGCCAGTGCAACCGGCAATTTGGAGGTATGTAATACCTTTTCATGGTCGCGTTAATTCCCGTGTAAATACATAATTATATAACTATATTAATTTATAAATTTACACAAGACTGTTGCTCAAAACAAGTTTTTAGTAAAAAAAATCACTTTATTTATTTATTTATTTAGAATGTTTGAATTATGTTAAATACAATACAAATTTCAATAGGCACCTGAAAGCCAACTTTGGGACTGTTTAATAGAAATAAAAAGGATTTTTAACATCGGTATGTGACAATGAATGAAACATGGATTCACCATTTCACTCCGGAATTCAATCGGCAGTCAGCAAAGTGGATAATCATGTACTTATACGGGAATTAACGCGATCACGAAAAGGTATTACATACCTCTGAATCGCCTGACGTTTCGACCAGGTTTCACTGGCCGTGGTCACAGGCTGAAAAGTTAAAAGTTAGTAGAGTGGATAATCGCAGCCACGGAAGCTTATTTTGAAGCCAAAGATAAATCGTTCTACACGCATGGAATAGAAAAACTACAAAAACGTTGGAGGGACTGTATCGCAGTTGAAGAAGTTGAGTACGTTGATGAAGAAAACAATTATTTTTTTCTTTTTATCAAAGAAACTTTTTTTTAGTATTTAGTATCGGTATTTATTGAACAACATTTTAAGCATTGAGTGATAGGTATGTAACTATCACTCAAAACATCCTCTAAAATGAGTTCGCCTCAGGTGATAGGTGACTATAATGGGATTCCTTTATATCATAAATAATAATTAAGTTAATTATCCTTTAAAAATTTTAAAGTGTTAACGGGGAAGACTGTGGTACCTATTGCACCTTGTAAGATCTTATAGTAGGAAACTTGTATTGATTACTACTATTAGTTAAGGATACAATTATTGTTTTTGATTTTGTATTTTTTATGCAATTATCATTTCATTTGGCTGTACTAACATGATGGAGCGTGAATAATGCTAGTAAAACGTTGTAAAAAGTTGTTTTTTTTTATCTTGATCGATATTTTTCGTTTTCGGGAGCGTTTCCTAGCACCCTGTATTAAATTTAGATAATTTATTATGTTCGCTATAGGTTCATATCCGATTTATAATCCACTAGCTGTTAACCGCTGCTTCGCTTGCCCTGATGTAGATTTTGCCAATCAATGCCTTATCTCTCAGAGGTACTATTTTTCGGGACGAAAGGTACCCGTTGTTCTTTTTGGTATCTCCAACTACGTGTTTACAAAATATTATGATGATCGGTTGAGTAGTTAAGCGTGAAAGCAAAAACAAACAAACTCACTTCGTTAGTAAGAATTCTCAGCTAATCGGCTTTATTAAATTCCCAATAAAACAGTATAAAGACCGCCCATTGTACTGCAACTTTATATTAATTTTCTAGATTGTACAATACTTTTTTTGGTGTGCAGTAAAGAGTACCTATCTATCTATCTATAAAATTTATTTATAAGCCGAAACTGATAAAACGCTGCAAACGGATTTCCTTGTAAAATTAAGTTTATGAAACTCTCATTTAATAAGCGAGAGTGATATCTGGTATGAGGACGCCTTAACTAAACTTACGGTATTGCATGGTCATTACTAACGCGCGAGAGTCTACAAATCATAATTAAGATACAGCCTATGTATCTCAATCCTCGTATGTAAATGCACTTAATTTTTTTATATTAGATACAGGACGTATTTTGGTTTTAAATAAATAGTAATTGATGTAAGTAGGTCTATACTAGTCCAGTCAATAAAGTCAAAAGCCGGACAAGCGCGAGTCGGACTCGCGCACCGTGGGTTCTGTAAGCAAACAGACTTGTATGTAGATCGTACGTCCATCTCGGGAATTCTCGAAGATTTTTGCCCGTTTTTTTTCTAACAAACAAAGCCAACTTAGCAGTTCTAAAAATACTCTCCCATAGATCGATATACGACAAAGTCTACTTTCCAACCGCAAAATATAAGTTTGTAGTCACAAAAAATATTTTTCTTATGTGATATAACAACAAATTAACGACAAATTTTGGATTTTTTCCTATACTTGCTTGTGCTGTGAGATCTTATGCTTATTAGCAAACTACATGATTCTAGGTAAATGGAAAGTACTCTATAGGTTTTGATTTACCTGCAAATGTTCAAATTTGGTAAAATCTAAGGCTTAAATGGCCGTATCTTTTGAATGCATTGACTTAGAATCTTGATTTACAGCTTCAAGACACTGCAGATATAAGAAGTATTTGGTATTAGTTTCAACTTGATGCGTTCACGGGTTCCTGAGAAAAAGGATCTTGACAGATAGACAGAAGATCCTTTTTTCCTTATGGGGAACTGAACCCTAAAAATAGTCTAAATTTATAAATAAATCGTATTATGGTAACCAAAATAGTATAAATAAAATGTCAGATTCATGCATTGATATCGATTGATTGAATTCCAGATTTTTTTCTAGTTCTGAAGATTGAAATCGATGTTGCGTCTATCATAGTATCACGAGTACATATGTATGTGTCATTGGTATTGAATAGAAACACTGAACATGAACGTTTGATCATTTATCTTGGTTTGAATTTATTCATTTTATGCTAGAAGAACTTTACACTTCCTTCTCGGAAATACATTGAGACTAATGAGACATGGAAATTATTATACAATCTCATTTTAATCAGCTTTCAACAATATTCCTATACAATTCCCTAGATTCGACCTAATGGCTTGATGAAATAGGGTCAAAGCCATGTTTTAAAGGATTTCATTTCTAAAGAATAACGTTAACGTTATAACTTTTTTACATATATATTTTTGACATCCAGTAATCCTTTTTTTCCTTTAAATTAAATGATTTTTTTTTCCTTTAAAAAGACAACTCTCGCATTAAAAATATTCCTGCATCTCCAGGGGGCTTCACAAACATTCAAACAACGAACACAAAGAACACCCAGACTCTGGACAACTATTTGTGGATCACACAATTTTTTGTCCCGTGTGGGATTTGAACCCACAATAAACGGCGCGGCGTAGTGGCGAGGTGACCACTTAAACCATTGCGCCATTCGTGCAGTCATTTCAAAATTGCAGTTGAATATAATCCGGTTTCTACTTTGTATGTGTAATATAAATGGTGTTAATCTTTTCTAAGACGTTCGCTTAACAGATTAAACATAACGAAACGAAAGCAAAAACAATGAAATGAGAAGCTCGTCACTGAAATGGACGGGTTTTTGAGCGGCAAAATTCTTAGTAAGCTTAAAAAATCTACATTAGACTTGCGATGTCCTACTTTTTCGGTACACACACATCTTTTAAACTAAAATCTATATAAATAAAAATCAATGTTTGTATGTGTGTCCGAAACTATTGATCACGTTGTAATGAAACTTTGGTACGGTGTTCTGGGGACGCCAGTGAGGGTTCCTGGCTCAAAAAATCTATGTAAAAAAGAAGAAAAAAATGGCATTGCAACGCATACCAGGTGGAGCTAGTTAACTATAAAGTTAAACTCTAGTAAATAGTAAATAAATACTTTACTTTTAAATATTGTTAGATATATTTCATGTCGTTGCAAAACCTCTCACTGCACTACCTTATCTATATACTCCTATAACTTTTACTGTACCTTTACGTCATTCTTGTAATTCAATAACACACAAGTGAGTATAAAATTGAACGTCAACGAAAATGACGTCTTTAAATTACTTGCCTTGTTATTAGCCAGTTAAGGAAAATAATGGCACTAAAAAGCGAGGCATCTAAAAAAGATTTGTGCACTTATGTTTTATTATTAATTACAAGGTAGGTATGTATGTAGCAAGTGGTATGTAAATATGTTTTATCATACTATATTGCTTTTAGTTTCTATTATTTAAGACTTGTTTTAGTTTATTATGTTATTTGTCAGATAAATATTTATTCACGGTTCACCAACAAGTACTTTAACATTGAAACAATTTTAACGTAATGCATTCAGTAATAGGAAAATAGTGTAGAAATTACTTCAAGGTAAACACCACTTGTTTATATTATGTCAATCAAAGAAAGTAGAAGAAAAAACAGAAGATGAAGTATGACCCAGTCATATTAGGGATCATAGAATGAGATATATTAATTTGGAAACTTGTAAACCTTTATTTTGACATTCTAAACGTTGTCACAAAAGTCACATAAAATCTCGTGCCTGTATCTTAAGATACGTGAAACAAAAAAACATCTATATGTACATTCATTTTTTTTAATAAATCTTTTGATAATGCAATAGTGGAATATAGTGAATATGATTAGTGGAATATTGTATCATAATCATAATAATCATAATCATTTATTCATTTGTATAACATAGGTAAATAGATATAGATGATAACATTTATTATGTCCACTATGTTATGCCATGTGGCGTACAAATGCAGTAGCGTTTACTGAGAAGAAATTAAAAATAAATTGAAGTTAAAGTTACAGTAATAAAGTAAGTGTAAGATCAATATCAAAGTTATCAGTTATGTACATTATATAAAATTATCATTCAGGAATTCTTCTACGGAATAGTAACATTTGTCAATCAATAGCAATCTTAACTGTTTCTTAAATCTATAAATAGTTTCATTTTTTATAGTATCTAGTAGTTTATTAAATATACGTGGTCCCATTCCTAAAACACTCTTTTCAACTAGAGTTGTCTGACATCTATGAGTGGATAATAAGTTTTTGTACTATATTGTATAAAACACTATATAAAACATCATTTTATTTTAAGAATTATAAGGTTCAATGTTCACCCAATATGAATCCATTGATTGAACCTCGAGGAAAAACCAATTAATGAATAAACTCAATGGCTTTTCATTTAAACCTCAGCATGGTTAGTTAAACCATTTAACTTTGATGTATTTGCTGTGCACGAAACTTGTTTAATTGTATTCAATGATGCTAGTACTACTTATACATATTAAAAGTACGTGAGCTGTGAATTGGTTACAACTTACAACAAAACAGGCAGCCACTCATTTGCAAGCGTTAAATGTGACTGAATTATTTATGATGGCATCGGCATCGTCATATTATTATAATAGAACGAAATGTAAAAAATAGCATAAAACATTGTATACTTTTTATTATAAAAAAATATAATGCTTATTAGTAATGTTTATCAGAAATAGATCAAGTGTATTTTATGACAGTCATGTAAAGTCCATGAATATTTATGTTATTTTTCGCTGGCCTGGGGTAACGGGTAGCACTGTCCATTACACTAGCAGATGCAGGCCTGAGAAGGTGGTACTCTTATTGTACACCAAATACAGATATATAAAAACAGATAATATTGAACATGAAATGCACAATGGGCGGCGTTATCAACAAGCAATATCTTAATATCTACTGTTTATTACCCGTGGTATTTTCAAGACAATATTTTGATTTTCAATAATATTTATACTTATTTATTCTTATTAAAATATATGTAAGATTGCATTATATGCAAGATATTTTATTTTATGTCATTAATACATAGAAAATCAATTTTAATTTTTTCTCCATTTTGTGAAATTGTCAGTGTGATAAAACCGCTAATTTCGCCAATAAAATATGTAGATATAAAATAGTTTTCTTACAATCCTTATACTCTCCTAAATCTAGCCACGGACAGATTAAATCAACAGCGCTAATTTCTGACACATAATTAATCATACAAGAGGTCGAGGAAGCTTCCGAACATTTGCGTAGTTTAGTTACTTTAGCAGGAACTAACGTCACTACGTTTGAGGTATGAGTACATCACAACCGAAAATTATAGCTTAAGTTATCCTGAAAGTTAGATCTTCGCCTCTACCACTTTCGTATGGATAAGCAATTGAGTGTTAGCATATAAATATTCATATGTACATAGGTATATGTATCACTTTTTTATGTAAGTTTAAATACACTTATTAATCCCGTGCAATGCTCTACCAAGACGTGATTAGTTCCTTTATATGCATGCTATAAATTAGTGCTCTTCAAGAAGCATTTCACTTAAATGTCAATTGAAAAGGAAAACAAACTAATCAAATCTCCAGTAGTATTTATTTCGCTTTTTAGCATAAATATTTTTCAGGAAGTAATAGACATTTACAATAAATATATTGGACCGTAGGCAACTTTTGGTCACAAAACTAAAAGTTTTTGTTAACGGATATATAACTGAGGAAAGTTTGGCCAATTGCACAAAACCTAGATGCGCTCCAATGAACTTTATTGGACATGGGCTTTTCAAATGGGGGAGTATTGTAAGCATTTTATTATTAGTTTCCACTGCACAACTATGTGTGTCACCTCAATAGAAGCGACCTCAATAGCATATAGTTTCCTTCTAAATAATATTTATACTAGTCAGCTAAATCTCTGTGTGAATGTGTGTGTAGATGTTAGCTCACACACGTTTAATTTTATAGTATACATACTAACACAATCTACTAACAATGAGTACTCTCCTTGACTACTCCTTATTACTATAAAATAGTATTTGAATACGTTACAGTAGTTTCACTACAGGCTTGTAAATCAAAAGGAATTACAAAGCTTAAATACAGGGGAAGAAAACGTATGACTAGGAAGACACATTCCACAGTCGCTCTACTCGATACAAAAAACAGGCAGTTTAAAGTGAATTTCTTGAGACTGTAGAGGAACGGGTGTAATGTCCTCCGACAAGGCTACGCGATCTTTCTGTTATTGGGAAGTTTTACATAGTATTTACGCTATCCAGCGCGAGAACTTTCATAGCGCGACATAGGATCAGTAATTACTTATTACATATATTTATTAAGACATTAGCATTGTCCTAATAAGTTCAAGCAGTGAATAGTATCTTTTTTCACAAATCACGCAATTAACAACGTGTTTTAAAAGTAAATAACGCATACCTAATTAAGTTGTCAGGCAGACAGGTCTAGGTAAAAACTCCATAAATTTATGATAATATACAAATATAAAACAAGTCTCGTACGTAAAATTATCGCAGACTCGGAAATAAAATTATACGCATACGTACTCCAGCCGCCACCCTGACAACCCTATTACCGGCTACGATCTGCCAGACCCGGTAATAAGGATAACATTTACTACATTTAAACTAATATAAAATTGTAGCAACGACATTGTGTAGTAGAAATGAACTCATTCATTTGGAAAACAAGAACTATCAAGTTGAATGTATTGATTGAATCGTCGATTAAATACGGACATATATTGTTTCACGTAAACAATTCTATTAACAGTGTTTCTATTTCAGAGATATCATTATAGGGATAGCTGACGAGACGCGTAAGTGCAAACACGGTGGCGAGTGTACAGGAAGGTATTTGTCGCGCTGCCTAGTCGCTCCTTCCTTTCATGGTTATGATTAATGACACGTTATTTTTCATTGAAACAGCTGCCGCGTATTTTTTCTACTTTCAAGTCTTCTGTTCCATGACGTTCACCTATTAGTCATGCTCTGAAAAGCTTTCGATGTGGGTTTTTAAACTTGTTTTTTTTCCTCTATCTTTGACATTTGAACGCACCGCGTCGGTTTGGCTCTGACTTTTAAGAGCGCTCCCTCAATATTGTTCCTACCTTTTTTAGGGTTCCGTTATTCAAAAGGAAACAAGGTACCATTATAGGATAATTTCTTTGTCCGTCTGTCTGTCTATCTGTCAAGACTCTTTTTTTATGGTATGGGGGGCAAACGAGCAGACGGGTCACACGATGGTAAATGGACTGCAACTCAAGACTCACAAGTGCGTTGCCGGCCTTTCAGGTAGGAGTAGGGGAAGAGGAGAGAAGAACGGGAAGAGGGGGAAGAGAGAAGGGTTAGGGCCTCCGGTAACCTCACTCACGTGGCGAAAAGCAATGCAAGCATTGCTTCACTGCCGGTTTTCTATGAGGCCGTGGTATCACTCCGGTTGAGCCAGCCCATACTTTTGTCCTCGATATGGTAAATGATTAAAAATTCAAATCAGTTTAGATAAACCAATAGATAAAGGGTCACGGTGGCTCTAGAGGTGGCTCAACGATGCAGTGGACAAATTGGTTAGGAGTTGATCGGAGTTACGCGTTGTAGGCAAAGAACCTATAGTGCCCCTCCCCTTCGGACAAATTTACTCCGCGCAATCAAAAGTCGGCTGTCAAGGTTACTCCTCCGGCTCGACAAGCGTAAACTGCGTACGGCAACTGGAGTTATCACTAGACACGGCCTAGTTTAACAAACACCTTTTTGTCAGGGGGTTGCAGAATACCGGGTTAAGCACCTCGCCAAGGTCACTCACCGAGATCGTAGGTAACATAAATGCATTACTGGGAAAATCACAAAATGTAATAAATGTGGCTCAATTGTATTTCAAGTTTGTTTAAAATGATATTTTGTGATACTCGTATATCTGTACTAATTTAGTAAAGCTGATTTTTTAACGTGCTTCTCTCTAGAACCTCTACCATTTTGATTAAAAAATGGTTTTTACATTTGAAGACCCCAATTTGTGAGGAATATTAAGGACCATTTAAAATTACACTTCAACGCGTAGCAGCAAAGCAGTGACCGAATGCGGTAAAACTACGAAGAAAGCGGCTAGTATTCGAATAAAAAGTTACCTCACATCACGATGTCTATATTTTTTATTAATGAATAAAAAAACCAGTTGCAACGGAGCTCAATTGTACATTGTACCGGACATCGAAGGTGAAAGAGTAAACAGAATTTCACCTACTGCATTTGAATTATATTATTGTATTTCATTCAATAGTGAAAAGAATTTCTTTGACGGTATCATGCATGCATTTTTACTGAGTCTGAAGTAGTGTTATTTGTTTTTCAATATTTTGTATTTAGTTTATTTACTTTGGTGCTAGTGTTAGGGAACTGTAACTGGGTAACTCTTAAACGTTTATACAAGTTCTAAAAGTCTTTTTATAATAAAAAAACGGTGCTCCGCAAACACAATTTTACTAGTATAATAACATTGTTTTTGGAGCCCTGGTTCTTTTTCAGCACACTGTTCAGTGGGGAGACAATGAAATTATCAAATTACATAATGTTATTGTTCACGACTCATTGACATTGGACAGTTTTAAAATTACTGATTTAAAACGTAATAATGTGAATGTAAAAGCTCCTCCTGTAGGGTGGCAGTGGTACATGCGAGAACGTTTGCAGCAAGAGTAGCTAGCTAGGTAGGTACGTGCCGGCCGGCGGCGCCAGTTTCTTTCATTTCCGTTTTTCGTGGAAGTTTTCGACTCTTCCTGTCTGTAATGGACTGAGCTCAACATAATTTTATACATTTGTATAAAAATATGCCAAGTACGTATAATGTCCAATCAAATCAATGTCCCTGCGACAAATTTACGCATGAAAATCGCATTTTATTTGTAAATATAAATCGCTCTTTTCGTTGTACTGGCGATGGCGGTGGCAATTAAATCACCACATAATAACATTTATCTTTAATGGGGTTCACGTCACAAAATGTTTATATGGGATATAATACATATTACTTCCCCTACATAACTCTCCACTACCGAGAACATTTTTATGGCAGCTCCGCTGAATGACCTTCTAAGTCACATGACCTGTATATCGATTACGTTAAGTGACCTTACACTTAAAATGAACTTTATGTGTACTGACAAAGTACTTTTGAAGCTAATACACACTAATGAGGATATTCTTTGCTAATCACAAATTAAATAACACAGAACTCTCTCAGTTACATCTGATGAACCAAACAATCCCTCAGCTAAAATTTTCCAAATTAGAGACAGAAATGTGGCCGAAATGTACTGAGCGAGAATTGGAAAAATTTAAAAAGGGCTCATGAAAAGCTCTTGACACCAGTGGTACCTACTCGTAGTTGTAAGTACGTAGTTAATATGGTTAATTAGTTCTGTGTGCCCCATCTTTAACCGCTGGAGATAACGACGCTTTATTTACATTACTATGTTACTCAATTTCTTACTACTGGTTAATTCAGAGGGTTACTAATATTTACATATATGTGAATATATGTAAATATTAGTAACTCTCTGGCTATTAAGAGATGGAAGACCACGACTGGTCTAATGCCGCGTTCCAATAAACAAGAAACGATTCGTTTTGCTTACGGACGGTAAAATTTTCATTGAAAAGTTCAACAAAATTTTACCGTCCGTAAGCAAAACGAATCGTTTCTTGTTTATTGGAACGCGGCATAAGATACTCGAAATAAAGTATCCAAAGAACTTTTAGAGCTCAAAAGATACAAAACCTGTGCAGTAACAAGAGTCCTCACCGGACACTGCAAACTGAACAAACATATATTATTTTCAACCTAAAGTTGGGCAAGAACACAATTTGCAGATTCTGTCAAGGGGTAGAAAAAACTGCAATGCATATTCTATGCTCTTCTGGCCCACTAATGCGGCACCGAAGTATTACCCTAGGGTTACACATCATGCAACCGCAGGAAATACAAACAATCTCTGCTGAAAGGATCTGGTTCCTCGAAGCCATAAGTCTGAGCAGTGAACTGTAAAGCAAAAAGTGCGCTACAAAAGACCAGAAATGGTCGAGGTCGAATGTATGTATGTATGTAAATACAACTCACCGCTATGTCTCTTCAACTTTCGAATCCAAATATGAGCAAACTGCCCACCTCAAGCTCTATTATAAATCCTTTTGAAAAAAAAAAATATAATACTACGATAAATATTTAATATTTAGTTTGTAAGTGAAACCTGGAGTAAGTTATATTATAATGTTGTTGTACTAAATATTGAGTTTGAATTTGTAAATATAATTTTACTGAAAAGGAAAACAGAATAACATCATCGCCGTTGTTACTTGTGACGATTTTCCACACTTATAAAGGAACATATTTAAAAGCCCACCGTACCTTTGCTATGTCATTGCTGACAAATAAATTATTTCTGACTTATTTTGCATCATAGAAAAGTTAAACACACTTTGATATATATTATTATTATATACATTATTATTTATCGTGTATATGTGTATGTTTAAATGTATTTTTATTTTACTATATACAAGCAACCCGCCCCGGCTTCGCACGGGTAGCAGAGACATCTTCAACAATCATCATCATATTTCAGCTAATTTACACAAAACCTTAACAAATTATACACTTGAACTTTCCTCAAGAATCGCTCTATCTATTGGTGAAAACCGCATGAAAATCCGTTTAGTAGTTTTTCAGTTTATCGCGAACAGACAGACAGACGCGGCGGGGGACTTTGTTTTATAATATGTAGTGATGAAGAGTACTTGAAGGTATGATAATATAATTATTGAGTATTGTATTGTTGTAATAGATGATAAGCATTGACGACTTTTTAATTTACCGCCAACGGCTACCTCAGACGGAAGAAAGCTTTGAGCTTTGCACCTGAATAGACATTCAGGTGGTGTATTTGCTACATCACTATCTATTACAGATCATTATTCAGCTGGTCATCAGTAAATACAGAAACAGCAAATGTGTTCGTCCATATTTAAAAACAAGTGCCAGTCTGAGTCGCGCTCCGAGGGTTCCGCAAACAAATTTGTATGTTAATAGTACATCTCGGGAATCAATTCACGAAGATTTTTGCCCGTCTTTTTCGAAAGACAAACTTAACGTTAACTTGTCGTACGTGGCGGTTACTATTTACGACGAAGTCAAGAATCCAACCGCAAAACATAAGTTTTTAATCACAAAAACTATTTTTTATGTGATAAAACTACAAATTAACGACTTTCGGATTTTTTCCTTTACTTTTGCTGTGAGACCTTGCTTCTTATCAAATTTCATGATTCTAGGTCAATGGAAAGTACCCTATAGGTTTTGATTTACCTGCGAAATGTTCAAATTAGTTAAAGTCTGAGGCTTAATGGCCGGATCTGTTGATAGCGTTAACTTAAAAGCTTGATTTTTTTACAGCTTTAAGAAACCGCTGACATAAGTATTTTTTAATTTCAACTTGATGCGCTCGCGGTTTTTAAGGAAAAGGGTTTTGACAGACACACAGACAGACAGATAGATATAACAACAAATTAACGACTTTCGGGTTTTTTCCTACCGGTTTTGATTTATCTCTGAAATGTTCAATATTGGTCAAATCTAAGGCTTAAGTGGCCATATCTTTTAATTGCGTTAACTTAGAAGCTTGACTTCTTTACGACTTCCAGGGATTACAGACTTATGTATTTGGTTTTAATTTCAACTTGATGCGTCTACGGGTTCCTGAGAAAAAGGGTCTTGACAGACAGATAGTCACACAGACGGACAACAAAGTGATCCTATAAGGGTTCCTTTTTGTCCTTTTGAGGAACGGAACCCTAAAAATGATCCTTGCAAGCCAGGAAAGTATCGGGGTTTGTGCAGTGAGTGAGTTTGTGTGTTGACTTTACTGAGATCCGTTTGCTACCTGGCAACGTCCAAAGATGAAGATACTCTGAGGAAATCCAGAGGTAAACCCACTCGTCTTATGTCAGATACGTGGGGCAACAAAATTTCCTATAGTTGCATATGGAAGTAGACACACGTCGGCGCTGATTTAGGAATTCAAATCGGTGCCGACGTGTTTCCTCTTTCTAGGGAATAAAACATACGTAAACTTTATTTGTTAACTGTTCTGACCAAATACAGTAAACAAACATGAGATTTTATTTTGTTTTGTATGTCTAGTGGATTTTAACGACAATTGTTATCTTCAACATTCTTCTGTAGGTATAGTCGTAGAGTTGCTGGACGAGGCACACATAAGTTTCTACTGATTTAGAAGCGTTTATTGAGAAATCAATAATAAATATAATGAAATGAAAAGAAATGAATATACGGTCAGTGAAAATGGAGGAGTCTGTTATTCAATTAGAAAATAGATTTACGTCGAGTGCTAATGAATCTTAATAAGTTCTGGTGCCACACAAAAAAAACAACAGTGCCGCCTCACCTAGATTTTCTGGCAAACGCCTGGAATTTGAGCTAAATTCTGGTTTCCTCTACCTGGTGATAGAGGAAACTAGAATTCAGCTCCAAATCTGATTTCATCTTATCAAGATAAATATACAGAACTACAAACTTCTTTTAAAATGCTCCAACTCAAATATTAACAAGATGACAAAGCAAATAAGAGTGAAATTATCCTTTGTCTGGCCTCAGGCAAGGTAAAATAAATAATAAATGTTTAAAGTGACATCAATAAGTATCACAAGCAAACATAGCACTCTAACATAAAATGCCTTCTAGTTTCAGTAGATAATATAGACATTAAGGTCTCGGTTAGGTAGCTTAAGCTAACCTTTGCGAGCTTTTCTTTTTCTTTGTTATCTATAAAACTTCAAACGAGAAAAAGAAAATACACTTGAGGCATATTTGTATTTTCTGTGTAAGTAGGGGCGAAATAGATAGGGCCTAGCAGATTTCTGTTCGAATTGAACATGGTCAATGCCCTGTATATCTCTATCCTACAAAAGAAGCGTGGGCAATTCACAAGTGACGCATTAGGTATGTTCATAGCCACCAATAATCACTTATCAATCAGTAGCCTGTATGCTTGTTTGCTATTTTTGTTATCTATAAACATTAGATACGTGCGTGTCCTGAGGGTTTGTATATCTCTGGTGTCTTTTTTTATGGTATTAGGGGCAAACGAGCCGACGGGCCTCCTGATGGTAAATGACTACCGCCGCCAATGGGCACCTGCAACTCAAGAGTCACAAGTGCGTCGCCGGCCTTTAAGGTGGGAGTAGGGGAAGAGTGGGAGAGGAAGGAAAGAGGGAAGCGTTAGGGCCTTCGGTAACCTTACTCACGCGGCGAAAAGCGATGCAAGGGTTACTTCACTGCCGGTTTTCTGTCACGCCATGGTATCCCTCCGGCCGAGCCGGCCCATACGTGCCGAAGCATGGCTCTCCCACGAAGAGTTGAGTCTAATTACTTGCCGAAAGTAAAACAACTATAAAAGTTACTGGGAAGGTTACATTAAACAAACTTGCCTGTTCGACTAGTGGCTAGTGATACTGACTGCTGAGCCAGAGGCCGTGGGTTCGATTCCCACCAAGGAAAAATAAGTGTGCGATGAGCACGATTAATGTTCTGTGTCTGGGTGCAATTTATATATAATATGTATGTATGTATTGAGTATAATAGAGTATGTTTATCAGCAATCTGGTTACCATGGTCCAGGCTCTGCCTAGCTCTGGATCAGTCGGCCGTGTGTGAGGTGTCTCCAATTACTATTATTACAAAAATGTTTGAAGAATTTCCGTTTATTTATGCCGCCATTAGAATATGTTTTTTGTGACATACATAAACGACTTATTTTTTATCGTGTGACTAACAAGCTTAATTTTTTAGAACTGGAGGGGACTAGAAACCAGCGCTACTTGATATTAACTACAAGTTAAAACAGACAGATGGACAACGACCCGAGTGAATAAACGATGAGAACTCGGTTTATCTGAGCGCTAAAAATACCTTACAAACTCTGTTTTTGATTTATCGGTGCTCTATAAACTATTCCTATAACAGCTTTCATCAGAAATTAATTGAAAATCGTTTGTAACGAAGTATTTCATTTGGAATTTATAGAAAAACAAAGATATTTTATTAATTTACTGGCTGTTGTGTATTATATTATACTATTTTTTTAAAGTTGGCTGTTTTGTTAATTGGTCTAATTTTAGATATGGAAACATCTATTAGATACGGAAATAGCAAAAAGTAAACGAAGCGGTAAAAAAACAAAGAATGTTTACGTTTATGTTTTATTATTTTCTTTTTACGTTGTTGTGTTATTGTTTGCAATAAGTCTATGGCAGTATAGCTGTTCTTAGCTTAGGTGATTTATCTTACCATTAAAGTACGTTTAGGACTAATACCTGCTTTTTGGTTAAAAAAAAATCAAAAGCATACCCATGAAACAAATATCTTTTTAACACTTTTTATTCGTGGGAGAGCCATGCTTCGGCACGTGTGGGCCGGCTCGACCGGAGTGATACCGCGGCCTCACAGAAAACCGGCAGTAAGCAATGTTTATATTGCTTCACTGCCGTCCATGGGCGGCGGTAGTCACTTACCATCAGGCGACCCGTCTGCTCGTTTACCCCTTATTACATAAAAAACAACCATGTCGCAAAATCCGTTCTAAGCTCACATGTCCTACCTGTAAGCTACGTCCCTGCTAAATTTCTGGTCCCTTGTACAGAAAACCAAGAACTTTCATATAAACTTACGGGAGCCCTTAGACTCCTTAATCCGGCCCTATCGCACAATCCGTTCTAAGCTGAAGTGTCTTGCTGCAAGTTATCTCCCTGCCAAATTTCAGATCTCTAGCTCAAAAATTCAATGTCTTTCAAATAAACTTTCGATACCTATACACTACCTCCTTGCCGAATTGTCTCTCTCTCTCTCTCTCTTATACAAAAAACCCAGGACTTTCATATAAACTTGCGGGAGCCCTTAGCCCGCCTTTAATCGGTCCTGTCACAAAATCCGTTCTTAATTAGTGATTGAGTAAGTATTATGTCGCTTTTATGTCTAAATATATATATTTAATTCAATTGTGGTATAAGATGGCGCTTATTTTCTGGGTTTGATTTCCATATTGGGAAAATTGTTAACGAGTCTTTCTTTTCTGATTAAATTCTCAGTAGCACTTAGTAGCAGAAGTTCAGAGACGTGGCCAGTAGACAGCAATAAACTGTCCTTTACCGTCCACCAAAAATATTATTCACGATAATATACACCTATATCTACCCCTTCGAGTAATATACTGTCGTGAGTATACAAGAAATAGAAATATGAAACGTTTTTTATAATTTAAAAGATTTCTCAAAAGAAATGAGCAAAGGTAGACTAAAATTTGATTTAAAAAAAATTGTTTAACTTTTCAAAAGTTAAGAGCGCCTTTGTCAGTGTAACAATATATACGTAAATGTACAAAGTTAAAATTCGTTTGTGACGAGACTTTTTCTCTCATAAATCTTTATTGAAAGCAAACGGCAGATATATTCCAGAGAAATGTCTGATTTCATTATATTTCTATCCTATCGTTATTTATTTGTTTTCTTAGCCTACTACTCCCTATTAATTGGAAGTCAAAAGTTAATAACTTTAATCGAAAATAGTTTGTCAAGTTATTTAAGATTAATTGTGTAAAGGTATATTTTTTCATATTTAAGTTTACCTATCACATTAATTGTAGATAGGTAAATAAGTTTGATTCATTTGGGTGTAAGTATTTGTGAAAATATTAAATTAAAAAGACTTTGACAAATGTAGTACTATGTACAATATCTTTATTAGGTACATTTAAGTTAATAAATAAATGGAGACATTTGGGTAATTGATACCAACATTTAAACTTTCACGTTAAATGATATAATTATGTATTCACACATTCAGGTATGTAATACCTTTTCGTGATCGCGTTAATTCCCGTGTGAATACATAATGGTTAATTGATGTTATTGAATAAATATATAAATATGGCTAGGCTATATACATAGCCTGGTTTAGGATCAGACCGCCGTGTGTGATGTGTCTCAAGTTATTTTTTATTATTTTTCTTATTTAAGGCACAGCAAATAGTTTCGAATGCAGTCACTTAATTATATGTTAGGTACTAGTTTAGTCTAGTAAGAAAGTTATAATACCAGACTAGCACAGCTGTTCCTCGCGCGGCTTCGCTCGCTATTTACAATACTTTTGCCAAAATAAAAGTAGCCTTGCTTTCATATAACTATATTACGGTTTATAGCTATATTCCTAGCGATATAACTAAATGACGGCTTCAACCATCTTACTGCGATATATATATTTTTCATTGAGCCTGTCTTGCCACATTTACGTTTTCTTTTATTTTAATAAAATTCACATTGGCCTTAATATTCGTAACCCCTTACTAACATGTGTACAACATTCTGGTTTTTCTACCTCAGTAGGAACCCACAAAGAGCTACCAAAATAAATGCATAACATTTATGTAGATGCATAAGCAAACTTTACGATACTTAAAAGCTCTGAAGTGTCAGCTTGTTCACAACATGTACATTCATTGTGATGTGTGAAAGCCTCACAAGTTACCTTTATAGCTATACGTACATAAGTACGTTTAATATAAACTTCCCCTAACTTACAGCATTCATCTTTCATTTCGAAGTTTAAGAAAACAAAGTTTGCTACAAAGGCGTTTCTGACTTAGAAACTAACAATTTTAACTAAATATTTAAAGGACTTAGAATGTTATTCTTAAACCGTATTGACGCGAATATTTTGTTATAAAAAGGTTAATTCCAAGTTTTGCCATTTATATGCTACTCTATAACTTCTTTATGATTTTAGTCGGGTATCAGACTGTTAACCAAGAGATCACATAAAACCTAGCGTCATAATTATGCGCCTAACTACTATCGGATAATATAGGTAATTGTTGGGGTTATTAGATAAACATCACTACATATTGTAAAACGAAGTCCCCGCCACGTCTGTCTGTCTGTTCGCGATAAACTAAAAAACTACTGAACGGATTTTCATGCGGTTTTGACCAATAGATAGAGCGAATCATGGGGAAGGTTTAGGTATATAATTTGTTAAGTTATTGTGTAAATTGGTTGAAATATGATGATTATTGTTAAAGATGTTTCTGCTACCCGTGCGAAGCCGGGGCGGGTTGTTAGTAGTATCATAAAAAAATAGGATCGTTATATTAATATGACGTAATTTTGTGAAAAGGAGAAAATTAGATAACCCTGTAAATTTTGAGTAAGTTTGTCGTTACACAATGAACATAAACTACTTTAGTAATTGTCTAACTACGTGATCATTGTATAAACGCAGGATCATTTAATAAATATGACGATATTGGATAACTCCTGGTTCTTATCTTCGGTTACCTATGGAGTCATTGTTTAATCATAAGTTACCCCAAGTATGTTTAAAAGTTTTCTTTCCGGGTTTTTTAAAATCCATTGTTTTCTAACCATGTAACGCTTTACAACATAACAGGTGGGTACTTAGTATAGAATGCGAATTTAAAATTACACTACCACTCTATTTCATATTATAGATAAGAGATCAGAAGAATTAAATTAAAGTAATTAAAGATGTTCTTTAGAAGGGCATTTAAAATGTCATGTTGTTGTTGCAACGATGCTTCTGGTGTGGCAAGCCTCCATAGGCTACGATGACCATTTACCGTTGACTGAATGGTATGATAATTTTTCACAATAGTTCTAGCTTTGTTAAAGAAATGCATTTTGCTGAACTTGATTAGTTCGATAACGATCGATAAAAATATATCATGGTTCACATAGTTAACAACGACCATTTCAACGTTTTAGCAATAATAACCCAGTTCAAACAAACCAAATAAATTCACATTCACGTATGTATGTCATTTTTTTATTATAAGATATAATACTATATTAGATACCAAAGTAAAGAAAATAAATAAAATGTATAAATGTGCCATCGACACAAAATAGATAAAATAGTAAAATGGAATGCGGACTTGCATCTTTCTTTCTATTTTGGAGGTTGGTCCGAGTTTTAAAACTATTATCTATTTAGTAAAGGGCACCCCTTTTTTAATGTCAATAGGCTCGCCCATAATAATACTAGGCATGACTGGTAAAATATGGATATAGTACACCCTACCAAACTGTGTGATTATGTTATAATATTAAAATACAATCAAGTCGAAGCGCTCCACTTAGGATTTTTTTTTAATTAGAGCTGCCCGAATAACACTATCTGCAAAGGACTCTTTTTAATAGCTGGGTAGCCCCTGGTTCACGCCATTTTATTGTTCAGTTCGAACAGGTGGAGTTCGTTGCAATTTTTTTATACTTTGTTTTTTTTCTGCGTATGATAGCCCTAGCATTTTTTTACACAAAGCGGTATTTTTTATTATCTGCTATAGAGTCTAGACTAAACAAACCATTTTTTATTAGGAAAGCAATTTTAAAATTTGTAGAAAGTAATTATGCTGGTAGATTTGATATCTAAGGAATCTATCGGATCTTCGTTTTTACGTCGCACTGCTTAGGCAACTGCTACTCATTCCTCAAAACTTATTATCCAAGTACATAATTTGTAGAGAAGATATTATTTGATATTCAGTACGCGTTCCCTGTTAAATTCTTGCACAACTTCAACTGTCGGACGGCTGCATTGTACTAACTTTAATACAATGTTACATCTCCGTGTTTATATTCAAAAGTGCATTAAGCACTCGTAACTTTTGACTTTGTTGCCTACTTCGTGAACTTTCTCTTCAGCATTGTGTTGGGTAAACTTACATTTAAATCGTCTTTTCAGGACCTCTATACTCGTACAAAGTTATTTTAAGATTTGATATTATCTTTAACTGACTGACTAACAAAGGATGTTTATAATCATTCTAAATACATATATTTTCTTCCCAAATGATGTGCTGAAGTACCATATATTTGTGCTTGCAAAACTCGAAAAGTATTTACAGAATAGTTACGAACTTTTTATAGAAAAGTGACAAAATAAACATCACATTTTGTCGTAGGAGAGCCATGCTTCGACACGTATAGGCCGGCTCGACCGGAGTGATACCACGGCCTCACAGAAAAGCGGCAGTAAAGCAATGCTTGCTTTGCTTTACGCCGAGTGAGTGAGGTTACCGGATGCCCTTTTTCTACTCCAACCTTAAAGGCCGGCAATGCACTTGCGACTCTGAGTTGCAGGTGCCCATGGGCGGCGGTAGTCATTTACCATCCATCAGGTGACCCGTCTGTTAGTTTGTCCCCTATACCATAAAATAAAAATAACAGAAATAAAACCATGTCTGAGCCACAGGAAAACTTAATCAGCTTTTACTGGTTCATAATAAAATTGTAAATTATATTATTATTAACTAACTAAATCCGGGTTAATATCTTATTTGTTATAGAATGTTAGTAGTGAATCATTTCATTACTACGGATGTTTTTAGTTATTCTTTCCCAGTATAATAATATTTTACCAGCAGTTTATAAGCGAATGCTATTTTCGGCAAAGCTTGGCAACACTGGTTTTTTTTATGGATGTATTTCGATTTGTACGCCCTGTATATATATTACTAAATTCCTGAGTACAATTGTGTGATTTTATTTGAACTTGTATCTGCATAATAGTGAGATAGTTTCATGTGAATATTTTCAATCTCTACCTAATGATAAAGTCCAGATATAAACAACTGATCTGAATCCCTTAACGAATGAGTCACTACGATCGTAACTATTATGAATGAGTAACTGGTACTTTGTAAAGTTAAAACTACATTATGGTAAAAATGTCGAATAGCAATAACTATACGATGTGATTGATATTATTGGTGTTTGCTGTTTCGCATAATAAATTTTGCCACCAACTGGGTCTGGTCTAGCAGATAAACCAATTGACGCACTTAATTCCTGTATCCTATGTAGTTAAAAAACAACAAACAGTCATAATCAAGCACTACAAAGAAAGAAATATTTTTTTTTTGTATTTCCAGTGCCGTTTGAATTTCCAGGTATTATAATTATTATACTCATAAAAACAAGTGGAATGTTTAAAGTTAAAGATTTTAAATGGAGTGTATTTTTTTATTTTGGAATTATTCACTCCGTTATTGAGAAAATCCATAAAAACTAACTTCAAAAATTATGAAAAATATAATAAATTCAAACGGTCATAACTTATAAAAGGATAGATAGATAGATAGATATAACCTTCTTTATTGTACATCACAGTCGAACAGAAATTAAACATAGTAGCAGTTTATAATAGGCGGCAAGTACAATGGGCGGTCTTATCGCTAATAGCGATGTCTTCCAGACAACCTTTGTATGGAAACACAGAGGAAAATAATAAAAAAAGGAAAAAGGATAGTTATTTAAAAAAAAATATCTTATTGTAACAGCATGCTAGAGTTAGCCTTTGAGTGATTTAAGCAAGTGTCACATTGTCAGATACACCTGTATATTATATGAGTTTAGGATTATTAAATACTTTCAAAACAACCATAAAACGTGGGAGCGAAAAGTCCTCATCAAGCGCTGTGTATTTACACAACGCCGGAAAATAAAAAAAATAAAGTACGTTGTTAACACAGTTTGTCACTTTCCCTTTAAATTCTTGACTAAAGAAATCTACTTTAATCGTAAAAGGCACTAACTTTTACTCTTCTTAAAGAAAGGACGGCTTTATTGTATTAAGAACAAAAGCATATGTTCACAATATGGCTTGACCAAAATAACGTTTAACAAAATAAGCAAAATCATTAAATCGTTTATGTTTTCAGTCTGATTCAACTATTATACAATAAAAAGAAATAAAAAGGCAACCAGACCCGCAAAAGGTGTCTTAAAAGTTTTTCAAAACAATAAGCTTCAATGTCTTGTCACAAAATCCATTAAGCACAGTTATCTTCGAACCGGAAATTGCTTTTGTGTTTCAATCAATATGAAATAAATAGTTAAAATTTACTTAAATGAAGTTGTATAAGTAAAATAAAATGTAAGTGCTCCTATGTTCAAAAGCTTTAATGTTCTTCACCGATTGTTTTATTTTGTCGAAAAGTTGCATTTGAATCAGTTTGTTTTTACATACATAAACAGCGCAAAAACCGACATGTAAGCACATGAAGCATCGGAGTGAAAGCTTGTTTCCATTCTCTATACATTTTATATTTATCTTTTAATGAAACTGACTAATTATCTAAACTTTAGGTAGGTTTAGGTACGTGGTATTTGAAAAAATCCATGTGATATCAGTATAAACCGTAGATCAAATACAGGGTGTTAGTGAAACGCTCCCGAAAACGAAGACAGACGATAGTACTAGTGGTACCTTTGATGATGAGTCAGAAAAAAAATCGTTTTTACTTTTTAGCATTTTTCACACTCCATCGTGTTGTACAACTAAATGAAACGATAATTTCATAAAAAATACGCGGCGCGGTAGGTATTAGGCCGCGCGGGCAACGAACTCGCGCGGCCTAATACCTACTTTCCTTACCTTCTATCTTCTACCTACGCGTCCTTTGACCCGAGCATCACTGTTTTTGATTTATTTTTTATGAAATTATCGTTTCATTTAGTGTACTAACATGATGGAGCATGAAAAATGCTAATAAAAAACTGTAAAAAGATAGTTTTTTTTCATCAGGATCGATTTTTTTTCTGACCCGTCATCAAAGATATCATTAGCACTATCGTCTGTCTTCGTTTTCGACAGCGTTTCACTAACATAGGTATATCATAGATACTCGATCTTCTACAAAAATCGCGTCAAATCGTGGCCCTCGATATAGTGTACTTTACGAGCAGGATGTATATCAAAGCGTGCAGGCATACAATAAATGTTAGTGTGAATATAGGTTGTAATACTTTGATACAAAAACTGTAATGTATAGCGTCTGAAGTTTATTACTGACCACAACAGAGCGTATCAGGCTCGTGGTAAATATTCCACAATATTCTAAATGGCGTAAGTCTCAATTCTTATTTCGTTTATAGCCAAAGTACCTAATAATTGATCTAGAAAAAAAAATCTTGTGGCTGGATAATAAACTTTAATATTTTCAATATTTTAATATTTTTGTAATGATAAGCACCTTTGTTTTTTTATTTGGAACTTAATCGTGCGATGTTTTGAAACAAAGTGACAGCACGGTGTGTGAGCGGATAGCGGGCGGTGAGATACAGCTCGTTCGTCATCTAGCCAGCAGCGACACGTAGCGTACATGTTCGAACCTGTTTACGCGGCAAAGCAATGTAATGGTAAACCGAATAATTCGGCCGAATATCCGGTTCGGTAAAGGTTAAACAGCATAATATTCGGTATTCGGTTATTCGGTGAAACCACTATTCAGCGCATCTTTAATTTTTTTCCGGTCTTTCAATTTTTCTTTGTTATCATCGCTATTGTTAGTGAGTATAGTAAAATCGAAATGTGCCTTTTTCAAATACTATTGATGACGTCGTGTTACTAAAGCTACGCCATGTAGGGAACACAAGTGAACCCACGGCGCGTTTATATGTGGAACGGAACGGGAGGGCCGTTCTTAAAATTATCATCTCCACATTAACACTCTTGGCTAATTAAGTAGGTGTCATATACACCTATTACCTAATATTTTACTGCCTTTGTTTTTCGTACCCTTGTTAGTAAATCAACAGATTCAGTAGAACAGTTTGATGGAGCACAATTTGTAAATACTACCACAATAATTAATTAACCACTACATGAACATCACGAGTTACTACTATATATTATACTTATATAAATCGAATAGATATAGTCGACAAACCTAATATATTTAAACTGAACGCGAAATTTCTCCTGACTGTTTATTAGGTTTCTAAATGTCATTATTGATTTTATTCTCATCAGATCATTATTATTTTCAGTACGGTATAATTAATAATGGAAATCAATATTTAAAACTTTAGAAATAGGTTATCAAATAATTTTTGATTACACAAAGAAATATTTATTCGAATTGAGAACCTCCTCTGTGTTGAAGTGTGTTAAAAATAAACACACAGTCTGCTTGGTTCGCCGACCCAATAATGTGTAATCTGAATATGAGAAGGAACGGGGTGTAATCCTACGGCAAAAAGAGATAATCCTCCGACCAAGATAGGCAAACATATCATTAGGTATGATTACCCCACATCATCTTAATCCTGGATTTTATATTTTAATGAAATAATTTATTCATCGCAGAAATTAAATCAAAATACATAAATTTTCCCACAGATACCTCATAAACCAGTGCACTGGGCACTCAGTCATCAATTTCATTTAATATATATGTACTTAACTACCCCAGTACGAAACCAACACGGTCATCGACGTGTCGAATTAGGCAGCTGAACTAAAGGCTGAATTGAGCTGGCTCTCTCATCAAGCTAATTAATAGCATGATATTGGTCCAATGAATCTGAGATGTAGCGGTTCACGTCTGTAATGTATTGGTAATTGCTACGCGGTGTTAACTTTGTTACTACTTTGAAAAATACTACTTCAATGAAATAAAACTTGGCTATGATGACGTATAAGCAGGCTTGATCGTTCTCCCTATCAAATAGTTTAATTAAAATGTAACAAAATGAATTTAGGTTCCAAAAATACTGTTTATGAAAGTTTTTATTTACAAAATGCTCAAAAATATCTCCATCTTCCGGGTATTCTTCGCTATGACTATGCTTTCTGGGTGCAACGTTAGGTTTGTGCACATTGTCATCTGCATCATGTTGTCATTTGCATCGCTGTAAAATAATCCAGAAACGATGAACACCTCCGTGTCCGTTCTCACCACTTCTACTTTTTATCCTTTTGCTAGGCAAAGAGACACGCGTCGAAACAGATCAGCTCCATGAGCCACTCCCGCCTCGTTAGAACATTAATAAAATGAAATAACATCTTCTTAAAGAATAACAAAGAAACTTTGGCGTCTCCGTTACCCAACACTAAGAGACTTCTTTTAAAAAGCACTTATTTGTTTAAATCTTTTTCATGGGTTAAATCAAAGTTATATCATTTTTACCATACCCTTACTTTATAACAGTCATGTCCGATTGTCCAAACCAATTAATTTGACAATTAATATAATTTGCAGTCTTTCACGAGATATAGTTTACATAAAACTAAAAAAAAATATATTAATTTGATTACATGTACACGTGTACAAACTATTTAAGAATTAATTGGTTATAATTAACTTTGTCTTTAATTGTGTAAGTTGAAGCGAGAGGGAGCGAGAAGTGTACTTATTTAAAAGATGCTTGCTCACGACTCACTTAAAATGGCTGTGTAGTTACGGTGCTTGGGGAGGTTTATTAGTGCCTACTTACCTTTCTTTTATGTTCTGTGAGTTGCAGTAAGTATTTGTACGTTTTTTTTTATCGTGTGGAAACCCCCACAGGTCATCACCTCATCAGAGCTAACGGTAAAGTGGTACGTCGGAATCGAACCGACTAAAACTACACGGTGTACCGACACAAGTGTGTCTATTGCAGGAGACCCGGGTATACCCTAGTAACGAAGCCTCTGGGGAACCCTGCAGACCTTGGCCGCCTGCAGTAGGCGACCACACCATGGACTATGGGGGGCCTTACCCCCCTCCAGGTCAGAGAGGGGCGCGTGGAATACGTCGCGCCACCGTCTCAGGCCTGCTTCTGCAAGGGCAATGGTCAGCCTGCTACCCCCAGGCCAGCGCTCATGGAGGTCGGAGATCATTCTGCGTTCTCCAGCTCCAGCTCCTGGTGCGTCTTCTGCGGGAAGAATGCTAGTCCTCTCTCGTTCCCGTTCTGCCGCCAACATCACCTCCTCGCAAAAGAGGCGGTGGAATCCCACGCACTCTCACTTTGGACCATGGACAGAACCATGGTCTCTAGCGAGAGCATGGTCTTTAACGAGAAAGTTCTGTACCTACGTAATTTATTTTTAATTATTAGTATGATAATTACTTGTATGAACCTACATGTCGACTGTTAGGTATTTCTTATTTTTTAATTCTCCCTAATATTCTATTTCACCCAATAGCAGTTTACGAAAAAGAAAACATGAGATTATGCTATTTGTATACATATGTTTGTTTGCTTACGAGTGCAAATTGTTAGTGTCTAGTTACTAGTTTGAAAATAGTAATATACTCAACATACCATTCGCTTCAATCGTTTGATCCGATTTTCGCCCGCAGCTAACTAAATAAACAGAGTAGGTACACCATTGCTGTACTAAGCTTCACTACATCAATGTTTGATATGTACGTCATTCATTTATTTAATATCTAACGTATGTTTGACCTTTTAAATAAATTAGATTTGTTAGAGTTATTCCGTGTTAGTATTGTTAAACCCAGAAATTAGATAAACACATTAGTCTCCAGTTTAGTTAAACGGTAGGATAGGTGTCTACCAAACCTACAATGACCCTAAATGGGACCTATCAAGTAATAGGCTAAATAAGTTTAAGAATTATTCTCTTATTTAAATTTTGTATTTGGTTCTTGAGATCTGATATCGTCTAAGATAATTTTACCTAATCACTTACTTATTCATAAATATAAAAAATGTTCAAATCGGAAAATTTGGTAATCATTTAAAGGCGTCTAATAGTCCCGGTGATATTTTTTTTTTTTAAATCACTGAACAACAGGAATATTAGAAAGTATGCGTCAACATATATTATTCTCTTAGTAATACATAACATCATCCATGTTATGTATTACAGAATGTCTAATGATAAAAAAATAGTTTCTTAATAGCTTTTTTTATATGACTACTAACGACCCGCCCCAGCTTCGCACGGGTGTAATGTAAATACTAATGTGGTGAACAATTATCGTCATATGATTATACAAATTAACACAAAACAATATTAAACTTTACGTATAAACCTTTCTCTTGAATCTCTCTATCTATTGGTGTAAACCGAATTAAATCCGTTGTTTAGTTTAAAAGATCTAAGCGTACAGACGACGGCAGCGACTTTGTTTTATACTATGTAAAGAAGTTCGTCGACAAGTACAAAGCATGTTTGAAAGCAAGCAGTTAGTTACAAATGCCTAAAAAGCACTTCGCCAGTAGTATCTATGTATGTGTGTAGCTGCGGTTTTTTGCAGGGTTGTTACCGCATACCCATTTTCCCGTGTCATGTAAGTATCTATTGGATTCAGATATAGCTAAAAACTATAACAAAAGATTTAACCAAACAAACAAACGAATAAGGCGAAACTTTGCCTAGACAAGGAAAATCAAACTTAAACTATTTGCACTTAGAATAGTAGCACAGATGAAGATTTCTCGGCTTTACTACGTATCTTATGGCTATAAACGTATGTGCCATTAAGAGCTGCAAGTTGTCACAAGTAGTTTGGTGAACGAGCGACTTAGCATTCGCAATGATCATCCGAGACCTCGCCCCGGGATTGTTATACATACGAGACAAACTGTGATTTAAGCAAAATAAGTTATGGCTACCGTACAGTTTAGTGCAGCGACTAATTTGTTATGTAGGTGTAAAAGTTTTGTCATAAAATTTTGGTCATTGTTTGTTTAAATGTCAGAAATTCAATCTTGTATTAGCCTTACACAGACGTAGACAAGCATTTGAAAATAACACCAATATGTTCTAGAACACCGGCAGAACGACTTTTTAAATATTTTTTTTTAGTTAACATCCGTGTAATAACGAACAGCTTTCATAATAACAGATCGTATGATCTATCTTTAATTTTATTTCATTTCATTATCATTCCATCTCTGCTCACAGGCATAAAGACAACATTGAGCCAATTAGTTTTTGAACTTGTCTTTGCTGCTGGATAGGAGCTGTTCTCGTTTCAAAGGAACCGACCGAGAACAACTTATGGTTAAAGACATTGCCCTCACTAATCGATTATGTAACAGCTAAGATGCACGTCGTTCCGGGAAGTGATTTGTAGTGGGCCATTTGAAAGTCCTTAAAGCAGTTACGAAGCCAAGTGGCTATGAAACACATTCTGGTAAAATGGGCAATAAACGATGCTAACAATACCGATACCGGCACCCTTGATATTACTATTTGTAAGACCATCCTAAATGTCAGCATAGATGCTTAGAGTGTGATCTGAAACATTCTGCTAGGCTATTGACTCGAAAAACAGAAATAAACTTTCTGAAAATTGTGGAAAACTCGAACTCCAACTTGAATTTCACATTAAATTGAGAGCATTCTAATTCTAAAATCAAATTAATTAAATAAGCAGGAGTGTTGTATCTTTGTATCAAAGCAATTCAACAACTACAAGTCTTGTAATTTTTTTATTACACAAATAAAACCTAACTATCTGTACACACACACAGAACATATTAAAACAACACGATGTCCAAATCTCTGGCTTAATAATAGTTATTGATTAAAGCCCACCTGTGATTACGTGAAACACGGTAGTTACGTTGTGAAATACTAAACTGGATGATGGCGTGTCATATTCATAATAATTTTAATAACATATAATTATAAACCCTAATATTTTCATCTCAGATCATAAAATAGCACGCTTAGCGAATAGGGTAAATACGATACATCTAGATTACAATATATTCGACCGAACTGCGTTAAATTAAGTTTGAATTATTGACCAAACGTTTATTAATTTAGACTTGACAAGTTATTTATGGTAATTGCCCCGCAGTTGTCCATTCAGCCACAGTATATACGTATACTGTGATTCAGCTGCCGAATTGAGTACTCTCATATAGAATACTGATCACGTAAAGACGTCGTTTACGTCTTTACTCGGCTCTGTATTTTGAATTAAGTCCGTTTAAACTTACTTGGTGAATTTTTAAATATGTAATCGTCACGGTAGGTTTATGATAATTTACCGAATTTGTACTGTGATTTGTGACATGGATATAAATATCGATGCTTATATTTTTGTAGGGTAGCAACATTGAAAATTGTTAACTTAGGTCGGTCGTCTCCAACACGAGCCATTATACGATAACATTTGGTTGGTAGAATAAATCCGATTATATGCAAATTATCCAGTTGTTTTCTAAGTTGAAGAACCTGATTCTATATTAATCTAATTCTAATGTAATCTAATTCTGACCCGCGCAACTTCGTCTGCGTTTGTAAATTTTTCCCATTTTTACAACATTTTTCATTGATGCTTCGCTCCTATAGCGTTATCGTAGCGTGATGTTATATAGCCTATAGCGTTCCTCGACCAATGGGCTATCCAACACTAAAAGAATTTTCAAAATCGGACCAGTAGTACCGGAGATTACACCGAACCGATCCAAACTCACAAACTTTACCTCTTTATAACATTAGTAAAGATATATGGTCATGTGAAATAACATGCCATTTGAAAGACATCACATACTACGACTACTAGTATAGTATTATGTTATCTGTGCTACGACATACTTTTGAAATAAATGCTATAAAATTAAGGTATGTGTATCTGGATAGCATTGATGAGTTAACGGACGAGTAACGAAAGGTTTGCATTAAGTGTAAGTAAGCCTGGGTAATTCTTTATTCTACGATACGAAATAAACTCACATACCATTTTTATAAGAGTAAATGTTGCCAGTTTAAAAGTTAGGATAACTTTTCAAATGATCTAAATGACTTATGTTGTTGTTACTTGTACTAAGTTATAATATATTGTATGGTTCACGTTTCCAAACTAGGCAAAAAAAAAACCTTCTCTTTCTTACTTGCAATGTCCCTTCTCTACGCCGAGGATAAATAACAGAAACATGATATTTGTGATATTTATTTGAAAAGGGATTTCTCGTTTTCAATGCTCCATACAAATTTCTTCGTGAATCCATTGGTTCATAAATAACAGCCAATTAAATTAATCTGTGAACCGTTTACCAATTTAGTAATTATGTGAATATCATCTTGGAATTATCCTTAGTCGGGAAGGCTTGTGTCCGTAATTGACAATTAGGGTTTATATTTGTGGTGTTTTTGTATAAAGAAAGCCTTTGCAGTAAAACTTTTTTGTTCGAAACTAGTTAGAGGCCATTTTTGGTTATTTCCTTATTAAATACTACAAATGTGAATGTGCCTGCTGTTCTTTTATTTAACGACAAAATGACGTGTCAAAATATAATTTGCGCATGGGGGTAGTTTACGGGCTTTACAATTATATAATAATATGCTATATTTGTATCTCGTAAACATCACAGCCTCTTCAGGATAACTAACACTGTAATCGGTGAGAACTACACGTCATTGTCATTAGCATAGAAGTCAAGAAACTGATAAATTGAACTTGAAAATAGACTGATAAAGCCAGTATTTCATAAAGGAGTGAGTGTATGTATGTATTTATCGGTTCAATTTCAATTAGAGTCAAAGAACAATAGTAATAACTTGAGATACCTCACACACGACCACGGTCTGATCCCAAACTAGGCAGAGCTTGTACTATGGGAACCAGACTGATAACAGATGATCATGCTCATAACACAATTATTAGTCCTCCGTGGGAATCAAACTTTTGGCTCAGCAGTCAAGATCACTAATCATTAGACCAACAGGCCTGTCAAAAATATGATACTACCTTTTATTGTATTAGAAGTTTTGTGTCCAACTCTTACAGGTTTAACCGCTTTTAGAAATTTAGTTTATATAGTTACATCCGCGTATCGGCACTGGAAGACCCGGCGTTTGTTGCAACTTTCAGTATAAATAATATACAACCTCGTTGAGACTAGGTACGTGTACACTGCGTTTCAAATAAGAAACGTCAATGACCTTAATCTGTCAACTGTCACTCGGAAAGTAAGGTCTGCAAATAAATCTAAATTGTGTAACATTAAAACTTTTTTTACTTAACTTTTTTAACTGTAGTATTATTTACCGAATCTATTGATTTCATGATTTAAAAAATAACTAGATGTCGCCTGTTGGTCGATATTCGACCATAATTTATTACGTTTTGAATGTTTTGGTTTATTCATTGACCAGTATAACTTGAACAGTCATTGTACAGACTCTCCGTACAAGACAGGGCAACATATTATTGTTACGTGCTGAGGTTCGAGATTAGAAATGTAAACCAATTTATTACCAAAATAGACACAATTTATTGGAATAATTCACAGACAAAAAAATAACAACAAAATTATAATTAATTCTTACTATGTAAATTCACTTATCGCACCTTACACTTATCGCTTTGTTTACTCGCTGATTGCTCAACTAAAAACTCATTTCATACCGCCATACATAATAATAATAATAATGATTTATTTTCTCACCACAATACAGTAGAAGTACATTACCTTTGATATTGTTGTTAATTAAGTTGTTCTAATTGGGATGTACTGTGGGAGACTGGTGCCTAAACTAGACGGATAGTCTGTATTTCAGGACACCAGGTCCCCACCCCTCGGACAAGTTTACAGTTCAAAAATTAGATTATGTACACATACACTTATGGCTGCGGTAAAGAATTTTAGGTATTACATATTATCGTTTATAGTAGTGTTAGTATGATTAGTATTGGTGTGTCTGGCTGTGTGTGTGTATGTGTGTGTGTGTGTGTGTGTGTGTGTGTGTGTATGTGTGTGTGGTTGTGTGTGTGTGTGTGTTATACCTGTACAGATAGTATGTTTTCCGTATCTTCACAGCTTAAGTCCTGCAGCCAACAGCTCACTTTCATTTTGCACTTGATTTTGGTGAGATGGTATACCGAAAGCTTCTTATTTATTTTATTATAAAGATAGCCACCAAGGTGACAAAAGAATCGTTTAGAGAACATGGTGAGCTGGTTTTGTTGATGATTGACTGGGTTAAATCGCCTTTTATTCCGAGATAGTGCCGGGTTAAAGCTTAAGAGTTCATGCTGCTTCAGAACCGTTTGCAATATAAACAGTTGACGTACCGTTAGGACTCTGGCCTCTTTGTACAAGAGCGCTGTTGCATATCGGAATGGTCGACAATAAGACACTTTTAGTATGGCCCTTTGCGTCCTTTCGAGTTCCAAAATTGTGTGTTTTGGAGCGCCACCCTAAGATGTGATGCAGTATATCAGTAAAGATTGTACAAGAGCATAATAAATTGATTTTCTTAGGCGTTCATCTACTACATGTCGCAAGGTCTTAAAGACATATATTAATTTACGCAATCTATTGCTAAGGGTACTGATGTGTTCTTGGAATCTTAGGGTATTATCTATGATTACACCTAGGTATTTTATATTGTCTGTGTGGTGTATGTGACTGTAGGTGCATGCATTAATGTTTTGTTTGGAACATGAGTGGGCTACAATCGAGTACGACGACGGTGTGGGTGTGGAATGTGTGTTATGTTTTAAAGAAAATGATATGTATTTGGTTTTTTCCAAAACATGAGTTTTATATACCCCATACGTTACTTCACAGAGAAATCGCAACATCTCCCGAAAACTCGAAAATACCCTGGAACTTTCCAATATGAAGTCGAGTTGTATCTTGTATGGTTGAAGCAAGCGCGCTTACTGCCCGCCGTTGGTTTTTTATATTGACATTATGAACTATATTATACGACCACGTTTTAATGCTCAGATTTGAATGACAACTTAATTGCTGGATTGGAGCCTTGCCGTTACCGTGACGGTATAGTATGTGATGACCTTTACTCTCAACGCAAAGCAAAGCAATCTCTACGTTGCTCTTGATTACTTGAATATTAAACGGACATTTCTATTTCAAGTGGGTGGTTATTTCCTATTTGCAAAGCTTCTATTTCTACGGTGACTAAAATATCGTAGGACTAAAATATCTATTAGATATTAGATAACATTGAACACCTCTGATATCATACTAAAATCGCCCTCAACCTCTTTAAACTATGAATACAATCACATAAGTCGCAATGTGATCGTCTCGTCGCGAATACTATCGCAGCTTAATGTCCCCTTACTACGTTACCATATAAATTCCGCTTATCGTGGCAAGTATAATGAGAGTTCCATACATTTAGCGCGTCTGACAGGGCTCATGTCTCACTCCGGTTAGCAAACCAAATCACGCGATATGAAGTGCTTTTATAAAATGACCTCGCATTCGTGTAGAGCATCGTACTATATATTGCTATGTATTAACTAACTTACATAGGTGAACCCAATAACTAAGCTTGCTATCTAAAATATGCGATCAAGCCTTTCTTTTATCTACCAAACGTATATGTAAGCTGATATGAGTACAAACTTGAATCGAATGTCGATTCAAGTTTGTACTCATATCATCGAGTTGTAAAAGACAAAAAGTATCGTACCTACTAAGTGAGTGTCATGGTGTATTTATTATTTTGTTAGAAAAAATTTATATATTTTAATTAAGCAACATAATTTTTTATATTATTAGTTATCATTACTTTGTTTTTTTTCATTGTATAAATAGATATTGCATTACATACGCAAAAAAGCAACAAAATTTTTTTTTTCCCCCAGAGATCTGTATGTGTTTTGCTATTGCCATGCTACAGAGACCTGTTTTTTTTTTTATCGTATGGAAACCCCCACGGGTCATCACCTCACCGAGGGTGAAGTGGTATATCGGACTCAAACCGACTAAAACCACACGGTGTTCCGTCACAAGTGAGTCTATGGCAGGGGACCCGGGATACCCTAGGAAAAAAGCTTCCGAGAATCCCTGCTGACTTTGGCCTCCTGATCACCAGGCGACCACACCGTGCAATAGGGGGGGCCCTACCCCCCCTCCAGATAAGAGAGGCGCGCGCGGAACCCGTCGCGCCACCGTCTCAGGCCTGCTTCTGCTGGGGTGACGGTTAGCAAAACCCGCTACCCCCAGGCCAGCGCTCATGGATGCTACAGAGAACTTAGAACAATACTATACATCTAAGAGAAATGCATTTTTAATTTACGTAGGTAGTAATTTTTATAACCAAATACATTATTTATTTGAAAAAAATTAACTTGTTTTTGTTATTTGGCCTGCCTTATAATATCTCCCTAATAAAAAATTACAGTAGTCTGGAAACATTGCAGGAGTGCAATTCAATGATAACGCTTCTCTATTGGCGCAATATTCTGGTGAAATAAAATGCTCACTGTGCTCCGTACTCACTCCATCTTAAATATTTTCTTTAAAAATCTAGGTGCGAGTGCAGAAGGTGCATGTTTAATTAATTTTTGCAAAATAATTCTTTACAAGCGTTTGACAATTGATTGAGGTTGCCGTTTATTTCTCAAAATATTTCAAGTTTTTAAGAGTTTTAAGATTATATCAGTCGAGATAGATAAATCAATAGAGACCCAACAACGTAGGTCTCTATTGATTTATTGTTGAACCTAATGTTTTAGATTTTTCCTTAGATAAGTCTTAGTCTCTAACAAGGTCTTCGAGCTCAGCTGAATTGATCAAATATGGTGATTGAGATGTATCTGTACTTGAAACACGAGTGTTGCAATACCTCTCAATATTCATTTTCCATTCAAGTGAAGGATTTTATCACAGAATTTACATAAGCCATTTGAAGTATTTTAGTTGGTTTAAGCCTAACATGGTGGGAGGGAAGTCTGAGTTATGTATTTTCTATTTTCGCAAACCGTATTAAGATATCCAAACATTATAAATATCTCATAAGTGGATGTTTTCCTATCGTATTTACAGACATACTTGTGTACATATTATTTGTGTGTATTGCTTACGTGATGTGGATAAGCTAGCAGTATCTGATATCGAATACCACAAAATTGTTTACTTCGAAAAAATAAGCTTTATTGTCTGGTGTTTGTACACAAAGATGTATACGTAGAAATGTTGTAGGCGACGTTCTAAAATAGCGACCATAATTTTTGTTTCTCTCATTAAAATCTTCCGTGACACTGCAAGTTATATTATCCTTTTAACTAGGTACATAAAAGGAAAGGTAGCATTTTAGTTTCCTCGTGTTTAACATATTTATATACATTGAGAGGGCACTTTATTAATAACGACAGAACTTTTTTATTAAAGCTGAGCTCAAAAGCTAGTGAGCTCGTGTGGCGGGTGAAACATAATCATTGAATTAAATCAGTACGTAGGCATGTCAGGAGGCAACAAGCCATAACTCAGAAGTGGAGAGCGTCTCGCGGCCCATAACATTCAATCGTCCGTACGGGGGGAGAATTTTGATGACCTCAAGGAAAAGTTTGCGTCAGAACACTCTGTATAAATCCGGGGAGTCATGTCGGGATTTTCTAAATCGCCTTTTTTATTTATTACGCGGCTCCTATAGCAGGCAGCCGTTTAGGGAGTGACGTCATGTTATGTCTACGTGATACGTTTTTCTAGACGGATGAAATACAGAGACAGTAATGAAATAATAAATCTTCTAATAAAAGTAGAGAATTGAAAAATATTCTTTATTTCTGCTGATGACCAAGGTTGTCAGAGCTCTAAGGGACAATATTAGCAAGATATAACTAACGCCCCGTATAATGCAATGACATAGTTTTGGAGTACATACATACATATGCCGTGAACATATTTTTTTTTATACAACGTCGGTGGCAAACAAGCAGGGTTTAGCGTTAATTTCGTCAGGATGTAATGAATCTGAGGCTGTAAATTAGATTGGACAGGAAAAGAGGCAAGATATACAAAAATTTGCTCTCAAATCGGAGTCATAATAATAATGTTTTTGCATGTTCGTGCATAAATTCTGTACTGCCTTTACCTCTGTGCTGTCCTTATGACTTTGTTTGATTGTAAGTGTGTGTTATTATTAAATAGACTTCAATACCTATATATTTACCTAGCACTGAATAGTTGTTCACACTATTTTAACCAATAAATGAATAGAAGTGGAGAGAGGGAGCGAACCAGTTTCTTATTCTTATTATGACATGTCACAGTGAATTGAGCCCGGAGGAATTGTTAAAATAACTTTACTAGGCTTAGATTACAGTGAAATCTGCGCTGACTGGGAAAGCCCTCTTACAAAATCTGATCTGAAATTATATTATTGTTCTTTGACAAAATAATATAATGTTACTTCTTTTCTTTTTATAGTTATAAAACTACAAAGAAAAGAGAAAATTACCAATTAGGTAATACATCTCTCGACTTAAACATTTCAGCATCTTAGTACACACCTTTGTCAACGTATGAATAATTCATATGAATAAAAACTACTTATTATTATCAAGAATATGTATCTCCTTCTCCCCTCTTCGTTTCAATTTCGATGTACCGCTTATTCTTAGACTGTGCTCTTCCTCTAACGTATGTTGGTGGCCGCACTACAGAAGCGACATACAGTGCGGCCTTTCATGAAATCGCTGTCGCGTGTCGCGGTCGCCCTAGCAGTGCGGCCGCGGCCTAAAAGCGTGCGCGATATACAAACAAGCTTGCGATTCCGTTAGTCATGTGCACCACTAGGCAGTGTTTTAGGTAAGCAAAGAATATTATCTTAAAAAAACTTTAACCACTGTAATTAAGGATGCAATTTTTATTTGTTCCTTGCAATACAAAAACTTTTTCTCTATTCAGATTATACGGACTACTCCGTATGGTTGTAAGTGTTATATTCTACCTACACAAATTGTAAAAAAGTTGTAAGATCATGTAAACATTTTGGAAATAAATTATTATTATTTTTATTATAATACAAAAAACTAAGAGACCACACAAGATATATCTTTTAGAAAAGCACCAACGCAAATTTACGAGGACAAATCTACCTATTTTCTGAAGTAAGTGTAATTCCAAATTAAACAAGACTGTATAGAATAAATGTTTATAACATAAAAAAATCGAGCCCTGTACACAATCGGTCTTTCTGTTGTTAATAATTTCCTTTTATTTAACTGACTGAATTGTTTGTTACTGTAACGACGTGTACCGTGTAAACACGACAAGACGATTTCACCCATTTATACCTTAAAGGTAATTCCTTAAAAACACTGAAGTTATTTTTTCCTTCAATGTGGAAATTAAGGAAGGAGGCTGTAATTGCCAAAATTTAATGATCCGAATACATTGTCGCCAAACAAAAGGAAATAAAAGTCGAAATCACTTTGGATTTTGGTATACTTTGTTTTTTTTTTTGGATTAACTAAGTTATTTTAATACTCGAAGCGCTTATTATTCGTGTTTAAGCAGTGTTACTGAGATGTTCATTTTTCATTTCATTGGATTATGTAATGATAACTATGATTTGTTACTGACAGACACATCTAACACTGTATGGCCTGTATGGTTTTAATTTTGTAGTCCACCGGCTACGAAATTAAAGCGTTGGAGGAAATACACAAAATATTATAAAAAATATGTTTTAAGTTAAACGATTTTAATGTACCTTAAGTGAATTATCTGCATCATTAATATGTTTCTTTACAAGAACATCGTTGAAGATAAAAGCAATTTTTACTTATTTTATTTTCAAGTTTTTTGTTTTTTATTTAGTTCCAATGCCCTCAGATGCTTCCGCAGCCAGTCTTCAGAGTAGCCTAGCACCTACGTGCTATCAGATTTTTCTATTTATCAAGAAAGACAATATGCTTGTGTTATGTTTATAATGCCCTTCCACAAAGAAAAAAGCCAGTATATTTATGTCGAAGTCACATCGGAATCATTTTACTTCATACAAATTTCAACCTCACAGATACGCAACTCAAACGTGTGTGTGATAAAAATAATGATCAAATAAATGAAAGAGTTTACCACACGAATTCGACAGGCATTGTTTATCAGCAAAATACTAACAAGCTACAACTTTTACCAACTTTCCCTGTGACTCGCCGAATGTCGCGTTGAACGTTTTTGTGGGTCACTGCTGCTGATACTGGTATGGTATTATGGAAGGATTATCTCTACAAAAGTTAACTGACAAGTTTATGACAATATTGTCTCCACTATGTCACAATTATATCTTTGTTTTAGTTACATTAAAGGTTCAAATCACGACACATCATACTTTACATTCTATGATTCAAAAATTTCTTTTAATCCGCAGTGCTTTTTTACAACAGATATATTGATTTGTTAAAACAATAAAGTAAATCAGTGCGTACCTCGCGCTCAGAGTCTCTAGAATCTTCTTTGTCATTCTCTTTTATCGTGTAGTAACTGTAACGTCTATGTTCACAACCTTAACTTGAAACTCAATACAAACTATTTTAGATCTAGCACTTAACATCAATCGCAAATCAAGAATATATAAAATAATGTTTGTATTTCTGTATCCAATCTCTCCAATCTCACCTTTGTCAATTGTCACTGATACTATTTTTAGTTTCGCCTTGTTAGAGAAGAAGGCGGGACTTACATATTCGTAGGATGTGTGTTTTATTATGTACATAGTCGTATATAGACAATAATATATAATCTTATTAATGCCCTAATTTTGTCAAAATTTATCAAGCAGTGACCCGTCTGCTCGTTTGCCCCCTATACCATAACAAAATGTTTTTGAGTGGGCTTGGGATATTCAAATATCAGAAAGTTGACAAGAACACTAACAAACAAGCCAGTTGAAGTCATTATATTATAATTTTTATCCCTTCGCTTTGAAGAACAATGCCACGATATTTATTATGTGTGTGTAAAGCGATGATGCCCCACGATTTTACAGTACAGTACTTACTTAAAATTAAATGAAAAATTTACTAAAATATTGTATAAAAAATACTTCAGTCCACAAAATAAATCAAACTGAAATACACTTTACATTTGCACTGCAGTAGTAAACATCATGCACCATCAACCGATACGCCTAGTTCCAATTTCATTCGTCATTTTAATTCAAAGTCTATTCATAACAGGGACGCTCTATTGAGCATCGTCCTCACATGTTGCAATAAAAAGCTTTGCATCAAAGGCTCTTAATGAAATTGCTGAGTGGGAACTCGAATAAGCTCCTACTGGCGTTAAAATAATTCCCCTCAGTGCGCCGGAAGTGACGATGGCGGCCGGCACCGGTAGCGGGCTGCGCTACGGCACGTCCTTCCGGCGCCGGTCTCTGCGGCTCCCTTGAGCCTCTTAGGTGGCTTTCATGCTACATACTACGACAAAATTATACGAACACATTTAGAGAACTGTGACGACATCAACGTCTTTGTGCACGCCCGATTGAATTTGTATGTACCAACAATTTATAAAATATTTATTATTTATTTATGTATACAGTAAATATAGAGTAGAGCGGAAAGAGAAAACACATTGCACCGACCCCAAATAAATTTGGGAAAAGAAAATGATGATTATACAGTGACAGAAATTTAAAGTCAGATTTTAAATTCGAACACTAAGCAAGGTGTTACATAATGTTTGAATATATCTAATACATATTTATAAAAATAACTACACTAACCACTACTACTACTAACATAGATCAAAAACATAGATAAATATGTTTTTGCAGATGTTGATATGTGAGCTTGCAGTCACATGTATTAGAATAATAAGTCATTATTTTAAAGAAGTAAACTGAATAAATAATCAATCATAAATTAAACATAAGATCATAAGATCGGATTGATACCTAGTGCACAGAGGTAGACCATTCCTTCACCCATGAATATAGGTAGTAATTCACCTGTTCTCAGAGGCTTTATTCTTAGGGTAAACCCGGATCCCTTGCAATAGACCCACTTGTGACGGAACACTGTGTGGTTTTAGTCGGTTCGATTCAGACACAGCACTTCACCGTTATCTCCGGTGAGGTGACCCGTGGGGGGGGACCAGACGATAAAAATAAAAAGGTAGAAATTCACCTTCGTTGGTTTATTATTTAACTTACTTTTCAAAATTTTATATCGATACTCTTCATAGCTATTGTATTTTAAATATGAAATATTTGTCAAAACTGTAAAGGTACTGGACTGAATTGTGTATTGATGCTCCTCTTTTATTTTTAAATTCTAAAAACGTCAACTTTAAAACGAGTCTATTAACTTTGAAGTAAATAAGTAGTACAACTTCCTAAAGATTTTCGCGTATGATACCGATTATCAAAGTAAGAGGCATGTGGAAATTCAATTACTGAAACGTAGCAGAGTTAACTCAGTTTATAAGTAAGGGTAAGACAGTACCGAGATTTAATGGATTTGAGACTCGTTGAGTGTGCACTGCTTGCGAAATTGGAAAAAAATATATAAATCTGTAATGTAATTAGTTTATTTGAAATCATTGAAGATTAAGAACTCGGATAGCTATTTACATAATATGTATCGAGTAATGCACTCCGTTATGCGGTGTTCCGAGGAAAGCGGTGTATCGATATGAAGAGTGAAATCATACAAAGATATATGTAAATAATTCTTATTATATTTCACTTCTAACTACTACCTACAATAACTTGATTTATATTTATATCTTCTTCGTACTGGAGTACGAAGAAGAGATAAATATAGGCTGAGTCAGCCTGTGACCACGGCCAGCGCAACCTGGTCGTAACGTCAGGCAATTCAGAGGTATATAATACCTTTTCGTGATCGCATTAATTCCCGTTTCACTACATATTATAAAACAAAGTCTGTCTGTCTGTCTGTTTCTCTGTCTGTCGGATTTTCATGCGGTTTTCACCAATGGATATAGTGATTCAAGAAGAAGGTATAAACCTTCCATCTACAATAATATGCATGTATACTACATATAAATGTAGTATACATGCATATTATTGTAGAGAAAAGTCGAGAAATTCAAAGATTTGTAATGTCATGTCTTAACAAACATATTTTTGTGCGCTCACATTGCATATGCTGGCAAATTAATGTACTAGGGAATTGTATATCTTAAAAAAATCAATAAAAAAGTCCGCGATGGTATATGTTTATCTCCTAAGGATAACCCACAGTAACCATTTTTATCTTTCACATATTACAAAAAAAATATGGGTTATTTATCAAACTATTTTAAACAATACAGTATTATTCCTTATCCAATTAAATACATTAGGTACGTTGTGCATTTCTTGTAGATCAAAATTGCCATTTACAGCATATAATAAAAATGAATATCTTAGAAGATATCAGAGATTTAAAAAGCGGAGGCAGAGCGGTTGGCGGGCCGAACCGATTTTGATAATTCTTTTTTGTTAGATGGGGTACCTCAAGGGTGGTCCCATATCAAGGAAGTCAGGATCTGATGATAGGATCCTGATAAAATTAAGAGAAATCCTCGAAAATTGTAGGAACGAATAGTGTTTCTATTTACTTTATTACTTTATGAGGTTTTTGCGTTTAGAATCATCATCATATCATGTAGCTGAGCTAATGTTGAAAAATAATCATATTATAAAAATCTTCACTACATATCACTACATAGTATAAAACAAATTCCCACGCCGCGTCTTTCTGTCTGTTCACGATAAACTGAGAAACTACTGAATGGATTTTCATGCGGCTTTCACTAATAGACAGAGTGATTCATGAGGAAGGTTTAGATGTATAATTTGTACCCGTGCGAAGCCGGGGCGGGTTGCTAGTTAATACATAATTATATCATGGAACGCGAAAGTTTAAAAGTTACTATGTTTTTCACCACATCACTCCCCTCCAAGACCGGAGGTCGATATCTTGATGAGTCGGCTGTCTATGCTCTTTTGTGGCGCGTGACAGTGCCAGTAGTGAGTAGTTCCAGTAATTCGAAACTGAATGCAGCTAATTCACGGAGTCGGAACTGTATTCCGCTAGTCCCAGTCAGTCGGTGCTGAAATCCGCTGGTCCCAGTGAGTTGGGGCTGAAGTCCGCTAGTCCCAGTGAGTCGGGGCTGAAGTCCGCTGGTCTGAGTCGGGGCTGCGTGCAGTGCTGCGGTGCTGCGGTGAAGACCCCAGTGAGTCGGGGCGGTTGATGCGTAGTGGCTAGCTGCTGCGTAGACGTGAGAGAGATTCTCTGCTTACATGGACGATAGGTGCATTGTGCTATGTATTGACACTGATGGGGCCGTAGGAGTAACCAAGCTGGAGTGGCTGCTGCAGGCGTATTGTATCCCTTGCTAGGCCGAGGATGCTGGCCTGCTGATATCCTTCTTGAAGGCTGCTTCCAATTACGTCAGGGTCACCACTGTGGAGGAACGGGTGAATTGTCGCTCTTACACAAAGGGAGGATCTTCCAACCGATGATCATGCGGCATGCCTGGTGGGCCGCGGCCCTATGGTTGTTGGGAAGTTGTATATATACTGATCACGATCAGTAGTTACTACGTAGTTGAGCTCGTCTTGAATGATGTTGAAGTATGTGGAAGTCGCCACAAACCTCCTCCTTTTTTAAGACGGTTAATAATAATAAATTGCATCATTATAAACGTCAATGTTGCAAATTTCAAGAAAAATCAACAAACACACTACATCTGTCCTTAATTTTTGGGGGTTTCCTTCGTTTTCCCTCAGATACCATCATCAGATCCGGACTTTATCACCAAGTCCACCACCTGGAGAGCATACTTTTTCAAGCAAAAAAATATTTTTGAAATCGGTCCAATGATGACGGAAATATCATAACATAGAACCTCCTCCTTTTTTGAAATCGGTGAAAAATAAAGTTTGAGTTGGATGCCAGTCTGATATTTATTCCAAATAGTTTGTAATACTACAGTATGTACCGGGAACGCGACACTGGCTGAATAAAAGGTAAAGTAAATTACAGTGTTTCTTTTCACAACTTGATCTGTACTCTCAATGTATAGGAGTGTTTACAGAAACTCTTACCATGCGGAGTACAGTTGTGTAGCGTTGAGTGAAAAGACCCAGACGATATGTATAATTGTTTATAACAAAGTAGAACAATTTTAAAATACTTTGGGAATACTAAACACACCACAACTGTATTGGATTTTACAAGTCATGGTAACTTAAAAGTACTTTAAATGATTCTGTACACTTACTGCCTAACACCCAGAATGAAAGATATTGATAAAAAGAAAAGCAGCGCAGCGTGTGTTTTACGAAACTAAAGAAATTCGGGAAGATTTCAGTCCAAAACTGAACCGAAGCCAAATTCAAAATTGCCTTTTGCACATTTAACTTAACCGATATCGTATTATATAATTATTTAAACGGGAATTAACGCGATCAAAAGATATTGGGTACGCATTAATTCCCGTTTAAATAAAAAAATATATTTAAATATATCATGGAACGCAAAAGTTTAAAAGTTACGATATCGTATTGATTTTTTACAAAACAGTTCGTCTCCACTTCAATAGCTAGCGAACCTTGTAATGTAAGCTCACATAGTGCACATCGCCCACGTGCTTTGTGAAGATCGAACGAGCACTCTGCACTTAATAGGAACCTGGTACATTGCTATCAATCGAATCCCAAATGTATACTGACCCATTTCAGAACATCTCTCACTAAACAGGTAGGAATATTTACGCGATATTGAACCCCTTCGCAAACAATGTGATACATAATTATATTTATTGAAAGTGAAAATAAATAAGTGCTATTAGTATGGTAAGTATTGTAGCAAAAGGCGTACTCCTACGGTGCACGTAATCTATGCTGACCTTTTTTGACTCTTCACTTTCTTTTTCTTTCCTCTTCTTTTCTTTTTTGAAAGTTCTTTTCTACTTATACTTGTACTTCGCACTTATATTTCCACTTGTTTACTCGTATTATTCGTTGTTACTCCCAGTATCGCTGAACTAAAACTCAATGAATACCGCAATGCAACTGCCTTTATATACCCGAACGTTATTTCATAGAGGGTTCGTTACATTTCCCGAAAACTCAAAACCACTCTGAATTTTCTAATATAATGTGGGACATTCTATAAATAGGCTACTAATTCCGCTTAATGTCAAAAGATGGCGTGCATCTCAATTTAGGTTGTCGTGATCCTCTATGACTTCCTCTACCCTACAATAGATGGTGCCCGCGAGTTAGACTTTCGTAACAAATATTAACTTTTTTATATTTATTCCGTAATAATACGTGGAATAAGCTTTCTAACATTAATAGAACAATGGATTCCTGATACCTGATATAAAAATAAATAAAGTTTTAATCTACAGTAAATAAAATAAAAACTTAGGTACTTCATTAAAATTATGTAAATATGTCACTACCATGAATTCTATGCATTATTTTCCTTTTTTTTCATGAATACTACAATTAAAATAGCTCAAAAGTGGAACATATCTTAGAATACGATACCTGTCATTTGCAATTACTTTGAGTCACATAAAAAATATTGCTTTTTTTTTTATTTTATGTCCGTTGTTGAAAATACACCTTTACAACTCTATAAATTCATTATTATTATAATATTCGAAAAAGCTGATCATAAACATTTATCTCGTTGTGTACAAAGCCACTTTGCCTTTGTTTTCTCTTTTGTATTAGTGGAAAGCCTAAATGTCACTCTAACCTCGCTCAGTTCGCGCCGGCGCTGTCGCGTACTGCTAGATACAAAATTTTAATTTTAACGAAATTTTAATTTTTGATCAGACACTAGACATATTCATATGCTTTGAATATCTAGTAGTCTATAGTCTTTGTGCTAACTAACTAACTTTGTATATTAAATATTTGTACATATGGTACGTAGTAGCAAATAAAGGCTATTTTTATTTTTTTTTTATTTTTTATTTTATTTACATATGGAATATATCCATATCCACATATCCTGTATGGTGAGCCAATAAAAAGTTAAAGTAGATGACAGTCTGATCAAACAGAAGTCAAATCCGTTTTGGTTCACTCCTCTCAACTAAATGCCTTTTTCTTACACCAAAACTACCCGTCTTTCTTTTATCTAATTATCGATTTTGTCCATCCAAAAATGCCTGTAAGAATCGCTCTTAGCGATAAGGCCGCCTAGTGTACTGTAAGGCTTCGCTTGGCAGGAGAGGATGTGAATTCGTGGTGCCAATGTGTGAAGGGAGAAGGATTGATAGTCGACAACAAATCTGTAAGATTATATATTGAAACTGGTTAATCTACAATAATATTATCACTTTATAATGGCTTCATAGAAGTGGCTCTGCAACTTGACAGACGTCCACTCTGTCTGCTGGCTGCGGTGATTATTCTTGTTCTATTAGTAATTCGAATAGAATTCAGTACGGACTTCCCACACACCAGCACTTATGTATATCACAGAGGTCTGATACACTACAGTACGTATCCACTTTGTGTAAACGTCAAAGGGGCCTACCCCTTTTGACGTTTCAGTACATTGTTGTATGAAATACCTAAGCATGACGTCACTTCTCGTGATCCTCCTCCTCCACTGCGATGCCAAAACCGATTAATTTCACTATTATAAAAGTAATTAAAAACGTGAAACTAAAAGTGAAGGGCAATTTTCACACTAATTTTAAACTCTTCGAGTACCCGACTTTGCAAAATAATTTATTTGCATCAGCATAAAGCATATCTACAGAATTGTTCTATAACAAGTTTTGTAATACAGCCAGATATGCATACAATATTAACAAAAAATAATGTAAATAATGCAAATCATTCCACTTATCTGACCTTTTGAAAGCTCAAGTCGTCTATCGTTTAGATATACATATGTATGTACTATCATATGTCAGTCATTGTGGTAAATGCCCGTAGTCGATCTATCCGCAAATCGAATTCGCTGCATCACGATATCCCCTTTCAGCGGTTCGATAGCACCATTACTTTACTAAAATGAATCTTTTAAGGCACTCCAATATCAAAATATTCATACTGAAATAAGATAAGTCATTAATGCCACGGTTGTAAGCAAGTTAAATACTTTGTCTCTTACAAAGTAATAAGGATAACGCTATACTTTTGAAACAAAGAGTAAAAATAAAACAATTTATAACGATCATTCATTTTACATGTACTTTTATTATTTGTTTTAAAAGTCATACGTTAATTTCTATTCGAATGAACGTATTTAATTTTATATTCATTTTTGATACTGACATTTTGAATTTTTATCTTTTTTTTGTATCTGTTCTCGGTTTTTCTATGTCAAATTGTAATGTCATAAAATCACACTAATATTATAAAGGCGAGTGTGTGAGTGAGTGTGTATGTGTGTGTGTGTGTATGTTTGTTACTTCTTCACGCGCAAACGGCTGGACCGATAGCGATAAAACTTGGTATGTACATAGCTGGAGACCTGGATTAACACATAGGCTACTTTTTATCTCGATATTCCCACAGGATCGGGACTTACGCAGGTAAAACCGCAGGGCGCTGCTAGTTTATTCAAAAATGATAACATACATAATGATATCATAAAAATGTGAAATGTTGTGAAGGTGTTCGGTGTTAATCACACCTATAACCACCACTATTGGACGGATTTAAAGGGTTTTTTTTAAAGGGACTATTTTTTTATAAAAACCGTGAACCATGACTAAAAAACTGCGAGCGAAAACGTTTACAAAATGTTCTAGTGAAAGCAATATTAGCCGATCAAACCAAACATATTGAATGCCTGCCTTTTGATGTCTGAATAAAATATTTACCTATTACTTGCCGTACGTTACGGTATACATTAAAATTTCCCCGTAAAATATCAAACAATTTATTTCTCATGATATTTCTCTTAAAGCTATTTAGATAGTTAAGTGAAGTCACAATCATACTACTATTATAAATCTTACTAATATTATAAATGTGAAAGTTTGTGAGGATATATGGATGTATGGACGTATGGATGTTTGTTGCTCTTTCACTATTCATCACTCTTTCAAACACTATTGAACCAATTGCGATGAAACTTAGTATCTATATACAAAGTTTGAAGCTGAAGACCTAGATTATTAATAGATAGGCTACTTTTTATCCCGATATTCTTATTATTCCGAGTGAAACCGTGTTGCGCAGCTAGTTATTTATAAAAACACAACGCCTGAACCAGCCAAAGTGACTATACATACCCTTTTTTTTATTTTAGAGGGGACTGTGTTCTACATAGATCCACTCCGTTAAATGTTGCATCTCTCTGATTAAGTTAAATTGTGTGGCTGAGAAAAAGCGAGGAGTCGGACGGATTCGACATGAACGGACAAAGAGCTCTGTGACACCCAAACCGTAGCGGACTAAAAGATGCAATTTTGGGGCTGAAAGGAATAAATTATGATAGGCGGGCAAAGATCTCTGGCTCAGAACAATTACCTGTGAGCCAGAAATTTTATTGTGCCGTAATCGAGCCCACAATTCATACTTGTCGCAATAGTAACATGTGAAGTCAAAATCACTGGACGCAATATTTATTCTAATTTTTTTTTTGTCCTAAAACTAGTTGTAATAAATGTGTCGGACTCTTCCTGACTAAAAACCTTCCCGGTGTACCGCTTCTTGTCGGGGGAGCGAGAATCGCCATTGCATTATTCAGCAACCTCTCCTATATATGCTTAAGTTGATTAAAGTCATACTTAAGTAAAATTTTTGATTTGCCTGGACCAACTACAAAAAGTTTTGCCCCCACCAGGGCCGACTGGCCAAAACTGGGTACGCCCATGTAAATGCCTCTCAGTCGAATTGATACACATTATTCAGTCTAAAATAAAGGGCAATTACGTATATCTTTGTGTTTTCGTCAAATTAATAAAATGAAGCATCATTATAAAAAAAATTGACATCTAATTAAATTTAAAACCCTTTTACTATTTAAAAAAAAATACGTTTCCAATTACCATTAAGTCGGTACTGAAAGTTTAAAAAAAAAGTTATTGTAGAGAGCGGTGAATCACAGGAAACAGGCTCCTTTTATTCAAATTAGGAGTGCCTGAATGTATTATATTCTACGGTCCAAAGGTTTTATTCAGCACAGATCAGTCATCAACATATTTATAGTATACATTTTCCAAAAGTTTTTAGATTTTGAAGATAAGTGCGATATCTGATGGAGGTTAAAAGAGCGAATACGAATGTTCGATCTTTGAAATCTCGTAATGGACGAAAACGACATCGTGAGTACAAACCGCCGTTTGTCACATAACTAATGGTGCGGAAAATCGCGAAAGTCCCGCTTCCTAACAACGTCGAAGTAAAATCGATAGATTGAAACTGAATAACGCATAATATATTAGGCACACTTGAGTTTCCATGAACCTTACTACTACGTACATATATCAAGCGGTACCTACTTACTTTACAACTTGTGTAAATACTAGATGGAGAGCTTGAGTGTGTAATGGAAGGGAATGGAGCACTGCCCAAACCGTAGGTTTAAATACGAAGAAGGTTGCCCTGGTAATGATGATACCTTCACGCATTATCCCACAAAGGGATAGGAATAATGACTATATGTAGGTTATATCTAAAATAGATCAATGGTTCGCTGGGTAAAAGCGGCGCCGTATAAATCCTCGCCTTAGCTCTGAAAACTGAATCAATCTCGAGTTTCTGAATGTAGTTATGCTTTTATAAATTTATTCGTATATTATAGTGTTCAATCTCGTTTGTACAACGTATTGATACATATTGGTTCGGATTTATAACATTCGATAAAAGATGCTTACTTAGAAAGCTGTAGCTATATTCAAGACACAGATTATTTTATCAATATATACTTTATGAAATAAACTGTACTATACTCGTATCTACTACTGGCTGCGCCCCGCGGTTTCACCCGCGTAAGTCCCGGTGCCGTGGGAATATCCAGATATAAAGTAGTCTTTGTGTGAATCCACGTCTCCAACTATCTTCATAGCAAGTTTGCAATCGGTTCAGTAGTATTTGCGTGAAAGAGTAACAAACATCCATACATCCATACATCCTCCCAAACTTTCAGGTTTGCAATATTAGTAGGATTCCACCGTAACTAGTGCGTACTACACGCCGTTTTAAATATTTCTCACGTCTAGTATCCAAAAAATTGGAAGGTTGAATTGTGTTATAGTCATCGTTTACCGGGCATTTTTTTAAATCTATTTCACTATAAAAAACGCCGCAATGGACTGTACTCCACATCCGATCTCAAAAGTTTATTTTGAATTAATCAAAACGAAAACTGAAAGGCTTAAAAGTGTGCGAGTGAAACTGAATTCAAACAAACCCAAATAATTATAGCACAATTTAAAAGTATTTATTAAAACGACAGGAATTTTGTACTCGTTACGATGTTTTAAAATGATCTATCTAGTTACAGTAAATTCCAAACTAGATCGACCCACTATATGTGTTACTATTTCGATTCCAAAGGCTTTACAGCGTGTAATCTCTACTGGTTTTACGGCTCCGGTATTAATTTAGTCTGCGCCGCACTATTCATTCATTAGTCGCTCTGATCTCATTAAATTTTGCATATGTAAAAAGCATACGTAACAAACTCCCTGTATAATTCTGAGACCGTAGGTACCTACTATCATTCACATTTTTTCCGTCTGTCCGTCATGATTTTTTCGTATATTAATATACGGAAAAATCATGACGGACGGACGGACAAAATGTACTGTCTTTCCGCACAGACCTTAAGGTCTGTGCGGAAAGACAACCATCATAGGATTTGAGGTCCCAGAAGTGCTAAATTACCTTTTTTGTTATGTTGACATAACTGTTACATCATTATAGTTCTACAGAAAACAATACTGTATAGTATAGTAAGCAATAATGACGTAACAGTGTAAAAAGGTAATTTAGCACTGCTGCGACCTCAAATCCTACGACGGTTCTCTTTCCGCATAGACTCTATCAACTCGATTTTGCCTGTGGGAAGATAACAGTACTTTTTCTAGATGAAAAGTACCCCATGTACTTTTATGTACCCCTTACAACGTATATGCAAAATTTCATGAGGAACGGTTGAGTAGTTAAGGCGTAGAAGTGTAGCCAACAAACATACAAACTCACATTCGCGTTTATAACATTAGGATAACAAAAAAGTGTGTGTGTGCAATTCACACAAGGCAGAAGTGAAAATTCAGAAAAACACCAGGTTGAGTATGACGCACTTTCTGAAGGCTTCGTAGTACACAGGTGCAAAGACACGTGCTAGCATACGAAGATTATAGGAAACACTGTATACTTGTATTCTATCTTATTCTCTTGCAGGGTAAATCCTATCTATGAATATGTTTGTCTCTTTTTAATGTGACTGTTTCGTTCCATCGAATTTTCAAATCACAACGATTCTAAAGAAGTTTTACTTAAAAAAAAACGTAAAAATGAATAAAAATTAAGTCAACCTTTAATTGAGATATTTCGTTGGAGGCTTAACGTTAAAGCATTGGAGACGAACTTGTTACAGTTGATTGACATCTAGTGAATATATTGGTAAAAGTCCAAAGTTAGTCCAAAACACAACAATAGGCATAAACAAACATCGATTTTTTGCGGTACGCTTTAACTGCCCTCAGTTAATGAAAGTGACGTAACGATTATCCTGGCAACTTGACCAGGGTAACCATCGCAGAATAGCCGATCCTCACCGTAGCCGACCGCCTAATTTAATACTCCTAGCTTGCCGTTCCCTAAAATAGGTACCTAAATGTTTTATTCAGTTCAACTGTGATGTAACAGACTTGCTTATATTCTAGTGGGCTTAGAGACTAAATGAAACAGCTATCACTGTTCATACATTTTTATCTAGATAAACCTATTACTCGATATTGTAATCCGTTGGCCCAAAAATCGGACAGATGATAGGAGCTGGAATAAATTTATCAATGAGCACACAATCCTCAAAAAGGTGTTTTATCCTAAATCCACATCTAGCGGATAATAATATTAGGACCTAAGTGATAGAGGTCGGGTTGGCTCAATTTATACAAACAATTTCATTTGAAGAGATATTGAGTTTTCCATATTTCTAACGAACATTTTTGTGTTTGATTTCTTTTAGTGTTGCTAGAATTTAAACAAAAGGTGAGCAAGTCGAGAGTTGATGGTATGTTTAAAGGTAAAATTAACGATTAAGTTATTTAATATGGTTTCTTGAGTATGGTTTTATTAAAAAAATTCCTAAAACTTAAAAAGCCTGATGGTACGCCACGCTCTTAGATTAAACCTAAACCACCAATAAGACGATCTCCAAAACGTGTATTTAATGAACAATGCTAATGCAGACACTTGTTGTTGAATGTTTCCCGTGTGCCCTGGTAAGATTAGGAAAGCATGCACCACAATTATAAGCACAAGAGTGTTGTTAGCCTAACCAGCGGCTGTGACAATGTACAAGAGGTGTCATGCACGCCACGCCAACCTAAGCACTATATTATAAAGGTTCAGTAAACCGTTTCACGCATACCTCTAAAGATAATATGCCTTTAGTAGTTACATGAACGAGTAGCGAATAAATAAACATGCTTTTCAGATAAACTAAAGAACTAATTAAAACTATCACAGGTTTTAGATACAGAGCTTAATGCCTCTTGTAACATAATATCATGTAAAAATAATATGTAGAGGAAGCCGTGAAAACGATCTAGTGTTCCGTACACAGAGGGAATACAGCAAAGCATTGATGGGTGCGTTTATACCACAAAAGCGTGGGGAACGCTAAGATTATACGCCTGATTAAATATTTTCGCTCCAATGCAAATAAAGGTTGTTCGTATTTTCGTAGGAAATTTTTCCTGTGAACATTTCGATTCTATAGTATACACTTTACTTATTTCGGCGTTTTGATTGTGATTGTGTAGCTTATAGCCGTATATATTTATATATATATATGTATGTGTATTTACGTTCCTATTTAAAAATGTAAAGCTTGCGTGAATGAAAGTGGAACATTATTTTTGTGCCTATACATGTTCTTATTTATAAGGACAAATCTCGTGCTTCAGTAATTTATTGCTCTTGACAAAGCCATGCCTTCTAAGAATTTACTATTTATGGTCGAGAGAGATCGTTCTATGACCATTCCAATCGTGAAAAGACTACTGATAAACGTTAGGTATTTTTCTGTGGAATGCGAATTTGCAAATTGCAAACAGGCAAAACTGTTGTAGTCTTTGAGGTTAACAAAACCTACGGTAAATGGTTGGTTTTCCCTCCTCAATTATCGGAACTATCGATGAATTTCATATTTAGCGTGTTTCTTATTAATAGCAGATTCAAATGTCAATTTTCAAATCATAAAGTCCAGAATGACGCATTGTAGAAATACATATGTATAAAAATAATTAAGTGTGAAATATACCTGAGTTTTATTTTACAATTTACATCCGCCTTTCAGTTTGGATTTCGACATAACCTGCCGAACAAGTCAACTGACTCCATAACACTAAGCCTGCATGGGCATCTGCACAATATGTTCTGTGTTCATAACATGACGAGCCTGACGGGCTAGTGGTTAGTGATCCTGACTGCTGAGCCAAAGGTCATGGGTTTGATTCCCACCCAGGACAAATAATTATGTGATGAACACGATTATTTGTTCTATGTCTGGGCGTATGTTATAATATGTATGTATTTAGATAAATATATGTATGTTTATCAGCAGTCTGGTTACCATAGTACAGGCTCTGCCTAGTTTGGGATAAGATGACCGTGTGTGAGGTGTCCCAAGTTATTATTATTAAGTTCTTATTTTGTCTTTAAACATAAAATAATTCACAAAACAAAACTTTAACTTTGTTTTAAACCGTGATTTGTATGACGTAATGATGTAATTTGCATTGTGATATGTATTATGAAAATAGCAAAAAATAATATATAAAAAAATATATATTGCCGTAAACTAATGTAAAACTAAAAGCAGTCCACTTGGTAATTTTACCCTGATGTACACAGAAACTTGAATAGGCCTTAAATCTACATGAATTATGAAAAAGTCACGTATCGTAAGGGTAACTCTCCCAAATCATATAAAAAACGGTCAAGTGCGACACATTCACGAACACGAGTTCTATATACTTATATTCAGTTTTTGGACCTCTGATAACCAAACTTAATTACACAAAAACAAGTATTTATAACGATAAATTACATCACTTTCATGAATATCACGCTTAATGAACTACCCTACGTCTGAGTTGCATTTGGGCTCCATTGTCGAGTTTTTTGTCACACAACCCTAATTATTTATAAAAGTGACATGAATGTAATGGCTGACCCAAATACATACGTGACAACTCCCTTTAAGGTTAGGTGAGACTTATTAATGTCACATTATTTTGTACGAAAAACCCCAAATGCAAAAAGTAGACCTTTCCGCCTATCCGAATGACAATGTTAAAACCGGACGAGGATTTTTTTGTTGCTTCACGGTTTGTGGAAATCTCAGGTGTGTTCCCGTTAGGATGATAGCTAAAATGTCAAGTAATTTTCTCGCAAATATAAAAATTCATTTTCGCAGTTGCTTGGTAATGTTTACAGCTTATCCAAACAAAGTAAAGCAAGTATTCCCTTCTAATTCAGCTTTTGTTGAAACAGAAACTAGGTATAAAATTTATCACTGAAATGTATGTATAATATTTAAAAAAATAGTAGTTTGGTCGTCAATCATATATACCATAGTTGTTGAATTGTCGCTTAAAAAATGGCACCAACTAAACTGTGCTAAAATTTGTCGTATGCACAGTTTTCCTATCAGATGCTTAGTTGTCGCGCTAGCTATGTGAAGTGTAGTAAAAAATGCTAAATCTTTAGAAGTTCAAAAAACAATGAAATCGTACATCATCATACACACATCATACACAATCATACAAGCATGACATTTTTATCATTAACTTTTTAAAAAGATAATTTGAATAGTTTGTTATTATTTTGCCTATCTAGCACACCTGTCCTTTTTACTTTCGCGAATGTTTTATTTAACGCGATTTCTCGCTCTCACACCTTTTGTTTAGAACAAGGTCTATATTAAAAAAAAACATGGAGGCGTTATAATTTTTTTTGAAATACATTATTGCAATCTTATATTTAATTTTTTTTCTCAACAAAACGAAATTCGGAGAAGAGTTGAGACTTTATTATATGTTATAGATGCGATCAACTTTAAAAACAACAACTTTCCGTAATTTGTTAGGAGTATTTTTAATACATTTAAAAAAGAGCCATACCGAATATACAGATGAAGAAATTTTCTAATACATAAATTTGTATTTCATTTTATTTTGAATTGAGTGTGCGTTAGACTTGATTATGGCATAAATATTTAGAAATATGATTTTCTTTATTTTAGCAAGTGATATCACTCGATTAGGCAGAAAATATAGAGCATTCTAATTATTTTAATGTTTAGGTCACAGTAAACCAACGGAATATTCAAACTTTATTAAGGTACTTGTACTATTTACAGTGTTAAGCAATGACACCTAAATATACTAATATAATAAATCTGAAGAGTTTTTTGTTTGATTGTTTGTTTTTAATCGCCCAAATTCATGAGGCATATATGAAGAGTATAGGCTATCTACCTCTCAGCGAACCTTCAATATTTATTTTTGTTGAGTAAGTCAAAAGAAAAAGCACTTCCAAACTGCTTTATCCGCGTGCGCAGGTATAATGGTTAGTGATACATAAATAGAAAGTTCTACGAAAATTATGGTCCTTAGTACATCTAAAAGAGTCATAACTGTTAATTATAATGAGTGAAAAGGTGTTAAAGCACATCTCTGCCGTTGCCGTGTAATTAAATATATGCTTAGGCATATTGGTATTGGTATTGGTATTGGTAAAGGGCTCTGTTTCCGCATTTAGACTCAAAGGCGGACTCAAATGCGTTCAGATAGGCTGGCTGGTTGAGCCAGCCTAGCTCCTTCCAGAAGCACAGAAGCCTCCTGGGGCGTTCACAGGCTTCTAGGAGCGACCTCGCTCCTGCGAGGATATTTGCCCGTTGTGTGGCCACTTCCTCGCACTCCAGGACGACGTTTCCTCCGCATTAAGACAGCCTCTACATAGAGGACTGTTTGTCGCATTGATGGTGAATAGGTGCCGGTTTAAGGCCAAGTGGCCCGTAATGGTACCTACAACTATTCTGATCTCAAGTCGGTTAAGACTGAGCAGTCTGCAGGTTAAACGTGGTGAGACCTCCGTCAACACCAGTCTAGATTGCCTACAGCCGGGCGTATCAGCCCAGCGACCGTTGTGCGCTTCACGGGTTCGTTGCCTTACCCATGAGCGAAGTTGATTGAAGGGAAGTGGCAGCAATATAGTTGGCCCTGCCACTGTCGTTGCAGATCCATTTCTTGCCAGCTCATCTGCGGTATCGTTGCCGAGTGAATTACTATGCCCCCTGATCCATTGAAGGGTTAGCCCATTGACAGAAGCTAAACGGTCGAGTGTCTGGTGGCATTCGTATATAAGGCCGGAGTTCATGGTGTTGCCCTCCAGGGCTTTCAGGACGGCCATTCTGTCTGAGAGTATGCGGATTTTGTACTCCTTTATACCCCTTGACATGACCGCGGTAGCGGCGTAGGTTATCGCAACGCACTCACATTGGAATATGGAGCTGTGTCGGCCTAGCGCCAGTGATATTGTTATATTCAAGTCTTGTGAGAAAACTCCGGCTCCAGTCCCTGTCCCCATCTTAGAACCGTCCGTGTATATCCGGACTTCGTTTATGCCCTATTGATCTCGGTCGCTCTCATATAGTTGTATTCGGTACCTTCTACCGAAGATATGTTGTTTAGGGGTCCTATCGCATGGGGCAGCTATTAGTGGTTGGTATTCCACTAATTGGTTCCATAGTTTGGAATGAGGACCTTCTTGGTTGTACCATAGACCTAGGTGTTTGAGTCTGATGGCTGCCATTGCTGCTTCTTGTTGTATATATGCTTATGCATATATATTGGCACTCGGGATCGCATGTTTGCGATCGGGTTCGTTATCGTTATGCAGGAGGTTCCTGGTTTCAACTGCCGCGTCCGCTAAATTATTATTTTAAACTAAGAAAAATCGCAATATTACATAAGATCTAGTACACGGGATCAAAAAATAAACGTCGAGATGTGGGAAGTAATATACTTTTGCCTTCCCTATAGGTCTACGGAGGGGTAAGTGGACTATCTGGTAGATATGTTTAATGCACTTTATTACTGCTATTGACGTGACGTTTTACAGGATTATGGGAGAGGTGAATTTTATATAAGGTAAAAATAAATCAAACATTCTAATTTACTAAAACATTTATACATTGGAACTACGGCCCGTAGTTGTCTGCCGGCCCGGTGTAAAAATTTTATATTCTTACCCTCATTTGCATATATTGTGCCTTACTTATTGTGTATTGTATTGTAATAGTTGTAATAATGTAGTAATAGTTATAGAAAAGTGTGTTGTTTTCTGTACCTATGTTCTTTTTTACTTTTTAAATTTACTTGTGAAGTGTTTTTCTCACGTAAGTGAATTTTGTAATATTCTTAGTGAGAATAAAGATCTTAAACCTTAAACCTTAACTACAAGAGCACGCAACGAAGTACACTGCTTTGATATAATTATGTATTTATACGGGAATTAACGCGATCACGAAAAGGTATTACATACCTCTGAATGACAGGCTGACAGGCAGTCAGCCTGTGACCACGGCCAGTGCAACCTTTTCGAAACGTCGTTAATTCCCGTATAAATACATAATTATATCATGGAACGCGAAAGTTTAAAAGTTAGTACATTGCTTTGCTTACTGGTATATTGTTATACACTTTGCACGAAATTACCTATTTGGTAAAGTTAAGTAGTAGAGTTCTGTATACATATAAAATAATGATTATCGGTTAAGCATGTGCCACTCGCCAGTTGACACCAACATATGATTTAGAACAGAATACAGCTGATGGCATTTCTCAATGCATATTCTCAGTTTTGTGGTTGCACCCGTATCCTGTGGTGCTTTGGCTATATTTACATGTACCTACTTATTTATTTTGTACTGCTTAGCTCTTCTAAACAAACCGTTTTTCAAACAGCCTGATACCAACATACCAATAATAAATTGTCGATTATTTACCAGGTACTTACTTCTACAGTAACCCTGACCGTTAACCGTAAATAATATGCATTTAAATATGTATATACTTATGTTTGCAATTTTATAACTGTGTACAAGATGGCGTCATAAATATAGGAAAATCAAAGGTAGTGCGACGTAGCGGAACGGTATTTATTATTGGGTGGATATTTCTATTGTTAAATTCTCGATCGGGTTTACTCGCCGATAAGTGACCTTATCGAAGAGAAAGGCTATAGTCGTAATGTACAGTTTGACCCCGGATAAACAAAGGAGGTACGCTGTAACTAAAGCGCTCACTAAATTGCTCACTCAAACGTTACGGGTGTCGCTATTGACTAAAAAGTATTTAATATTAAACTGTGAGGGTACTTTGTTACTTTTACGAGGCAAACATGTTGGTTTTGAAACATTTTTGTAAATCACGTAAACGCTTTCCGAGAGCGAGTACGTTACTCGCCCTCGTAAACATAAATTACAAGTACATTTAATGATATTTCCTTAACTCCTGATAATAATTTCTACTGTATAATGTTGCTTCCAAAACCAAAAACAGTAAGTTTATAAAAAATAATGTTTGCTTGTTTAATATTGTATACCCATTTTAATAATGTTTATGAAACAATATAAATGTAATTGGAAAGCACATGTGGATAACATTTGTAACCGTATTAATGGATTCGCCTACGCCTTATGGCGACTCACAAAACTTTTAAAAAAGCAGACTGCATTAAAAGCTTATCATGGTTTTGTCGTGTCTAACTTGAGATATAGCATTGTACTATGGGGTAATTCGGTAAACATTAACAGAGCTTGTATAGCCCAAAAACAGCGTATTAGAGGTATTTGTAACGTGGCACCCTGGGTAACCTGCAGACCTTTATTCCGTATACTTAATTAACAGTACCGTGTCTGTATTTATTTGAAATATGTGTTTTTGTAAAATCCAAGCGTAACTTTTATTTTGTCACGAAAGATGTATGTGACTTTAATACTCGTTATCCACACAGGCTTCTACTACCTACCTCCTTTAAGAACTAACCTGTATAGTCGCAACAGTTATGCAATGTCTGTGCGGATTTATAATCATTTACCTAAAGAGGTACAAGAGTTGCCCATACTCAAATTAAAAACAAGTTTTTCTTTGGCCATGTGATAATTGTTTTTACTCTGTCGCGGAATATTTAAAAAATAGGTAAATTGTATTGTTTTTGTTATATTTGTAATGTCCTTGCATTTTATAATAAGTTAATTAAGTTAGATACGTGGGAAACACTGAAAGTTTTGCGTAACTCATTAATAAAACAGTTTAGTTTTTCGGCTTATGTTTCGGATTTGCAATAAAGATTTATGATTTATAATTATAATTATTTTGACTGACTGATACACAACACACAAGGGGGTAAATAGTTAGATCTATAAACTATAAAATAATGTCTTGTAAATATTTCTGCACATCCGAAAAGCATTTTTTTTTAATTTATCTCTGAAGGAGAAGCTCACACACGGTCTAAAAGTATTTTTTCTATATTTCTGTTATATATTTAACGAAAGACTACGTACAAGCAGTATTACTATGGACACATTAACTTCTAGTATCATATACATACTTAGGTAATGTATAACATACTTTTGATACAAGTTTGAAAGTTAATGTATTAAATTTGTACTCACATGAATAATTAAAAAGCGAAAATATTGTAGATAAGAAATAGTGTTAATAAGATAGAAGACAACTAATATTTCCTCATGAATTCTGATGAAAACTTTTACATGCCACTATATTTCATACACTTTCTATAACACTATTACTAGAACTATACTGTATTTCATTTAAAAGAGTCTTTTTTTTTAAAACAATGTGTCATCTTCAAAAGTAAGACGAAAATTAACAGCGCCGGCCATTCAAATTACTGGAGTACTGGAGTACCTGTAGCGCAGTGACCAAAATCACATCACAGATCCAAAGGCCTCTCATAAACAAGCCATGCCAAATCATAATTAATATTATGGTTATAACATACCTCTGACGACCCCTTTGGGAAAAGACTGATGTAACGTTGTATAGACTTTTATTGCCTCAGTTAATGTTAGAGCGTTACAAGTTTACGGTCAATGATTATATTATTATTACATGATATTTTTACAATATACACTGCAAAATATTTTATTATTATAATATATATTTTAATTATCATATATGTATATATATGTATATGTGTGATATCGTTTTTATGAATCGTTTTTATTATTATATATGTTTCTTTATTACTTGATCATATACACTTTTATAACATGACGTATATTGGCACAGTAACCTTTTATCATACACATATATATTATGATGAATGATCAAGTAATAAAGAAACATATATAATAAAAAAATATTATGGTTTTGTATGTGTAATTTTATTATTTGCCTTTTCAATGGAATTGAACTATATTACTAAGAATTAACATCTAAAACGCCAGCATCTACCGACGAAATAATAGATTTGAGACGACATCGTAAATTCATTTGATATATAATTAATAAAAATTGCCACCTTAAATCTCAAAAGTCTTGAATACCAAATACAATACTCGTACCTTAAAATTGAACTGATATTAAAATTAAAATAAAATTAAAACGATATTAAAATCCGTCAGTCTTAATTCTTACACCAACCAAGTTATTAATAAATAAACTAACTAAAGACTCATTAGACAAGTTTACAGTGTTTTCTATAATCTTTGAAAAGAGATATACATATTCATAAATAGGATTTAGCCTGCGAGAGAATGAGATAGAATACAAGTATCACTGTTTCCTATAATCTTTGTCTTTGCGCCTGCGTACTACCAAGTCTTCAGAAAATGTGTCAATGTCAACGTGGTGTTATTTTTGTGCACTTGCATATTAAAATTCGGTGGTTAATGAATTTATGTTAATTATTTAATACATCTGTGTTAATTTGACAAATAACTTTATTTACATTATCTAAAATTAAATTTATTAACATTAGTAAATTATTTGAGTTGTTTTTTTTATTTTATTTCTCGTAGGTTACTTTTCTGAAGTTTCACTTATGCCGTGTGTGAATTGCACACACACGCACTTTTTTTTTAATTTCTTAATCCAAGACAAAAAGAAACTGCCTTTGTAATGGTGAGTATTTCAGTATCAGCATATTTTTTTCTTTTTTAAAAAGACAACTCCCGCATTAGGAATTACTCCTGTGTCGCGGGGGACTTTACAAACATAAAGAACGGACAAAAAGAACACCCAGACTCTGGTGGGAATCGAACCCACGACCTATGGCATAGCAGTCAGGGTCACTAACCACTAGGCCAACAGGCCAGTCAGTGTATTACTATATGACATTGGAGTTGGATTCGCTTAATGGTTCACCCCTTATCATATTCGTTTATCATATTGTCATTTATGAATCGTTATTGAACTATCTTATACTTCGATCTATCCCTTCTATGATTATTGTAGACATTAAATTAAATGAGGTTTCATAAAATATTCGTATAACGCGTGTTATGAACGTAAATTTGTTCCTCATAAGTTAATTCAGTGTTCCGAATAAGCTTCTTGCTAAAAGTTTTTCTATATTGACTGGCCTGTTGGTCTAGTGGTTAGAGATCCTGACTGCTAAGCCAGAGGTCGTGGGTTCGATTCCCATCCAGGACAAATAATGGTGTCATGAGCATGATCATATTTGTTCTGTATCTGGGTGCAATTTATCTATGACATGTATGTATTTAGAAATATATAAGTATGTTTATCAGCAGTCTGGCTCTGCCTAGTTTGAGATCGGAAGGCCGTGTGTGAGATATGTGGAATTATTATTATTATTGTAATAAATATATCTAAATTTTTTGTTGGCATTTAATGCGCTGTCGTACCGTTGATCTGATGATGATAAAATTTGCGTACCCTTTGCCAGGGATACGCTTTTACAAAAGCGAAACCGCGGGCAAAAGTTTTTATATTATAACCTAAGCACCATAACAAAAAAGGTTAGAATATGAGTGTATTTTTATTAAATCAATGTAACCTTCCAAAAAGGTTACATTGATTTAATAGAAATATATAAAAATGATCAAAAACAGGAAACCATACGACTTTCAAACCTTAAAAAAAAGAGCGTACTCCTAACTCGAAGGGCGGCAACGCACTTGTGACTCTTGAGTTGCAAGTGTCCATGGGCGAAGGTAGTCACTCTATAATATAAAAAAAACTAAGGAAAAGAAAATATATTCTTGTTTAAGAATTTACAGTTCATTTAGTACACCTTGATCATTTACTAAAAACACAAAACACAATACGTTACCTCAATATACATAATGATGAAGAATCTGAGACAGTGTAATCTACTACGAATAAAAATACAACTCCAAATAAAAGTCTAAACGTTAAAAAGGGTTTCTTATATTACGTCGCGTCCTAAGATTTTAGGTCAGTATAAGCCAGAAGCCAAATCCTTTAAGCCCACAGACAGTCACAATATGGCCGAGTCATGTCCTAAAATTGAGTATTATAATAAGTCTTGCGTCTAAGACTATTATAAAGACCTATCGCATTGTTCGGTTCACAATGCTCGCCGATGATATACGTCGATGAAAAATATCTCCACTCAGCTGAAATGAGGGTCACAAGAATAGACAGGATTAGGAATGAATAGATACGTATCTATCATATAAATAAAATCAATTGCTAAATGTATTTAAAGGCGTCATTTCAGAACGGCTGCACCGATTTGACTAATTCTTTATGTAATTTTTAGGACAAGGTTTGTAAGAAAGATTTTTGAAAAAACAACGGAAAGGTTGGAAATTTCAATTAGTATTTTTACAAGAAAAATTCTTATACGATAAATACATTTTGAAGTTTGAAAACTATAATTTCGCATGGATATACATATTTATGTTCGTGGGAGAGCCATGCTTCGGCACGTATGGGCCGGCTCGACCGGAGTGATACCACGGCCTCACAGAAAACTGGCAGCGAAGCAATGCTTGCATTGGTTTTCGCCTTGTGAGTGAGGTTACCGGAGGCCCTAACCCTTCCCCCCGAAGAGGTACGCGAATGGCGTGAGGCCGCTCACCGAGCCACCATGGCTCGTTGGTCGTCCCGGCTGGAGGCTCCACGTGCTGGCTTTGCCGCCGTGGAGGCGCTCCAGCCGGTCATCGTCGAGTGGGCAGGGCGGCAGCACGGGACCCTTTCCTTCCGACTGACGCAGGTCCTTTCCGGGCACGGCTGCTTCGGGAAGTACCTGCACTCGGTCGCTAGGAGGGAACTGAGTCCCGCCTGTCACCACTGCGACTGCAGTGAGGACTCGGCTCAGCACACGCTGGCGGTTTGCTCCGCCTGGGCGACGCAGCGTCGGGCCCTCACTGCAGTCATCGGAGGAGATCTCTCGCTATCGGCCGTCATACGCTCCATGGCCGGTAGCGACAGGAATTTTACCGCAGTCGCGACCTTCTGTGAGGACGTCATCTCGCAGAAGGAGGCGGCGGAAAGGGTCCGGGACGATCTCCACTCGGACCTAATTCGCCGCCAGCGAACCGGGCGGCGGAGGCGCGCATACCAGCGCCTCATGCCGCCCTGAGTGTGGCCGCGGGTGGACGGGACGGGTTTTCCCCTCCACCCGCTGTAGTGGCCCCCCGCAAGGAGGCGGCGTCCGCGTGTGCCTGGACGTCGCCTAATTGAGAGGATTGTACCCGAAGGTGGTGCCCGCGCTTTAGCGGGCAGGCGCTAGGAGGGTTCCGGATGTCGTAATAAAGCTGTTCCCGGATCCCTCCTACTTAAGGCGCAGTACGGCACACCGTGTGGTTTTAGTCGGTTCGATTCCGACACACCGCCCCACCGAGAACCCCGGTGGGGTGAGGGCCCGAGGGGGTTTCCATACGCACAAAAAAAAAAAAAAGGCCCTAACCCTTCCCTCTTCCTCCCTCTCGCCGCTCTTCCCCTCTTCCCCTACTCCCACCTTAAAGGCCGGCAACGCACTTGTGACTCTTGAATTGCAGGTGCCCATGGGCGGCGGTAGTCATTTACCATCAGGTGACCCGTCTGCTTGTTTGCCCCCTATACAATAAAAAAAAAATTATCACGCCTACAACGTGGTAAAAAAAAATCACAGCAATAGTATGTACAACTAAGTTACAAGTAAAACTATCACAGCTAAGTAGGCTTTACAAGTTATCGAGTAATAGCTGCAGTACTTATAACATTTACTTAGAAAGGTAAGAAGCTTAATTTCGTACAAATTCGATTGAAAATAACTTAAAATTATTAGGTATTACACCTTATTACCTTTGCCTGACATTTCGTCCAGGTAACCTACTATCGTGTTATTTCCTGTTCATAATTAGATGGAGTTGGTCAACCACGGAACCCTACATTGCGCGTGGCCCGACATGCACTTGGCTCTTTTTTAACTAAGTATATCAAAATTATAGAGTAATGGCATCAAAATCATTTTGTTTTGTCCCTTAATGTGGTTTTAATTAAACCACTAATTTCCTTTTTTGGGAGATACGCTACTTACATTTATTTGAGTTGCGATATAGTCCGGCCAAGTAAGCTCGAAAAATAGGGGCAAGCTTGCAAAAATTCTCATACAGCTGAAAATTGGTGCGAATGTTGGGAGCACCATTTTAGATGAAATGTGAAAATTCCCTATCGATCCCACATCTGCAAAAAAAGCTATTTAAGGTCAAAGTTCGCAAATATGGGTTTTTGAAAATATTCATACCACTTTAATTGACCACTTGAAATATAGTTAAAAAATGCGCCAAATGCAATAGCACTTTGGTCTCATATGGCGTGGAAACGTGTACTGTATATATTATGCAAAATACGACTTTTTCAACTTTTTGAAACGCTACAATATCTATCCTATCTATCTATACTATCGATATCTCAGAAGTGGTATTTCTTAGGAAAACAATGTTAGACAATTTATTTTGGTAATTGCGTAATCTACATTTTTTGTCTAGCCTACTTTATGATCTAGACACGCAGCAGCGTGTCAAGCCATAAGAATATTAGTAAAGCGAATGGAGTCTTTAAGCTTACTCTTTATCTATGTCCGTTTCTTTCTTTTTTTTTTCAATTCATTAAAATTGTATATTTTTAGTCCAAAAAGCTGCACACACTTTCCGTGTTGAGGATCACGGTCATTACTTAAACGCTTTATAATATTATTTCACCATATAGAATTTTAAGTGCGACTCTCTTAGTATAAAACGTACCTAAAGAGACCAGAGGGCCTCGCGATCGCACGGAACAATAAGCTCAAATTTATAGCAAAACCGGCAATACGACTTACAATAATTTAAATGACGCTACAAAAAACAACTTCTTCATCATAACGTAATCTTCAAAACGCCTACAATGAGTATGTAGTACTTATTGGCATGCTGATTTTCCCTATAACTTAGCGTTAAAAATGGTTATTACAAAGCGTTTGTTTTGAACCCTGCGGCGATACGCATCGTCTCCCTTCTTAAATATTGCGTCATAAATCAGAGTCGCTCCGTGTCTCGCAGTCGCCTGTCGATTATCACGCGGGAAGCGATTTCGCTACACGCCAAAACAACGCAAATTGCAAAAGATAGCGATCAAAGAAAATTGAACGACAGTACTGATATCACAAAAAAATTAAACGTTGCGTACTCCAACGGATCCAATATACCGTACGGTATATTGGATCCGTAAATAACAATTAGTGCAAACTTACAGCAAAACTGACTTATATTTTCTAAATTTGGTACTTTAAACAATGTATGTATTGATAATGATAATGGATGTTGTTAATACGGCTATATTTATACCTTCGGGGATAGGTACATAAAGGCGTAACGGTATGAATGTAGTTAACATTTCCATACTTTGTAGCATTATCTAATATCTATTTTTTTTACGCCATAGGGGGCGAACGAGCAGACGGGTCACCTGATGGTAACTGACTTCCGCCGCCCATGGATACCTCAACTTAAGAGTCACAAGTGGGTTGCCAACCTTTGAGGTGTGAGTATGCTCTTTTCTTGAAAGTTTGAATGTCGTAGCGGCCCGGAAATATCGCAGGCGACGATTTGTTCTACAGATTGGTTGAGCGAGGCAAAAAGTTTCTTGAGAAGCGTACAGTGGTGGAGTGACAATTATCCAAGTAATGGGGATGGAAGTTTTATCGCGTTGAACAATGGCGGAAAGCTGCGACTGGTATAACTCCGAACAATTGTTCCGGGTATTCTCCATAATACAAGTGATAGAGAATGAATCGACGATTCAAGTCACTCTTCTTTGAATGCGGTCCAGAGGGAGAAGCTGGCAGAGGCACCCCGCTCCTGCCCAGCGATGAGAACTTTATTCCATAAATATGCGGCCTAACCTGCGCTTTATAAAGTTGTAGGCGATGGACCGTAGTGGAATACCGTCTCGATCTGTTTAGCACAACAAGCTTCTTCGAAAACCATCATCATCAAGCCACATCAAGCACCAGTATACCAGCTAGAGGCTTTTGACTCGAAACAAAGAAGAGCCTTGAGGATTGTCGTTGATCCAAAGCTCACAAGCGGTGTTAAAACATTATCTGTTTGACATATTTATGTTCTGACAGTCCCACTGTAACAATGGTGTACAAATTAAGTGTTATCTGTCTATCTACATATTGTCACGCCTCTGTGACATACAATAATTCTGGTGGGTGAGAATCTGCCCTAAGTTATATAGAACTATATTTTTAAAATGTATAACTGACAAAATAGGATGAAGTTTGATGAGAGCGACGGTGGATGTCAGTACGGTTCGCCCAAGGAATAATGTGATCAAGAAATTACTTCAACTGTGTTATTAATGTTAAATGTGCTAAGCTTGATGATTTATTATAGCCTTACGAGCTTTTAATTATTCTCCTCTCGCTAGCGACCCTGAACTCCTAGTGCCGGAACACCCCCCGGTTACAACAATATCTACCTTATATAGAACTTAACACCTTGTATAAGGAGGATGAGGAATCATCTTAAACAATTATGTAGAACATAGACATTTTGTATAGCAATTATGCAAGGATTTATGTTCTAAATTAGAAGCACATAATTATATAAGAACAATAATAATGAAAAAAAATTAGTCTTGGGGGTTTTGGTTATTGGGTCAAAATCTTGGGTCGTTCCAAATGACTTACAAATTACATATATGGTTTGAAATATTTACAGGAATTAAAACTCACCCTAATGTCATGGACATTAGGGTTTTAGATTAGATTACTAGATTTCCAATAAACCTGAATATCAAAATACCGAAACTCCAATGTATCACATTGCCAAAATATTGTCAGAATTACACTCACATTTTCCAGTTAATCATAGCTATTATATTTTCGCTCTCAGTTTATATATTGAAATCAGTCTTCCATGTTTAGAATACATCCCCGAGGTAATCGGATAGCGGCTTTCCACGAAAATTTTCGTCTCTATTTATAAATTGATGTCAAGTTTGGGAATTGTCCCCTGAGTGACGCGATTTGGGCTCACCGTGATGTAAACAAGGCAACGCTAAATCCGGCACTGTTGTTTATCGCTAACTATTTACTGGATTCAGCGAATACTATCGCTGGGCAATCAATTGTGTGTATCCTAAAATATGAGGGAAAAAACACTATTGTTCCGACTTCATACCCCAATACTTGTTTTAGTTTCTAAGATCAAATTCAATTTCTTGTGATTGAATTAGTGTAGAGTGGCAGCACTTTATCTACTTTATCAGACTGACAGACGGAAAACGTAGTCACCTTCACTTTTGTAACATACATCATGCAAACAATTTCATTTTGTTTTATACGAAGTATGGCAACACTCGCTCTGCTTACATCGTCTGCGAATTTTAATTTCTAAAATATTTAATTGTAGTATTAAAGTGGCGTATAATACAGTTTGATCAAGTTTAAACACCAATATCTGCCAGTGAAATCGTTTGTGACAATATCTAAGCAGCACAGTGTAAACTAGAACAAAGATTTGATAGAAGATAATCTCAAGTGTTTTACTTATTAGTGTTTTTAAAATCGGACTAAAACAATAATCTATAGACTGTTTTACTTATTCCGAACAATAAAACAATACATATATGTGGCAAAATGTACAGTTAGTTCGTTATCATATCAAAAATTCAAGAACTTTTAACGTTAGAGAAAATAACAGTTTTAAAATATTGGACTTTGGACCTTTCAATTAGACCTTTCAATCAGCTAACCAACATTAAATATAGTGCTACTAGCCACCAGAGGGCGATTTAATAATACCAGTGTTAAAAAATGCTAACGCATTGCAACTAGCGCCATTTCGACCACAAGTAAGAAGTAATTAATGTTCCCATAGTATAAAAATATTGGAATTTGGTAGAAAATTTTCAACGAAATGGAATAAAGCAACAAATGAAAAACGAATTTGTGTATACGTCCTCGTTTGATTTGTGACATAATTATAAAAGTTAGAAACTAAGAATTGAATTATATTATAATAATATGGACCCTCAAAATAATATAACTTTACGACGACCACGCAAATCTGCATCGCTGACTAATATTGCAAATGCTAGTTGTAGTATACTTGATACGACAATGGGAAGCCTACATGGAGATATATTAGACGACAGTATCTCGCTTGAGGAGTTGACTTTACAAATACGACAATTAAGGGAAGAATTACAGACAGCGCACAATGAAATTGACAATTTGAATATAGAAAATGTTAATATGAAAAGTGAAGTAGATAAATATAGGAAGCTGATACAAACTTACAAGAACCTTGGGTCTTCAGATAATAGTAGCATTGTCAAGCAAAAATAAAAGAAAGGCTCACAAGAATTCCAACAAGAGACAAATTAATAAATTCGATGAACGACGTATCAGTTTTTCACAGAAACTCCAGACTAGTGAATAATCCCCACAAGAACAACAGCTAAATGATTTATACAGCTCGGAGATAACTTTAAATGCAAATGGTGAGGATGTAAACACTGAATTGGTAAATGCTAATAATATTTCAGAAAATCAGTGTGCAGAAGTACAAGAACAACTGATAAATGATTTATACAGCTCGGAGATAACTTTAAATGGAAATGGTGAGGACTTGAACACTGAATTGGTAAATGCTAATAATATTTCAGAAAATCAATGTGCAGATACCCCACAAGAACAGCTGATAAATGATTTATACGTCTCTGAGATAAATTTAAATGCAAATGGTGGGGATATAGACACTGCTTTGGCAAATACCAATAATACTTCATAAAATCAATGTACAGATACTACTACAAATATGAAGAAAAAAAAAATATTTTAATAATAGCTGATGATCAGGGCATTGGATTACAAAGAGTCCTCCAAAACCTGGTTGGAACTAGCTATTCTGTAACGTCCTTCTGGAAATCTGGAGCCACGCTATCAAATGTACTAAATTCACTGTCACAGGAGACCAAAAGTAATTTAACCACTCTTGACTTTGTTGTAGTATTAGGAGGTACAAATGATGTAAACCCTTACGATTACCAATCTAGTCTTATATGTTTTCTGAAGTCTTTAGAGAAACCTAATATCCTTTTAATTGAGAGGCCTTTCAATAACTCTCTTAATGTGTCAAAATTAAATTCCGAAATGCGATATATATGTAATAATCATAAAAATGCAACTTTTATAAACTTGGGGTATAGTTTTTTCATCCCGTACTCGAAACATAGGAAAACTAACATTGCAAGGAATGTATTAAGGGAGATATTAAGATTTGGTTACAAGTCGAGGTATAATGCTTATATGCAAACAAATAACACAACGACTGTAGCACAGTCTACACAGTGTCAAAAAGTTTACTTTTCTCACATTTCAGTAGGAACGCAGACTGATGTCATTGACGAACTTAATGTACAGTTAAAAAATAACCTTTTTCGTGCCTGAGTGTACTACCGGTAATGTTATGCATGCGACTATGCTAAATGATTGTAATACTTTAGGTAGTAGATTAAGTTTAAATTTCTTTCATCAGAACTTATGTGGGATTACAAACAAAAAAATGAATTAGAAATATATTTAGAAGAATTGGATTTTGTTATTCATTATATATGTGTCAGTGAACACTTTCTCAATGAATCCCTAGCTTCTGTGACTAATTTTATAAACTATAAGCTTGCTACATATAACACACGAATTAATAAAAAAAAGGGGAGGCACTTTGATTCTTAACAGTTATGATAGACAATGTGAAGAAGTTTCAATTTGTAAGCAGTTATATAAAAGGCTTTGAAATATGTGGTATAAAGGACGTACTAACAGGTGTCTCAATTTGTTGTTGCTATCGCAGTCCTTACGAAAACAATCTTGAAATTACATGAGAAATTGCTAAAATATTTCTTTGACAAAAATGTTTTATTTGTGGAGATTTTAATATTGACCTTCGTGTTGACTCAAAAAACTTACTAACGTGTTATAATTTTAGGCCAATTGTTAACATGACTACATACATTCGCAACAATGCACAATCTTGTATTGACAATATCTTGACTAATGCATCTGATGACTTTATTTTGGACTGCAAAGTAGATCATAACGGTTTAGCCGACCGGCATGGAGGGATAATTTGTAAAACAGAATCCCAACATAATAAAAGTTATAGTAAAGCTATGATACCAATATACACTTACAAAAGATCGTTTATTGATACCAATAAGAAAAGATTCTGTAAGCAGCTTCTAAGTCATAACTGGAATGAGATGGGAATAAATACGTTCTTATTTAGATTTAATGAAGTATTTCGGAAAAGTTTTAATACGAAAAAAATAAAGTTAAATACCAAACATAAGAGCAATCTAAAATGAGTTACGAAGGGCTTAAAGGTATCAAGTAAAATGAAACGAATACTGTGTATCGGCAAGCATAACAGTAGCGATGAGTCCCTAGTAGCTTATAGAAATAATTATATTAAAATATACAGAAGAGTGATATTAAAGGCCAAAAAGTTAGCTGTTGAATCTGCTCTAGCACGTTCTAAGAACCTTAATAAGGACATTTAGAAAATTCTCAATAGGCATAAAAATATAGGTAGTAAAGAACATCGCCTAATCAGGATAAACAATGGATCTTGCACTACGTCGGATCCACATGAAATATCAAATATATTTGTCACCAAATTTAATAGTAAACCTAAGTCTGTTAGTGTTAATGGCAGTCTGGCGCTGCAATTTCTGACCAAAAATACGAAAAGAGTGGAAAGAGATATGTCTATTGATCTTGTTACCCCAAAAGAAGTGTGTGATGTTGTAAAGAAAATGGCTGCTAAGATGTCATGTGGCTATGATGGAGTACCAATAACAATAATTAAAGAAAATATCGACATTTTGGCTGAACCATTATCAATATTTTTTAATATTATTATTTTTTATTTTAGGAGGTATATATCCCGAGCAATTTAAAATAGCCAAAGTGATACCAATCCATAAAAAAGGTAGTAGACTAGATCCTACAATGTATAGACCTATATCTCTTCTACCTACGAAATCAAAAATCGTCGAAAAACTTCTAAAAAGTAGGTTATTAAGACATCTTAATTTAAATTCAGTTATTAATAGACGACAATTTGGATATCTTAAGAATGTAGGGACCATAGATGCAATAGATAACTTAATAAATGATATAGTTTCAAAACTGAATAATAAGAAAAAAAGCTGCCGGTATTGTCTTAGACCTTTTGATACAGTTAACCACCAATTGTTAATAAATAAACTAGAACATTATGGTGTACGAGGTTTAGGTAAACAATTATTTAGCTCTTATTTAGATAATCGTAAGATGTTTGTTGAAATTGATGCTTATGATAATGCAAAGATAAATAATAAACATTGTATAATAAAAAAACAGTTTAAGTCAAATTTAACAGTGGTAAATACAGGCGTTCCCCAAGGTTCGATCCTTGGGGCGATATTTTTCATAGTATTTAATAATGATTTAATTGAATATTTGAATGATAAAATTTCAGACTCTATAAAATTGACTGTGTTTGCGAATGATACAAATGCTATTGTATCTGAGAATGACATTTATAATTTGACCAGTAGAATAGGTGACTCTCTAATAGCTTTTAACGACTGGTTTACTGCTAATGGACTTATTATAAACACTAAGAAGACAAATTTGATACTTTTTCAGACTACTACAAAAAATAATGACATTCTTAGTTATACAATGAATGGAGATAAAATAGATATGGTCAAGGCTGTAAAATTTCTAGGGGTACATGTTGATTGTTATCTAAATTGGAAAGATGAACTTAATCATATAGAGAGTGCAATTGGCTCTGCATGCTATGTTCTTAGGAGCTTAAGAAACGAGACGAATTTAGAGCAACTTAAAATTGTTTACTACGCGCTAGTTGAATCCAAATTGAGGTACAGCATTCTATTTTGGGGTGGTAGTTACGAATACAATATCCAAAAAGCGTTTATCGCACAGAAAAGGGCGATTAGAACCATGGTCCGGATACAGCAACAAGAGTCTTGTAAACAGTACTTCAAGGACCTTGAAATTCTAACTGTACCTAGTTTATACGTCATGGTTCTAATTATGAATTTTGCTAAATATATCCGTAAGTATGAAACTTATGAAGAGAGACAATTACGCGAGAAGACAAGACGAATGGATATGCCGTCTAATACAAAGCCTACTCTGAACTTAGTTAAGCATAGCTCAAATTACATGGTGATCAAAATATTTAATAAACTTCCTTTAGAACTAAAAATAGCTATTTATCATAAAGAATTAAAAGGTAAACTTAAGGCTTTTCTTGTACATAAGTGATTATATTCCGCAAATGACTTGTAAGACAACAAAAGCAATAACGAATGTGACTTAAAATAATTTCAATTAAATTAATGACATAAATAAATATAATGAGTTAATATTGTTTTTGTATATATTTATTTAGTTTGATTATGTAATATTCTATTAGTGTCTTACTTTAAAAATTAAATTAATAATTGAATGTTAATGTAATTTGAATAATGTAAGTATGTAATTGCTATATTATTGTTAAAATTTTCATGAATATGATGTAATCTTGTAATTTTTAATAAGTATGTCTATTTGTAAACTTCTACACAATATTGTATTGTTATGAAAAATAAATAATAATAATATAAAAATTATGTTTAATTATTAAGACAACTTCGAAAAAATTATTGATTGTCGAACCGTCCGATTGAGGATGAACCTTTTCAGGAAAAACGATCACAATAAAAGATCACAGTTAGACAAGTTTACTGCTACTAGCTCCATGAAAGGGGGGCCTATCCTTCTATCAATCGCCACTACTGGATATAGGCACCCGGACCTCCGCCTTCCACATCAAATATATCTACGCTACCTTCCTATAAGCACCAGTAACTGCCTTTTATTACAAGGAGCGTGTAGTAGTTAGCCAACGGCCTAAATAAAACGAAAAATCAGGCTTATTTTGTAAATAAAGGATAACACAAAGAAATATTACGTCGACGTAACAAAAAAATACAAGCCAATTAATTCAAGTTATACGTATGTAGGCACGTAGCAAATTACAAAGCAACTTCGTCGGAAGCTTATTACATAGTAGCGTTTGACAAATTCACTTAGATTTTGTTCATGATGCTCGCTTCCGGCAACTTCGCAACTCGGTTAGTCCCACAGTTGAGTTTCGTAACTGACGTAAAGAAGATTGTAAACATGTCGGAAATAGGTTTTACCGAGATAGGCACCGTAACTTAATTAAGATTGATCCTAAACAACATCCCTGTTTATCAGTTTAATATCGAAGTTAATTTATGTACCCATTTAATATTATGAACGTATGTTAGTTAAACCTGACGTTGAATACAAGAATATTTAGCACGATAAACTCACTTTGCATCACATATTCAGCGTCAATACATACGTGAATTTAATATGTAAATTTTATTTTGCGTGTTTGTATCGGAGGGTCAATCTTATGCGTTCTGTGCTTGATATAAAAACCGACATTCATTTTGACCACGAAATATAATTTAATTTATTATTTTCTATTAAGCTCTTGCATATTTCGGTTAAATATTTTATATAAAATATAAAAGTTCCTAAATGAAGGCTGTAAACAAAACAGCAAACTATAAACAAATCATATACATTTGAATGCAAGCGAACGATGAAAGAAATTCAATGAGCATTGTATATAATGCAATGCTCAAGATACTTCTCACAGCAGTAAATTATTGCTGAAAACGTAGGATTATCCTAAAATAAAATCCTATAAAAGTTAAACAGAAAATGAACACTTCTCTTAAAATTAATTATAGTACCTAGTAGTAGTTCGATAATTTAAGGACGAGATTACAAAGTGCAGTATGTATGTGTGAGCACAAGTATAAGGAGCGAATAAGGAATGTATGGTTTGACCTAGTTGTGGTGAGAGACCCCCTGGGAAGTGAAGGAGCACTCGACTCCGGGAAAGGCTGATGTGAAAGCTAACAGGCTCGCTATCGAGGATGCATTTGAACGGAAACGTTTTGAAACTTTACAAGAGATTGCACAAAACTGAACTTGGTGTTGCAGAGTCAAACCAAAAAAAAACCAGAGAAAGCAAAAATGTTACCTACATAATTATATTTATTTTTAATTGTTTTGTGTTCCTACCACGATTTCCTTTGCATATTCTATAATATTCTTTCTGATGGTCAATGCAAGACCAAGATCTAGTAGTGAGTTTTATTTGAACCGGACAAGTGCGAGTCTGACACTCGCATCGAGAGCTCCGTAAGCAAACAGACTTGTATGTAGATAGTGCGTCCATCTCGGGAATCGATCCTCGAAGATTTTTGAATGTTGTTTCCGAAAGACAAACTTAACTTTGCAGTTCCAAAAGTACTCTCCCACACATCGATGTATATCAAAGTCAATTTTCCAACCGCAAAATAATAGGTATTTACCTATGAAATTGCCGTTCTGCAGTACTGGCTATTTCAAATCAAAATTTTTTTTTTTTTGCTAAGAATTGTAATTTTAAATTAATTTTGTTTAAAAAACATGGATGACTTTTTTTTCAAAAGTAGTCGTTTGTTTATTGATTAGTCTTATGTTTTCATCGCATTTAAATCTTTTTCGTCATCATGGATACGTTAAAATTTCGAGTAAGTGTATTGGTTTGCCCGCTTCCGTTCTGGAAATTTCGGCCTGAAAAATTAACCTCGTGGTAATCCGAAGACTTTGCTCGACAATAACGAATTAAAGGCGATTGTGGAAGCTGATGATTGTCAATCTACGGCTGAATTAGCAGCAGCTTTTAACGTTAGCGTCAAAACAATATTGGTCCATTTGCGTCAATTTGGCAAGGTAATAAAGCTTGACAAATAGGTGCTCCACGAACTCAATGATCGTCAGTGCGAAGTACACTTCGAGACGTGCCTTGCACTGCTCAACAGGCACATAAACGAAGGATTTTTGAACCGCATTATTACCTGCGACAAAAAATGGATTCTGTTTAACAATCGCAAGCGCTCAGCAAGGTGGTTGAATCCTGGTTCAGCACCTAAACAATGATCTAAAAGAAAACTTGCGCCTAGAAAAGTGACGGTCACTGTTTAGTGGTCTAGCGCCGGTGTGATTCATCACAGCTTTTTACCAAACGGGATGAGCATTACAGCAGATGTGTACTGTGAAGAACTGAACACAATGATGGAGAAGCTCGCAAATCTCCAACCAGCTTTGGTCAATCGTTCTCCGCTGCTCCTGCACGACAACGCGCGACCTCATACTGCACAGCAGGCATCTTGAAGTTGCAAGAGCTGGGGTTGGAAGCTCTCCGTCATCCACCGTACTCACCAGACCTTGCGCCTACAGACTTCTACTTTTTCCAGAATTCAGATAACTTCTTAGCGGGGAAAAAATTCAATACCCGAGAGGCATTATAAAATACCTTTGAAGAATTTGTTGCCTCTCGTCCAGCTGATTTCTTGAAGAAGGGCATCTATGAACTGCCACTGCGTTTGCAAAGATACATCGATTGCATGGGTGAATACTTTGATTAATAGAAATAAAAAATTTAGAAAAAAAATCGTTTGTTTTTTTCCTATAAAACGGCAATTTCATAGGTAAAGACCTAATATGAGTTTGTAATAGCAAGAAATATTTTGTTATATGATTTTCAGTTTCGAATTTTTTTCTTTACCTATGTTGTGAGATCTTACTTCTGGCCAACTTCATGATTCTAGGTGAATATGGAATACCCTATAGGTTTTGATTTACATGCTGTTCAAATTAGTTTAATTTTTATTGTTAAATGGTCGTCTTTTGATTGCGTTTACTTAGAAGCTTGATTTTTTACAGCTTCAAGGGACCGCAGGCAAAAATAAGTATTTGATGTAAATTTCAACTTGATACCTCCACGCATTCCTGATAAAAAGTGTCTTGACAGACAGACGGACAACAAAATGATCCTAAAAGGGTTCCTTTTTTGCTTTTGAGGAATGGAACCCTAAAAAACACACTAAACCTTTCAAAAATGGATATGCATAACTCACACTGTGTCATTGGCGTGCATGCAGGTTAGACGCTAGTATTTAGGTACAATCGCACCACAACGCTGTCGACGTAAATGAGTAAAGTTATACACAAGTGACACCCGCGAGTGTATTTGAGTACCTTACTGATAATGTGGCAATGCCGTCTGCCTGGGTCTAGAGTGATTAAATTAATTTTGATTTAGAACTTTTTACTTCAAGGTGCAAATAAAACTTTGACGCGATATTGATAGAACTCGTGACGCGAATTGCAATAGACAGAACCTTTCACAGTAATAAAAAATACTGCGTATTTGTTTTTATCTCATCGAATCAGGACTTTATAACTATTAGGCAAGGTAGAACAGTATCACTGCCTGAAAAATGTACTCGCAATACATTTTTACAGTCCTCGTGCTGGTCATAAAGTCATAACACCACACACATTGACACACATAACTCGGTAGTGTGTTGGAGACAGGACTGAGTTTGATAATATATAACCATAGTTTATCGAAGTATAATACCGAGAGTTACGGCCGATATAGGTCAGTCCAAATGAAGGGGATTATATCACAAGACACCAACTTGCAATCTGAGAGGACATCCTGTAAATATAAGTACTGAATAAAATCAGAGGCTAAGCTTTGATGCAGAATACTGAGAGTGACTGTCATAAAGGTACTGGCAAAAGCTTTGAAAATATTGCAATGACAAGTGGGCGCGTGTGGTGGATGAATACAAGGGCCTTAAAAGTTTAGATAAGATGCTGTGATGCAATGCTGCTACGAGATATTGTACTGCGGTAGTGATACACTTTTACCTAGAACCATCAATGGTGACTTATCACTGTTATGATTATGATTGTTACACGAATTACATGTATGCGGTACTTATGCGGCATGCAGTGTGTATTCTTTGGCCCCATTTAAAACAATACAATAATCATTTATATTTTACAACACCTGTATATCTTAATAATCCACTTTAGAAGCACACAATACAGCAGGTATTTTTTTTTGTTTCATCACCTTTACGTCACATACCTAATTTAGTAAATGTAATACAATTTCCTCTCCAACTAACGCAGTTTATAAAGGCACAAAATCACGCTCATTGCCGGCACTATTCAAACGAGGTCCAGTTAAAGCGATACTGATTGCGTATTATATACCGCTACATGCAAAATTGTAGCAATTTTAACTCAAATGCATGCATTTTAATGTGGTCTATACCGCTTTGATTTGACTAACCAGTATTGTGATTGTAAGTAATTTGTGGTATTTTGTTAAACGATATGTTTAACAAAATACCAATGATTTTATACCTATACCAATTAATAATCCACTGATATTTGATGTTGTTTTTGTTTTGTGTTTTTTTTTTTTATAAATTTTACTGAATTACCTATGTTAAAAAATTATGATATTAAGGGTATTTCTGTTATGAGTCGAGCCCTTGTCTGTTTCGTTTGACGAATGTAAGAAACGTTCTCACAACTACTGATACAAAATATGAAAATCACTAACTACAGTAACTGCCAAGTTGTTCGTACCACTCTTCACACTCAAGACCATGTTCTGAACTTATTCCTACCCTTTTTATAACCCCACTATTCATTAATATTTATCAATCGACCAATACCATTGCGTTACCGGTACAACCAGTAAAAATAATGTCTATTAACTTATTGTTATTAAATAGTGAACTGTGTTATCATCTATTATAGTTTGTCCCTAATTTTAATAAAATAAATAAGAGTTTTTGATGTGGCGACGACACGAATAACGTTAGAATTTTAAGATTTTACATTTAATATTTGGTTGTAACATAATCGGCAGAGCCACAAGGGAATGAACATGAAATAGAAATACATAAACAAAAAAAATTTTGGTGTAAGTCTAGACTTCAACCAGTAAAGGTTGAAGTGCATAACTTAATTATTATAAGAATAATACCTAGATAAATTTCAAACAGGTTGAAGCCTCAAAATATATCAAATGTTGACTCTAGTGTGTGGTGATAAAAGATCGCTTGTCTTTTATCTGATACACCGGATACACCACAGAGAATGTGTCAATGCTTTTATCTGTCAATCTAAATAAAAAAGGAAAAGGTCGACTAACGATTATGTTTAGTTAATAGATTTGTTTCATTATTTAGATAGTACGTAGTAGGTAGTTTTTCTAATATTACTATGTGAGTGTTTTTAATTCTCAAATGTACTCGGCTGCAGTTCGCATGGATGTCTATCAAATTAAACATAAAACGCAACTCTTTTTCCAAGTAAATAAAAGGAGGATTAATTATACGTTATTTTAATTCAGATATTACGGATACGGAGATAAATACCATATATTGTTGTGAACTAATAATTTATATTAAAAATACAATAAGTATATAAATCAAGAATGAAAAGAAACGTTTCTGATAACCCAATTTCTGTCTAAATCTCAAAACTATCTTCCGAAACACAACTAACCCTGACGTGGATCCACTGTACCTACTTTATTATTAAAATACAAAGGTATGTATTACGCAGGTAGATGTTGGTTGGCAGCACATGGAGATTAGAATTTCATTATTCGAGATTAGATTTTATTACTATTCCGTAGCTTTTGAATCATACGCAATAAATTACATAATATATACAATACCCTACATAAAAAAGATACATTCTGTAAGCTTTTTCAAATAAAACTGAACGGAATAGCTATATTTTTTTTCTGACATTTATTTTTATGAACGCATAATGTGCACAAATTTCAATTTTCTTTACCCTTAGTAAAGTAAAATTAATTCTGATTCGTTAACTTCTTTCACATCAAACTGAACGCCGAACGCACAGTAAATATTTCAAATTTGATGGAATTTGGTGTCAAGTTTCACGCAAATTACTGAATAAAAGTTACAGAATAAGAGACCCGGCTATCGATTTTGGATGGCAGCTTTCAGGTCTTAGGCAAGGGATAAGAAAGGATTTTGTGAAACTCCTCGGGGATCGTAGTAATCAGAAGAAAGTTTCAAAGAATTACATTTGAATTTTTTAACGAATTTAGTCTTAAACGAACGTCCTCAAAATAAAAGCAGTTATGACCGAGTTATTATACCAGTTATTTTTTATTGCAACCATTAAATATTTTATAAAATATCTAAGGAAGCCAGGTTCGTAAAAATTATAAAAGCCGACTTATATTAAAACTTTATAGTGATATAACATTTTAGTTTTTAATTAACTAATTAGCGAAAAGTTTTGTTTAACCTTCTTGATTAATCCTGGGTAGATGACACTAACTTTAGAAACAATAATTAAATTTAAAAAAAGATTATGGTATGTTGTTATAAACAAGCCGATAAAGCAAACGCCTAATGCCATATAATTTTATTTGCAAAATAAGTTTTGTTTTGAACTTACTATAGTTTAATTTTCGTTTGTAGCTGTATCCAGTTTGATACAATCAGCTTAAAGAGTTTAAAAGATTTTAATCCAGTGCTTTACTGTAGTCAAGTTTAAGAAAATTAAGCTTAGGTCCCGTACAAGAGAATTGGGATCAGGGTTAATCTTCATGCTTTTATCTGGGAAGCTTTGTATTATGCTAAAATGTTATTTATAATTTTGTTTGGCATTTTTCATTCATTGATCATTGATTGCGGTCTCCATTCGTTATGATCAAAATTGAAAATCGTGTTTTACCACGTTCGTGACTAAATATAGTTTATTAATATAATATTTATACAACTCACTTATTAGATCGGGTTTACAAAAGCCTTTAGAAGCTGAAATAGGTTAGTTGGAGTTTTAAAGAGGTACGGAAACTACCTTCACTCATCTTATTCAGACATTTGCTTGTTTAGGTTATAGTGCGTTTTAATCAGTTTTTGACCCCCGACGCAAAAAGAGGGTGTTATAAGTTTGACGTGTCTGTGTATCTGTGTGTCTGTCTGTAGCATCGTAGCTCCCAAACCCGTGGACCCATTTAAGTGCGTTTTTTTTTTGTTTGGAAGGTGACTTGATCGAGAGTGTTCTTAGATATAATTTAAGAAAATCTGTTCAGTCGTTTGAAGATCATCAGCTCTTTCTAATAAAATAGTTGAAGGGATTTTCGAGTCGGGGGTGTTTTAAATTTATTATTATGATAACAACTGTTCTGTGTAATTTTAGCTTCATCGATAACAGTTTTCACTCCCAGGCTATCATGTATCTTCTTTAAATATTACGAGTAAACCAATTTAAAGGAGGATGTTATTTTGGACTCTTTTCAGACCTACGATGTATATCTTGCTTACTGAGGACATCATTGAATCCCATCACCTAATATGTACCATATTTTTGGCGAATAAATATCTTTCTGTCATATAATTGCATTTACAATGTAGATTATTGAAATGGGTTTAAATACAATAAAATTGTATTAACTTAAATCCAGTAGTTCAATGCAATTACTATTTACATGTGTGTCGTATAAGTGCGTATTCTGTTCAGTAATTTCAAGAGGAAGCGATAACTTGTATAAAACCGTTATCTATAAGTAAGATTTTTGACGGTTGTTGTAAGAGCTTCGTATAGATATATATTACATTATAAATCAACAAAAATAAATCTATGCAAAGTGAAGAAAATAAATTCTAGATTCGTGGTCATTATCTTAACAAAGTCCACTAGTTCATCTCTTCACAACAAGTAGACCACATTTATATCGTACTTGTGTTTCATATTCTCAATAGATGAAACTATCCATAAACGAGATCACAAAAGGAAAATAAATCGGTACCATTTTCCTAACAAATGAGGGTAAGCGATGTTCCAATCTTATGTTTGGTCTGACGTTCTGAATAAAGGCTATTTTTCTTTACTATTCAACGCTGTAATGTCATAAAATTATATTAAATACTATCTATTATTCCCTTCTGGGACGTCCTTCCATTACCGGCCATCATTGTAAGCGCGACTCGGAAACTATTAACTGTGATGCTGAACTATATTACGTACCTATTCATAAACAGTTCAGTAAGACGTCGGCAAAAATCGACACTTAAAAACATATATACGTCCAACATTTATCTACACTGGACCACAACTAATATGATATTGTGTTCCCTGTGATGAATATGATCTTAGAGCTTAAACAAAAGTAGTAAGAGATTTCGTTGCTTTTAATATACAGCACAGGAGCAGATGGTTTTTCTCCTTAAATGTACTAAAAGAATGCCTAAATTGGACAGAAACGACTAATACAAAATTTAGAACAAATTAAGTTTTATTTAGAATTTTATTTTATTTACATATTTATTTATTTATTCATTTTACAATTTTTTTATGTATATTCGAAAACATTTCACACGTGCTAATAATTCAGACATTAAATTTCATCACTAAGAATTAATCCAAACAATTAAACATTAAAATTAAACATGTATGATTAAATAATTCTCAAGTTTATTTAACAAGGGTTAAAATATAACGATTATTATAATATTTAACTTGATATCCGTCTATTTGACATGACTTGGTGACATACAGTCAAACCGTTTCATAGAATTAGTGCACAGTTATCATTAATTTAATACGTGTCGTAAATCTCATTAAAATAATATATTATGTATCTCAATATTAATTAAATCAAATTATTTTTTTAAATAGAGAACGTATTGTATTGATCACATGTCCTTTGCTTTGCTATGTCACACTTATTAATTGTTTTGCGTTTGCGACTGGAATTACTTACGGATTGCTTTTTCTTTTTATGATACGATACGTTGATTAACGACGACTCGGCTCTTTAAAACATGGACTTAAATCTCCTTTACATACGATGCTCTTGTTATGTAGTACTAGCGCCCCGTGTCCCTAGTTTAGAGTTAGAATAAGTCAATAATACGGTACTGAGCTCTGGCCCAGTACCAATCTAAGACAGGCAGACCTCTCTAATCATCTTTTTGATAAACAATCAATGCAAGAAATGTTAGACTGTACAGGAAATGACATTGTAATATATGACATTTCCACCTCTATCATGTTTGACAAATTTGATTACTCGTTCTAAACTTTTAGTTGGCCATGGCACTTCGTCTTAGTCTTAAAATGAGATGAGCTTGCCTTCACTGTATATAATAATAATTGCTTATTCTAGATCTTAAAAAATGCAGGCAGGTTGATGCAACGTGTGAAGGTGTGGAAAGAGACGCTTGAAAACGGCGGTCTAAAACTTAATGCGGCGAAGACCGAGTACCTGGCGTTAAACTCTACAGATCCCACATCCGTCCGCATAGGCGATGACTTGGTCGAGCGCACGGACCGGGCCAAATGCCACGGCCACGTATTGCTGCCGCATAAGCTAAATGGCGTGAGATGACTGGTGTTATTTGTGATCCCAAAATCCCGGTCAGGTTGAAGGAACAGGTCTATAAAACCATTAGTTAGTTATTAGAGCAACACAAGCAGGAGCTGCGTGTCACGCAGACGAAAATGCTGCAGTGGATTTGTGGAGTCACACGGAAGGACAACGTGAGGAACTCTCACATCCGCGGTAGCCTTCATGTCCGTAACGTTGCGGATAAGTCGCAAGAGGGTCGCCTTCGATGGTACGGTCACGTTTTGCGGCAACCGCAGGCTACGTGGGGAATAAATGTTTAGCCATGCAGCCTCCGCCGACCTCCGGTAGGAGGGGAAGACCCAAGAAGTGCTGGTTTGACGTCGTAAGAGATAATATGCGTGCCAATGGACTCACTCCGCGGGATGCTGAAGATCGTGCGAAGTGGGCGTCGTCAGACGCAACCGGGATAAATGCTAACATGATCATAAAGACCTTTTTAATGTTAGCTCTATTCGCTCCTATATATAGATAATTCAAAACAAAGTCCTTTACGACTAAGAAAACCTCTTAGAAACATGAAATATTTAGCACATATTCCTTATTCGTCGTAGGCACCCACTTACGCTTGCACATGTACAAAGCCTTAAATGACGCGAACGAATGCTCCCGTTCCCGAATGTATTTTTCACCTGCCTTAAATTGTAAAGATTTATCGTTGATCTGTTCATTGTATCAGGATTTCATACATGAACTAACATTTTTGAATTATTGGTTCAACTGGAGTAATATTTTTATTAAGGAAAATAATTGTTCAGTTAAATAGAAAATAACCTCAAAAAAAATTGATAGAAACCGATCCGGGCATGTGACGTCAATTGTTGGTTTTATTGTGTGGCATATGTTCTTAATAAACATCCATCATTCCATAACCTCGTCCACCATTGCGCATCGACGTACACTCGATTAATTTTCAGTTTGACCAGGACTGTTGCTTGTATGCGAGACATATTGCTGATTTACTTCTGAAAATAACTTAAATCAGATTACAAATTATGGTAACTTAACAGATTAGGTTCAATAAGAAAATTTATTTGTAATCTTTCTATTGACGACGCAGGACACCGTAGCTCTGCTACCACTTTTTTAATATGTGTTTATAGTTTAGAATAAGTTTTATTACAGATATTTATTATAAATCCTACGGTTCCTAGATTCGAAATAGGTATGTGGGTTAGTACATTGTTATTTTTTTATAACGTTGGGTAAAAACTAAAAATTACGAAAGACATAAATATGAAGAGGGTGCCATGACTACGATTATTCTTTTATGGTGGACTTATATTAGGAGTAATTCATTACTATCAGTTTGTGGTAATGAATGTTTATTAAAATTCCAAAAATATAAGGCGGCTCAATGACAAAAGAAATCAGGACTTTGTCAAACCGTGCTCTGTGTGCGGAGAACGCCACAAAAGAAATAATTTTGCTAAAATATGGAACAATAATTGAAACAATAAATAATAAAATGAAGTTTTTAAAAAATATAAATAATGATGATGAATTAACTTTTCATGATGATGAAGAATGGCGTAACATTAAAGGATCTAGTGCCAGAACCAAGAGATAGAAATCAATACGTATATCCTTCAGCCATAAGTTACTCTATTTCACTGACGTCAAACGGCGTTTGAAATCAAGTTACGTAATAAGGTAGATATAACTAAAATAAAGATATTTTTTGAAAACTTTATTTATCTCTTTCTTTGTATATCCTTTGGCCTTTCGTTACATGCCAGAACTTCTGCAACGAAGCTGACGGACAATAAAAAAATACCTGACATTGGAATCGAACAGACAAGGCATGGAGACCGACACTCTAAAACTTTCTCATTAAATGTTTATTTTATTATTGGCTGCAATTTCGCATCAGTTGCTTGGGTTTTTTAACTTCACTGAAGCCTATGGCGAGCAAATAACTATAAAGCGAGAGTAAAAATAAAACAAAAAAACACTCAATTTTTAAGCCAAAATGTTGATTGACATGTGTTAAGAATGTATAAAATGATTACATACATACATATACTCACGCCGTATTCCCGTCCAGGGTATGCAAAGATTACCACGATTCTGGCATAACAGTTCGCGCCTCTTCCACATTCATCAGACCCTTCATACACACTCGCCGGTTACATGCTTTTAACTATGCCCTTCTTCAGTTTACTACCGATCTGGTCAGTATACGTCTTTCGTATAAAATGAGTAGTAAACAAAAACGTTGAAGTACATAATTGCTATCATTTAGTGCCAATGTTCTAAGACGCAAGTTCATATAAACCTTTACGTTCATATTATTTATGAAACTTCACTTTTTAATTTCGAGAGCCATGTGTCTGCACGTACCTAAGGGCCGGCTCGACCGGAGTGATACCACGGCCTCTCAGAAAACTGGCGTGAAGCAATGCTTACGTTGTGTGAGTGAGGTTACCGGAAGTCCTAGCCCCCCTCCCCTTACTCCCACCTTAAAAGCTGGCAACGCACTTGTGACTCTTGAGATGCAGGTGTCCATGGGCGGCGGTAGTCACTTACCATCAGGTGACCAGTCTACTCGTTTGTCCCTATAACCAAAAAAAATCTTAGTGACCACTGATCTTTTTGTGTTGTGTCATTAAGACGATTATACTAAATAATTCCATTTTGTTAAAAAATCGACTTGTATTAAAAAGTATTAGCTTATATTCTCTTCATTATTCTTTGAATAGGAAGAAATACATAATAAAACCGACATACCCTTCAAAATATAGTGGTGAATTGTATTTAAAAAAAAACCCGTCATTTAAAACTGTGCCTAATAGAATAAAGAAGAATATAAATAAACACTTATCAGTTAAGAATTTACCCTCCGCCATCTGGGTAACGTTTATGGACACTAGTTCATTCTGTTTCGTCGTTCTTAGTGAAAGCTCCGTACACTCAGTAACGCCATCTAGCGGTGTTTTAAAGAAACGCTATACCGTCTCTCTGTCTGACGGTTGTATCAAAACACCATCCTAACTTTACCGACGGTGTACATACGCAGGTACCCTGACTCTGCCGCTAGAGTGATCTTTAACTATACGCTTCAAAAACCATAATCTGTGTAATTAAAAAAAAAATTAAAAATCCTGGTTTAGAAACTTACTTTTTTCTTTAGAATGTTATTCTTAGTATTTATTAATAGCAAGTATTTTAATCATAAAGCTTTTTAATATAGTTTTTACTACCTACGTGATAAAAAAATATGAACGTGACTAAATATAGTTGACTATTCATTATTTAAATTTAAATGAGTTTCATGAATACCAACATTCCGGGTTTACAAACATTATGTAGGCACGGTACACAAGATGTCAGTGTTATAAAGATTTTCCTTTCAATTTGTATGGTAATTTATTGCCAGTAGCAAAAGAAAAGTGTCCTCCGTAAATGATGTCTGAAATTAAGGTCTACCATAGTGAGAAGTATTTCATTATAATAAATTTACATAGGTCTGGGTTGATATTACTTGGGATTTATAAGAAAATGCTATTAGATACAGTGTAACCAAGTCAACATCAATGTCACAAAGTATATTCAAACTAGAATTTCCATAGATATATGATTCATATTAGTCACTAAAATTGTAACAAATTACTTGTACATAAAAACTATTACTGGCCTTTGGTTTATCAAAAGAGTTCTGGATAGTTCTAGATAGAATCATAATAGTGAGTAACTCTAGGTTCCGCCGCATTTTCGTATGCCTATTTATTAATCCAGGACTCAAATTATTTCCCGAAGAAGAGGCACCAGGCGCCGGAGAGCGCATAATGATCTCCGGCCTCCATGAACGCTGGCCTGGGGGTAACGGGTGAGGCTGCCCGTTCCGCTAGCAGAAGCAGACCTGAGACGGTGGCGCGACGTGTTCCGCGTGCGCCTCCCGAAATCGGAAGGAGGGCAAGGCCCTCCACTACCAATGGTGTGGCTGCCTTCTGTTTGAGGGCGGCTAAAGTCTGCTAGAGTCCTCGAGGACTTCCTTCCTAGGGTATACCCGAGTCCCATGCGATAGACTCACTTGTGACGGAACACCGTGTGGTTTTAGTCGGTTCGATTCCGACATACCACTTCACCAATAGTCATGGTGAGGTGATGACCCGTTGGGGTTTCCACACGAAAAAAAAGGACTCAAATTATTTGTATTTATCCACTAATATATCCACTTAGTTCAACATGTCATAGCTTCTTGGTTTATAACACTCAACTCTCCCCAAATCTGTTCAGTTGCAAGGAATGATTGAGAAGTAAAAAACGAATAAATTATTTTCAATGTAAATAGTTTATAGTAAATAATGTGCCCACATCCTTCTAATACCCAAACTGCCAACTGTCTGTTCAATAAAGAACCCAATACCATAACATTATATATACTACAAATAAATGGAACATTAAACAAAGGTTTCAATAAAAAATATTTCTCCGCTCTCATGTAGACTCAAACGTGCTTTTAAAGATGGTCACGTTGAATGACAATGACAATGCTAAGTCTCTGTGCGAAGGAAGTACGAGCCCTCAGTCACGTGAAGCTTCTAGGTTGGTAGGGTTTAGGAATTATTTATCTATACTTGTTATATTGACAGTTACTTATAAATTCAGATAGTAAAAAGAACGGGTTAATTTTTTTTAAAAGACTGACGATAGGGGCATATATATATTATATGGTTTTCAAACAGGCATAGCCTCGTAGTTTAGGGCAATCTCTTGCAAGAAACGTTGTAACTTACGCGAAAAAAGAAAACAATCGTTAGTCGATTAGAGAACCTCCTCCTTTTTGAAGTCGATTAAAAAGTTGCAAAACTTTCTGTTTTTTTTTTTGTTTTAAAAGACAACTCCCGCATTAGGAATTACTCCTGTGTCGCGGGGGACTTTACAAACATACAAACAATGGACACAAAGAACACCCAGACTCAGGTGGGAATCGAACCCTCGACCTATAAGCAGAGCGGTCAGGGTCACTAACCACTGGACCAACAGACCAGTCGAAAAACGGTTCATTCAGGTCCCAAAATGAGAAAAGACTATTTTGCTACCCTAGATCTAGCTCTCTCTCTCTCTCTCTCTCTCTCTCTACCGTATCTTGACGTTACTGTATTTTATGTGAAATTAGGGAGATATACTCAGATGAATTTGATAATGATTATATTTCTCTTTGTTACAAGATATATAACGTGCTCTGATCTACCTACAGATCTGACCCTGCTACATTAAAAGCAATAAATTAAAACATTCATTCCTTCGGTAGGCGTCGATCATGTCGGCTTAAATAAATTTAGTGTCTAAACGCACTTTGACTGTTAGACGTAATTTATGTTCGTAAATTGTGATTGGTACAAAAAGACATAGAGCAAAGGGCCATTTTTTCTTCAAATATAGAGTTACCCAATTCAGTTTTCAGGTGGGTGGAAGTGGTTCTCCAGAAACACCTTAACCCAAAAAAAAAACTAAAAGCAAATAATACTACTTACCTACATAGTGGTGTCTGTAGACGCTCAAGAAGTTCTTTCAGCATCTAGTATTTGTAGCCTGTTTTTTTTCTCATTAACCATATCTACGTGGGGTACACTGAAAGCTTTGCGTAACTCATTAATAAAACAATTAACATGTAAAGTAATACATTTACTGGTTTTTAAAGTATTCTCCATTACATTTTAAACACTTCTTCATTCGGTCAAACCATTTTTGCAAACATAAGGACCATTAGTCTAAGGGCATGTTTTTCTCGTGCTGGTTGAAAGCTATCACGGCCTCTTCCGGCCCCGTAAATATCATACCTCTCATCAAATCTTTAATTTTTGGCAAATAAAGAAAACGCATGTTGCCAGGTCATGACTATGTGCGGGATGGGTTACTAGCTCTATCTTTTCAGAAGGCAAAAATGGCTTTATCTTGTTCACAGTGTGCACCAAAGCATTGTCATGGTGTAATAGGATGCGAGTTCTTGGTCGTTTTTCCCTATTTCAAAGACACTGGACAAACAAATGGTGGTGTACCACTTAGCATTAACTGTCTTTTGTTCTTTAAGTAGGATCGTGCAGACAGGACCCATCCGGGAGAAAAAAAACGCAATCAATTTTTACCTACGTTTCTCACCTGTCTTAATTTTGTTGGTTTGCTGTCACCTTCGAACACCCATACAGAAGACTGTTGCTCTTCCTTTCCGGCATGTAATAATCTATCCATGTTTCATCTTCTGTCACAATGGTATACACAGCATTTGAACGTACGTGTTCGTACTTTAACAACTTTTTTTACACCAATCTACACGAGTCCGTTTTTGTTCTGGGGTGAGTTCATGAGGAATCCAGCGGCAATAAAGTTTTCTAACTTTGAAATGTTGATGTAAGATTTTTTGAATTGTGGCTCATACCAATCCCCAAATGTCTTCAAATCTCCCCATAGGTGATACGCCGGTTTTCTTCAATTAGTTGCCTGACACACACAGCCACATTTTCCTCAATGATCGCAGTTGAGGGCCGACCTTCACGAATTTCATAATGGAGAGAAACACTACCACGATCAAACTTGCGTACCAATGCCTTACGGTACTCAAATGAGGTGCTTCCCTCCCAAAAGCATTTTGAAGATGAGCAGTGCAGTCTTGTGGAGTCAGTGAACTTTTAAAATCATAAAAAATCATCGGCCTAAAATCTTTTCGAGTTAATTCCATTTTTGCTACGGACGACAAACTTCAATTTGTGATAAAACACAATTGACACGCTATTTCCAGCCAATTTCATTTTAATCAATGATTGAGTTTCTTATGTTTAAAAAATATAATTCGAAATTCAAACATTTATGAGCGGCCAGGAGCGCAGAACTTTCAGTGTGCCCTATGTATTTCTTCGCAAATTCTTAACCTTCATAAGTTTCACTTTCTGCCATAAATTAATAACAATACCTATTTGTATTTTTTTTAAATCCACGTAATCGTGTAATACTGAACCAAACCTAATATAATTTGTATAAAAGAAATATTCTTATAAACTGCACAATATGGTATTCAAAAACCTGAATAGCTGGGATTCGTATTTTAGTCGAAACATCTATTTATAACACAATTTATTCTCATTTGCTGTTCATCCATTTGCTTAGTCAAGACCTGTCATCTTCATGACACAGTTTCTGTCCATTATATCTACCACCTAACGATAATTAATTGTAGATATTTATTTTAAAAATTAGTGCACAATAAAGAATGTTTTATCTATATAGGTATTGCAATTAAAAACCAAAATAAATACATTGTAGTTAAAATATTAAAAGTTATTAACACTTCAACATAATTATGCGAAAAATGCGATCAACCAAGCTTAGTTTACTGAGACCCTGACATCAATTTCTTTGACAAATGGTCGTATGTGCCTTGCATCGCAAATGCGTATCTAGATGTTAGTAGGTGAAGGCCTAAATATATGCATGTGTGAAAATTTTTGCATACACGTTGTCACAGTATAGAAAAGTATTTAGGGTACCTTTCAACCAGAAAAAGTACTATTCCCGAGGTATATGTGAATTGACTGATAAAATCTACATTCACGCGAGCGAAGCCAGAGGCAAAAGCTAGTTTCTAATACATTTACAATTATTCCAAGTGTTTTGTAGACAAGGTAGGTAATTTCCAATTTTATTTTGTCAATATAATAAGCAAAATAGAACATGAAAGTAAAATAAACATTCTTGTCTAAAATAAAGGCAGTTATGTCATAAATTTGGTTAAGAAGTATCTCGAACTATTTAACATGTCTTATATATATATAATGAATTCCTATTTCCATTGGTCACGGCATCAAGCGTGAAAGGCTCTACCGATTTCGCTAATTCTTTTTTTTTGTGTTTGTTATTGTCAGCAAAAGTTTCTTATGAAGGAAAAAATTAGTAAAGTTGCGCGGAAAATTAGAAAATTGAAGAAAACTTAACGACCATATTAACTTTTCTAATGTAACCTTAGCGCTTTTGACATAGCTGTCAGTCAACTGTCTTAACTTTAAGACAGGACAACGTCTGTCGGCTCAGTTAGTTATATAAGTACATAAGTGTTTTTATTTTTTATTAATCAATAAAGAAGATATTCGTGGCTTAAGAACCTGCTGAAATGGTTTGGATCCAGCACGATTTCCCTCTTCAAAAGTCCGCATAATCTTGACGCTGTCCAACCTCTCCGATAGGAGAGGAACCAAAAGAAGAAGATTAATCAGTTATAAAAGTAGGTACTCATAGAAAAGTTAGTATTTATTATGAAAATAACATTAAAATAGGTATTTACATTTTACTATTAATGGCCTCGTATATTTTATAATGACCTTCGATGAATGCATTGATATATTGTTGAGGCTCCGAATGAGATTTGATGATAAAAGTTGTTTGAAAATCAATGAGGTTTAGCAATACGAGTTTGGCGCGCGAGTACGCAGCCGCTTTAGCGCTTTCTTTAGAATAATATTGTTTACTTGCAAGATAAATATTTTATGCTAGTACTTATTGTTTTTGTCTTTTTTATGTAAAGTTCTACTAAATTAATAGGTAAATTTAGTTTAAATAAACTACAGTTTTGATCCGGTAGTGTTAAAACTAATGGCTGGTGTTAAAACAAGAAGAATAAAATATTAATCTGTACGTGGGAGAGACATGTTTCGGCACGAATGGGCCGGCTCGAATCCGCTCGATACCAAGGCCTCACAGAAAACCGGCTGTGAAGCAATGCTTGTATTGCATTTCGCCGCGTGAGTGAGGTTACCGGAGACTCTAACCCTTTCCTCTCCCTTATTCCCGTCCTTCCCCTCTCCCCCTTCTCCCTACTCTTCCCCCCCTCCCCCTCTTCTCCTACTCCCACCCTAAAAGGGCGGCAACGCACTTGTGACTCTCGAGTTACAAGTGCCCATGGCATGGGGTCTGCTCGTTTGCCCCTACACCATAAAAAAAAAAATATTTCCAATATATTTACTGGCCTGCTGATCTAGTAATCCTGACTGCTGAGCCAGAGGTCGTGGGTCGAATTCCCACCCAGGACACCAAGGACAGATAATTGTGTGATGAGCATGATCATTTGTTCTGTATCTTTAATATGTATGTATTTAGTAATAAATATATAAGTATGTTTATCAGCAGTCCGGTTACCATAGTACAGGCTCTGTCTAGTTTGGGATCAGATGCCTGTATGTGAGGTGTCTAAATTTATTATTATTATTTTTGCGTGAAACCAAATGTGACGAAATGATGTTACGTATCTTTTAGAATAATTGACCAAAGCTTTGCTTTTTGCCCTTACGTCTTACGAACAAATATTAGTCAATTGATACATCTACTTTATATTTTTTTTTTTATAGTATAGGGGGCAAACGAGCAGACGGGTCACCTGATGGTAAATGACTACTGCCGCCAATGGGCACCTGTAACTCGAGAGTCACAAGGGATTGGGAGTAGAAGAGGGGGAGGGGGGAAGAGGGGAGAGGGGAAGGACGGGAATAAGGGAGAGGGAAGGGTTAGGGCCTCCGGTAACCTCACTAACGCGGCGTAATGCAATGTAATCATTGCTACACTGCCAGTTTTCTGTGAGGCCGTGGTATCGAGCGGAGTCGAGCCGGCCCATACGTGCCGAAGCATGGCTATTCCACGTTAAAAGTACACATACTACATTACATAAGTAAGTTATTGTCATTTTCATTTATTTTCCAGAGATTGTTAGTGTATGCGTATTTCAACTACATAACTAAACTGTTAAAAATGTCATTAACAAAACGACACATGCATTTTTATAAATAAGTAAGAGGTATCACTAAATTATGTTTATCAAATTTTATCAAAAATATCTATGAATATTTATTGCTTAACGTTGGCAATATTAATTTTTTTTTAATTCGCATAATAAGTCGCTGAAACCGCTTTAAACTTGGTGTGCGGGGGCGAACATGCGACGGTAGCGCCGCTGAAACAGTTCAGTTTCAGGCGTAAACCACGCCGTACGCTTGTGCCTACACACTGCACTCAAAACACCCACTGTGTACCAAACCCACGTGATGGGACTAACAGATTGTGCTATTGTTTTTCATACTTAGTGCTTCACCAAAAGCAAAACGGTAAGTCAACTCTATTTTTACACGTACTTAACAATATTAAAAAAAAATCTTAATATTTATCTTTAATAACAACGTGTTTTATTACTCTTATATTTGTCTCCTACAATCTCATAATTTAATAAGAAAAAACTGGATTTTCAAGATGAAAATTATGCCAAATAAATATAGTAAAATGTTATATATTACAGATAATCTCATGACAAACGGTATTCAGTTTCATATGAACACAAAGCTTTACTAAAATTAAATATAATTTACTACATATCTATGTTTAAAAGTCATGTTTTACATTATGGTTTAATATTAACAATATTTCGTCACGAAAGGGTTTTTGCTGGCTTCCTTAGCTTAGCCGCGTTATGGCCTCTCTTGTAAACTCGGTTTCTAGACTATTCATATTTTATCATACTTTCCGAACAAACGTAAATATGTTATTAACGTTCACTTTATCTTAACTCATTCATCATCAACTCATCTAGACTAATTACATAAGTCTGTACAAATATGATGGCTGAACAAATAACAAAAAATAGTACTTTAATAAGTATAACCAAATACTGTAATATGATAGTATGCTTATCACTCAATTTTCACGGCTTTTGTTGATGTTTTTAACAGAGGTGACAAAAAGTGACAAGTATTATGAGCTCTAATAAATCTAATAAAAAATAAGTCTCTGATCACTAACACTGTCAACATGAAAGTACTTCTATATCGGCAAAGAATAGTTACTTAGAGTTAGTTGGCTGATAATGCAGCATAAAAAGAAGGAGGTCAGCTGAAAGTTGATAGCAACCCTTTAAAGCGCTTTCAGCCCTCCACACGTAGCTGCGGTCTGCTGTAGGCTATAGTTACAATTGCAGTCCACGAACTTTCACCATTAATTAGACGCTATTCACGCTTGATAGATCAACTTAAAGCATCTCAATGCAAACGATACTAAGCTTGATAGAATATAACGCACTTGTGACTCTTGAGTTGCAGGTGTCCATTTGCGACAGTAGTCACTTTCCCATTCTCTTTTCACTGGGGTCAACGGCAATGGTATGTTGAACTCAAACCAACTAAAACCACACGGTTTTCTGTCCCCTAGAAAGTGTGTGTACCCTAGAAAGGAAATCCCTGTGAATCCCGGCAGACTTGGCCGCCTGTTCAACAACAGGCGACCCCACCGTTTAGTGCGGGGCCTTGTCCCCTCCTATTTAGAGAAATGATGATGAACACGACGCGCCGCCGTCTTGAGCCTGTTCCTGCTAGTGCGACGGCTACCTATCACCCTTAGGCCGGCGCTCATGGAGGCTGGAGATCATTCTGCGGGACCAGAGAGAAGTAGTTCTCTCCCGTTCTTTTTCCGCCACCGCATGAAATTATACTGATGAAATGATAGCTTCGCGGTGCGTCTTGCCTCTCGCCTTCACAAGGGTGTCGTTGGAGTAGCACGATTCCCTTGTGTGTAATATAATATTCTAGAGTATTTCAGGTATTTTTAATGAATAAATAATGTAAATAAAAAAAATTGTTCTGAAAATTGTTTTCGTCAGTTGACCTTGTATCACCCACGCTAATATGTATTTTGTTTCTATAAATTTCATATTTACGTTGGCGTGCATTGTACAGCTATCACAACTCTTAATCTATAATAGCGTATTATGTATTCAGAAGCTATTAACGCGTCCTACGCATACAACTGGGAATAATCATTAGCCACGTAGTTATCAAGTTTAAAATTAATCAGCTTAATAACCTACTACGTAAATCAATAGCTTATAAAGATGTTTGTTTCTAAACCAACTAGTTGAATCATTAAGGCAGTCAATATTACTAATCTCGCGCCGCCTACAGACTACCTGCCCTATCACACTTTGATCAAGTCATCCTTCCATAAACACAAAAAACCGGACAAGTGCGAGTCTGACTCGCGCACCGAGGGTTTCACAAGCAAGCAAACTTGTATGTAGATAGTACGCCCATCTCGGTAATCAATTCTAGAAAATTTTTGTCCGTCTTTTCCGAAAGTCAAACTTAAGTTTGCGGCTCTAAAAATACTCTCCTATACATCAATGTAAGACAAAGTCAACTTTCCAACAGCAAAATATAAGTTTGTAATCACGAAAACTATTTTTTATGTGATATAATAACAAATTACAACTTTTGGATTTTTTCCTTTACTTGTGCCGCCAGACCTTGCTACTTACCAAATTTCAAGATTCGAGATCAAAGGGAAGTACCCTGGTTTTGATTTACCTGCGAAATGTTCAAATTTGTAAATGGCTTAATGGCCATATCTTTTAATTGCCTTAAAGCTTGATTTGTTTACAGCTTCAAGGGAGCGCTGACATAATTATTTGATGTTAATTTCAACTTGATGCCCCCACAGGTTTCTGAAGAAAAGGGTCATGACAGAATATCCGGGTCTGCAGTTCTTGAATCACATCCATCGATCTAATACCATACTTAATTAAAAATATCAAAAACTTAAAAATAAATATCAATTTTAAGCCTATTTTTCAATGAAAAATAGCAAAAACTGAACTTTTCAATAGTCAGATAGACCTTATTCTACCAGTAACCCACTAAACTGAAGTATAAAGTTATCTACCCGCTCCTCGGCCAGATAATCGCTTATTCGACCGTTTATTTGACGTTGAGACGTTTACGTATAGACGCACTTTAGTTTTAGGTTACTTATTGCGTTGTTTATTACAAATGGTTTAAAAAAAGGATTATTTTCGATAATATAGACAACTGAGAATTGAAGAAGACCCATAAAAGAATAAATATTAAAATTCATCCGAAAGAAAAGAAAGAATTTTTTATAATAATAATTTTTATTTTCAGACTTATGTCCATTTTTTAGTAATCATTTTCTTCAAGACTAATGTTAGTATTAGACTTAAGTTGAAATCAACATCAAATATTAATGTCAGCAGTCCCTTGAAGCTGTAAAGAAATCAAGCTTCTATGTCAACGCAATCAAAAGATACGACCATTAAGTTTTAGATTTTAACAAATTTGAACATTTCGCAGGTAAATCTAACCCTATAGGGAACCCTATAGGGTTCCCATTAACCTAGAGTCATGAAATATGGCAAGAAGCAAGGTCTGACAGCACAAGTAAAAGAAAAAATCCGAAAGGCTTTAATTTGTTGTTATATTATTAAAAAAAATCGGATTTGTAATAACATGCGCTGGGAAAGTTGACTTTATCGTAAATCAATGTATGGGAGAGTATTTTTAGAAACGCAAAGTTAAGTTTGACTTTAGGAAAAGCGACCAAAAATCTTTTAGCTTAGCTGGTCAATGAAATAGAACCCACACCGTTGAACCAAGTGACGATCACTTTATTACATGGGATTTTTAGAGGTCCTTTGTAGAGATGCTTTTTTTCGTATTTGCTTTTTCATGTCAGCACCAATCTCACCACTATTGCTATAAACTATTAAAATCACTAAATAACAGTAACTGCTAGTCAGTCAAACTGACATGACTCCACAAGAATTAAATACACTTTTAATTTTTCTCCATGCAGATTCCTTCTCTTTATTTATCTCTTATCTCAATCTTTTTTTTTTATAATAACATCAAATTCACTAGTATTAAAATCAAGAAATCGATGAATGATCTTTCTCCTTCGATATTCTTTGCTTCGATTGTAATTAAATAGAATTAATAGTCGGTAAATCACTATCACAATATACAAAATTCGTTAAATATCACCGAACCAGAACAACCAACAAACCATAAACTCCCAAGTAAATTACAAACAAAACAATGACATCTGTTTGAACGAAAAAATACTGTCCTGCTCTAACACTCGTGTTTTCAATATTTTTGTGTCACTGTCTGAGATTAGTAACGTGTGATTTGCATTAATCGGCCAGATAGCTATATAGCATGGAATAAATGACGATCGAAAAATAGATACCTAAATATCAGACCGTTAAACAGTCTAACTCATTTATTCATCGAATAGTTATTAGTCCTTTAATCTGAGCAAAAGTCGAATGAATAAAACTTAGAAACACTTGAAACATTTTGACTACAGGGGTTCTAAGGTTATATTTTCTATACTTTAATGTGCGATTGTAAAAGCGAATATGAAAAAAAAAATTCATAATACTTATTTAACGCAGAATGGAATATAATAAATCGGTCAAATTGTTGTTACCTAAAACCAAAAACCTAATATATGTCATCGTTTTTAAAACGACACTTAATGGGTTACTTATCGAACAAAATACTAAAGTTGCTCTTCATTTACATGTTAGGGAAAAAAGCGTAGGTAAGACTATTCCAGTCTATCCGTACCTAATTCTGTTTCGGAGTCACTGCAATGTTAAAGATTTTACCGATTACATAGATATGCAATGGCCGTTAGCCAATTCGGTGTTCTGGAACTGAATTATAAAAGACTTATGAGAGTTGCATAATATAAAAACAATCTGCTTATGCCACTTTGTGAGAACAACTATAATAAAGGAACCTTAGAAATGACATTCTCCGCTTCTTGTTGTTGTGAATGTAGTAGCAGTAGTAATAGAGAATACGTATACTTAATGATATTCTTTTCCTGACTGGTATTAAATTATTTAAACATCAAATGCATTTTAGATGGTATTTTATTTAAAGCAAGTAGTATTCTTATATACCGCCGTAAACACTTCAATAAAACTTGGCAAATAAAAGAAAGCGGCCGTGAGTTTTCACCGGATTCTTTCTTTGCAGACTGTTTGTTTTGCGATACGAACATGATTCTAATGTAGCCTCTGATAGGTCAGTCTTACTCTGTAATCATTTTTTTTTTATTACAAAATCGAAATTATTCTCTCCAAACATCGCTTCCGGCCGATGACCAGCCCACACAGCGGCGTACTTACCGTAAGCGATGTAGCAATTGATACGTCTAGACAGACCGAAACCAGCAATAGTACCTACATAGCATATTACGGTCTTATACAGGTGATTAGTATTAATAATTACAGGCAAGTGTTATAATTTTTTGCGGTTCCCTTCCTCAAAAGCAAAAAAAAGAACCCTTGTCCGTCTGTCTGTCTGTCAATACAATTTTTCTCAGGAACCCGGACGTATCAAGTTGAAGTAATACCAAATACGTATGTCAGCGGACTCTTGCAGCTGTAAACAAGTTTCTAAGTCAACGAAATTGAAAGATACGGCCATTTAAGCTTTAGATTTGACCAAATTTGAACATTTCGCAGGTAAATGAAAAGCTGTAGGGTCTTTCGGCAAAGAAAAAAAGAATCGACTATGGGTTATTTAATTGACCAGTATAACTTGAACTGTCATTGTATAGAGTTGCTGTACTGGATGTTTGTAACCTGATGTAGCCGTTTTTACGTAATTTTTTAATTTGTAAGACATATTCTTTAAAAATTGTAGCTTTGTGCACTTTACATTATATACGTACATTTAAAATCTTTAACTTTACACATTCCACTTATTTTTAAAGAAATTCAAACAGTCATAACCAAACAAACAAACTCTTCAGCTTTGTAATGATTAAACAATCATTACAAAGCTGAAGAGTTTGTTTGTTTGGTTGAACTCACTAATCTCAGGAACTACTAGTTCGAATTGAATTTTTTTTAGTGTTGGATAGCCTATTTATCGAGGAATGCTATAGACTATATAACATCACGCTACAACCAAAAGAAGCGGAGCAGTGTCCATAAACACAGGTGAAACTGCGAGGACGGCTAGTAACATAATATAATTAAAATTTAGCACATTTTACAAAGCGTAGGTATTATAAACTATTTCATCTGGAATAATTGCCTTAAAAACGGCTCAAGGATTTGTTATATGAGGTATACGGGTGCTAGCATTGGCCTACTTCGTAGCTTAGACGCCGCATTGAGATCAGCTCTGTCTAGTATATTTAGGGCAATATTCTTGGTAATCAGTCTCTATTCTTATAATTCTAATGGGCAGTGTCAGGAGGAAGGGTAAATGCTCCTGACTTGATTGTGTATTCAGAAAGACTAGATGCTCAGGAGCATCTACCCTTTATGAATATACAATAAGTGATCACGATTGCAGTTTGGAAGGTTTGAAAATTATAATTTCAGTAGCCTCCAACGTTCAGTTCAAAACATGTCTACCGGATGGAAATGTACAATGTGAAGTAGTGACGTTTTTTATATCAGTAAGCTTATGTGGGTATCGGTGCTTCAGTGTCACCAACCCTCAAGCTCTGGCCATCCTAATCATTAGCTGAACAAACAAAACAAAAATATTTTAGTGATAGATTAAATACTTATAATAGTCTTCTACTATATCATTCATTTTTATCACTCTAAATAGACAGGTATTAATCCATTGAACATTGCACAAACAGTTGCAAGCTATGTTAATAAACAGATCGCGCATTATATTTCAAATCCGCAGGCTTAGACAAGTGGCTCTTTATTTTCGATAACGTAGTATAGAAAAGTAAATGCACTGGATTGACATAAGTTAACGAAATACCACGTGACTAAGTATAAAAAACTTGGACACGGTAGTCAAGTGTAGTAACTTTCTATTCTAACAAACGAAACTAACGTCGTACGCCAAACCACTACTTGTATATAAACCCTAGCCAAGTGGCACTTTTATCAACCGCTTTCAGAACGAAGCTTTCGTTACGGGGCGAACGCCAACACCTTTAATACAACGAAACAAAATGCGATTTTAACAATCATCTGGTAATTTACATTTACGTTAAAATTTGAGCACAATTATATAAAATGTTGCATGTTCAAAGATTACTTTAGGTTAGACGATAAACGTACGATATACTTTGTCATGCCCTGCATGGTTTTCCACATGCAAATACACTATAAATTGTGTATTTATCCATATGGAAAACCTGCTTTTGTACGAATCCAAATTGAAAACGTTTTTATCATGTTTTTTTCGTTTGTAGTACGCTTGTTTAGTTCAAATGTTCCTATAGATTAAATGGTTAGAAAATTGTACCAATGAAATTATTTTCGGAAAAAAAAGTGAATCACTTTATAAATAAATGATGCTACTAACATTTCTGTAAAAGGTTCCAAAGTATAAAAGGATTTCATACAATAACGTCCTGCACACAAAGTTTTCCTAAAAGCAGCAAGTAAAAATGGGGTTGCTTAAAAATGATTTTATGCGTTCCAATCTGTTGTCCTATTGCTTTGATTTGCAATGAAGCCTAGCTTTTGTAAATATTTGTAATAATTTTATCTCTTAAATTTCGAAAAAGGAGAAGAGATCAAAAAACTATTTTGTACCTTTATATGTGCATGTAATTGCTTTAAAGTACTAAGTAGGTACATAAAGTAGAATTAACAGGACAAAATCACAAAACTATAACTTACTAACTGCGCCCCGCGGTTTCACCCGCGTAACATCTACTAAATAGTCCGAACAAAGCCTAAACATTTGGTTTGGATAGGTGAGCCCGTTCTTGAGTTATAAAATTACAACGAAAAGTGGCATTGATTTTTATATAGATTGATATGTCAAAATGCTGAGTCAAAGACTGCACGTATGATATGTAATACAATAATACCAGAGTAAGAAATTTAGAAAACGCACATCAACGATCGTAAGAAAGTTGTAGATGCAATAAAAGAATTGAGTAGAAAAACCGAACAAAACGAGTAGGTACGTATTAAGAAGAAACACAAAGAAAAGACCCAAAAATGTCGAAAGTAGCTTCATGTTACGCTACGGATAAAAAGGCCGGTTTCAAACCACAAGGGTTTTAGATGATTGCGACATGTCTTAATGATACCTATTCGAAATTGCGTAATATAACCGTGAAAAGTCGGTAAAGTAATAATAATATTACCTTAATATAGGAATAATATTAGCATCATAATAATTATGAAGCTAGTCACTGACCGTTGTAATTGGTTTAACGTATTATCTTAACACCCATACTGCAATTTTCACTACGGGATCCCATTAGTGACTTGCGGCAAAATAAGTGTTTTAAACAACAGCAACTCTCTTAATGTTATTTAAAACGTAATTAAACATAACATACATGGCATAACATAACGGTACATTAAACATAAAACACTATGTACATATCTCCTGCTATTCCGCTCATTTTCGGGAGGGCAACAACAATTATTTTCATGCCTCTGATTTATTTTTAAAAATGTTGTTTCGAATTTTGTATCAAAATTAATAACATGGAATACATATATACATAGACTCATCTGGATACCGTTAACGATCACTTTTGATTAATATTTTTTGCAAAGACTTAGTCAAAATAACCTTAAATTCTGTTTAATTAGATTTAGAAGTTGAAAAAAATACCTAATTAAAAACCATGTGCTTCTGAATGCTTTTGAAGTTGCAAATAGAAATTGTACAAATAATTCCAGTAAGATAAATACTTAGTAACGATAATTATTCGATATGTTATATTTACGTAGAGACAGAATAGATATAGACCACCGTCCATAGTGATCGTTAAGTTACGTGAATAATTTTTATCCCAATAGAATTACTATAAAAATCGCATGTTTATTTTTCCATATTATCACAGATAACATAATACTATACTAGTAATATTATATACACAGCTTATATATAAAAGTAGGTAAGTATATCATATTATATACAAAGCTATAATTATATACGTACCTAGCTAGCGGCATATTCAAATTCGTTTATTTGCCGAAATGTGGTAATACAAAGTTGGTAAATATACTACATAAATACATCCAACATATTTGCCATCTTAAATTCATGGCGTACAAATAGATAACTTAAATTACTAATTATTATACCAGTACTAATAAACAGACCAATAATATTATTTGTATTTATAATTTAAGTATTCATTAACAGAGTAGAAACATCGGTCAACAAGCAATCTGAACAGTTGTATCTTAAACTTATTAATAGGTAGATGTCTAGCATCTTCGGGTAGGTACTACTACATACTTACTACATATATTATATGTATTTGCAACAATAACAGTGACCGACTTATCAAAAATGTATCTAAAATTAAAAATGGAATAGGTTTCGTAAATGTCCCGCATATTTAAAACCGATATCTTTTGTTTTTTTACAACAACCTTAAAGGCCGGCAACGCACTTGTGACTTTCGAGTTGCGGGTGCCCCTGCCCACCATGGGCGGCGGTAGTCATTTACCATCAAGTGACCCGTCTGCTTGTTTGCCCCCTATCTCATAAAAAAATGTTAGACACAAAGTAATTATTACAATCTTTTTGACTGGCCTGTTGGTCTAGTGGTTAATGACTCTGACTGCTATGCCATAAGGTCGTGGATCGATTCCCACCCGAGTCTGGGTGTTCTCTGTGTCCGTTGTTTGTATGTTTGTAAAGTCCCCCTCGCCACAGGAGTAATTCCTAAAGCGGGAGTTGTATTTTCATAAAAAAAAAAAAAAAAAAAATAGTGAAATCAGCATAACTTGTGAACAAGTATTTACTAAAAACATCTTACGCATTACGCCTTACATATAAAGATGAATATGTATAAACAAAGCTATGTGTTTATTAGATGTTTGAAAAAATTAAAATGTCGGATGTTTTCCACATCCTACCATTACAACGAAACTGCTACAAATTAAGTAACGCGCTCTTGGCCACCCTAACCTTAATTATCACTTTCAATACAGAGTTTATCCGGAGAACGTGACTTAACAACTTATCTTAAATGATCAGCATTAGACGCCCTGGGTACTTGAATATTACTCATTACTACGTATAAAGTAATTTCGTATCTAAAAATTTTATATAACAAATTTAGGATTCAGTGGGTTACAAAACCAAACAATCTACATTGACTAAAGAATAAAAACCGGCCAAGTGCGAGTCGGACTCGTGCACCGAGGGTTCCGTAAAATATTTTTATTTTATGATGTAACTAAAAATATACGATTTTCGCAATTTTTCCTTTGTCTGTGCTAAAAGACGTTGCTTCGTACCAAATTTCAAGATTCTGAGTTCACGGGAAGTACCCTGTAGGTTTTGATTCCCTTGCGAGTGTCGAAAATTTGCGGAAATTTACGGCATAAACGACTGAATCTTTTGATTTCGTTGGCTTAGAAGTTTGATTTTTTTTATTTGATATAAATTTCAGCTTGATACCTCCACGAGTTCCTGAGAAAAAGGGTCTTGACAGACAGACAGACCCAAGGACGGACGGACAACAAAGTGATCCTATAAGGGTTCCGTTTTTTTCCTTTCGAGGTACGGAACCCTAAAAATGTGTCCTGTTTCATTATTGAATTTAAAAAAACATGAATATAAACACTTTCTAAAACTAGAACATTTTTCTTTTAATTGAGATAAAATACCTCGTTGCATTTTTAACATAGAGCTTATAAATAACTATGCTTGTACGGGAACTATCGTATAACGGGTGTTCTTTGTGTCCCTTGTTTCTATGTTTGTAAAGTACCCCGCGACACAGGAGTAATTCCTAATGCGGGAGTCATCTTTAAAAAAAAACACAAATCACTGATTACATTTTACTACAATAACATAAAATAATTTTAGGTATGTTTAAGCCTCGCAAATCTACATCCTTTGCTTCAATCAACTGTGATGTTATCTACTTATGTCAGATGCGCTGTATTTTGATATTAAAAATCAGGGCCATAGCTTGTAACTCCATGTTGTGAATTTTAAGCTGTATGCTTGTTTAAATGTATATATATAATATCTATTTCTGTACAAACTGAACAAACTGCGAAGCTAGCCACACACAAGAATATCCCAGTATTTTCCAGTGACGAGTTTAGTTGAATACATATCATCAATAATTATAATATAATAATAACATACAAATATCTGAAATTTATTGTTAGTCCAAATCAGCATACCTACTTTTATTTTTCTCGCGAGCTTCTTTGATTGTCTATCGCATAACAAGCATATCTTAATTGACAAACTTAATATGACAAGAGAGGAAAATGCGAAACATGCATTAGCTAAAGAAAAAACGAGGAAAGAAAGAAGAAGAAATAATAATAATACTATAAAGAATTGGAATGCTCCTCCTTGTCCACGATCCTCACTTTAAAAGCTCTGGTTAAGATAGTAATACCACCGAAGGGCTGTACGAGACCGACTAATCTGGAGTTCATAAACAAAATCTTGCCTTACGTTAGGATATACACTCAAAAATACATATTTACAAAAATATCCTTTTATTAATAAACAATTCATGTTTAAGTATTTTTATACGCTTTTAAGGGCAAGGTTAATTGATTTTTGTTCTTGATGGATGGGTTTATTGTCAAAGTGCTCTGTGAATTGAATAGATTAAGCCTAGTGGTGGGAAGATTGTGGATTGATTAGCGTAGAAGCAAGGTGCGCCCAGAACTCTATTATTATTACGTTGTTACTATGGATGCCTTGCGCAGAGGTGAAATACGTCAACGTTTGACTTCTTGATAATGGAAGATGGCGTGTACAGGTTAGGTGCTTATCAGACCTTGTAAACAAACTCAAGAAATTGAAGGACTTTGGTCCCTGCTTGTTGCGATTTGTTGAGGTTTATCCTTGACTGTCAACAGTATACAATATACTGGGGAGAAATAAAATAGGGCGAGTGGTAGGCTCCCTACTCTAATAGAAGATTGTAAAGCTATTTCGTTGCTGACTTTTTTTTTGTAAAATTACATAATCTTGAACAAAAGAAATTGAAAAAAATATATTACTAATTGTGCTTTACTATTATTAATATCAAATACAAAAAGAACTATATATGTATGTAATATAAAATGTATTAACACTATTAAAACGCAATATGATTAATGGCCAACTCATTCTCACGTTGTAAACCATTTGTTATAACATTTTAAAAATGTTTTATTCAGCGTTGGCTAAAATGTTAAATCGTATCACTTTTGTCCATACTTCGTCGTTATCAACATGCGCAAATACTTTTATCTCGACGGCAAATAAATATACATATCTGCCTTCTGTTTTATATTATTTGCGTAGACTGTCGACCACCCGCGGGTCCCTTTTAATTTGTCAAAGGCATTTTATCTCTACTGTTTAATTTGTATTATCATATTAAATAAAGAACAGTACACAAAGGGTATTATAATGATTGTTACCTAACAAGGAGGTCAATTATTATTACGAATTAATATAGATAGAATTATTATAGACAAACATTCAATGCACAGTTATAGACACATGACACAAAATGTAGCGATAAAAATCTTTTACGCATTTATTTTAACAAAAACTTATTTTTTTTATCTATATCTATGGATTTGGAGAAGGAGGGCGGGCATTGCAAATTCTCTGCTGATACAAGAATCAGAAAGATTTACGAAACTGGGAATGTGTTGATCTTGTGATCATACTATTTTTCGCCATTTAGACGGTGACGCGATGTTTTTCATTCACAATCTAGTACTTCCAAAACAAATTGCTACCTAAGTGTTTAGGCATTAAGTCGTAACGCTACATTTTAACTACCAAGACGTTTAGCTGGCTATTAAGAGATCTTGCGATCTAGCTATTTTGGTTTTATTAATTGTTGCCATAAACACTTGGCAAGTATTTTACTGATTAATGTCTGGTGGAACTAAGATTACATAATAGAGAATATGCAGTATACAAGATAATAGACCACTTTTAAGGTAGAACCAACACATACTACTCTGCCAAGAAAGTACCGGGAAAATGTCAATAAAACAAAAAATGTTAACTATTCTTCCTAATTTATTGTATCGCCATCAAAGTAATATACTTATGCCAACGAATAATCCAGTTATCAAAACATTTTTCAAATGCATTTTCCGGAATCGACTTCAGTTCTCGCCGCAAATTCTCTTTGATATCTTCTATCGACTGAAAACGGGTACCTCGAAGTGGGAATTTGAGTTTTGGAAAAAGAAAAAAAGTCGGCTGGAGCCATATTCGATCAATACGGTGGTTGTTTGTTGTATTTGTTGAGTTTTTGGTCAAAAATTCATTCACAATGATGGCCTTGTGCAATGGCGCGTTGTCGTGGTGTAATATCTAAGATTTTTTTTCCACAAATTTGATCTTTTTCGACCAATTTGCTCTTTCAAACGCCGCATAACGCTCAAATAATATTCTTTATTTATAGTCTAACCTTCTGGCAAGTATTCCGAATGCACAATACCTTGATAGTCAAAGAAAACAGTCAACATGATCTTGACTTTTGATCGACTTTATCGTGGTTTTTTTTCGGTTCAGTTGGAAGTCGCCATTCCGAAGCTTGTTGACTAGTTTGCATATCAAACTCGTAAACCCATGTCTCATTACCAGTAACAATGCGTTTATGTAGGGTCAGAATTGACTCGATTTAACATGTTTTCAGCGACTTTTACGCGATTGAGTTTTTGAAGAAAATTCAGATCTTTCGGGGCTAGTCGAGCGGCAACGTACGAATCGATTTGTGAGACACAGAAAGTTCGGCGGCTATTTCTCTCAAACTTGAATGAGGATTTTCAGTCACAATTTCCTCCACTTTAGCGATGTTAACTTCAGTTAAAAACGTTGATGGTCAACCAGAACGAGGAAAATCTTCCAACAAATCTCGAACGCTTTTGAATGCACTGTACCTACCACTCATATGCATGAGTTTTTGATAAAGTCGATTCACCGTATGCTTTCTGTAACATTTTCAGTTACTCTGAATATGAAATTCCATTTGCAATGCAAAATGTTAGACAAACTCTTTGTTCGGTTTTTTTATCCATTATAAAAATTGCAAAACATTCTTGAGATGAGCTTACAAAATCAAGTACTGAAAACAAAGTCGTGCCAACATAGAAAACAGTTGTGGCAACTTAAACAGAAAAAGAATTATTTGAATTGAATTTGGAATTAGAATTAAATTATCAATTCCCGATACTTTTTGACAAAATGTAATATCAATCAGTTAGAAGTCAGTTATAAGAGACATTATGTTCACGTCAGTGTGTAACTTTTTGCTGTTTTATTCATACGTGTATCAGGATGGAGGACGTTTTTAGGTTCACACGGTAGTCAGTGTACCCGGCTATACTCGTAAATCTTCCGGATCGGCGCAGCCTGGAACGGACGCCCTAACGTCTCTTTTCTTTGGGAGAGACGTTACTGCTTCCGACTAATCGTACCTAGGAGCAAGAGGCCCTCTTTTTCTTTTTTTGAGTATCCTTCTTGACGAGTTCAACAATTCTGTATTCCTGGGATGTGACGGACATGGTCCAGCATAGATTTCAATTGAAACGGGTAGAAACAATACGCAGTGACTGCAGTTTGGCAGCATTGGACGAGGTCTGGAATATATGACCGATAAGAGCCGGTAGCTCTTTAGGTCTCAGAAGTTGAAAACCTTATTAAAAACTACCCAGAGAGACCGGTGTACAGCTAAGCCGTAACCCTGGACTGGTAACAACTCACTATTGTTCCAATATAAATTTACTCAATGAAACAGGCTGATTTTACCATCAAACAGATTATGTTGTGAAAAATATTCGGTAATGGAGGTAATAAAATGTCTCATGCTAAAACTAGGTATTTGAAAATGATACGTACAATTATTTTACTAAAATACGTCGTGTAGAAACACAATTGAGCGGATTAGGATTAGCGGATAGGATTTAGCCTGCCAAAAAGTGAGATAGAATACAAGTATACAGCACTAAAAAGAGACAAACATATTCATAAATAGCATTTAGCCTGCGAGAGAATGAGATAGAATTCAAGTATACAGTGTTTCCTATAATCTTTGTCTTTGCGTCTGCGTACTACGAAGCCTTCAAAAAAAGCGTCAACATCAGCGTGGTGTCATTTTTGTGCATTTGTGTATTAAAATTCGTTTATTAATGAATTTATGTTAATTATTTAACACATCTGCGTTAATTTAACTAATAACTTTCATATAAATTTTCTAAAATTAAATTTATTAACATTAGTAAATTATTTGTATTGATTTTACTTTTTTATTTATCATTCTCTCGTAGGCAAATTTTCTAAAGTTTCACTTTTGCCGTGTGTGAATTGCACACACACACTTCTTTTTAATTTTATTCTTATATAGGTAGTTCATGGAACTTTCTTAATACTTTTGATATAACAAGCTTGAATAATCAGTACACATCGAAGTTACAGATTATACCTTTGCTACTGGCCTATTGGTGTAGTGGTTAGTGATCCTGACTGCCGAGCCTAAGGTCATTGGTTTGATTCCCACCACGACAAATAATTGTGTGATGAGCATGATCATTTGTTCTATGTCTGGGTGCAATTTATCTGTAATATGTATATATTTAGAAATATATAAGTATGTTTATGAGCAGACTGGTTTCCATAGTAAAGGCTCTGCCTAGTTTGGGATCAGACAGCCGTGTGTGATATGTGTCCAGTTATTATCACTACATATTATAAAACAAAGTCTCCCGCCTCGTCTGTCTGCCTGTCTGTCTGTTCGTGATAAACTGAAAAACTACTAAACGGATTTTCATGCGGTTTTCACTAATAGACAGAGTGATTCATGAGGAAAGTTTAGCTGTATAATTTGTTAAGATTAGAACATGTAAATTGATTGAAATATGTTGATGATTGTTGAAGATGTCATTGCGAAGCCGGGGCGGGTTGCTAATCACTACATAGTATAAATAAAGTCGCTTCCTGCTGTGCGTCTGTCCCTATGTATGCTTAGATTTTTATAACTACGCAATGGAATTTGATGCGGTTTTTTTTAATAGACAGAGTAATTCAAAAGGAGAAACCTTCCTGTATAATACATGCATAATATAGTAGAGAAACACCGATAACTTTAGAGGTTTCTAATGTGATCGTAAATAAACACATTTTTTTGCATTTACATTGCAAACGCTGGCTGAACCCTACGAGATAGATCAAAATAATGTATCATAGTATTGTACACCTTAAAAAGATCTACAAAAAAGTCCGCGATGGTATATGTCTATCTCTGAGGGATAACCCACAATAACCATTTTTATCCTTTACTTTTTACGAGAAATAATGGCTTATTTACGAAGCGGTTTTAAGCAATACAACATTAATCCTTATCAAATTAAGTACCTTAAATACATTGTCCATTTAATATAGATCAAAATGGCCTATAACAGCATGTAATTTCAATGAATATTTTCGAAGATATTACATATTTAAAATGCAGGGACATAGCGGTTGCGGCGGTACCGGCCAGAGGGCCGGACAATTTCCGGTAAAGATATCTTTTGCAATGACTATTAATAAATCGCAGGGTCAAAAATTTTTATGGTGCAGGCTTAGATTTGAGCGTTGAGTGTTTTTCACATGGCCAATTATATGTCGCTCTTTCAAGAGTAACCTCTGAAGAAAACATGTTTGTATTGTCTAATGACAAAAAAGCCGTAAACGTTTGTATATAAAGACATCCTGTAGTTATATTTAGTATCACCATTGCACCCGTGCGAAGCCGGGGCGGGTCGCTAGTACAGTAATATAATAAAGCTGACATCACTCTACAACCATAGTGAACTGAATAGTGACCATAAACGCAGATGAAACTACGAGGAAAGGCTAGTCTTATTATAAAATTAATATTGGACACACAAACTTTGTTTTGAATTTCAAGACAATAAACAAAGCAATTCCCGTACTGAGATTGGATTTAAAAAAATAATTTTATACCCACCGCCCCTAGAGTCAAAAATTATTACTTCTTTTAAAATACTTATCTGTAATTCATAGACCTAAAATCTTTTGAATAACATTTTCATTTCAAAGTAATGCAACTTTGAATTAGAAAATGCTTGAGCTTAAAATTAAAAGTAAGTGTAATAAGCACCTCATTTTATTTATGCACATCGTTTCATCCTCTAATGAGGTTGGAAAGAGCCACTTTACGTCAAAAGGGCGACACCATCGTCAAGGTTGTCTGCATTAACTAAAATATAATACTGGAAAGCGGTCGTCTCCTTGACTTGTCTTTTAGAGTTATTCCAAGTTTTTCTAATAACAATTTTTCTACGCAGTTAGAAGTATTATGCTCTCTTTATCTCTTTTTTATTTCTTACTAGCAACTCGCCCCGGCTTCGCACGGGTAGAAGAGACATCTTCAACAATCATCAACATATTTCAATCAATTTACACAAAATCTTAACAAATTATACACCTAAACCTTCCTCATGAATCACTCTGTCTATTAGTGAAAACCGCATGAAAATCCGTGCAGTAGTTTTTCAGTTTATCGCGAACAGACAGACAGATGCGGCGAGGGACTTTGTTTTATAATATGTAGTGATTAAAATAAATTTTAAGTCTTATATAACAACGTATAACCACATTTCCCTCTTATACCTATATTTTATATGAATTGAAAAGTATACCTCACGGTACGCCGTGTCTGACTTGTGCACCGAGGGTGACGTACAAATTTGCATGTAGATAATTCTTCCTTCTCGGGAAGCGATTCTTGAAGATTTTTCTAAAAAATCTAGACTAATTTTATAAGGGTTCATGTCTCCCCACTAAAATTAGCCTCCGCAATGTATAACTACAATACATATTGGTATTTTTAAGACGAGAATGAGAGAGTAAGTAGGCATTAACAGAATCGATGTGCTCCGTCTTCGTCGTTAACTATGTGGTACGACTATTTTGTTTAATATAAGGCTTAAGTGGCCATACATTTGATTGTGTTGACTTAGACGCTTGATTTTTCACATCTTCAAGGGACCACAAACATTAGTATTTGAAGTTAATTTCAACTTGATACAATCTGGAACGCGTGGAGGGCATTCCAGATTAAAAGGATGAGACAGATAGACAAACGGACAACTAAATAAGTGATCCTAGAAGTGTTAAGTTCCTTTTTCCTTTTGAGGTAGGGAACCCTAAAAATACTAAGTAGATTAAAATTTAGTGACATTCGTTGATAAACAATAGATAAAAAATAATAATATTCCGTACAGATATTAATCAGTAGTACCTTGTTTGGGCGGGTATTGTTACAATTAATTTTTACATGTGAGTGAAAGGGCCGCACTTGACATTTGGTTGGGGATAAGTGTCTGACGGGGTCGTGTGTCGATTGGGATATACATCCTACGCGTTATAGCGCCAGCCATAGAGCTACGCCACAGCATTAATTGGTGTAGCTCCTCCGTAGGCGTTGCATAGCTAAGTAGTAGGCCTTAGGCAGTAATGGGCAAGCGCTGGGTAGCGCCTTTAGAGTGATAAAACCGGTCTATTGGTACGGCTGCCCGCAGCCGTAAACAACTCTTAAAAATATCTAAAAATAAATAAATAAAAACTATCTTCAATTATAAGAATAAATGAGCAAAGAAAAAACGTCTAAATGTTTATAGGCACTAGTGACCGTGTACCATCCAGTAGGCCTTATGTTGTGCTTGCTTAAGAACTTAGTTTTAAAAAAAATTACAACAGAAACTATTTAACCCATACCAAAAATATGTAATAAAAAAAAACCGGCCAAGTGCGAGTCGGACTCGCGCACCGAGGGTTCCGTAAAATATTTTTATTAAATGATGTAACTAAAAATATACGGTTTTCGCAATTCTTCCTTTATCTGTGCTATAAGACGTTGCTTCGTACCAAATTTCAAGATTCTAAGTTCACGGGAAGTACCCTGTAGGTTTTGATTCTTTTGCGAGTGTCGAAAATTTGCGGAAATTTGCGGCATAAACGGCTGTATCTTTTGACTGCGTTGGCTTAGAAGTTTGATTTTATCCCAGCTCTAAGAGACAGTAAACTTGAGTATTTGATATAAATTCCAGCTTGATACCTCCACGCGTTCCTGAGAAAAAGGGCCTTGACAGACAGACAGACCCACGGACGGACGGACAACAAAGTGATCCTATAAGGATTCCGTTTCTTCTTTTCGAGGTACGGAACCCTAAAAAAAATAGGTCAGAGTGCTCGTCGAATAGTGCTGCTATAAAGCATGTGAGCACTGGGGCAGTAAGTAGGTCTCGTGTCAAGTCCGCGCAAAAATAGTCTTTCTGTTTGCTATGACCTAGAACTGACGCCATACAATTGTAACCCGATAAATAACGATAGGGCACACCCAGACCTAATACCGTCACTTGTAAAGTACAGCTCCAAGGAAAATAAATTTATTTACAGAATCTTACGTCCTTCACTAAAGTACTCTCATTTTACTTAAATATAACACATTCCAGAACCTGCAATTTAATTTTCTATGATTTTCTCCTATGACGTAATCTACAGTAGATCATCACAGGTATAAAATTTCAATATGGAGCAACTCGATCCAGGCCAATGAGTCTTTTTAAAATGTCAAATGAACCATCCAATAAAAACAAAAGCGAATATTAGCATGCGAAAGACAAAACATTGAATAGTAAAATGTATGTAGACTTTGGTAAACGAGCTAATCTCTGGCAACTTCTAGGATAATTTTAACATCACGCTATGACCCTCAGGAGAGGAGCAGTGACCATAAATGTGTGTATAACTGAACTGCGAGGAACAGCTATTAAGACATAATAATGGCTTCTAAATATTACATTTACTAGCAGTTTCTGCAAGGCGATATTTATATATTTTGCTCGGAACCCTAATTCTTTGTCCAAAATAAAATAGCCTTATTTACTCCTTATAACACCATCTATCTGCCAGTGAAAGTCCCGTGGCAATCTGTCAACCCGTTTCGGCGATTAACCGGAACAAACAGGCAGACAAAAAATGTAAAAACTGATTTTTAGGCATAAGTATCGTGCAAAAAGACTATTATTTTGATTATTACATTACAAACAGATACTTCATTTTATTTATTTGTATTGATTGGTCATTCATATAGTTAATGAATTGATTGATTAACCGCCCTCTAATGACTTGTCACCTTCATTAAGATAGACTGCCCGGAGCGTGGGTTTCTATAATAATAGGACTTGCACATGCAAGCATAGAAGTAAATTAATGCCACGACTTGTGAACTAATACTGAACAGTATGTTAGAATTACAGTGACGTATAATGCGTAGGGTAGGTATATTAAAGCTTTGTGACTACGACGTATAATGTAATTCGTGTTTTAAAGTAGGTCATGTTTTTTCAGCTTTCCTTATGTAGAATCAATGCGAAAGAGAAACAGAATTTGGCCCGTGTGTAATCTATAATGAACAGATATCTACTTACCTTAATGCGTGTACCTACTCGTGAAATCTATACTAATATAGTAAAACTGAAGAGTTTTTATTTGACTGTTTGTTTGTTTAAACGCGCTAATCTCTAGAACTGTCTATCAGATGTCAGTTATATAGAGTATTAATTGAGGAAGGTCATAAATAACAGCACGCTTCGACCCTTGGGAGCGGAGAACTGACCATAAAAGCAGGTGGAACTGCTGGTAACGGCTAGTATAAATATTAATATGTGAAAGAATTCTTTGTACCCCTTTTTAAGAAAATTTCGGGAAGGTAGTAACGTAAATTTTGGAATATTTACAGTTTATATATAGAAGAAGTGCAGACAGCTAAATTTTTTAAACAATATGTCTTACAACTTTAAAAATTACGTGAAAACGGCTTAATGAAATTACACGCGTCCGGTATATGTGATTACCTATCATGGTAAGTAAGTCTATACAATGACAGCTCAAGTTTTACTGGTCAATGAAAAAACCATGGTCGAAATTCGACCACCAGGCGATTTCTATTATGTATAAAATGGCGGTAGCACAAAGATTAGGGCGAAGCGTATCACTTCCCTGCTGTTCTGCTGCTGCATTGCTTTTCACAATATAGATATAATATGCTATAATAAAAATTATGTACTTGTTCAAAGAAATACTTCTGAACAAAAATAAACACCCTGACACTACAGCTTCTAAATATGATTTTAACATGCCCAGGTTAAGCATGCTGAAAGTAGTTTATTTATTTGTGTATTTAGTAAAACCGTGGCGTGGTCTGCTAAAGTAAATCCTTTTATACTATGACACAAACTAGATCACTTTGGTTTTAAACCTAAACTACAGGCATCATCTAATATCATTCTTAAGAGCACAAATATGATATAAGTACCTACTTAGAATACCCCGTGTATTCTAAGTGTGCCATAACGTGACAAATTTAGATTCAGAACCATATACCTGTTAATAAAACTAATAATTTTCCTATGTGTGAGATCACAATAATAATAGCATGGTAGCAGAATGGCGCCATAAATCTTTTTACACGTGTTTGTACAAAACAATCCGGGTCTATATTTATCATCATCTATATTTATCCATCGTTTCTAGACCTTTTAGTGGTCTATGGTGTCAAGATATCAGATAGTATAATAATATAATAATTGTGAACTGAACCGTTATTGTTCCGAGACTAAATTGTTACGTGGGCGAGGCGGCGTCACGGCGAGTCCTGGGCTTGATAATACTACAAAAAGTGATAATTTTAAAAGTCTATCTGTAATATTAAAGCTTGACATTATACTGGTCTATCAATGAATTTCATATTGCAATAAATATGTTTCTATTTTATATTACTAATTAGGCAAGTTATTTTACATACTTGAAATAATAACATACAATAACATTTGTGTTAAAGTTTCGTGACAGAAGGTATCGTTATACCTGCTGTCACTTGGTTACTGTACTGATTTGTAACCGATTTGAAGCCGCTATTGTTTCGAAACACGTCACGTTGCGGGCATGAGACAGCATTAACAAACGTGCATTTATATTATGGCAAAGAATTAGAACTTATTTTTCGTCAACTTCAGAATAATTTTTAAATTTAGCCGATTAATTAGACGTTGACTTCGTTGATTGTACACCAATTTTAATCTTTTCTTTATCTTATATGTAAGTAATTATAAAAGAAATATATACCTACACCGCGGGGTTTTTAGTTTAACTGTGACATAATCGCTTTGTCGTGCTGCGTTGGGGTGGTACCCAGGGGTTTCAACATAGTGGATAACAATCTGACAAAATGAACCCTAACTACAATTGTCACAATTCTGTGACATTTGTAGTAAGGGTTCATTTTGTTTAAAATCTGTACATACGTACAGACAGAAGCTACCAAGCTAGTGTGTACAGAAGCTCAAATCAAAAGAAAATGAAGTTACAGTAATGCTCTACACGTGGATATGAAGTATTAATAGGAGCAAACACAAAATTAAAGAAACTATTTACTTACACGTGCATTTAGAATATAACAATAATAATGTCTACATATAATTTATTTTCCCTAAGTGTAACACTCCATTAAATGTTTAAGAAATTAGGGAGCGTTTAATTATTTAAGCAGTCAATTTCTGCTAAGGCCTTAATAGACCACTACGAAGGAGCCATAAAGTGTTATTAAACGCAAATTTTAATATTTGGTATTAAAATTATAATATTAAATATATTTTTAAAGACTAAAATTCTCAGAAGGTAATCTCATTAGTAATTTCTAACTTTAATAAATTACGTAAAAAATATCTGTGTAGTATCAACTTCTTGACTTCAAAGTTAATGAGGATAAAACAGCCAAGTTTGGTTTTTGTTTCAAGGTTATGAAACAAGTCCTTATTTTACAAATTTACTTGTAACTAATTGATTAAAGTAAATATTAAAATTTGTTAAAAAATCGATATTATTATTTTTTAAATACTAGATACAGACAGACATTTAGTAGCACTCCAAGTAAAGAATCTTTCTTAGTAGGTATAAAGTATCGTTTTACCAATTACACGGGCTCCTCGTACATTGAACCATTAACATTTTAATCTTGGCCGTCAATGTACGCAACTAGTGACGTAAACATCGGGACTTGGCCAGGAACTAAACGTAGAGGCATCGCATCGCGCAGCGGCAATCGATCGTATGCGCGCGCACCTCCGCCATCCTGGCTTCAGTACAGAGTGGTGTTTCAGCTTGATTACAATATTCGACAGAAATGTACCAAAGCCGTGCAAAGTGACTACTAGGGTTATTATTACAGAAGCAAGTGAGAAGGGCATCGGTAGGGGAACATTTATAAGGTTAGTGGTGTACTCCTGTGGGTAGAGAAAAGCGCGATCGAAACTCTTCATTGAGTTCTGCAATTCCAATATGCAGCAATCTGTAATTACTTCGTTTCCAGTTTCACATCGATAAAATATAACAATTTCAATACTGTATGTATACACTCATTCTGCGAAGTGCTACTTAAAATAATAAGTCCAAGGCTTTTATTACATTTAGTAGGTGCAGTACATATAAATGAGGTCCATCCGAATATATTTTTTTAGTAAAACCTTTATAAATTTAAACGTATGGAAGCGTTACGCGACTAAAGGGTTATAAAATCCGCGACGGATGTAGTTACTTAGCAGATTTTAGTTATTACAAATTCGTGAAAAGAAATTTATGCCTGTCCCAATAAATGGGTGCTGAATTTGTAGGTCAGACAACTTCTTCAGGGACAAAGACAAACAACATAAACGACCTTAACAGTATCCAGTACAGTGAGAAGATTTTAATACATGGAACATAATTTTTAACTTTATGAAATATTATAACTTGTTATCTACGTAATGTCTACGGCATAATAAAAATAAATTACTGTAGAACGATGTTTATTCTTATAAACATCGTTCTACAGTAATTTATTTTTGGGGTATTGAAAGTTATTTTTCTTAAAATTTTATTTAGTAATGTTTCGTCACTTCTGAAAATATAAGCATTACTTAGTATTAAAATAAATGTTGATTCAATTTAATATATATAATTTGATCCTTTTTTACCTTAGTTAGTAAAGTCTAGGATTCAATGTTTTTAGCATCGCAAACAGATGAGCCCAATTGATAGAAAGTATCAGCAATGTCAGGAACCGTAAATGTGTTTCCTACCCTTATTAGACCTTTCCGTGATACCTTACTATATTTTAGATACAACTTTGAGATATGTTTATTAATTATACAGATAACCATGTCACCGCTGCTGGATACCCTGCTACGGTGGCGGCGCGATGTGCCCCCCGAGACACCCGAAGATCCCAGCACTACACCTACAACGAAAAACATCAGTAAGAGCATTCTTAATTTAGATTATTTCTTATTATCGCATACCATGTAATGTGGTAAAAGTTATTGAGGTACACATTTAACCAATTTCACCTTTTGATATTATTGTTATTAGGTATACTTTAATTTGACGAAAAGTGCAGTCAAAAATATTTTCCATCGTTTTGACTAATTCATGATTTACTCTTTAGTCCTACGATAATGGAATCAAAGTGTTGGCGTACGGTACGGTACGGTACGGTTGGGTGTTCCCTTTTTATGTAATTGTACACTTATACATGACTACTAAAACGCTATACACATACTTGAATTGTAAATTATTTATTTTTAAACATTGAAATTGAAAGTATGTGAGTACTTACTAAAACATAGCATTAACAAAACGTAACTATGTTCGTCCAGGAAAAAAGAGCATAAATTAAAAGATACAATTTTACAAAGGTGAGCAGTAAAAGGGTTACATTATAAATAAGCTTAGTGTCTGTAGACACAGAGGCAAGTTTTATTTTGCTATAAAGAATAGTAAAGGTTATCTTAATAATTGTAATTCAATATTTTGACCTGTATTTATAAAATTACAATTAATTTCACCTTTTAAATATTATAATTATGTATTTATGGGGATTAACGCGATCACGAAAAGGTATTACCTACCTCTGAATTGCCTGACGTTTGTTTAACATAATTATATCATGGTTACGCACGTTATTAAATAAATCTTTTAAATATTAGTGTTTATTTAATTCCTTTGCTACAATTGATTTGGAGTAAATATAATAAATTCAGTCAAGTAATAAAAAATCATTCTTTACTTTTTTACAAAGGAAAGGACGCAGTAATCGTTCTTATTGGCAATATTTTGAAGGCACAATAAAAAAAAAAAAAAAAGAAAAGGTGTACCTTCTTCTTACTTCTCTGAAATTATTACAAATTTGTTCATATCTAATAGATCGTCTATAGTGAGTAGATATGAATGAAGATAGCTTTTTTTCCTTGATTAGAAAACTTGGGGATTCTTAATTGGGCATAGATTAACATATCCCGTTATTTAGAAACAAAAGAAGCAGTAAATAATTTATTGTAAAAATTTGCCGAAATTAAAATGAAAATAGGAAAAAAGTAATCAAAAACTCTTTGAAAATATATATCAATACTAAAATGTTAGAAGGCTCAAACTTCCCGGCAACGGCCTGTCCAACTAAAATGTATGCAATTTCTAATGGATCCATATAAGCAATATATCTTTCCTTCTTACCTACCCTTTAAATTAATACATACTTTCGAATTGCCCATCTTTAATTAACATAACGCTGATTGACGGCAGTAGCCTTGCCCATGGGTATATCCAGCTTTTAGCCCAGGGGGGGCAATATTTTTGTTTTTGTCATCCCAGGGGATAAAATTTAACTATGTCGGTTCAGGGGGGCAAATCAAAAATTTGATTTGTAAGGTTGCTAAAGCCAAGGGGTAGGGCGGCAGATGACTTCCCCTGCCGCCCCTGGTTACGCCCATGGCCTTGCCCTCTGTTACGTTAATGGAACCAAATTACAATTGACAAAAATGTGGGTGTTTAATACATCTCAGCCTACCCCTATAGGGGTAATCCCCTATAGGGGATTATGTATGTACTAAAATGTTATAGCATCGACGGAAGCCATCTCGATGCCACCAACGACGTCCACGGTGGCGCCGAGCCAAGAGACAATTGGCGAGAAGACCGCTGAATTGGCGCAGAAGATGAACATGGAAACATGGCAGCTTGTCGCTATCCTTGTCGGTAAGATTCACATGATCTATTTAAGTACTAAATAAACAGCTATATAACTGTAAATAATACATACAGTTCGTTATTCACGTTCAATTTATTTTATTACAATCTCATTATGGAAAATAATAATATGTTTGTAAATTGGTCCAGACTCGTAAATTATAATCGGATTAATAACATTTCTCACAATATTTATAATTATCCTTTTGGGTAGCGGATTATAATGGGTTTTAGACCAATTCAAGGATATTTTGTAACAACAGATTAATAAGAATGAGCTTAAAAGGAGTTTTTCCCTATGAAAAATTACAAAAGTCTTAACTCCAGTTATAAATACAGAATATCATCATCAAAAGATAAGAAATGTATACCAATTTATTAAAAATTTAGACCTTTTTTAAGAAAACTACTCAAAACAGCAGTAAATATTTCTAGTTAACAATTAACAGAGTTATTTTGTAATTATATTAAATCATAAACAAGTTGTTGAAGCCTCAAACATTAGGAACCTATTTAACATTGTGATACGCTAAGTGAATAGCGTTTTATAGGAAAATAACTCTTAGTTCCCCTTTTGAGCTTGATTGTCAAGCCTTTTGAAAAGTACTTTCAAAACCTAACTTAAGCTTAGCCATAAGTGAGATTTTGGGCAGAAAATTTTAGTTTTTCATTTTTTTTGCCTGGGATTTATCTTGGAATAGTTTTTCGCCTTCATTATTTGGAATTCTATTTTCTAACTATTCTTCAGGTTTAACATTAGAAAATAAGAGTGTTTTTGGGGTTTTCAATGGTGTTTAGTTACTTTAGTGTGCAGGGTGTCAGGATATTTACAAATGAGATAACAGTTTTAGTAAAAGACTACTACAGTATCTATAGACATAATTTGTGCTGTCTTAGCAATTAAAATAGACATCTTTATATATTTATATTGGTGCAAGACATTTTTATATATTATTATTTGTGCAAGAAGTTCGAAATAAATGTGTTTAAATCAGATTTGACAATTTTTACGGGAGAAAGGTTGTCTCGGAGAGATTGTGGTGAGTGATTATGGTGATAACACGGTTTTTGTAACATGTCTGTATCGTATTTTACTAGAAAAGTGTACAATAAAGACAAAATTAGCAGATTACTAATTTTATTTTAAGATATTGATTTGAATACTAATTTTATTATGTTGAGTAAAAAAGAGGCAACCAATACGACGTCGAATTGTTGTCAAATTACAATGGATTAAGAGAGATGTTGACATCATTTTTATGTAAGCTGAAATAAAGAACAGTTTAGAAATACAAAACCAAAAAAACGACAGTATTTAACATGCTAATTAACGTAAAAGTATCTATAGGGATTAGTCCTAGCAATAACGCATTACTTTTTCATAGGTATCGCAGTGGTGGTGCTCGGAATATGTTTCTGCTGCATCAGGCGATGTTTCCGCAAGCGTCGCTCCAAGGATGGCAAGAAAGGAATGAAAGGAGTCGACCTCAAATCCGTCCAACTCCTTGGTTCAGCATACAAGGAGAAGGTAATGTTTTGGAGCCTGTTTAAATTCGACATCCCTATTAAATATACGAATAAAAAAAAATATTTTAATTTTTAATGAGAACTAAAAACTTTATTATATGTTATACGAGCACTAAAATTTTTAAATAAGAAGAGGAATATAAATCTCCTCTTATTTTTTTTAGTTAACTTTTTGGTGCTCTGTCGAAAATTGGGTATTTTACCTTATTTGAATTTTGAATCAGGTACAATGCATAGTAAGTATTCAAAAGCAAATGATTTTTAAATAAATTATTATGCCACAGCATTACAACAAATGGGGCCTGACATTGAAAGTCTTCTCTATTTTTAAGAAATAAGATATTCATGTGAAATTTGCCGCGGGACGTGCATGTAGGTTCAGCCTGATATGGAGGAGCTCACGGAGAATGCCGAGGAACCGGATGACGGTGATTCAAAGAAGGAGGAACAAAAACTGGGAAAACTTCAGTACAAGGTTGGTTACAAACATTGCCCTACATAAGAAGCAAAGATGAACTCGAACTGGTTTGTAAATTTAGGTGAAGCTTTCACCAGTCAACATCTCTTTAGTTTCCGTATTATAGTGTAACTTCAAATTTTTGATTCTTTATTTTGCATCATGATTAATTCGTTTAACTCGTTAAACAGTTTATAACCTCATCTTCGCCTCGTTACAAATGATTGTTTTGTTCACAGCCTATTTACAGCAATTGTTAGCTTCATTTAATCCCTCACAAATCGGAGATACAATCATTTTATAGGACATCAACGGCATTCTATTCATAAATTGAATTCTACTTTCAATAAAGCTTTTGTTTTGCAGCTGGAGTATGACTTTAACAGCAATAGTTTGTCAGTGACGGTTATTCAAGCCGAAGACCTCCCAGCGCTGGATATGGGTGGAACATCTGATCCTTACGTCAAAGTTTATTTACTCCCTGACAAGAAGAAGAAATTTGAAACGAAAGTTCATCGAAAGACTTTGAGCCCTATCTTTAATGAAACTTTTGTGTTCAAGGTGAGTACAGCTATTGCACAACGCAATTTTCACACCTTTTCAAACCTCGTAACATTTTTTTATATTATTTATGCAGAACGTGCCCTACGCTGATGCTATGAACAAAACACTCGTGTTTGCAATCTTCGACTTCGATCGATTTTCAAAACACGATCAGATCGGTGAGGTGAAAGTGCCGCTGTGTCAGGTAGACTTGGCGCAAACCATTGAAGAATGGCGTGAGTTGCAGAGCGTTGAAGGCGAAGGGGGTCAGGTGCGGATACAAACACACAAAAATATCTCAAGTATAAACGTTTACCCTGAAATAACCAAGTACCTTGTACAAATTAAATTTTTGGAAATATTTTAAAGTTCCGGAGGGGGTTGAGATATTTCAAAAAAGCCGATGGCAACAAAATTCTTAGTTATAAAATGAAAATCAAAATGTGTGTAGACTATGTCTACGCATTGTGATGTAATTACAATAAGGATTTACTTTTCAGCAGTCTTCTCTAATACTTGGTATGAATAATTTATCTATAAAGTGTTTTAATATTGTATGTTAAGTTTATATTATTGAGTAATCGATTTTAGTGGTTTCGCACTCGTCAACTTTTTCTAAAATGTTTTATTTTAGGAATCTTTTTGCACGTTGGGCCATAAAGTTAAGTCACCTACTTTTATCTTCGCTATTATTAGAAACTATACGTACCATTTTAATGTAGGTAGGTGTTGCATCAAATTATAATTGGTAAAATTGAGTTTATACAATCACACCCAGGTCACATCAACAGTCATTCTGATTCACACAACTAGGAGCATCATTTCTAACTTCAATGAATGCACATTTAGTTTTAAGTATATAACAGAAACGAAATATCCGAAACAAAATAAACTGAGGAAACTATTTTATCTTTTTTTCTTAGCTTAGGCTGGACTGCCAAAACACACGCACGACAAGCTCTACATTACCGTCATTAGTTTAAATTTTCTATGTTTTGTAAAAATATTGTGTTCTGGCAGAATAGCGTTATTTTAATAAACATCTCACCATTTTTCCAATTTATATAATATTTTGAGGAATATTAACTAAATAAAATTGACAAAATTTTCAAATAGAATAATAAATAACATAATGCCGTACTAATGTATTGGTGCAAATAAAATATTTATTGGGAGAATGGTTACATTTTTCAATTTTACTGCACTTTTTTATTCAGAGGGACCTTGACGACGCTGAACAATGTTGTAGCAACTTCATAAATGTTCAAAGGAGGAAATCTTTGGGAGTCAAGGCACCTCAATATGGATTGAGTCGTCATTTATTTTCTCGATAAAATTAATTTCGACAGCAAAAATGTATTTACTTGGTTTTTCTCTTTTTCTCCATATTTTCTCTGCTCTGCTTGGCTGTGTTTGATTGTGTCCTGAACAATCTTGCATGCCGCTTCAAAAACGAAATGATCATTCACGTAAGTATTATTTTGAGACACGTCAAGATTATCTAATGATAACAAGTTATATACTTTACTCAAAATAAGTGTTACCTTTTTAAAATTAACAAATGGTTAAATTTTTTAACCAATCCATAAAAGAGGTTCGATTTGTAAGTCATTTGTAAAAGAATTGGGCCGATATTCAGACATTACGTTGTTCGTACATAGGACGATAGGAAGCATTGTTAGAACATATATAATCCACATCTCGAGTTCTGAAATCACCTTTTACCTGTAATCACCCGTCATACCACATTAATTTTGTTACTTTGTCGTTTTATGTTGATCCATCCGACACTTTAATTTAATTTTATATTGCGGCTGGGGAATGTTGCATGCTCGTCATCGTATTGTGCTCGTATATTTTCTGTCTTGTCATTTTGCATTCAATTCAATAAATCATTAACTTTGATTATGTAAATTGTAGGATACGAATAAAAGCAAAATGACCATTCAGATTTATGTGTGATACACGTACTAATTGGCTATGTATTGATGTGATTCACTCGTACTCAAAATTATAAGTAGGTACATTGGTTCCATAAATACTGTTACATTACAAAATTAACCCAAAATTACAAATTTTATACATACAGTCGCACAAATATTTCCTTGCGTATCAATATATTTTTATGATTATCATTCTATCATATTTACAATCCACTGAACATTATAAGAAATACGTTTAACATTACACCATAGTTATTATTAATAATAATTAACAATATATTTATTCAAATATGTTGCAGGTCATCTTCTGACCGACGAACGAAGAACTATGTATACTGATCTTACTGAACCAATATGTACTTATTTGCATGTTTATGATAATGGTGTAGAGAAGGAGAAGCACATTGTTTGGGGTTTAATGAACAAACAAATCACACTATTTTTGATACATTATTTAACTAAGCAAGACCAGATTTTTACAGATAGGCATCGTGTATCTCTTTTTGAAATAAGTTATCAAAACTCTTGCAGTGATTTGTGTACAAGGTTACAATTTATGTGACAGGGTCACTACTAGTAATAAGTCATAAATTTTGCTAGTGTATCAAATCAGTGGCGGCTAGCACTATTCACTCGAAGCGATAGTATTCATGAAATTGAGTTACGTACTTATTAAAATTGAAGAAGGACTAGTTTATTTTTTGACGCGTGAAATAATAAATATATCGAATATTGTGATTCTGTAATCTGTATCAAGGTATTTTTTTTTAATTCTAAGTAATTATGATGATTTTATTTTTTTCGAAAATAATCACAATTTGCCTTGCCATCCAAGCAATGTGTTTCATTCACCTAAACTATGTTCATTTCATATCACTACAGTTATTAAAATGTCGTGTTTTGACAATTCCGTTTATTCCTTAACTATTGTCATCTTTTGCTAATGAAAAATGCTGCTTTACAGGAAAAGGGTTTTATTACCTTTGATATTTAGAAAGGTATCAGCCGAAAGACCAGGTCGTATTTTTTTTTAAATATTTTTCTATTTGTGACGATATTAACTTATCATCAATACAAATAAATAAAATTGAAGTATCTGTTTGTAATGTCAAAATAATAGTTTTTTTTAAACTCATACAGTTATTTGCACGATACATAATGCTTATACTAAAAATTAGTTTTTAACATTTTTGTCTGTCTATCTGTCTGTTTGTTACGTCTCTCCGGAACGGTTGGACCGATTTCCACCACCAGCTTCACCACTTCCACTGGCAGATAGCTGGTGTTATAAGGAGTAACTGAGGCTACTTTTATTTTGGAAAAGGGTTCCACGCAAAACATATAATTATGTACACGCGAGTGAAGCCGCGCGGAAACTGCTAGTTCATCATAAAGTACGTATGCACAAGATAGCCATGTTCTTAGATTAATCAATTGGTTAGGATAAAAAACTAATTATATTATGTTCTGTTTTACATACGTTTTCAATATATTTTTCTGTTTTATGTTATAAAAGTAATATAATATCGCTGCAGTATTTCAGGAGTCAACGCCGGCAACATATAGTTTTAAATTTTATCAGAAGACAATATTTCAATAGTAATATAATCGTCATAATCGTTTACCACTTATTCGTAGATATGATGATATGTGATGATGTGAGCGATAAGGAAGTTAATAATGCCTCTAAGAAAGCGAAATTTAGTAATCGTCTTTTTAAATATCAGGAAAAAGTACAAATAAAACTATTGTTATTGTTTTGCAAATCCTATTAGTAAAAAAGTTAATAAATTGGTTTTGTTCTTTACATAATATTTAGTTAACTTTATATATTGTTTATCTTATGGACTCTATCCCGCGCGAAGAATCAGCGCAGGAATTCCGCCAATGTCAAGTGTTTTATAATTATACAAGTTAGTACTTATATAACAAAAACGTAAAAAATGGACGTCTATTCGTCCATCTTGAAAAAAATCCGTCGCAATCTTTTGTGTACTTTACTAATATTAGTTTTAACTTGTCTAACCTAACCAGAGTACTGAAAAATATGACAAATAAAATACGAAAGTCATGTTTCATAAACGAGCCTATCGTTAATTGAACTCATAAAGACATACTTGGTAAACCTTCTTTTTATTTATTTATAAGTAACTAGCAGTTTTTTATTAGTTTATATATAAATCGGATGTATGGTGCCTTGTGCAAGAGGTCTAGTATTTGTCTTGGGCACGGCATCAAAACGAGATTGAGCCATCTGCATATTTTTAGATGAAATAAATACTACTAAAAGAAGACTTAGAAAATTATGGTGATTTAAAACGATCAATATTTTTATACAATCTATATTTTTTTCTTCCTTTATTTTAATTATTAGCAAAACAAAATAAATAAATAAAATGCTATACCGTTTCTGTCTGTGTTCAATTAACCAGCCTACTCACGAAACCCATACATTTCGGAACTCCGTTAGACAAGTTAAAACTAATAGCACTACTGTAAACTAGACATTATAAGGAACAAATCAACATGCATTTTATTAAACACTACCTTTTATAATGGGCCCAAAAAAATCCGGATGACTTTTCCGTAATCGTCCTAAACTCAGGTATAATATTAGCAAAAGATCACATAGTCGAAAATTACCGGGCTTAGAGCCTGCTCGTTACAGCATTCAGGCTCCTTTCTCTGAAAGAGCATATATTAGGTTACACCCTTATCAATAATTCACAACGCTGCTTATGTAGCACCTCATTATTACACTAGTACGTTAATGATGTGTCTAAATGTTAACTGTTTAGTGTGATGTATGTACCTCAAAGCACCTATCGGTGTATGTATATACTGCTAAATGATCCATTGAGGAAAAAACATTCGTGTTGGTAAATTTCTGAGACTGGTTTTGTGTCGCCAGAAGTGTACTTTGGGATTATATTTTTTTTTTTTAAATATTGTTTTTACATAAAGAATATTAGGTTCATTTTCACATTCAATTGCAATTACACACACACTTAAATTTTAATCGTAAGTATGGCCTGGAGTTATCGGTAGCAGAGGAATCTCACGTTCCAATTTGGAACTTTTTTTAGTTTTAGTTAAAACTTTGATTTCATTCAATTTTGAAGACACTTTAAGTTACACCTATGAAGCGTGGAGACCAAAGAGGACTGACTGTGTATGATCCTTTACCCTCCATAGATGTAACAGGAGCAATAAATGAAGTACTGTATAAATATTGATGTATAGGTAGGTATACTGATAACAAACACCTATGTTTAGTAGATACATTTATATGTAGAAACCTATAATGGATAGCCTACGAATTGAAAAGAAAATCAGCAACATTATTGGTTCATGAAAGATGAAGATTTCAAACAAAAAAAAAATGCGAAATGATGACCTTTTTTAAGTCTGTTTTAAGATCAACTCAAAATGAAATGAAAATAGATAGTATCCTTATCAAAAATTTTTTATAAATGTTTAACCGACTATAAAATGGAAGTTATCTGTTTGGCTAATTTTTTATTGTGTGTATGTTTTAAGTGATATTCTTGCCATTTGTAAATCAATTTAAAGGTATTCACCAAAAGCGTTCCAGGTGAATTTAAACAAATATTCCACTGGAGGGCAGCAGCAAACAATAGGTACATTGCATATACTGATTACGATAAACATATCAGAATAATATTGCAACTCAAAGGACACAGACACGTAAATTTTAACGCCATTCATATTACAATTAAATGTTTTCCTCAATGGATCATTTTTGTCTGTTGTATGTGTGTTTTGTATATGTGTATTATTAGCTAATTGCGATCTGTTTCTAAAATGGTTAGTCTCTCTTACAGACTATAGGTACACCATTCAAGGGAAAATTCATAAATTTTAATTGCTAGGAAACTAGTTAGGATACAGAAATTGCAGCAGTGTTTAGGACAGGTGAGCTAACATATTTCTTGCATTTGATGATCTGAGCTGGGTGTCACAAAAACATAAAATTGGCTTCATTTCGGCAACAGATCGTAATAAATTACATTCCTTCTATTCTACAACCAATATTTTACATATTTCAGCGGAAGACGTTTGCTTAATAGTAGGTTGGATATGAACGTTGATGTATATATTTATTTTATTCGTCTAGAGATATTTAACATAAAATATATGTATCGTGTTTAATTTTATATATTAGATGAAATGACATCTATGTGCTAAAACGTTATATGTAACGCAATGAAGTGTTCGTCAAATGTGCGTATGATTAGCTGCAAACTTCATTCCGTTCGAGGCTATTGAACTCAACTGTTTAAGGGCTAAACGTCCTAAACACGTGAGTCGGCTCAGTTTTTCAGTTGGTTCACCATCGTTTGCATTTTCGCAAAAGATAAATTAATTGAAGCCTGAACTGAAACCCTGTGCTTATAAACCAACAACCATAATACGCTTCTAGGTATCTACACGGAGCTATTGTTATGTTCTTTTTTTTTCGTGTACCAAGATTTTGAGTGCCCTAGTCCGCCCTAAGCCGCGTTATTTATGGCCCATATTATTTATGTTTTATAAACAACTTTATAAACCCGGTCTCAGGACGCTATATTCCTAACACAGTTTTTCCTCTACTAACTTCCATACAACGGACACCCTTATAAAGTATTTGTTCAAAGCTGTTTATTCATAATATAGAAAAAATCACAGCCTACGAGAATCAAAAACGTAACAGGTACAATTTAATTACGTCACTGGTTACAAAATACTTTTAACAATGAATTACACAGCGATATTATTGTAGGTTACAGAACTTCATAATAGCAACATTGTGAGGATGTTCTAAAGTAACGTTCAGTTACATGAAATATAAGCATATTGTGACGTTGGGTGTTGCACATTGCAGGACAACAAGTTGGGAGATATTTGTTTCTCGTTGCGCTACGTACCAACGGCCGGAAAACTTACTGTTGTCATTTTAGAAGCGAAGAACTTAAAGAAAATGGATGTCGGTGGATTATCAGGTAATATTATAATATCTGCTTAAATAGATGTTGTAACCCATGACTAAACAAAACACACTTATACAGTTGTCTTATTTCAGAAGGATTTTAGGGTAAATTATTTATGATATACTTACCTATTTATTACTTTTGTAATAGCCGTGTAATGTACCTATATATGTATCCTAGGCTAGATCCTCTTGCAGTCATGTAGGCAAACTTTATTTACATCGCATGTAGCTCACATGTTGCCCTTCCTTCTAACAGAAACTTCTCATTCTCTCAAAAACTCTCACTTCATAAACATTTTGTTTAATACTTTTAAACCTTTATGTCATCATAGTGCACCAACGTTAAACACTTTGCGAGCACGATTATCGATTTACATATTATACATAATTTTCAAACATTGTTTAAAAATATGATGGTGAATGAAAATGTGTTACGCTTAAAGTTTAGAAAAGGTCAATAAAAGGTGTTCTGTGTCCAATCCTATCCAATATAAGACTAATAGTAGGTACGAGATCCCATGACCAATATTTATGCCTCATAATTTTACAGCCAAATACGTATAAAATCGATAGATTTGGTTATTCTGATCCATAAAAATAATTTCAGAAAGTTTCAGCGTCTCGTCTGACCTAGCCGCATTTTCAAATATGCCTAAAAATTTCACCGAACTGTTTCATAGCAATCTGTAGCAAATACAATACAATTTTTAGAAATTAGTAGCGTCACACGTACCTACTCAGGAAATAATTTCAGAAAATTATAAAATGATGCAAAAAACCATAGCAAACCGTCGGAAACAAAATTGTTTTCAAGTAGTTAACGTTAAGTTAATGATAATAAGTCATTTTTCAGAAGGAAGTATGAGCATGTTATGTGTTGAAAGTTGAAACCATTTTGAACGTGTGGAAATTTTTTACCGATCGGCAACTTAGCATTCTGTATGAAAACTATTGCAAGTGATGAAAAAAGATGATGTAGAAAAAAATTGAGCAAATGAATAAGTTACTAGTCTCAAATTCTCAGAAAATGATTAATAAAGAGCTAACCCAAAACCATCGAACGGAAATTGAAGGACTTTTTTAATAAATTGCACCAAAGGAAACTCGGATAAAGTTTGAGAAATACAGTTGGAAAATTGTATCGTTTTTAATCACTGTCGGACTCATCATTGCACGGATGGCGCAATGGTTTAAGTGGTCACCTCGCCTCTACGCCGCGCCGAGTGTTGTGGATTCAGATCCCACACGAGACAAAAATTTATGTGATCCACAAATAGTTGTCCCGAGTCTGGGTGTTGTTTGTGTCCGTTGTTTGAATGTTTGTGAAGCCCTCGCGACACAGGAATATTCCTAATGCGGGTGTTGTCCTTTAAAAAATAAAAAAATACATTGTTATCATTATCATCAAAATCATTCTCCAGTAGCAGATCTTCAATATCTTCTTATGACAAAAAATATTATTAGCCAAACGCACTCATTTCTTTCTTAAAATTCAACGGTAAAATGTAGATCAACTGTACAATTTGTTGATTCTTCGTCCAAAATAACATCGTTTGATTCTGGTAGTTAGTTGCCGGAGAACTACGTGAAATGTAGTCGTCCCTCGTTGTCGTACCATCCAAAATCTGTGGGTTTAGTCCCGTCATATTTATGCAATATATTGTTTTCGCAACAAATGTTGTCCTAATTCCGATTTGCATGGTGGCAATTACCTGCTGACGCTTCAACTGTAGATATGCGAGTAGTAGGAAACATTTATTTGGCTATCTCGGCAGCCACACAAAAGATTTATAAAAAAATTTAAACTGGCTGCTATGAGACAGGTTGGTTAAATGTTTTATAATTTTTGATAATACGCCGAGCCATGTGACGCCCAAAATAGCTGAACACGGGGACATGGTTTTGGTCGTGGGCTCTCGTACTACAAAAGTACTAAAAACAAATATTGTAAATCCGCTAAATATTACGATACCGCTGTTTGAAGAGAAATGGCTAATATGTAAACATTTGATTTAATTTTTATTGTAATTTACGGATTTCAATTTACGGAGTTGTCGAATTCATAAAATTTTATTAAATGTCATTGTTATCAACAAATTTACCAATTATTACAATATATTTACACGAATTTTGTTTATAAATATATTACAACTGAACATGAGTCTTCATACAATGGAGATCAAAGAAAACAATACACACTTTATTGACTAAAAACATATTCCTCTTTCGAGATTTGTTTTCATAACTTGTATACATAGCACAGCACACAAAATTATTGTCATCGCTACAATGTACCTATATAATAATTGTGAATGTAATGTAAGTAATCAATGTACCTTTATCTTTTTCATATTCTCCTGTTGTGGTGGCTGTGGATAGATCCGTACGTAAAGATAGCACTCATGCAAAACGGCAAGCGTCTAAAGAAGAAGAAAACGAGCATCAAGAAATGCACACTGAATCCCTATTACAACGAGTCATTTACTTTTGAAGTACCATTCGAACAAATACAGGTGCGAGCCGAGATTCATGCAAAATTCGATGTCGCAGCGCATAGTATGGATGAACTAAAGAATGAACAATACAATAGAATGAAACTTGATTACCCTAAAATATTTCTAAACGTGTATCGTTCATTCATATTGTCTTTACTGTGCACGATTTGATGTTGTGTACTAATTGTTGTGAATATGAATTATGTACACCACTTGCATCCATACCCGTTCCTCTCCAACACATAAACATATATACATACGTTGTTTCATGTTGTGTTTCTTTGGTTTGTTTTATTTGTAGGAGCTAGGTATAACATTTATTTTAATGCTGACATTACGTGAAGTTTATCATCTTTTTAACAAAACAGAATCAAATAACACATACACAAATTCTTTTGTTAAATTGGCAAAACCTCTATCATTTAAAGGTTTGTAGTAGGTACTTCTACTTTCGAAATTAAATTGTTTGTCGTAATAAAATAACTTTCTGTTTTTTATATATTATTTAACATTTCATTTTGTGTTTCCATAGATATTGTAATAGTTAGATTCTGTGTAGCATCCCTTAGAATAGAGTTCTGCTGTCACCATTATCGTTCTGTCATCTGCGTTTGGCCCATTTCGTGTTCCTAATACCCATTTTCCTTCTCTGTCGTTTACACAGCTAATATTTTGTATTTATTTTACTTATAAATGTTGACCTTTACTCGTAACTTGATGTTTCAAATAAAGGTTTTCATTTTCTTAGAAAATATAAATATATTAGCTTTCATCAATATTGTTCCTGAATCCCTGATAACTGAGTGGTGTTGGCAATCTCCCCTCGTGACTGCATTACAATTTGGTTACTTCAAACTGTAATTACTTATGGTTTAAGGAATCCAGTTCCTCGTTCTTCTTCTGCATTTTTATATCTTTTTGCATTTTTCCGTATTCTGACTAGTCTACTTTAAACCCATTGACGCTTTGTCCCCTATTGCGATAATTTCTTTAACCTGAGGTATGTATAAACATATTGCTCTTATTATTAAGGGTTTGCTTACGTAGTACATATTACTTTGTATGTTTGTTTTGTCAATATGGTGCTTTTTGCTTGATCTTAGCGTTGAATAGTATCTACTTTTCCTATAATTATACCATTAAGTTAACTATTAAGTCGTGATAAGGAAGAAAAAAATGACGATAAATATCAGGTTTCCGAGAGCAACCGACTTTTTAATGTTTATTTATTATATCAACCTTTAAAGGAATATTCTTTTCACTTTATAGTTGCAAATCCACGACTAAAATCCTACTTTTACATAAGATCATATTTCTATACTATTTTTTCTGTCAAGCTAGTCATAGTACACTTTAAATATTTTAAGAGGAGCATATAATAGCAAAGTCGGAACTAGGTGCGTGATTTATGAATGCTAAACGTTTCTAAGTACCTAAATAATTGCATCAAGCTATAAATAAAAACAAAACCAATCATTATAAAATGGATATTCCTCTAACTATGTATGTTTAACTTTAAATATTATTGTAAATAAAAATCTAGAATTCAAATTGCAAATTACCTTGCTATTTATTATATAATAACTTCACACATATCATATATATATACATAAATTACACCCAGACATAAAACAAAATGATCATGCTCATCACACAATTATTTGTCCTGGGTGGGAATCGAACCCACGGCTCAGCAGTCAGGGTCATTAACCACTAGACCAACAGGCCACCGTAAGTAATTAGTAATCTATTTAAATAATTAGTAAGCCTTGGAATTATGAAGGGGGAAGGGGTCACCATCTTGTATGGGGCCATCCAAAAAGTGTCTAGCTGAAATCAGTAAAATAATTAATTCAAAAACCGACCAAAATGGCGCTCGTAAAGGTAAAAATTATTATATTCTCCGAGAACTTCATGATACCTACAAGTTACAACTTCCTAGCCAGAGACTAGTCTAGTATTTTTAAAAATATGGACACTTTTTTAAATACAGAAATGGTCCTCGTTACCTCTACTCTCCAAACTTCTAATATTGTCATTAATGTATAGTCTCCCGATCTGTAAATATACTTTTTTCTTTAAATTAGAGTTTCCAAGGTATGTAAATAGTACTTAATGGGATAAGTAGATTGGTTTTACCTATTTCTTAATATTTATCCACACGTGTATATTGATATTAGAGGGGCTCGTGCCTAAGCGGTAACCGAGTAGATTAGCACATTACAAGCTTAAGTAATACTAGGCAGGTCAGCCTTAGGATGGGTGACCGTTCTTAACACATTGAGACCCTTCCATGCCTCGGAGAGCACATTAAGCCGTCAGTCCCAGTTGCCATACGAACATTTGTGGCATTCGTTACGGGTAGTTGGAGCTGTAACAAGGCCGACAACCTGACAGACTAACTACAGAACTTCGATATCGCCTAATTCTTGCGTTGTGGAGGTCTGATGGCAGTCGTTTCACGTAAAATATCGAATTTCGGCCCTATCGTAGTTAGTTGGGAAAATCGCGGAGGATAACGTATATTTTGATATTGATAGTTTGAAGAATTATTGCGTTATTATTGAGTTTAATTCTTTAATTAAAACAAAGGAGTAAGAGGCTTAATTTATCGAATTTGTAGAATATAAAACAAAATATACTACATACTGCCTTTTTTTTCCAGAACGCTACCGATATTCTTTCCTCTCGCTTGTATTTAGGTAAAAAAAAAGGAGAAGGAAGTGTTGTTTGTAGATTTGGCGACTATAGTAAATTTAACTGTATGTAATATTTCTATGTGGTAAACTACTTAGGCAAGTGTGGGACACAAGTCCCTAACACTTGCAAAATATATATTAACATGGTCAGCGGTACTTTTAGCCATGCAGATGACTAAAAATACTTAAGAAATGATTATCGTATTTACAATATATTGACATCATTTAAAGAAAAAATAAAATGTTATTTAACATCTTCATCCATTAATTTCTACTGATGCAATTTCGAAACTTTCGAGAATATCCATGTTATATGATAAGTTAGTTATAAACTCATAAATCACGTCACTCTAATCAGTATTCCTAGGCGATGCACTTTATTCTTTAATTTACTTAGGTACCACGCATTTAAAAACATGAACCAGTAAATATCCGTAGAGTAGTAGAGTCTGTGCGGTAAGAGAACCGTCGCGCGTCGTAGGGTATGAGATCGCAGCAGTGCTAAATTACCTTTTTACACTGTTACGTCATTATTATTTACTGTATTGTACAGTATTGTTTACTGTCGAACTAAAATGACGTTACAGTGTTGTCAACATAACAAAAAAGGTAATTTAACACTACTGCGACCTCAAATCCTACGACGGTTCTCTTTCCGCACAGACTCTAGTAGTGTTTTTTTAATTATTATTATTCGGCTTTAGGTTTTACATATTCTTCGACTTTAATTTCATTTCATTAAAGTTGAGAAATGTAAAATTAATATATGAACTCGTAAAAACGAGAACGTTACGTATTCATTTTATCAATTTCACCTTGATATTTCAACACGCATTCCTATGTAGGTAGATAGATAGTCTTATATAGACAAGGATCTTTTCGCGTGCAGTCGATATTAATAGGAGGGCGCAACTGGTACTTTATGGTTAATTATATGTAATAAATCTCCTTACTGTCATAAAATACGTCACACATCAAGTTACAAAAATTTTATTTGAAATTTGGTGAAAAATGAACGTCTTTCTAATGGTAAATAAAATTATACTGCTTTTTTATCCTAAACGAAATCATTTTGAGTCAGCGCAGATTTATTTCTGTGTTAAAAAAAGTAGAGTGAAAAGCGCTGTGACAATTCTAACAGACATTTCGCAATATGGGGGTCATTTAACTGTGGGAGATCCATGCTTCGGCTCGACTCCGCTCGATACCACAGCCTCACAGAAAACTGGCAGTGAAGCAATGCTTGCATTGCATTTCGCCATGCGAGTGAGGTTACCGGAGGCCCTAACCCTTCCCTCTCCCCTATTCCCCCCTTCCCCTCTTCCCTCTTCCTACTCTTCCCCCCCCTCCCCCTCTTCTCCTACTCCCACCTTAAAGGGCAGCAATGCACTTGTGACTCTCGAGTTACAAGTGCCCATGGGCGGCGGTAATCATTTACCATCAGGTGACCTTGTTTGCCCCCTACACCACAAAAAAAAAACAAAAAATTAGATTTTAGGCATACGCAAAGAGGTTCTTGTCACATTAAAGCAATATTCTAGCGCTACTATAGGTTTACCTTATGGAATGTTATATCGCCTCTTTGTATGAAATGTGTATAAACGTATAAAATCAAAATTTATACATTGAACAAGAAAGCGATTTGAAAATTTACCCCTTAATAACCACCAGTTTAAACCCCTGCAAAAAACCTTATTTATATTACGTAAAATATTGCTGATAGTAATAAATATTGCCTAAACTTAGACGATTATTAGCTTAAGATGGTTAAAAATACGAACGAGGTTAGATAGGATTACTACCATGCTAGTGTTTTCTGCTTGGGGCCTGGAGGTAACGTTACCAGAGCACAATGCAAAGGTGGAATAGGGTTGACAAAGCATAAATGACACCATTTGTACAATTTTGTAGTAGCATTGTTTATGAACACGTATATTTGTAACGATTTCACTTAATATTTCAGCGGCATATTTTCAGTGAATGAACAACATTAATGAAATTTATAGAGCATGTTATTGAAAATATTGCGCGTCAAATAGATTGAATTGATAGATAAACCATATTATTACTTGTATTTGATTATCTTCACCAAATAGGTAGTTTCAAAACTAACTCGAAAATTAATAATGTTTTTAAAAGATCAGTAGGTAAAAAAAACTGCTACGCAGAGATATATATTTTTTAAGTTCATTTACTATTCCACTTCACTGGTCACTCATCACAAACTTGAAAATTAGCTAGCTACTAAAACTAATCATAAGCTCTTCTAGAGGCAATTTTTAAACTGTTTTTAAAATTATTAGGTATTTTTGAGACGACGTAAGTGACATGAATGTATCTATGTGTTACTTTGCCGCGGTACACTGCCAAACTATCGTCATTTTGGTAGGTACGTACCTACTTACTTTTGTAACTTAGTTTTGACAAACGACATGCTTTACACTGGTACCATACCTTCTCGAAGAAACAGAGATAGGGTTGAGAGATTCCGTTTAAAAAATGTAAATTAAATATACAGTAGGTACTTACCTACTTATTTACTTTTGTAGATAGGTACGTATAATTTCGTAAATTTCATATACATTTTAATGAGACGAAAGTGAAGTCAATTTAGTAATAATGCACCGTAAAGAGTAGGTAGTGCCTAAGACACGATATGGTGTGTGTAGAATCGATCTGCAAACTGTTTATACACTTATTATTAAACAATTTTCATACATAGAAGCGAGTTGTTCACTTTATTTGTTATCATTTTCTTAAAATTTTGAATCAAACTACAGAAAGTGAACCTAGTAATCACCGTGGTGGACTACGATCGCATTGGCACCTCGGAGCCAATTGGAAAAGTGGTGCTAGGTTACACCGCGTCAGGCACCGAGCTGCGCCACTGGTCCGATATGTTGGCTAGCCCGCGACGTCCCATCGCGCAATGGCATACCCTTAAAGACCCTGATGATGGAGAGAAGAAGGATTAAATATTGAACTGAGGTTCGTACTGTAATATATTCATATAGTAATTCCGACGTGTCTATAGACTTGTTGTAAAGACCCTGACTTATAATTTTCAGATTACAAAGCAGAATGATGCTACAATCATGGAAGAACGAGTGTGAAGAATAAGCGATTTATTATATTATTTGTACGTTTATTAAAAATGTATACGTCTTTGCTCCATTAGAACAAAGATTAAGCATACCTACGATCAACAGAATCATGATGGATCATTTACTTACTACTTTCACTTATATGAGTTATGTCTTGAACGTTAACTTTGATTTTAATACCAGATATACCGTAAATACCTAGATACATTATTTTGTTTAGTATCTCTCTGAATTTAATTGTTAAATCAGCGAGCGTCTTTGTTATTGTGTTCGTGTCTGTGCAGATATGGCGCGATTGCACTTATTTAAAAATATGAAGTCTAGCACAGAAATTAGTTAAAGGGGGTGTGGAGATAACGTAAACCGATAGAATAGACTGCAAAGACGCGAGATTTATCCTTTGCATTGGTCTTGTTCTTTCATCTCAACTAACTAATACTCGTATCTTGCTGAATAAGAAAGTTGGTTTAGCAATATGTAAGTTGTTGTGGGGAGGGTAGGATATTTGTTAGAATTCCTTTGCTATTTCCACATTCTTAGCGTATCTTAAAAAAAAAATATTTTTTATTCTTGCTAAGAAAGTAATCCGCTTCGTTTTAATGGGTGTGCTTTGTTATTACCAAGTTACTTAAAGCGTTCATTTGACTACACGTGTAACCGAAAGAAAAAGTTCGTTTAAAAATCTATAAGAAAAAGCTGTGTAAATAAGTTGTATCCTGTTAAATTTATTACATTCTATTTTACTATCGTATAAGTGTTATAGTATTGATACCCTTTTATTAATATAATGATAGTATCGTGTTCCTCGGGGGAGGAGAATGGATTATGGTTGTATTATGTTATGATGATTTTACCTCTTATTCAACAAATTGTATTTTGCCTAAAAATCTATTGTCTTCTTTTGGGGAACAATAGGCCTATCGTATAGGTACCTAAACTTATCATTTTAAGGCATGACATTCTTTACTCATTAAAATATTTTTGGTGTCCAAAGTCCATAATGTGATAATATCTAAATTTCATTTATATGTATTTAATTTTACATTATATAATTTAGACTAAGTAGAAATAATTACATTTTAATTTATATGTAAATGGACACTCAATATACGTGATATCATCGAAACTAGTCAAACATGTAAGACTATTTACAATAAAAATATAAAAAAAAATATTGTTAAATAGTTCCAAATCGTTTAAATGGTTCGTAACCATAATATTTAATTGTCATTAGACTGCTGTTTGTGTCGTCAATAAAAAGTCAGTTTAAATGTTTTGTGTCAATGCTGTTTTATTAATATCGGTTCAAAGTTACATTCTACTATTTGGTAGGTATTTGATATTTATAACACCTTTTAAATATGCGAATCAAGTACATATTTATACCTACGTACTTAGCTAAAGCTTGACTGTTGTTGATCTCAAACCTATGTGTTATTGTGTATATAATGTAATCACATGTTAAATTCCACAATCACATACTTATGTATATCTATGTACCTATAACTAGGAGTAATGGAGTCGGGCTTCAAGTAAATTTAGAAGTGCACCAACACGAAACAAGTAGGACTAGACTTGTGGTTCAAGTACTGTATTTAACAATAAATATAATTACTGTGTTAATATAATATAGAATTTATTATAGTAACAATGCAACAGATTCATATACAGGTAGCTTAACAAATCCATAGGTGATGTTTGTATTGAGAATACAACATCATACTTTTTTTTTTTAATAAGCAGGTTAGATCAATTTGCAATCCTACTGTTTATAAATCCACACAGGGATAATGAAATGGATAACATAGTATAAATAAAATGTGAATTAAACAAAAAATCTGTTGTGAATCTGTTGTAAGTTCACTCAACTACTTTATAATCCTCAGACTGCAAAAGATCAAGCAGTCCAGCCTCAGTAGAATTGACAATATAGATATTCCATATGCTATTTATTATTAACATTTTATAATATTAAGAACAAATGCCACAATATGTGAATAAACGCTAGAGATAGCATTAAGAAGAAATTCAAATGATACATAAACATTTTTATATAGGTCTCATCCTATAATAACTTCCTCCTATCATATTGCAATCACCCACAATATTTAATAACAATATATGTACAAAGTATCAGTGTATACCAATCTGTTCAGAGACCAACCTGTCCGAATGTGCTTGACAAAATATAGCCTACATGTCCAAAGACCAAATGTAGAGATAAAATTAACATAGAGCCGCAAATGGCTAGAACAGAATTGAACTGCATTAACACTTGGGATCTCTCTTGAGGTCCTGCATACTGCACGCAATGGGTAGAAACAACGTGACGGCACATATTGCGGTATAAGAACCAGATGAATGGATTACTTCGAGAATTTACCTAGTTCCTTGTCGTTCCTTAGCTATTTTGTTATTTGTGAAATATTGCATTTACAATTAATTACATCGCTTTGGCATAATTATGTACTTATACGGGAATTAACGCGATCACGAAAAGGTATTACATACCTCTGAATTGCCTGACGTTTCGACCAGGTTGCACTGGCCGTGGTCACAGGCTGACTGGCTCAGCGGTGCACGCCCTCCGTCGTCGAGATCGTGAGGTAGAAGGTTCTTCATCCACCCGCACATTTTCGATATTTTTTTTTTTTCATCAATCAAAATATTAAAAATATCGAAAATGTGCGGGTGGATGAAGAACCTTCTACCTCACGATCTCGACGGCGGAGGGCGTGCACCGCTGAGCCAGTCAGCCTGTGACCACGGCCAGTGCAACCTGGTCGAAACGTCAGGCAATTCAGAGGTATGTAATACCTTTTCGTGATCGCGTTAATTCCCGTATAAGTACATAATTATATCATGGAACGCGAAAGTTTAAAAGTTAGTATCGCTTTGGCATTTGATAAAGGAGCAATTATGAGATTATGAAAAAAATCGAATTTTGACTTTTTTCTAGATACGTTCATCTGGTTCTCATACCGCGATATGGTGTGCCTTATGTTATACAATGCATACATAATTTTTCAGCTTTGGTTGTTGCAGTGTAGTATGCTGAACCATATTTGGTGCATTGGGCCTCAATGAATTTTTATACAATTTGATAGTGAGTCAAGTCATTCAACTTTGTAAGAGGTAATTATAGTACCTATCCAAGCAAACAGATCTATAACAACAGTAGAGTAATTTCTGTGAGCGAATTACATATTAGTCACACTTGAAGTGTAAAATGTTATATCATCGGATAGTTAGCTTATATCATAAAGTGGTGTTAATGTGTTGGGCTGTTGTAATCATTGCTGTTTGTTACAAACTCCTTGCTAAATTTAGAGTCGTAAAAATGTAACCAATGTTAAAAAACCCTTCATTTGTAGTTCTGATATTCACATAAAATGCAGGGTTTATCTGTATCATTCCCCATCTCTTGCACCAACTATATCGCATATATATTATGTAATTTTGTTGATACACAATTTATTGTTATCATAGATATAATGTATATACCTATTTCAAAAATCGATTGATAAATTATCATATCACTTTCCACTTAAACAAATAAAAAATCATTGTCTCATTATTATGTTGAAGATTTATTACGAACATTTTGTTTAAAAATACTAGAAATTTTATTTTATTATAACACAATATAATTTTACTAGAGTTTATAATAGTAATGAATTATGTAAACTATAAAAATGTCTATAATACATAATTACATAGAAAAAGATTTTGTTTTATTAAGAACCATCATCTATAATGAACGTGAACCCACTCCTAACACAAGCGTTAAGCTTAGCTGGAGGGGTTAACAAGAATACTAGTAATCTGTGACCCATGTTACTAGTATTCCTTTTTTTTAATAAAAAAAAAATTATATGCACAGATTGTGACCTTATAAATTAACAATATTAATAATGAAATATATTCTTACTCAGTATTTAATCACCTCAACTAAAGCATATTTTTAATGTACAAGAATCCGCCGCTGTATCTATAGGTGCCAAAAACAAGTATACAATTAATAATAACAACTTCTAACACATATTATTATGCATTCATAGCAATTTTTGTATCAGAAGACCAGTGACCAACTTAGTTGTCATCATAGTACCTTCTCTTCATTGCCCTATACTTTTTCAACTTATAAAGTGCCTCAATTTCTTTAATAACAAATTCACCGTGTTTTATCATCATATTGATTTTTTCTGGATTATTTTCTTCACTATTTTTCGTAAACACTTTGTGCAATCTTTTCCTAAACAGGTCGTAACCTTGAGGCCACTCTCTACCCATATATAGTAACTGAAAATAAATAGATAAGCAATCATTAATTTGAAGCGTAAGTATAGCTTTCATCTAACAAGAAGAAAGAAGAAGTCAACTCTTAAATAATTTTATTAAAAGTTATATTAACCGTTCTTTTATATATACTGTAAGTACTAACCGTCTTGTAAAGATTTAAAACCGATCTCCGATGCGGTTGGGACATCTTTACCAATAACACAATCTTCGTGTTTTCTTTTTTAACAACTCAAAACAAAGTTCATAGTCCAAACAATACTTACAAAAGTAAAAAAATATTGGTTATGTTAGGATTTCAGACATCGCAGGAATGACTTTGACAAGAGGATGGCACTATTACATTTCAAGAATACATGAACAGGATAGCAGATATCGAATGAATCATAACGGTATAGTATTAGTATTATATAAAAATACCAAATTGACAATCGTTATTTTGACACATATGGAGTGCTGCCGACATAATAAGTGAAAACGTAGATAAAGGAAGAAGAGGAGATAAGAAATATAGTTATGTGACCTGAAGTCAAATGTTTCTCAAATGTGGCGGCGACTCTACCTACAAAAAATAGTGTTGTACTGAATTTATCAAAAATTCTCTTATCGATATGCAAAAATAGTATTTTTTGACGTGACAACGTCTTATAAATTGGTTTGCCGGGTGACACTTCAAGAAACTGCGTTACGCTCCGCTCACGTTATGCGCTCACAATGAGAGCGAGTGAGAGGCACGCGTTTTAAATATAATTCTTTGTATAAATAAATGTTTTAAATTGTTACTATTATTTCATCCTTCTTCCTACTATACGAATGAATATTCACATTAAAATTATTTTACCACTCAAAGTCGTTGTCACGTAAAACTTTCGCCCGTATACCGACTTTACAGGCAACCAATTTTTTTTTAACTTTAAACTCTTTATTGTAGATCATAGTTACAAAAGATGATTACATTATATTTAAATCAGCTATGTCCTATCATAGCATATAATATCTAAAAGAAATCTATTTTTAAATTTAATATAAATTATCACAATAAAATTACAAATTAATACACATTATAATCATATTATAATAGTTATACTTTACCGAAGTATTAAAATTAACTAACATTTGATTTCAACGGTGTCATAAAACTATTATTCTAACTTTATTACTTTAGTTTAGAATTGTTTGAATACCGTACAAGAGCCCATCATAACGATAAATTATCAATAGTTCCAAGTAAAATAACATTATCAAGTCATGATGATGAGAGTTTATATTGTTCAGGTCCACGCATATGTAACAATATTCCATTAGCAAGTGTTCCTAACACTGTAGAAATAAATATAAAAAAACCAATGTTCGGACTTATACTATACGTTTCGCCATCGTTCAACGCGACAAAATTTTCATCCCCATCACCTGTATAATTGGCCATCTACCACTGTGCGGTTCTCCAGATTTTTTTTGCCTCGCACGACCAATCTCTGGAACAAATTGTAGCCTGCGGTATTTCTGGACCGATACGACCTTCAACCCTTCAAGAAAAGAGCGTACTCCTATCTCAAAAGCTAGGCAGAAGAAGAGCATTAAGAAGAAAAGTCGCTCAGTTTTACACAATTAAAAAAAATATCAACTGTGGAAACTTTGAATGCTGTACTTAGAGAAGAGAATGTATTATACTGCGGCACGGAATATTTAAGACTATCATTACATGATCTAGGTTTTAAATATAAGAAATGCGGATCTAAAAGGAAACTCCTTATCGAAAAGCCAAATATAACATCGTGGAGGTGGAAAACCTAAACACTATCAAAAAATATCGTAAAGAAGGAAGACATATTTTATATCTTGACGAAATTTATGTTAATGCGTCTCATAACGTGTCAAATTTTGGCAATCAAAGGATGAATACGGCGTGCTGTCTCATATCAGTGAAGGAGTTTTGTTTTCACCGTTGGATCATCGTACATTTTGGAAGCCAAACTGTATTTGTAGACGGAGCACTTGTGATATTTAAATCCAAATGTAAAACAGGTGATTATCACGATTCTATCAATTTCGTGAATTTCAGTAAATGGATAAATGAAAAACTCATGCATAAAAAACCACCAAATTCTGTCATATTAATGGATAACGCAGCTTATTATTCGGTTCGAAAAGAGAAAAAACCGACAATGGCTTCTACCAAGCCATACAAAATTGGCTACGACGGCATGACGTAGCGTGACGGCATGACGCATGACCTTTTGATGATAAACTTAGAAAGGATGACTTATTTAAATTAATTGAAAGCCATTTCACAGAAGATTTTAGAAAAGAGAGAATTATTGAAAAGAAACGGATATGAAGTATTGCGTTTACCTCCACACCACCCAGACCTAAACCCAATTGAGTTGGTCTGGGGCGATATGAAAGGGCACTTAGCACAAAAAAGTATCGACTAACTTGGACCAAAAAAAAGTTACGATTATTTGCTGGATATTCCGTAGAAAAGTAGGAGCATTGTGTTAACCATGTAATTAAAGTCGACGAATATTGCAAACATGACAGAGTTCTAAATGATGTTGTGGATTTTATTATTAATGTGCATGATGAGATGATTCAGATGGTTCTGATGATGGTTGCTTCGAAACTGAAGAATCAAGTTCCAGTGATATTGATATGGATATAAGTGATTGATCCATAATTTTGATGAATCTTCCATATAAACGCGCACACACACAACATCAATATTGGGGGGCCTGGGGTTCTAAAATACAGGCCAAGGCTTAGTTTAGACTCCAGATCTCCAACAATCTCCAATCTTTTGTCAACCTAGATATTAAGACTTGTGTAATTTGTGGAGATAAATAAAAACATATTATTATTGTTCTCTTTATTTATCGTAAAACTTATTAATTACATTTTTAAATACCTATAAAACAAAATATATATTTAAAAATATAAAAAATAGTATACCACCGACATCGGGTACAGGGACCAAGACACCGGTGGTTAGGGCTACAAAGACAGGAACCTCCTCACTATACGGGCCGTGTCGAGGATAACTGCCTTCTGCATCAGTCCCTTGATTCAACCGTCTAAAGCGAGCCTCTTAAGGTGTTGATCGAGGCTTTTGGCTATCAATCCATGCGCAGATATGACGATCGGAACAATGATCGCCGAATCGACATTCCACATATCGACAATCTCGTGAGACAAATCCAAATATTTGATTTGTTTTTCTTTTTCAACTTTCACGAGATTCTCGTCATGAGGAACAGCGATATCGACAATCATTGCGCGGCGCTCTGATCGATCTATCACCACTATATCAGGTTTATTAGCAACAATAGTTCTGTCAGTGATGATAGATCGATCCCAATACAATGTGGCACGACCATTTTCGGAACTGGGTCGGGCACATACTTGTAATATGGCACCTCTGAATGCACAAGATTGTATCTAAGGGCAAGTTGTTGATGCACAATCCTGGCCACTTGGTTGTGTCTGTGCAAATATTCACCGTTAGCAAGACGAGAACAACCAGAAATAATATTATTATTATTCTCTTTATTAACTTTTACAAAACATATAAATTACATTTTTAAATACATTATTATATGAAAAATATATATTTAAAAATATAAAAAATAGTGTCCCACCGGTATCGGGGTACAGGGACCAAGCTACCGGTGGTTATGGTTCCAGAGACAGAAACCTCCTCACTATGCGTGCCGTGTCGAGAAGGACTGCCTTCTGCATTAGGCTCTTGATCCAGCTGCCTAACATGAGCCTCTGAAGGTGTTGGTCGAGGCTCTTAGCAATTAACCCATGGGCCGAAATGACTATCGGCACAATGATTGCTGAATCCACATCCCACATGTCGACAATCTCGTGGGATAAGTCCAAATATTTTATTTGTTTATCTTTTTCAGCTTTTAAAAGATTGTCGTCATGGGGAATGGTGATGTCAATAATCATTGCTCGGCGCTCTAATCGGTCTATCAGGCTTATTGGCAACAATAGTCCTGTCAGTGATGATAGATCGATCCCAGTACAATGTTGCACGACCATTTTCGAGAACTGGGTCGGGTGCATACCTGTAGTATGGTAACTCGACAGTCACAAGGTTATATTTAAGAGCAAGTTGCTGATGGACTATCCTGGCCACTTGGTTATGTCTATGCAAGTACTCGCCGTTGGCAAGACAAGAACAACCAGAAATTATATGCCTGAGGGTTTCTCCGGGACGATGACACGCCCGACAAATGTCAACTGTGCCGTCCTTCAGGATAAATCTCCGATAGTTATTCGTCATAACAACTTCGTCCGTGATTGCACAGACAAAACCTTCAGTTTCTCCGAAGAGGTCACCGAACCGTAGCCAGGATACTGATGCTAATAAATCTACATCGGGCCCATTTAAGGCCCGATAAAAACGTCCATGCAACTCCTTGCTCTTCCATATCTCCATGCGATCTTTAATACTAAGTACTGCTGGTTTGCGCCAGTTCTTTTTTGCTAGAGCAAGCGGAGTGAGTCCGTTGTCAACTGCCACCACATCCCGATACACATCCAGGTCAACGGAGAGAAAGTAATCTCTAAGGTTGCATACCTCGCGGTTATGGAGGGTCTTGGTATTTAAAAAACCACGACCCCCGCATTTCCGCGGGATGTATAATCTCATGACCGATGAACGTGGATGGTGCATTCGGTACGCGGTAAGCAGTGTACGAACTCTTCTATCCAGGGCATCTAGTTCAGTTTGAGTCCATCTAAGTATGCCAAAGGAGTAGGTTAGAACAGGTATGACCCAATCGTTGTAGGCCCGCACCTTGTTACCACCTGACAAAAGACTTTTGAGTACTTTTTTCAGGCAGCCAAAGAAGCGCTCCTGTAACGATTGCTTCATAGACAATTCATTTACCCCTAGCGACTGTGACATACCTAGGTACTTGTAAGTTTCGTTGGCGGAAAGACATCTAAGGTGTGTGGAATCTGAGAGTTCCATCCCTTCAGATTCCACAATCCTGCCTCTTTTTACATGCATGACTGCACATTTATCCACACAAAATTCCATACTGATACATTTACTAAAGTTTTCAGTTACCTCTAGTAATTTTATCAATTGGGATTTGCTGCAGGCAAAAAGTTTCAAATCGTCCATGTAAAGGAGATGGGATATTACCTGAACTCCTCTCCGCAAACAATAGCCTAGTCCTGAACCCTCCAGCAAAGTGCTAAGAGGATTCAAAGCTAAGCAGAACCACAAGGGACTCAAACTATCACCCTGGAATATACCCCGCCTAATCTTTATAAACTCGCCGTCACCCTGAGACCGCCGACATCCTGGATAGCAAAGAACGGTTCTCCATTGCCGCATACATGCCTTCAAGAAAATGCATAGAGTTGTATCAATCTTGTACAACTCCATCACCCTCAAGAGCCACGTATGCGGCACAGAGTTATAGGCCTTTTTATAATCTATCCAACATGTCGCCAAATCCTTTCGGTTACGGCGAACTTGTTGGTTAATGATCGTGTCAAGTAAAAGGAGCTCTTTAGTGCCACGGGCCCCACGGACTTCGACATCCATTCTGAGAGTAAGCCATAATGGTGTTTTTGGATAAATGAGATGTTATCTTTACGCTCAGAATGGAAGTGAGTAATTTATAAACTGTTGGTAAACACGTTATTGGTCTGTAGTTTTTGGGATCTGTGGCACTGCCAGACTTATAGAGCAGATGAGTTATGCCTGTGGTCATAAAAGTCGGAAGCGAACCTGATTCTAAGTATGATTGAAATTGAGATGCCAAACATACATGTGAGCTACGGAGCCACTTTAGCCAAAAGTTATGCAGTCCGTCCGGTCCCGCTGCTTTCCAGTTTGGCAGCGAACGAACTGCACAAGCTATATCAATGCCAGAAATTAATATTGGCTTCATGTTATCAATCAACTCACACGAACGTTCGACATCTCGCATCCAATCACCCTCTGTGTGAGTGACAGGCATTGCCCAGATGCTACGCCAAAATGTATTTGTAATTTCAACTTCTGGGAAATGTGTGTCACTCACTAAATCAGTCTGCTCCCACCTTCTATAAACCCACCTCTCATCCCTTTGGAATGAACGATTCTGAGTATATCGGTCTACTCTTTTTTTGTATCTCCGAATACGGTTTGCCCATGCATAAACATTCTGTTTCAGAAAGTCAATGCGCTCTGTGACTCATGCTGCGTAATCACAGGAACTGATACCAGTTCCTGAAAAAGCCCGATTCACAAAACGCATTACTCTCGGGTTACCGGTTACCCGATCTGAAACAGATAAGCTTGCCAATGAGGGCCCTCGTCTCAGCGATACGACGCTCAATCCTGCATTGCCATGCTGGGACAACAAGCTTTGAATTTAACACCAGCTACTCGATATGGTGCAACAGCCGCACAATACAGAATTGAGTGCGTATCACTGAGATCTTTAGTTTTTTCTAAATAAATAGTTAACATGGAGTCAAGGGTACACACTAGCGCTTTGTTTCGTTTATGCATTGGCAAACGAGGTAAACGTGGTCTACTTTCAGAGCTCATAGTCCGATATTCCCGAATAGAACCTTCCAAAGTATACCTTATTTGATCATTGTACTGAGTACTTACAGATGAAGCACCATTATCCTCTCCTCTATCAGCAGGGCAAGATGGTGGTAGTTCAGAGTGTAATAGAGTCACAGTTTGTAAAGGAGGAGAAGTAACAATGCTATTCTGCAAGTCCGAGCGTAGCCTCTCAAGTACGGAATTATCCAACAAATGACATCGTTGGATGGCCCGCACTTGATCCGATAATCTTTGCGCCGAAACGTTAATAGCTGGTTCAAGTTCCTGAAACAGAGACAGCATACGATCACGATACGCAGTGAGGTTAGTTCCTCCCTCTGTAGCCACAAAATATACTCGCATGACGTTCTCATTTATTGAGGTTGTCCACTTCATGCGACGCACATTACCACCGGTAGCGGGGGCCCTATTCGAAGCCGGTGGGCCTCGGGGTCCCAAGAACGTCCGTGGCCGGCCTCTCCCCTGCCGACTTACAGGTGTTGGCGACGTCGGCGGAGAGAAAAACTCGTCACTCGAAGTTGAGCTCGACGCCTCAGCGACGGTCGGAATTCTTGAGGTAACTTCCGGGAGGCGCGAGGCGAAGCTGAGTGACGAGTCCGGGGATGATAAACATGCTGTGTTCGCTCTGGATCTCGTAATCATTTAGCAGTCTGGATATTTTCTAATTGTATTAGACATGACATTTGTAACGTCATGTCGTATATTTATGGTTGTTTTTATATTGTATACATCCTTTTATTGTAAATATTTATTATGGTCTGCATGTTTACGGACATTATTTAAAGAATATATATATGTATTTGTCTCGGAGATAGTAAAAATTTAAAATATTAACTTCAACTTCAACTTTTGGATTGTGGCTTTGTGGTTTAAAATATTAGAAATTGGATGAAAAATGAACGACTGCTATGTAGTGTTGCCAGATTATTATTATTATTCTCTTTATTTATCGTAAAACTTATTAATTACATTTTTAAATACCTATAAAACAAAATATATATTTAAAAATATAAAAAATAGTATACCACCGACATCGGGTACAGGGACCAAGACACCGGTGGTTAGGGCTCCAAAGACAGGAACCTCCTCACTATACGGGCCGTGTCGAGGAGAACTGCCTTCTGCATCAGTCCCTTGATCCAGCCGTCTAACGCGAGCCTCTTAAGGTGTTGATCGAGGCTTTTGGCTATCAATCCATGAGCAGATATGACGATCGGAACAATGATCGCCGAATCGACATTCCACATATCGACAATCTCGTGAGACAAATCCAAATATTTAATTTGTTTTTCTTTTTCAACTTTCACGAGATTCTCGTCATGAGGAACAGCGATATCGATAATCATTGCGCGGCGCTCTGATCGATCTATCACCACTATGTCAGGTTTATTGGCAACAATAGTTCTGTCAGTGATGATAGATCGATCCCAATACAATGTGGCACGACCATTTTCGAGAACTGGGTCGGGCACATACTTGTAATATGGCACCTCTGAATGCACAAAATTGTATCTAAGGGCAAGTTGTTGATGCACAATCCTGGCCACTTGGTTGTGTCTGTGCAAATATTCCCCGTTGGCAAGACGAGAACAATCAGAAATAATATGCCTGATAGATTCACCAGGACGGTGGCATGCCCGACAGATGTCCACCGTACCATCTTTCAGGATATATTTCCAATAGTTATTTGTCATAACAACTTCGTCCATAATTGCAAAGACAAAACCCTCGGTTTCTCCGAAGAGATCACCGAACCGTAGCCAAGATATGGACGTTTTAAGTCTATATCAGGCCCATTTAGTGCCTGATAAAAACGACCATGAAGTGCTTTGCCCTTCCATACCTCCCTGCGATTATTAGTACTAAGTATTACAGGCTTGCGCCAGTTCTCTTTACCCAAAGCGAGCGGAGTGAGTCCGTTGTCCACTGCGACTACATTACAATGCACTCCCACATCAGCATGCAGAAAATATTCTCTAAGGTTGTATATCTCGCGATTGTGTAAAGTCTTAATGTTTAAGAGTCCACGACCCCCAAACTTTCGCGGGATATACATCCTCATTACTGATGAACGTGGGTGGTGCATTCGGAATGCAGTCAGCAGTGTACGGACTCTCCTATCAAGGGCATCTAATTCAGTCTGAGTCCATCTAAGTATACCAAAGGAATACAGCAAAACCGGTATGACCCAACCGTTGCAGGCACGAATCTTGTTACCGCCTGATAAAAGACTTTTTAGTACTTTTTTCAGGCGGCCAAAAAAACGCTCCTGCAGCGCTTGTTTCACATTCGATTCAGGTATTCCCAATGATTGTGATATACCTAGATATTTGTAGGTTACGGTGGCAGACAGAGATCTGAGTTTTGTTGAATCTGAAAGTTCGACTCCTTCAGATTCTACTATCACACCTTTCTTTACATGCATGACTGCACACTTGTCCACACCAAATTCCATCTTGATTTTACTAGTTACTAAAGTTTTCAGTCACATTCAGTAACGCTATCAATTGCAAATTAGTGGGGGCTAGTAGTTTCAGATCATCCATATATAGAAGGTGAGATATAACTAGATCATCTTTCTGCAACCTATAGCCTAGCCCTGAACCCTCTAACAGAGTACTGAGAGGGTTCAAAGCTAGGCAAAACCACAAGGGACTCAGACTATCACCTTGAAATATGCCCCGCTCGATCTTTATTGGTACATCGCTTGCCGCATTCTGCCGACATCCCGGATAGCGAAGTACCGTCCTCCATTGCCTCATACATGACTTCAAGAAAGTGCAAAGAGTTGTATCAATTTTATACAACTCTAGCACTCTCAAAAGCCACGTATGTGGAACCGAGTCATAGGCCTTTTTATAGTCTATCCAACATGTCGACAGATTCTTACGGTTACCATTTTTTGTATATTTTCGCATGATCGCTTAACATCTCGCATCCAATCACCTTCTGTATGAATGACAGGCACCGACCAGATGTTACGCCAAAATGTATTTGTATCATCATCATCCGGAAAGTGCCCATCACTCACACATGGATCCACTTGTTCCCATCTTCGGTAAACACACCTCTCATTTCTTTGGAACATGCGATTCTGATTATACCGATCAATTCGCTTTTTGTAACGTCGTATCCTATTTGCCCACGCATAAACTTTTTGCTTTAGAAAGTCTATGCGCTCTGTGACACATGACATGTATTTTTGAGGACTAATGTCGGTCCCCAAAAATGCCTGTTTCACAAAGCGCATCACCTTTGGCCGTGTATTGCCTAATTATTATTATTATTATTATTCAAATTTTGTAGGTAGTCATTAATTTTCTAATAAAAAATCTTGTTCACCGTTAACCACTGTGACGTCACATATCTTAAGAACTATCCAGTGAAAATTTCACCTCTTGTGTACACGTTACGCTACGAGCGCCCGTCGCCCGCACCTCTCCTGGTCCCCGTTCTTGTCCTACCCCCGCGCTTCTGTACCCTCACTGTACCCGCAGGCGAGACTCAATATTAAGCGGTCTGCCTATAGAAATGAAATATCCTCTCTTCTTCCTTTATCAATGAGCGAAAACAATACCTACCTAAAGCCTTAAAATGTTTATTTACCTAACTTCAGAAAATGCTTAAATAACTTACGCATGTCGCACAGGGAGACTGATGCGTCGTGTTGTCTGTGTGGAGGCTCTCATTACTTTATCTATAGGAAGTGTCCGGCGTACGAACGGCAAGTATCCATTAAGGTGTACATGGCTAAAAATTGTGTGACATATCCAGAGGTTGCAAAACTTCAAACTTCAACTTCAAAGACATTATAATTTCTTCTTCACCCGACAGACATTATAATTTCCTCTTCTTCTAGCTACACATTTATTTACGAGTTAACGCTATTGATAAAATATTATCACTCAATAGTAGCACATAGCAATAAAACATATTATACACATAAACATAACATTGTATTGATTCCATAATCTTAAGTATAACTATAATTATTCGATTTTTATGTTTTTCATAGCGTAATACTGTAATAAAATAGACGTAAATATTTTTCAAGCTTTGTCCAGTATTCATAATTATTGTAAAGGCTAAAGTAACCCACAGTGCGCGTAAATTACATTTAAAAAATTGTAACGCCACTATTTCATAGCCCCGTTGGCGCCCAAATTTCAAATATTTCGTATCCTAGCTACACATTTATTTACGAGTTAACGCTATTGATAAAATATTATCACTCATTAGGTTATTGTTTAAATTTAATTTACATTAGAACTGTGATCATAAATCAAAATATAATACTGAAAAACTGACCTCTTCATATAAGAATGGCTGATGAAGAATACCTTGATGATGAAGAAGGTACGTCCAATTATTTTGTTCCCCTTTTAATACATGATACAAAGGGCTCAGAAGGTATGAGGGCGAAAGTTAGGTCTTGAAGCGTAAGTACATAATTTTAGGAGCTAAAAACAGGATTGGACCGCGAACTTGCTTGAGTGAGATATTTATTGGAAAGTGCATCTGTTCAACCCAAAAATTGACTATCGCCAAAGCTCGATATGTCTCCGTTGATTACCAAAAGCGATTTGTATTTTCTTTTTTAATTACGTTTAAGACTTATTGTTCAAGTCTAGCGTGGATTCATAAGGTCAAACATTTGAAATAACAAATATTTTGCCAGCGGCTTTGCTCGTGTGGTGCAAGGGTACAATAATAGTTTTGTAAGTAGAGTCACAAAATACATTCATAATAGTACCGGTACAGAAGGACATCTCCGCAAAATCATCTAAATAAATAGCGACTCTTCACCCGACACAATAAATTGCAATTCGAATCGCACAGCACTAATTATCTACAGTATTGTAACGATAATTAGTGCTGTCCATTATTTTACCTAGCAGTTGCCTTTCTTTCTATCGCGTAACTCTTACCCCTTCTGACCACACGTGAAGTTAGGGTTGTCTTATGTTAGAATAATTTAACCCGAATGCCGAACCCGAATCACTACATATTATAAAACAAAGTCCCCCGCCGCGTCTGTCTGTTCGCGATAAACTGAAAAACTACTGAACCGATTTTCATACGGTTTTCACTAATAGACAGAGTGATTCATGAGGAAAGTTTTGGTGTATAATTTGTACCCATGCGAAGCCAGGGCGGGTTGCTAGTAAATAATAATTTATGAACAAATCACTAGCTAGGTACTTACTTAGTAGTACCTATCTAGATTAAATTATAATTAAAGAAAACTTTTTTATTTCGCAATGTCTGGATTCGGCAAATATTATAAATATTACGTTAGTGTGTACTGTGGTACAGACCTTGTGGGTATACTAACTATACCACAGCATAATAATGATACGGTAAACCTAAATTAGAATAACCGTTAAGTCAACATTTGGTAGATAATAAAATAATAATAAAAATAATTAAGAAAGTACAAAAAGCAATAAGCATAGAACATAAATATGTGTTAAAGCACATCAAAAGGAAAACATCAAGAACATAGCAATATATAACAATGATCACATGTCTATGACATATATAATAATATGATAAATCATAATATGTATAAATCATAAAAGTGGTTGTACAGTAGCATGTTTTAAAGAATCGCACACTGGTTTCCAAAATGAGTTGATCTCGTATTCTGGAAACCTGGTAGATAAGTAATTTAGGTAGGTACCTAATTACTAATGCATACTTAGATTATAAATGCAAAATGTTTGTTTGTTTGTTATCTTTTCACCACTAAACTGCTGAACGGAGAGTAATGCAATTCGGTAAGGAGATAGATTTGATCCTGGGGAAGGACATAGGCAACATTTTATCCTGAACGAATGTACGGTTCCCGTGGGATAAATTTGAATATCCACGCGCACGAAGTCGCAAAAGGCAAAAGCTAACCTATAAGTAGACGTGCATTTATTTACCTTTAGATTTCCATTACTTAGGATGCAAATGCAATATGCTTTAATTTTAGTAATTTTTACTTTACGTATTGTGTGTAATGGTAATATCTTAAGCGATGAACGAAGGACCTGACGCATCGCGCGAGTGAGTATCGAACTAACGTGCGACCACTGGCCCAAGCAGGCCAACGTGTGACAGCCCACTGAATAATTGGTATGTACCTAAAGGTTATAGTGATGGTATTATAGTTTTATACACTATGTAGCATGTTCATGTGGATCTCATGATCAACATCTACTTATCTTACAACATACCCTGCTTTCCAAGTAATGCAACTGAAATCAACGCTGTCTGAATTCGTCGTATCACGGTTATTTTTCTTCTTGACACTCTTCTTCAAGAACTTCTTGACACTCTTTTCTACGCTTTATCTATAAACTCAATTTTTAACTAACGGTTGACAGGTGAAGAAGAAGAAGCAGCACCAGAGGAAGTAGTAGAGGAAGAGGTAGAAGAAGAATCTATCCTCACTGAATACGACCCTGACGACTTCTACTCTGGCGCAGTCACTTCCTTGGATTCAAGCTTACCCCCAGATTTGTTTGAATTTGAGTATCCTTTTAAAAATATATTACAGTTACCTACATTTTTTACACGGTAATCGGAATTTAGTGGGGTAATTTATAAGGTACCGTTTATTTTCCCTATCCATAAAACTAAAGTATTTAAGTTTATACAATCCACAGATTTCTATATCTATCCACACATCAAAAGTGTCTAGGGATCAAGTACATTTTTAACTTTAAAAATTATCCAATTAATATTTACCAAATCTAATCTTCCAGTCTGGCGTCTTACTTTAATTTCTAGTTTTAAGTTAACAACTTATCCCTATATTTTGTACAAATTAACAAAAATTGCAATTTTTGCAAATCGTGGGAAATTAACCTAAGTTAATGTCGTCAATTAAATGGTAATAATAAAACATACAAAAAATACTTTAAAAAAAAACCGACTTCAACAGAAAAAACTATTCCATAAAAGACTAATATATGGTTTTCTCATGGATGCCATTGTCAGAACTGGACCAAATTGAAATGGGACCACACGGGAAGCACCAGCTTTCAAATAAAAAATCATCAAAATCGGTTCGCCCAGTCGAAAGTTCTGAGGTAACAAACATAAAAAAAAAACAGTCGAATTGAGAACCTCCTCCTTTTTTGAAGTCGGTTAAAAAAGGCAAAAATGAGGATTTTTTAATTGTTATTGTAAAGATAAAAGAATTAATAATCTGTGTTGCCACCATTGACACGAATCACACAATCACACCGATTTAGCATGCTATGGCCACCCACGTTCTTTCTAACAAGTCAAAAAGTTGTTGGCGGTATGCACGTCATCCATACTTGGCATTGCTCTGCTTTGGACCATATCCCATGCGTGCTCAATTGGGCCACGGCAGAACGTTGATGCGAGCGTCGGTAAGGGTGCGTGTCACGAGTCTAGCCGTGTGTTGACGTGCATTGTCGTGCATTAGTCGAAACGAATCACCCAACCGGCTTCGCAAAGGGATGATCACGTCTGAAGCAATCCTCCAAATCAAGCATTGAGGTTGCCCATGATCCAAATGAGATCTGTTCTTCCACCGATCTAAAAACCGGCCCAAACCATTATTGTGCCCTTTCCATATGAATGAACTTCCTGACAAAATTTCAAACGTTCTTGACGTCCAAAGGTCCTCCAAACTCGAGTAGGTACGCCTTGTACGCTGGCCTCATACCGAAACGAGAGTCATCGGAAAAGCAAACGCAAAGCCAGTCTTCTTCCTACCAATTTCTGTGTTCGCGAACCCATTGCAAAGGGGCCCTACGATTGCGGGGTGCTATAAGTGGAACTCTCAGTAGCCTTCGGGAACGCAGACCCACTTCACGTAAACGATTTCGGATGGTTTGGTCACTTATCAGCAAGCATGAAGAGCTGTGGAGCCTCCTAACCAACATCATGGTACGATTCCGTCGAGCAGTATTTTGGATGTGCCGGTCCTGTCTGCGAGTGCTGATGCGAAATCGTCCTCCACGTCGCTCGGCACGCTACCTGTGATACGATAGCGTATCCAGAGGTGGCTTATGACGCTCTGTGTAGTACACAGTACGTTGCCTGGAACCAGCTTGCAGCATTGCGACGGCTCTCATCATCTCTTCTCGTGTCAAATGTATCCATCGCGCCGTATCGATGCTATTTTTTTCAGTTCCGATTCAGAAATTGTAATGGTTTTGTAAAAACGCTATTAGACACTTTTATAGGAATCCTGATTGACAGTTGATTTTCTATTTTTAATCAAAATTTAAAAAAAAATCTTTATTAAAATAGTGAAATTCACTAAAAAGAGACTTGATCCCTAGACACTTTTGATGTGTGTCAACCACCAATTGTAAATTTTTAGCATGGACAGTACACCGCCGCCGCTCCTATGGGTCGCAGTGTGATGTTTAATAACCTATAGGCTTCCTCAAGAATTAGGCTACCAATTGGAAAAAAAAAATTATATCTGACTAGATCTGGACTGCCGAAAAATGTTTTTTATGTTATGTTTTTGATTCGTGTTTCTCACAAATATCTTTATAACTTGAACACATCCTAACTAATCTTTACTAATATTATAAAGGCGAATGTTTGTGAGAACTAGATATACTTTTTATCCCGGCAAAATGTACAGTTTCGGTGGGTATCTTTCACCAAAGTTTTCACGCAACGGAAGTCGCGGACAACACTTAGTATCATAATTGGGACAGTGAGTTTATTGGTTACCGATCATCATGACATTTTGCATACCCACACATTGTCACGACAAAATAATCTTATTTAGTCCTGACAACGTGCATGAAAATTATACTTTTTATTTAAAGCTATATAATATCCAATACCACTTAAACCTATTTACAATCGCATGGTAAGTTACATGTATATATTATATTTTATCTTAACAAACATAAAGATATTCATACGGTTACAACTGCCACAAGTACTTCAATCTATGTGCGTGCGATGAGACAGTCGTGTGCTGGTCGGCTGGGAGTATCATCACCTTTCTCGACGTGAACACAAAACAGAATTGGTTTCGAAGAAGCACCACAGGAGGTACCGTTGGAGCACTTACGGTTAGCATTTTATTTGTACAAACCTGTTTTATTGTTTTTTAAGTACTACAGGCCGAATTCTATTAGTTATAGATACAGTTTCAACCATAGGAATAGATATAAAAAATATACAAAATCTCCTTATATATTTATATTGTCTATTGTATTGCTGTCAAAGATATAGGCAGAGATGTGTCACACCTACAGGTCACTCGCGTGTAATACTTTTAAAGATATTTTCTTAACGAAAAAACGTAATACAAGTCCGACTCAAGTTGACCCTGTCTGAAATTATACTTGAACTTTTACGTTTTCACACGTTCTTCCGACATCAAAGAGGCTGTTCGAGTTTCTATTTTATAATAAACACTACATAATAATAATTACTTGATAATCAAAGGATTAACTAGACAGAGGCTGTACTATGGTAACCAGACTGCTGATAAACATACTTATTTATTTCTAAATACATACTTATACATTTTAGATAAATTTCACCCAGACACAAAACAAATGATCATGCTCCTCACACAATAATTTGTTCTGGGTGGAAATTGAACCCATGACCTCTGGTTCAGCAGTCAGGATCACTTACCACTAGACTAACAGGCCAGTCAAAAAAATAAACACTTACATACATTATTTTATTAACCCCCGACGCAAAAAAAGAGAGAGGGAAGTTTAACGTGTATCTGTCTGTGGCATCATAACTCCTAAACCTATAGACCGATCTTAATATATTTTTTAACTGTGACTGGATCGAGAGTGTTTTAGCTATCATTCAGGAAAATCTGTTCAGATGTTTCAAGATAATTAGCTCAGCCGTTTCAAATCATTAGCTCTTCTTATGCTAAAAGAACGGGTCGGGAGTATTTAAAAGTTTTAATTTATACTTGTGTCTTTAATGAAATACGGATAGGGCACAATAGATTTCTACCCGATGGGTGCAGTACCTCTATATTACAGAAAATAACGTTTAGACAGCAATACTAGCGTAGTGCAGTCTTTTTGGGTTGGGTCAGCAGACGTTAGATAGGGTAGCGATGGATAGATAGAGTTATCAACGCACAAGTGACATCCCGATTGTTGGGAGCGTTTATACAGGGTGTGTGTCTGACACTGCAACACTTAACTTAAATCACTGAAAGGGCATGACTAGCATGCAGTTACAAAAAGATTATTTGAATAACTATCTATCCATTGAAAAGATATGACTGTTTGAATTTCCAGGTATTGTCACCTCCGTTTCTCATAAAAGCAGGTGGAATGTTTATAGTTAAAGACTTTTTATATCAAATATGTTTTTTTTTGTTTTGGAAATATTCAATCTGTTATTGAGAAAACCCTTAAAAACTAAGTTCAAAAATTATGTATATTAGTTTGCCAGACGAACACAAAAAAATATCAGCAATATCGGTCGACCCGTTCTCAAGTGGGCTAACATACATGACATGTGGTTCTTAATTTTTATATAATGTAGGAAGATTAGGAATTTGACTGGCCTGTCGGTATAGTGGTTAGTGACCCTGACTGCTAAGCCAGAGGTCATGGGTTCGATTCCCACCCAGGACAAATAATTTGTGATGAGCACGATAAATTGTTCTGAATCTGGGTGTAATTTATCTATAATATGTATCATCATCATCTGCCTACCCTTGTCTCAATTTCTTTTGGGGTCGGTGCAATATGTTTTATTCTTCCATTCTATCGTTCGTTATTTCACTGCTTTCTAGCCATATCTTTTTTCACACAGTCCATCCATCTTTTCTTTGGTCGTCTTCTTCTCTTGTACCCGTCAACATCCATACATAAAACTCTTTTCATCACATTTTGCTCATCCCTCAGCATCATATGTCCATACCACGATAACCTATTACTCCTCAGCTTTTCATCCACTGGTACCTTCAGGCTCCCTCTAATATATTCATTTCTCACCTTGTCCATCCTAGTCACATCACATATCCATCTCAACATTCGCATTTCGGCTACGTACAGGCGTCTCTCGTCCGTTCTCTTTGTGGGCCAACTTTCAGATTCGTACAGGACGGCAGGTCTGATGATTTGATGTTATCTATAATATGTATGTATTCAGAAATATACAAGTATGTTTATCAGTAGTCTGGTTACCATAGTACAGGTATCACTCTGCGTAGTTTGGGATCAGACGGCCGTGTGTGAGGTGTGTGGAGTTATTATATTATATTGTATAAATAGCAATATCGCAAACTACGTAATTTAAAAAAAAACTCTTGAACTAGGAAAAACTCGCGAATTGGGAAATTAAATTCATGGTTGGAACATAGGCATATAGGTAATGATTTTTAAAAAGTATATATATTAGATAGAACCATTCCCACACATTATTTATAGTATTGACCTTGATTACCTACTTGAATATAATCGATCTACATGACCTGTGTGTAGTGAAGAATTTCAGGACCCTCTAAGCAAGTTGTTTGTCTAGGCTACTCGTGCATCGCTAACATAATTTCCTTTAAATGCATATATTTTTACTGATTATGTCCAGCGATCTGCTTTTTGGCTTAATAAAAATTTATAGATTCAAAATTATTAACAAAGACGGGCTTGACACCGCTGGATAACGCTGCTGCTGGGCTAATCAATGGATTTTATATTTCTTTCCAGTCTTACAGAAAAGATCCGAACTATCGCATAGCCATAGGAGAAGATCGAGAGGGTCACCGAGAACCACTTATTATTCTCTACACGTGGCCACAGATGGACATAGACGCTGTACTTCGCGATGGTACTACTAACGCATACTCTATACTAGACTTCAGGTAATTTTATTTTAGTAGTATTTCCTATAGACATACAGACTAACGGTTCTAACATATTGCTATCATTCTGATTGACCCATATTGACCCATTCATTATAGCAAAGTGCCAGAGTTAAGAAAGAGTTTAGATTCAGGTCCTACTATTAAACAAGACAAGGTCCTTAATTCTCACCGCAATTAGCTTTTAATACCTTTTGTAACTTTATGGAATACAATAAAGATTGAAATTGATGATGTACATTTCGGAACTGAATTTACTGCTTTTAAACTTCAATAATGTTTCTCAATTCGTTGCTTTATCTCTTTGCGAAGAAATCTTGCAAACGCCATGCTTACAAAAATCAGATTTGTAAAGTTGTAATCCATTTGCCTATAAATTAATAATATTGTAATGAGGGTTTAGTTTACAAAGCATTGAATACTTTTTATGCTGCCATGTCTAGTATCAATCAAGAATTTACCCCAAGATATACTATTTTTAATTTTCAGTCCTGACGGCGAATTGTTGGCGTCGGTGGGCAAGGAACCTGATTATAATCTCACCATTTGGAACTGGAAACGTCACAAGATTCTTTTGCGTACAAGTGCTTTCACATACGACGTCAATACTGTAATGTTTTCACCTTACTGTCCAGGACAACTAACTACCGCAGGTTTGTGTTGTTTTTTCTTTGAACGCCTATACCAAAGACCATTTGCAGCTGTCTGTGTGTGTGTAGTTCAAGAATGTACATACATACTCACGCTCGAGAGGGTAGACAGAAGTATAATAAACACCCACATTTTCCCAACTGTAATTTGGTCTCACCATGTAATAGGGGGCAAGCATATTGCCGTCAACCGGGCCCTTTGGGAATTAAATATGGGAAAATTGATGTTATATTGAAAGGGAAAGGTAGGCAAGAAAGTAAGGCAATGGAAGGAAAGGGATATTGCTTATACGGATGGGGTTTTCGCAATGTACTTCTATCATATTTTAAGGATTTTGACCTCTATGTTAGCTATGCATAAGACGTGATTATGTGTATACAGAGTTTATTTTTAGTCAAAATGTTCTGAGTATCAGCTTACTGTATTTGATCTGGCACTATCTATAATATTCATTTTAGGAGCTGCACATGTAAAATTTTGGAAAATGGCTGAAACATTCACGGGGGTTAAGTTGAAAGGTGAATTGGGTAGATTCGGGAAAACTGAAATCTGCGATGTCCTTGGTGTTTATCCAATGCCTGATGAAAAGGTAAAAGTGACTTTGAAAGTAATAAAATATTTAGGGTGACACTTTTCAATTGCATACCATCAAGTGCCTAATTCGGGTTTCTATAAAATGTCTCGTATCACACTTTAAGGATGTCTGGCAAGGGGTTGCCACCATACAAAGTGTCTGGCAATGAATGACTTCTAGTATCATCCCGAAGATAATATAAAAAAAATAGGCTTTATACTATGAAGAAAGTAGGTCTCAATTTTTTGCACCTTTGGTGCCTAAGCCACCATGACCCAAAGCTCATACTCGGCCACCGTTCCTACCTCTGTTGGGTACACGAACAGAAAACTTTCAGGTTTTATAAAATGACGTAGGTCTGGCGATCGCGGGCTCTTGGACCATGATTATCGTGATTTAACGGGATGACGGCCGATAATTAATGTGATAAAAATATTTACTCGATCGTAAAGATTTCATTGTATCATCAAACTCTATGAAGACATGTTTAAAGTCATGCATTAATCATATTATATTGATTTTTTCGTATACATATTGAATTCTGAAGTATTTTAAAACAGGTTTTACTACTAGCAGTTCGCTCGCATGTACATATTTATATATTTTGCGCGGAACCCTAAGCCCTAGCCTAAGTTACTCCTTATAACACCAGCTATCTGCCTGTCAAAGCCCTGTGGAAATCAGTCCAACCGTTCCGTAGATTAGCCGGAACAAACAGACAAACGGATAGACAGTCAAAAATTTTAAAAACTGATTTTTAAGCATAGGTATCGTGCAAATAATTTACTAAACAACTCTTACTAAACAATAGTAAGTAAAACGTTATTAGAGAGTCTGCTTGTTTCAACGGCGTTTCGAGGCACAAACGATAACATATCTGCGGATAGCCTTAGTACAGACTACAGATATGGTCATACTGAGGTTTGACTGACATGCTCCAATCAAAAAACACTCTATATATTGCACTTGAATTTTTCAGGTGTTAACTGGGTGCGAATGGGGCAACGTCTTAGTATGGGAAGCTGGACTTGTTAAAATAGAAGTAACACGAAAAGGACGAAAGGCCTGTCATAAAGCTCCAGTTGTGAGTAAACATACTTTCAGAATAAACTATTAACCCATTTGGACCCAAATACAGGGTACAGGGCTTTTCACTATTACGGGCACTTGAACTTTAAATGCGGTAAAAGAAAACATTATTAAGACAGCTCGTTTAAATTGATACGATTATAAAATATAAAATACAATTTAATTTTACCACTTTGTCGGCGTAATAAATATATGTACCCATGCCAAATTACTCTGAGCTAAGCCGCGGACAGAAACATGGACGAACGGACTACGAAATCCTAAAACTTTCGTAAAACCGATGCTTCACCCTGAACATAAGTCTGGTGGCAACCATGTGTCATACATTTATTACAGATCCAATTCATGTTAAGTCCAGCGGGTGATGAAGTGACGACAATAGCCCGAGACGGTTGTATTCGTGCGTGGTACTGGGATACTGTGGAACAAGCTGATCCACCAGAGGAAGATCCTTACGTCGAACTTAATCCTGTTGCTGAAACGTGTGTATGTATGATCATAAATTATAGTGCAGAAGAAAACTGTCACTAGCCTTAAGTTTGTGACATCTGATTTTCAATAAACGATGAATGGTATATAGTTACATTTTATTAATCTGAACAGAATCTTAGTCGTAAGGTAGCAGTTATTGGTTTCTACAATCGTATCGCAAATAGTAATAATTTGCTATGAAACACATCGCAAATATGTGTAGCACACTTAATACAACGTTGCAGCGTAGATATGTGTAATATTTCTTACCACTGACAAATATCGGAACAAAAACAAACTTCATTCAGACCACAATCATCAATTGAGTACGGAAAATTAAAATATTGCATTGGTTCCTGCGCACGACCCAATTTTGTTCATAGATACCTAAAAACTCTTTTATCCTTGACTTTGAAAAAAGAGTATTCAAATATCAAAAAAAGTTCTACGGTTTATAAAATAGCTTACTTATTTAAATGGAAAAGAACAAAATGGTATATTCAAAATTTTTAATTTACAGGTGCCCGGTTGCCAAATAATGTGCCTCAAGCACCAAAAAAATATGTATTGGTATGCCCAAGTAAGTTCTTCTGCAATTCGTTTTTCTGAAGCCTCATATGGCGCATGAACTTATCGATTCACTTAACCATGTTATAAGACTTACAAGTTACTTAATTAATTAAAAGTTTTTAAACTGTAAAGCATGTTTAGACTGTGATTATTTATACAGACGATGTCATCAATTGTAATAAAAATATCTTTTAGGATGCCAACGGAGGACTATGGACGGTTGAATTGGAAATCGATAAACTTGAATGCAATCATCGTAAAGTAATAACGTGTCACGCAGGACACGTTATTGCTATGGCAGCTTTGAGAACTCAGCCCATACTAATTACCGGTGGTGAAGACGGTGCTCTGCACGCTTATAACACGTATACTCATACGCTCCTAGCCCGGTATCAATTTCCAGTGCCTATAACCTGCATCTTTTATCCACCTTTAGATGTAAGTTATCTTTGAAGTTTGGTTTCTATTAATTTTATCGCTTCACGCGGATCTTTCCAAAATCCAAAGCTATATTTTAATGCAAAGATTTTAAGCGCAAAATGCCATTCGTACTATGTTTATTAATACACCTAACTTTTATACCCCCATAATAGTAAAGAAATGAAAAAAATGCATTAAATATTGTGTTTGTAACTCAGGTAGATCAAACGTCAAGCATTTTCATGGTTGGGTTTAAAGATGGTATAATGCGGACGTTACTGCTACACCCCGATCGGTTAATAAGCCGTCAGAGTCTGATCGACGTCCGTGTACATTCAGCACTTACGATACACAGTGAAGATTCCGTCAACGCTGATATTATAGATCTATTATCGGTTAGTATTATATTTCTTGATAGTTTGGTCTGTTTGATGGTTAAAGGATCGATTCATGTGGCTGTGACAAACTCTGTAAAAAGTGACATTGATATCGGTTAGGGCATACTCGGTGAGATGTCATCCGAGTTACATAATTATTTCCTAAACGGCCTGATAATGGCGAGAAGGGAAGCCGCCTTTTGGATAACCCGGGCAGAGGTCTGACCGCAAATAATAATAATAATTTTGTTAGTATATCAAAATCAAAATCAAAACCATTTATTTCAATTAAACCAATAATAGGTATTTTTGAATTGTCAGGAGTAGGAGTCAGTCAGACTAAGTCAGTCGTGAAGCTAGTTGCCTATTCCAATACGTAGATCCTATGGAGAAGAACAGCAAGAAACTCCAAAGACACTCTTTTTCTAAATGTTTTTTACAAATTTCTGGTTACATTGCTTGTAGGCGTAAATGAAATGTGAGGACAATGCAACATACCTATTATTCTATAATATAAATAGACGCGCTAATTATTACTATACATAATTAAGTAATAGCAGTCCGGAGATGACCACCCCGACCAACGGTACCCATAGCAATAGTTAGTGTACAAATATATCGAAAAGTAGCCGATCCACGATAAAATAGCCTTTAACTTAGTAAGGCAAACTAATCCAATATAATTTTTCAGCTTTTAAAGCCACACTCGAAGTCTATTACTCAGATATCAATAAATCATCAACGCACTTTACTAGTGACCTGCGCGGAAGATTCCACTATATTTCTGTATAAGTTAGAGCTATCCACACCGTTCCAATTGCACAAGATTGGATTTATAGAAACACCTAATAATATCGCTTATATGACGTGGAAACCCAACGAGGTAAGTGAATAAGGAATACTCGATAATACATACATTAACAACTAAATCCTTAACACCTACGCATTGACCACGGGAATCTGAGAAGTAGGCACTTACCGGCCTCTGATACCGGCTGACGTAGGCACTCACCGGAAATTGCTGTTTCGGGATAAACTTGTGTCAGAAAGGTAACAGGAACTTCCCCCTTATGAGCACTGACCAGAAGGTGACAGGTAGACATACCTTTGTTACAGCGAGAGGCAGCCTTTCGTTTTAATAGAAGCATTCCACACTGTGGGCCCCTGCTGTTCAACAATCGATCAACATCTGTCGGTGTTACCAAGGATTTTTTTGTTTTTATTTGTTTTTTTTTCTAGGTTTACGTGTATATGGCCATATACTATATTTATAACTTAACCGTCATAGACTTCCAAAAATAAAATTTTTGATGAGCCCGCCCTTTTGTAACTACGATAACCTTAAATCTTTTTTAGAAACAAATCCACTGACAGAAATATTTTCGTTCGTCCACTCCATTTTTCATAGTTGGTACAAGAAAACTCTATACGAGTGACTCTAAGTTAAATGACCGAGTGTTGACACGCGCGTCTGTTTCATTACGGACGACTACCGACCGCAGCGCACGAGTACGCACCTTTGAAGTTACCGACACGCGGCGGATCTGTACGGACGCATCTGCGCTTTCACGGACGCCTCTCCCCACTGCGCGTCAGTACGGTCTGGTCCACATCCGTCCATAATATCAAGGACCGAGAGAGACCACCTTTAATTTGATTAACGTACAAAAAGTTACTACTTACAATTTATTAAAACTCATAAACCAAGTTTAATATAACCTTATGAAACTAGTTAAATAGAGACTCGGATGGCCAAACGCTGAAAGGCCTGATATTAGCCAGAAGCAAACAACTTCCCCTTCCTAATATAATAATAATCTAAGTATAATCTAACCAGATTGTATGAGAAATATACTCTTTATTTCATTTATGCCCATTAGGAACATGTACTTCTCTTGTGCGGTCAAGTTGGTCTTGTTATGGAAACCGTGCTGCCAAAGGTTGATACTCGAGTTTATAGTGAAATCACAACCTTCAGACTCGAATTCGAGTCCTATGTAGAGACCCTAGTAAAAAAGCATTTGTAAGTACGAAATTACATCCTATACTGTCAAAATTGTTAATATATTAAATAGGGTTTCAGCCAGCTCTTATCTTGATATATTAAACTTTCAAATGAAGCGCCAGGTCCGGTTTAGTGCTCACCAAAGCCAACAGGCCACCCAGGCCAAAGGCTCTCAATGTGTTAAAAATGGTCACCAATGGTGGTAAGACTGACCTGGCTAGTATTACTTAACCTTTTAATGTGCTAACCTCATCGGTTATCACTTAGCCACTAGCCCCTCATAACACACCCCAAAAAATACAAAACTGGCACCAGCATTCTGTTAACAAAATAATAGAACTCAACGACTTTTGCTTAAATCAATCAGGTGTTAGCAAGTCTATTTGTAATATGTGGTTATTAAATTTGTAATTTTAACAGCATGCGCAATAGACCATTTCCGACGGAAGAAGATCTTGCCAGCTTAGACGAAGAAGCTTTAAAAGCTAAAGATGAAAAGGATGACGAAGACGAGGAAGAAGAATATGTTGGCGCAATAGAACTCAGTATGTTTTCTTGGATTTTTAAATAGATAGATAAATATAATAAGCCATGTTTCACTGTGGCTTAGGCTTATTGTTTTTTTTTTTGTTGTTTTTCCGTTCCTTAAAAGGAAAAAAGGAACTCTTATAAGATCACTTTGTTGTCCATCCGTCTGTCTGTATGTCAAGAACCTTTTTCTCAAGAACCCGTGGAGGCATCAAGTTGAAATTAACATTAAATACCTAAGTATGTCTGCAGTTCCTTGAAGCTGTAAAACTATCAAGCTTCTAAGTCAACGCAATCAAAAGATACGGCCATTAAAATCTTAGATTTTATCATATTTGAATAGTTCGGAAGTAAATCAAAACCTATAGGGTGCTTTCTATTAACCTAGACTCATGAAATTTATTAAGAAGCAAGCAAGTTGTTGAATATATTTTTTGTGATTATAACCTTATATTTTGCGGTTGGAAATTTGACTTTGCCGTATATCGAAGTATGGGAAAGGAGAGTATTATTTGAACTGAAAAGTTAAGTTTGTCTTTCGGAAAAAACGCTCGAAAATCTTCGAGAATTGATTCCCGAGATGGACGTATCTACATACAACTTTGTTTACGGAACCCTCGGTGCGACAGTGAGACTGGCACTTGACCGGTTTTTAAATCCAACGTTGTGTCAGAGTTACAAATAAATAGTTTGACTAAATTTTAATAGCTTTTTAAAAGGATGTAGAAAATTAAGATATTATATAAAAGAAATTACTTCTGTTACTCGGTGTCTCAAATGAACGAATATTAGCCCAACAATAAATTTTATCCAAATATAATATTTTTTTAGATTTAAGATAACGCTACAAAACAAAAATACTGTATAATGACAAAAGCAAAAATAACGTTTAATTAAAACCTAAAAAGTAAAGTAGGTATAATTTTATTAATTTTTTATTTCATTTTATTTGTCATAATTAAGCAGCAATGCCTTCAATTTCTAGTGGAAAGCGAAAGTATGTTGGGTACAACTGTAACTTGGGCGGAGTATTGCGATGAAGGACTTTGGGTCGTGCAGAAAGGCACCGGCGCTCTTCTGTTGGTGAAGCCAGGGTCAAACAAGATTCTCAAATATGCTCCGATCCCTGACGCTTGGTGTGATGACCTGACATCTCTAAAATTTGTGTAAGATTTATGCATTGTATTAACTATGACGAGTACTTTTTATTAGCCTACTGATAGAAATTCGACCATAATCATCACTACATATTATAAAACCGTCCCCCGCCGTATCTGTCTGTCTGGATAAACTGAAAAAACTACTGAACAGGTTTTCATGCGGTTTCCTTTAATAGACAGAGTGATTCATGAGGAAGGTTTAGGTGTATAATTCGATAAGGTTGTGTGTAAATTGATTGAAATATGTTGATGATTGTTGAAGATGTCTCTGCTATCCGTGCGAAGCCGGGGCAGGTTGCTCGTTATAATTATTTTGAAGAAAAAACATTAAATTCTTTTTTATTGACAGTATTGCTCCTCAATAGCTATTAAACAAATTAAACAAAACAAAAGGAAAACAGTTTACAAACTAAGAAGAAAAGGTACCCACTAAACTGTCTTTGCCCATTTATTTATACTAGAGATCGCGTGGTGGTCGAATTTCGACCATGGTATATTTCATTGGCCATTATACTTGACCTGTCATTGTATAGACTTTTGTACCATGACAGGTCAAAATATATACTGGACACTCGTAGCTGTATGTACCCGTTTTTGCATTTTTTTTAACTTTGTAGCAAATATTGTTCTAAAATTTTAGCATTCGTCACTTCTTCTTTGTATAAACTATAAGTGTGCGAAATTTCATACTCCTCCGTCCGCCCAATTTTCGTAAAAAGGGGTCCAAAGTTTTCGCTTCACGTATTAATATATAGATGTACTTTTTATTTCATTTCCTAAGAAATAGGCTCCTAGACCGTTTTACCTAGAACAGTTTATCGGCTAAGGATCTTATGATACAAACTTTTCCATAGGTATTTATTAAATTGTTGATTTGAGTAACAGAGTTATCTTACTACAGATGTGAGGGACGCTACCTGATAGTAGGTACCAACACCGGGTATATCCGAGTACTACGCCTGCCCACACCAGAAGAAGATTCCCCAGAAACACATGCCATGATTTGGATGACTGCCATGCAGAAACTGCTTAAGAAACTAAAAGGCAGGCGGCTGGCGAAAGAAGAGGTCAGAACATCTATGTGCCAAATTATTATATTTTTTGTTCATTCTTTCATATCTATACTTATCACTACATATTATAAAACAAAGTCCCCCACCGCGTCTGTCTGTCTGTCTGTTCGCGATAAACTGAAAAACTACTGAACGAATTTTCATGCGGTTTCCACTAATAGACACAGTGATTCATGAGGAAGGTTTTGGTATATAATTTGTACCCGTGCGAAGCCGGGGCGGGTTGCTAGTAATATATAAAGCTGAAGAGTTTGTTTGTTTGCTTAAAGGCGCTAATCTAAAGAACTACTGGTCCGATTTAAAAAATTCTTTCAGTGTTAGATAGCCCATTTACCGAGGAAGGCTATAGGCTATATATCATCACGCTACGACCAATAGGAGCGGATCAGTTACCATAAACGCAGGGGAAACTGCGGAGACGGTTAATTTATTATAAAAACGGAGTTCTACTCACGTGTGTAGGTACATGTTTCAGGAAAGGCCTTCTTTTTCGTTAGAAAATTACAAAAAATCGTATCTGAAATCTTCAAAGCAATATTTTTTTCATTTTTAGCTTGTTTGTTATCAAATGAATACAGTTAACATTTATGTAAATGAAACTTAACAAGTACAAAGCTCATGACAATACAAGGACTTTAGATTAGACTGATTAATAATTACAAGATTTCGCCTGGTGGTCGAATATCAACCATAATTCATTAACTTTAAATGTTTTGTTTTATATCGTTGACTAGTATAACTTGAACTGTCATTGTACATACTTTCCGTACTATGACAGATCAACATTATATGCATACTGGACCGCTGTAGTTTTTTTGTAGCGGTTTTTGCGCAATTTTTAAATTTAACCTATAACATATCCTTTAAAAATTTTAGCTTTCTGCACTTCTTCTACGTATAAACTTTTAGTATTCCAAAGTTCACATTCCTTCGTGCGCGAACTTTACTTAAAAAGGGGTAGAAATATTCTCTTCACGTATTAATATATCTAGTTGTTTTTTTTATTGGGTGATGAAAAGTGATGATGAAGACGAAGATGGTGGGTACCTACATGCCTATCCAAGAGCAACCTGTTCACTCTACTCTTAAACTTAATTGTACTTTTTTATTTCCTTAGCTTCTGTTAGAATTGACTTGTTACGAAATTGCTTCACTATGCGCTGCGAATGACTCCCTTTTTTTTTTTAACGTGTGGATACCCCCTCGGGTACCACCTCACCGAGCACTCGGCGAAGTGGCTATGTCGGAATCGAACCAACTAAAACCATACGGTGTTCCGTCACGGGTGTCTATGGCCGGGGGCTCAGGTAGCCCAAGAAACATTATGAATTTATGTTGCAGACACAACCGATACCACGCATAGACTTCCATGACAGCTACTATTTGCCGATGCACGACAAGTATACCGGGGCGATAACATGTCTAGAGATCAGTACTCATGGAAAGTAAGTACCACATCTTTCTTTACATCTTTGTCGTACAGCTTCAAGACTGTTATAGTCAAAAGTAAAGTGTATAGAGATGTGATCATCACTAGTATAAAAAATAGTATAGTTAACGTAGTGGTAACCACTGAGTTGACTATTGTCGGTTAGACAATATATTACGGAGTAAACAATGCATCTTTTGTCTAACATCTATAATAATGTTTACACCAATTACAATTCTTTTATTGCGGTGTCTTAATCAACTCTGCAATGGAGTAAGCATTTTTGACTAAAAGCAACATAATCAAAATCCCCTAGTTGTTCGGTATAACAAGATATATGTTTCAGGCGGCTGTATACATGTGGGAGAGATGGTAACATATTCGCTTACATGATCAATTTTCATGAGCACCTGATCCCAATGCCGGACATCCCGCCGCCACCACCAGAACCACCAGTTAGTGTACCACAGTTTTCCAGTTTTGTCTATGATCAAAATTCCATAAACATAAGATTAAAAAAACATTAAAAAATTGTGGTGCTATAGATAAAAAAAACTATTACTTTTATTGAAGGGTATTTATTTTTTAATTATTCTATCGCACTGAAACCTCAATGCATTTAGACCGGCCTGTTGGTCTAGTGGTTAGTGACTATGACTGCTGAGCCAGAGGTCGTGGGTTCGATTCCCACCCAGGACAAATAATTGTGTGATGAACACGATCATTGGTTCTGTGTCTGGGCGTATGTATTTAGTAATAATATATAAGTATGTTTATCAGTAGTCTGTTTACCATAGTACAGGGTCTGCCTACTTTGGGATCAGATGGCCGTGTGTGAGGTGTCTCAAATTATTATTATTTCCAAATTGGATTTAATCGTACCGAAAATGGCGCCAAATGCAATTGCATTTTCATACACTCATTGATAATAAATTACTCTAAACTTAAACATGCAAGTAATAACTCTAGAAGCACTAAATTGATATTTATGATTCTTTAAGACTTAATCAAGTTCAGGATTGATCATATTCGTTTGGTAGAACCACGCGAGCCCGTAAACAAAGTGAAAACTCATAGAAACACATACAAATATTAATAATGTTCACATCAACTGCAGGTTATGACAAAAATCCCAGAGCCAAGCACCGTAGATGGCGAGCTGATGTCCCACGAGCAACTGAAGCAAAAGGAAGAATATGATAAAATGATGGCCATAGCCAACGCACATAAGAAACATGTTCGAGATCAACTGACCGAGCTTACTGTCGAATATAGTAAACTTATCAAAGCGTAAGTCTTGCGTACACAGTTTTTACCGACTTCAAAAAAGGAGGAGGTTCTATGTTCAGCTGTTTGTATTTTATTTATGTACGTATGTTCACAGATCATGCCGTCACTTATGGACCGATTTCATAAAGTGATGAGTGTTACTAACAGACCTCAAAAAGGAGATTCTCCGTTCGTTTTCAGGGTTCCGTTCCTCAAAAGGAAATAAGGAACCCTTATAGGATCATTTCGTTGTCAGTCTGTCTATCTGTTAAAATCCTTTTCCCTAATTAGGAACGCGTCGAGCTATCAAAAATCAAATCGTCTGTAAAAAAGTAAAGCTTCTAATTGAACGCAATTAAAAGATACGGCCGTAAATGGCCGCCTATGGCCGATATTAAAGAACATTTCAGAGGTAAATCAAAACCTATAGATAGGGTCCTTCTCATGGACTAGAATTATAATATAATTCTTACCAAATTGGTAAGAAATAGTTGTTAATTTGTTGTTATATTTCTTGGTTTATACTGCAGCATTTTTAGAAAAACGGGACAAGTGCGAGTATGACTCGCACCAAGGGTTCCGTACAAACTTGTACATACTTACGTAGATAGTTCGCCCGTCTCAGAAATCGATTCTCGAAGATTTCTTCCCGTTTTCAAACTTAACTTTGCCGTTCTAAAAATACTCTCTCAAATAACGATATCTATAACAGTCAATTTTCCGAGCTTACAACTGCATTTAAACACAATTTTGTTTCTACAATTTTTCGAGCGCATATCAAACATCTATTGTATATTTGAACGAAGCACAATGTTTATGAATACAATATTGTGACTGTACATTGTTTCCATTGAAGATTTGATTCCAAAACGAACACAGGGATCCGAGCACCTCTTCGTCGCCTCGTGGAGACTTAAAACACACACTTCATTTCAATCGATATTTTTACTCTTACTAACCAACAATTTAAAAGACGGATTATTGAACCCTTGTCTGCTGTTTAATTTGTGCTTGTATCACCCTTACACCTCTCTCTCTCTATTTATAACCGTAATCTGACCGTATTCTTAGTTTTATATTGTTAATCCGCGAGCAATAGTGCGGGTTACTGTACTATTAAACTGTTTTATTTATTCCAAATAAATGAAATAAAAAAAAAATTAAAAATTTAAGCACCTCCGTACCTATACTACTGTACTCTTGTTGAAACGATGAAAGTCACTTTGTTTACATAAATATGAACCATCTTTAAAAGTTTGAATATTACCTTAACAGAATCTATTTCTTTGTAGTAACCGTAATCTGCCAGCATCCCAGCAAATAGACGTGACTTTAGATCCTCGACCTTTAGTGGAGCAAGAGCGAGAGCTAGACGAAGCTAAGGCACTAACTATAAGGAAACTGGCTCATCAGCTCGAGGCATCCACCTTAGCACTTAGCAAGATGCACAGTAGAAATATCATACAGCTTGACGTGTTCCCATTTGCAGTGAGAGCTATAAGGTATTGTGCACTAAGAATAGTATATAAACACTTTTCATTTGTATGAAACTGGATATTGGACCCGGTGCTATATAACGCATACCATTGTACAACACCTAAGTATGTCTAGGAGTGGAACACAATAGACGTATTGACAGATTAAAAGGTTTATTTTCGGGGATATTCTTGTATATTAGTCGCTCTGGAGGATGTATTGTCTACCAGTCAACTTATAATAATGCAGGGTGAAGAAACTGAGTACTGAATTGAGTTACCGGAGACTTACCTAAGGAAGAACTAAAACTTCCAAATGCGATAAGTATTTTTTTTAAATCTCTTAGAAATAAACTGAATCAGATGAAGATCAGCTACAATCTGTTCCAAAATTATTATGAAGGAAGAACAATCACTTGACCTAACTTTGTCATCTTTACAATAGCAACATTCAAACATAAGCCACAACGATCCTAACAGAAAGGGTCAATAAAATTTGGGCACTTTTTTGATAAAGTATTTCTAAATACTAAAACTCTTTTGTTGGTTACAAGTAAAACCTCGTCACGTTAACATGAAAGCATATTTTTATATATTTGACAGTAAAATGAGAAACTTGTGACTCTTGAGTTGCAGATGTCCTCTTACCATCAGATGACCCGTCTGCTCATTTGCCCCCTATCCCTTAAAAAAACTTTTTAATTTTCCACTTCCACTTACACGAACAATTGGTTATCGGACTGTACTACTTTGAGCCATTTAAAAACAAAGTTTTTAAATAATTTTCTTTTAAATTAGTTTTAAATATTATATGTAATTGGACAATAATATTTTTGACATAGTAAACCCTATAAAGCAAAATTCCAAACAAAAATTGTATTAACCAAATAAGTAGTCATTTTAGGTAATTCTCTCAGGAAACCTCTTGCTACCATATCAAAATATCTAGTTTATAATATGTAGAGTTAAGGATCTTACCTAAATATTTAACAGTTTAATTGACGACTACTATACTATCTATGCTCTAGAGATATCAATGTGATGATTAAACCACTACGCCAAAAAAATCTCTCCAAGGCGTTCCGAGATCAATATGAAGAAGTGCATGTAAAAATGGCTGAAGCTGCTCTCCGGGGAAGGTAAAACTATAATCATTATAACAATTGTTTATTCACATATACATATATGTACTTAGGTATATACAGTTTACCTCACCATCCATGACAGCGTATTTTTTTATTTTATTTCATAAAGACTAAAATAAATGTGACGTGTAAGAAAATTTTCTCATCGATGCAGTGTTTTCCAATTGAGAAAGTGTCTCGAACCTACCAAGGACTGCAGTTGATGTCAAGCTTTAATTAATTTTAATAATTTTTAGTTGTACATGGAATATATTCATAATTTATTTCAAACAACAGAACAATAGAGGATTTAATACAATATATACAAATTCAGTTGATAATTTAACCAATTATTCATTATTTTTTTTTTATTTATATTTATTTATTCCTTTGATAAACCACCACCAACCTTAATATTATATTTCTTCCAAACTTACATGCCGCTAGGAATATGAATTTACTAGAGATGGCAGAAGCAGTAACAAAGGATGAGTGAGTAAATATTAGGTCACAATATTACACTGCACTATAAAAATAATGAGAACATTTCTTAAATTATCTACTAATTATATATCTACAAGTAGGTACTATTAGCTTGCACCAGTTTCTCTCTAATGACCAATAAGAAAGTCTCGTTAAGTCTAGTACAGTCTCAATGCCTCTGACAAAACTGCTACGCTAATGTACCTATGTCATTAAATTATCCACTTGAAATTAATATAGCTGCAAACAACGAATGACGTCAAATACTTAGATTTTTTGCAACTTGAACTAAACTGCAATGATGTATACAATTATGATATTTGATCTTTTGAAATTTATTTTATCAGAATCGTACAGTGGACAAAGAAAATGGTCTACCAGTTTGATAAAAGTTTCTGTGTAATCACAATAGCGATAAGGTCGAACCTATCTCTAACAATGAACTGTCAGAATATTATTGCAATATTATGACGTCAAATGATCTTCAACCGTAGGGTGGTAGACGATATATTCGGCCGATGATACATTCATTACACCCTGTCCACCCTTCTCTTGAAATTGTTGCCTTCAAACAGAAAGACGGAGGCAGCCGTTCGACGAATGGGCACGAGGAAGACGTCGTACGGTCCTCCTCGCGTGGCCTCTTTCCTGCTGGGCCTACCTCCTCGCGCGCCACATGCCCTTAAAAAAGCTCTACGGAACTATCATCAGCGCTTGACGCGACATCACATGCAGTTCATCGAGGTTTGAAAGGATTATTTTAGACAATTATCAGATATACCTAATCGTTAAATAGTTCATACGAAAATAATGATGTGTCAATTGCAGCTAGGCACTACTTCTTAAGAAACAGCTTGCATGCTAATCTCACAAACAAACTTGCAGATTCAATAAATCAATAAGAAACGAAAAAAAAACCTAGATTCGTCATACTTACAGTATTTTTATAAAATAGAGTTATTAAGAAGATGAATACACAAGTGCCTGACTGCGCAATGTTTGCGTCTCTGACGTCACTTTCTTAACATTTTTTATTACATATACATTATTATATTTTACTAATATTTACGATTGTACGATCTTGACAGTAACAGGTAAATTATCTTAAAAAAATAATACATCACATGGCCATTAATTTTAGATGTTGACTGATACCTTCTCTTTGAAATAATATGTATAAAATTAAGAAATGTTGCTTTAATTCATAATCATATAATAAACATATTATGTACATTAAGGAAAATGATTGTACGAGTATAGAGAATATAAACTGAAATATTTATTAGCAGACAGCAATGCATTTGTGTCTTCTTAATACTAAAATGCAATTGCTATTAGCTTGAGGTTTTCTCCAAGCTTGTTATGCGTTATATTTCTTAATTTTAATAGACATCAAAAATGGGGATTTTTTCGTCTGAGTTTAATTACAATCGAAAATACTAAGCGCTATCCTCATTAATTTAAAAGCGATATCAATGATCCTTGTCTTACCGGATAAGGATTAATACATCCGCATTACATTAAATACAAATTACGGCACAACAACTGAATCTCTAATAATAATAAAAAATGTGATCTCTTCCAACCTTCGATTTAGCAACAACAAGGAGTTTCTAGTCGCGGCCGCACAGACATGAAAATCAGGGAAAGTGGTAGTCGAAGCCATCAAGCATTCAAGCTCAAATGAGAGGGAAATCCCTGGGGCCGCGATTATTCCCAAGTTCATGCAAAATTGACATACATACTGGTGTAAAAGTTGAAACCAATAATTGGTTATTAATGGAATAATTATAATTAAATTTATACTTATCACACTTTGTCATAACTTATAACATATTGTAAGTAGGATTTAATTTGTAATGTTTAAATTTTTATTGTAATCCGATAATGTAGGAATTATTTATTAATAACATTAATTTTTCCGAACCTATTTTTTTTAATTCATTTAGATTCAAGAGCATATAAATCGCAAGCCGGATCCAAACGCTTTGCCACCTGGCGCGGAAGAGGCTCTTAAAGAAGCAGAAGCGACAATCGGGAACCGCCTTCTGAAGACGCAACCTGACTACGTCGCTCCACCTGGCCACAACACGCAATTACGTATTTGTATCACTAGACAGGAGGTAAGAGGACATTAATCCATCCATATAAGAATAAGCAATATCCGTTTCTTTCCATTGCCTTCCATACTTACCTACATTTCCCATTCATTATTCTTAAAAATATTCCTGTCTTTAATGCCCATAGTACTTGGTTGACGACAATAGGCTTGTCCCCTATTACGTGAATGGGATCAAATTATAGTGTTCAAAATGTAGGTGTTGCTTACCCCTTCAGGGATACAGGAGTGAGTGACTGTATGTATGTCACTACATACTGTCTGTCTGTTCGCGATAAACTTCAAGTGCCAAATGGATTTTCATACGGTTTTCACGCACGCATAGAGTGATTCATGAGGAGGTTTAAGTATATAATTTATTAAGGTTTTGTATAAATTTGCTAAAATATGGCGACGATTGTTGAAGATGTTGAAAAAAATCATGCCGACTGAAAACAATGTATTAATTCCATAAGAACAAAAATTTATAACAATGTATTAAAGAGCTATTTCTCATAATAATATCCATTCCAATATAGCAAAGCTTTGTCCATCTTCTAATATTAACACACAATAACGAAAAAATGTAGGCACAAATGCTCTGCTATCCGTGCGAAGTCGGGGCGGGTTGCTAGTATTACATAAAGTAGAGCGAATCCCACAGAGCAGGTACATGCGTGCCAGACTAGACATCTAGACGTATAAATAATGAGTTTGTCTACTTTTGTCTTTTGTACCCAAAAAAATAGACGGGTCACTTGATGGTAAATGACGACCGCCGCCCATGGGCACCTGCAACTCAAAAGTCACAAGTGCTTTGCCAGCCTTTAATGTGGGAGTAGGGGAAGACGGGGGAGAGGGAAGGGCTAGGGCCTCCGGTAACCTCACTCAGGCGGCGAAAAGCTGCGTCACTGCCGGTTTTCTGTGAGGGCGTGGTGTCACTCACTCACATTAATCATAATAGAATAGTTAAGTATTAATACAAAGAAGCTTTCTTTTTCGTGACACTACAATATAGTCCTAAATAGTCGACATATAATACATAAATTAATGTTACAGGTCTATGACAATAAGCGAGAATTTAATGTGAAAGTACTACAATTGCGTGAACACAAAGGCCGTTTAGTGAAACTTATGAAGCATATTGGGGAACGCCTAGCAGAGATTCGCGTAGAAATACCACCCAAGCTTATTAAAGCACCTCCGGCCATCCCAGAGATAGATCAAGAACTTGAATTTCCTGAGATGCACCTAGAGGTTAGTTTAATAATTGCTAAAAAAATTAAAAATCCCTTCAACGATTATAAAAGAGCTGATGATCTTCGAACGGCTGAACAGATTTTCTTGAATTATATCCAAGAACACTCTCGATCAAGTCACCTTTCAAACAAAAAAAAACCGCACTCAAATCGATTCGTCCGTTTGGGAGCTACGATGCCACAGACAGACACACAGACACGTCCAACTTATGACTTGAAAAGAATACTTTTAAAACTTAAAAAGACGTTTTTTCTAAAACGTCTTTATAAGTTAAAACTTAAAAAGACGTTTACGTTTAAATACCAATACTGGAAGCCATAAAAGCATTCTTTTAGTCTCTCTTATAGCATTAAAATTCCTTTAAATGAACAGATTATAATTACTTTTTAACCCCCGACGCAAAAAGAGGGGTGTCTTTGGTTGGTTTATAAGTAATTGAATATGTTATTTATTATTACCGTATAAAGTATATCTTCGAGAAACAAATAGGCACGTAAGGAAGTGCTATGAAAACTGATACTCCATTGTTTATGTGACCGACTTTGCGATAGATCAACTTTATTGTAAAAAGCTTTTTACGTTTACTATCTTTCGTTACACAATCTGGTTAAGTGGGGGGTTTTTAAATTATTTTGTCCCTTTTTCGATTACGTTTTAACCGTCGTGGGATTTACAACATTTTAAATTTTCCTTTTATCATTGGAAACAGAACCGGTTCATGGGACGTGATTCTTAATTCCGAAACTAGTCGGGCCACAGATAAGATTACTATCGGGCATCCCCGAAAAACACACGTGGTGGGAGTTTTTTTATCCGACTTCTTCTCACTCACAAAGTTCAATTATTTGGAAACGGCCGTTTATACGTAGATCGACACTGGCAGACGCGATCTTACTATGCGATTCAAATGAGAATAGGGACTGTCATGGCTGCCTATTTGAACCAATTACGTAGGATAATCAAAACACACATAATTTTTGAAAAAATCTGTTTATTTACAAAAATACATGCTAAATTTGATCAGGTAAGTATTTTTTTTTTTATTTAAATTATGTATGTGAAAACGACTACAAAAAGCTAAAGGTTGGTCAGTATATATATGTTGACCAGTCATGTTTGAAAAGTCTATCATGTCTAAGGTATAATGACTGTTCAAATTATACTGGTCAATGATATAAACCAAAACATTCAAAAATTAAAAAATTATGGTCGAATATTAGTATATAATATAGTCGGTCATATAAACAGTCGCCCTCTAGTCATTTTTAAAACTTTTTGCGTGTAAACTGTACTTTCCAAGTGACAGTTACTACATTAAGGTCATTTTTTATTTTGGAATTTTTCATTCCATTACTAAGAAAATTTATAAAAACTGACTTCGAAAACTTTTAAGTTAGTTTTTACGGATTTTCCCAATAACGGAGTAAATAATTTCAAAATAAACAAATATGTATATACCCATATAATACGCTGTAATGATAGTCTGTAAATAAATAAAATCAATTGGCAAGAATCCTACTAATATTATAATCCTACTACTATTATAAACGTGAAAATTTGTGAGGACGTATGGATGTATGGGTGATATGGAATCCATAATATGGATGTATAGATGTATGGATGTTTGTTACTCTTTCACACAAAAACTACTGAACCGATTGCAATGAAACTTGGTATGAATATAGCTTGGGACCTTGGAAGATATACTTGGATTAGCACATAGATTACTTTTTATCCTGATCTATCTACGGCATCGGAACTTACGCGGTTGAAACAGCGGGGCGCAGCTAGTATACTAATGATGTAACATCAAGTTCTCGAGCCCAAAGCACTCCACTGCTGTATTAACACGAACCATTGACTTGACGAGTTTCTTGTTTAAGCAGATATAATAATAGTTATGCAGCCAAAAACTTGTCCAGTTTAAAGTAAAATATTCAGAAAAAAAACACACAAACAACCTATATTACACGTAGGTATGCAACTTTATAAGAGACTAGCCGTCCCCGCAGTTTCACCTGCGTTTATGGTCACTGCTCCGCTCCTATTGGTCGTAGCGTGCTGTTATATAGCCTATAGCCTTCCTCGATAAATGGGCCATCTAAAACTAAAAGAATTTTTCAATTCGAACCAGTAATTCTAAGATTAGCGCGTACAACCAAACAAACAAACAAACTAATATAAAAAGTAATTGGTCTTTTTACAATTTTTATATTCTTATGTCTGTGTTGATCGTTTGTTTGTACAGAATTAGCATCGATATAGTCCAAAGTGGTTTAAATTATTTCATTATATTAAAGCTCCCACTCCGACCTCAGTACATTATAAATTACACCCATAATAAACCTCATCCATGCCAAAATGATGTGTAACAAATTACACACAATTGTATAAAATATTTAATAATACTACATAAGCATGAGTATCAAATGTTTATTTGGTAATAAAAACATACACAAAAAAAATATTACATTTACATTCATACCCGCAAATTTATAACTAAGCACCTTTTACTATTTTCTTTGGTTTCTGCGTTTTTTTCGAATTCGATTTCTTCCTCTTACGTTGCTGTGCTGGCTGAAGTCCAGACGAAGGTATGTCAGCCGACTGCTGACAAGAAGGTACTGTCTCTGACTGCCCTCTAAACATCTCCGAGTTTTTAATAAAATCCGGTATTTCTTCCGAGTTTAAATTGAACGGATTCTCTTTCTCTATACGGTTCTCCCTATCCATTGATGCCTTTGATACTTTAAGGAATTTAGTCACACTTACGCGGATCTTTTTATACTTCGCAAATGTATTTTCTACAGTGGCCATCGTGTTTGTTGCAAAAACAACGGGTTTTCCTCTGAAATATCGTTTTTTTCTCAACACGAACTTTTTATATTGCTCTATTGAAGGGAATTTCGAGTATTGTTTAACGTTTGATATATATAATTTATTCGTGGATAAAATTCGTGTAAAATCCACTTGGTCCACAGGTTCTAATGTAAGTTTTCCGTCTTGTATTAAAACTTTTCTAGTTTTCATCTTTAGTTGTTCGTAGAAAGATTTGTTATCTTCTGAAACAAAGTAAGGCCTCATAGTTAGTTTGCACACCGGTACGTCTGTTGTCTCAACGTGGTCCATGAAATGTGCAAAGTTATGCAAATCAACTTCAACTGATAATAAACTCTCATCTATGACTTTTCTATGGTCCATCGGTAAATATTTTAACTTGTAAATGTTATCTGGATGCACTAACTCGGCTATTAAAATATTATCTTTCTTCTTAAATATTTGTTCTAAAATAAACATTACTTTATCTTCGGGTCGTGATATACGCTTCAATTTGTTTACATGTCTAAAAATATTAGCGCGTATGTCAACCGATTTCGTATCTATATCATATTGGAACCATTCAAGGATCTCCTTCATATAATCTGCATAACTACTGTACATACGCATCTTCTCCTTCCTGAAATGTTTTGGATCATTTTTGAATATGATCGAGGATAACTCAACACAATACCACAGAGCGGTGGTCAGATCGACTCGTATCAACGGATCGTCTATAGACATTCTACTGAGGCTCAAGTAACATTTACTTTTAGCTATACGTTTTATAACATATTCTTTCAGATATTCAACAACTTTTGGTTCGATGTATTCCAACTTTTCGCAAGTTTTGTATAGAACATAATATAATAATCCTTTGTTGTAAGGCACCCGTCGTCTGGCGAAATATGTGCAAGATAATATGTAGTCATTGTAATCGTCAAACTCTTCAAGCGGCACGATGGCGCCTGTGAAAGGCTCTCGTGTGCGTGGTCCAGTCTGTATTCCATGTTTGATCATACCCTTAAATGATTCCAAATTATAATAGTATTCAATGGAATTTTTAAAGTTTGGATCGTTCAACAAAATTAATGGACATTCTACAACTTTTCTAAACCGAGAAAAATGTGACATTTTAGTTAGTTGTGCAGCTGTAGCAAGTCGTATCGCGCGGGTACGTGCCGCCTCGGAGGTATATGTCATACTCTGGTATCGCTCAAAGCCTTTTGGAATCTTACGACCTGTTGTAAATAAAATCTTTTCTATTAAATTGTAGTGCGTCAGTAGAATGACAGGGACTCCGCTCTCGTTAGACATAATTATATCAGGGAATGCAATCTCTTCCACGTTTGTGTATAAAATGTTGCTGACATCCTCTTCTTCTGTTTCTAGAGTAAATTTTTGGCTAAACTTTAAGTTATCAAATCTATAAGATTTTTGATCGTTATTTATGTAGTTTACTAATGTGTTGATACAGCTTCCTATGTTTTGTTTCTCATCGTAGCGTTCGGGTTTAAACAGTGTTTTATAATACTTGGTGTTTTTGAATTGATTTATAAAACTTTCCTTGTCTTTGACGTTTAAGTCTAACTTTATTGGATTAACAGTATTCTCTTTGTCGTCTTGCAACTCGCTACACAAACGTGTTTGTAAACTTTTAAGCTTTTTAATTTCCTCCAATGCCATGTGATCTGAGGAGGATTTATTTAGAAATTGTAATTTAATATACGACTTTAGTTCTTCTTTTTTCTCATGGAACGTTTCACTGGTTATTTGGTCATAATCGAAAGGATTCGACAGATCAGTTTCATCAACCAGCTCTTCGTTACAATGCAAAATGTAACGCTTATTATTACAAATAAACATAGATGCCACAGACATATCTATGTCATCGATATCCGAATTGAATGCGTAGAATGTAACATTATCAATCTTCATATTAGGATCGCAGGGTTTGATGTCAGAACAATGCACAGCGCCATCTGTAATTACGTACAGTAATTGTACTGTATCAGTTTCTTTTACATTTTCTGCCATCCAGTCTAACACTGTGTGTGGCAATGTGCCCCAACCACATCCGTTTTGCTCATTGTATCTAGATATCACGTCATCTTTTTCCACTCTGACACACTTGTCGCTCCAGTGAAGATATACTATCCTGTCATCTTTGTCACTGCCCTCTGCGCTGTTCTGCAAAGCCTTGACTTCATCGCTGAAACTTGTCAGTGTCTTCAATCCTTTTGAATTAAAGTAATCATCTCCATGCGTGGATCGTGAATCATCCGTCGCATAAATAAAGTAATTAACCATTTTTATACCGTGTCCTTATCAGCCAAAGTCCGTTGTTCGATAACACGCTGAACTGATTCAGATGTATCATATACACAATGTATTATAGTAACTGCATCCAATGTTCTCTATCAATAATTAGAAAAGAACTGGTTTGTCCGTGATAAGATTTTAAGAAAATAAAGTTTCTGAGTATTACAACAGCGCTACATGTTCAGTCCACAGCTCACAAATCAGTGTGTTACACCGTATCAATTTTTGTATTATATTTAATTTGAAACACAGATAGACACAGCTACTCGTAAGCGTGGCATGAGCTCGGCGTCAGAGCCGGCCCGAGACTGTTCGCTCGCTGTTCGCCGAATGCATCGTTTAGCCCTCGGCAATGACTTACGGTCACGACACATACAGAAGTTTAACAAGTGTATGTCCCCTGATTTAATAAAAAAATGTTCTGTTCGGAATATTCATGATGGGATCACTAATTAATTTTTACACAAAAATGCATTTCATTTAAGTATTGACCTAAAACGATCAGTCACGTGATCTATCCGATGTATGACGTCATGTCATTATCAACATTCCAATAATCGTATTGAGTATTTGTTTGTTAAGTTTTAATTCCCGTTTGACACCTCCTGAATTTTTTTGTTAGTTAACATAGCCGTAGGCCGTCACACGCGTTATGATGAAAATTTAAAGGCTGTGTCAAACAGTGGGACGTCGACGGGGCATGAGCAGGTTGTAATGTAATAGTTAATATACAGAAGGTGTCACACAGCCGCGTCGTGGTCGGCCCTCGGCGCTAGTACATTGCAATTTGCAACCGCTCACGCCGCCGCCGGGTCACCGTCCCGCCCCGCCCGCTGTTTGACTCAACCTTAAGGAGTTTATACACAGACTGAAAAATCATTTTTATTTTAATTACGGAAATTAAAATAAAAGTTTAATGGTAATAAAATTTTATTCAGTTAAAATTTCAGTCAGTAAATTTTATTAATACTTACATTAGTCACCATCCCAATTACAAGAAAGACGAATGACATTTACCACTGAGATCAAACTAATTTATAGATATGTTCAACCTTCCTTGGTTTTATATTTTCTTTAAATTAACTACAAATTCTGCACATAAGACAAACGAAACTGGCGACCTTTCATATCATATGAGAACATCACATCCATATCCTAACTAATATTATTAATGTATAAGTGAGTTCGTTTGTGAAGCCTTTATGTACTCAACCGAGCATCATGAAATTCTCATCTAATCATGATCTACAAACAGTTCGGATCATGACCTACATGACTGACCGATCTAATTACTGTTTGACTGCTACTGCTGTCAATTCGAAAACACTAATTATAATATTATTGTTTTAGTTGAAATATAATGTTATGCTTTTTTCACTTTGATTTGAAACAAAAATTTTTATATTTGTTTATTTTATTGAATAAATGCTATACCCAGGTAACTTCTGTTCATAAAAATAATTGCCGTATGTTTTAATTACTGAATTAGTATTGTATTAATACTTAGAATCTAAGATGCAGAGAGAATCTTTTCATCAATTATTACATAGTTTTGTTTTGTCAGCAGCACCAATTACCTTCTCGGAGTGATATTTCTAGGTTTTACTTGTTTAGTAATCACTGACTCTTATCTGTCTCACTGGTCAAAATAACAAATTATTGCATAATATTTCTTAACGTGGCGCAAAATAATGAGCAGTATTCATTTTGCACTAATTCTTATCCTAACTTAATTATAACTTATGTGATATTATAGGAGCGAAAGTGAGTTTATTTATTCGTTACACTTTTATACCTTGACTGCTAAACCGACCATCATGAAATTTTGGATAAAGACATACCTATATTTATATATAGAAAACAGCATAACCTTTAGATACATTTTGATAAATGTCAGTTCTTATCAACGGAGTTCAATTTGGTTTTTTTATTAAGCGCTAATTAGTTGGAATTTCCATTCCTTGATTATCAGAGGAATAAACATTAATTTCTTTGCATTTGCATGTTTATCAGTGTTTTAGGACCCATAGTAGAAACGATCTATGCTTAGTTTGAGTCTAGAAAGCACTGTTATTTCGATTACCTAATTGCAATTAGAGGTCGTGGTTCGTTGTAAACCGACTTCAAAAAACACAAGAGGTTCTAAATTCATCGGAATCTATTTTTTATGTATGTTCCCCGATTACACAAAGACGCCTGGACCAATTTTTAAAGTTCTTCTTTTGTTTAAAAGGGTATACCTACTTCCCAGGATGTTCTATGGTCATCAGGTCAGGATCTGATGATGGGATCTGATGATAGTTTATGAATGCGAATCCATAAGAACAAGCCACGTAACTGGTTTCGAATTTCAATTTTTTTATTTTTTAAGTTGTATCCGATCACGTGAGCCGATGGAAAATTTTTATGTGGTTCGATGTTACGCGAACCATTTAAATGAATAAATAAATACTAAAATAATACCGTAAATGATAATAACTCTTCAAAATATAGTACACAGATGCCCATCGAGATATTATAGTAGAAATACGATGATTTAACAATCCTTTTGTCTCATCAATGGCTAGACCAGACTGAAACCAAATTTCTTAGACAATTTCTACAACCTGTGTATTATATAGGTATTTGTTCAAATCATAGCAATAACGAACATACAAAAAGTAACAAAAAAAAGTACAGACTAAACTTTTTGAAGTGAAAACTTCTCTAAGCACGTTGAGCACTTTTGATACTGGGAAAAAGCACTGAACCTGCGTGCCATCACGCTCAGATACATATATACAGATGTGTGTATATGTAAGTTATGTTTTCACTTCTGACGTGTAGTCCTAAGACTGACAGTTTTTTTCTTTGTTACAGGTAAAACCAGAAGAAGTGACTTTACCAGTACGAATTTCTAAGAAGATACAAGTACAAGTAGAAGATAGAAAAAAATCGGCCCTTGCAGTTAGAGTGCGGCCACCACGCGTCCAAAGATTTGTTCCAATTACCGGTAACACTTTGTTCACTATGCTATTTTATAATCTTCTAGGTAATTACCCGTTACACTTCACATATTCACCATATTCCGTAGAATATCTAATGTACAGCAGTTCACTAAAAAGATCCAATTTTTTTTTTACTTTTTATACATAAATATAACCAGCCTTGATCTTCCCTATCCTCGATTATGGTGATGTCTGCTATCTCGACCCGAATGTAGATCTACTCAATAAACTTGACCGACTTCTCAATAATTGCATTCGGTTCATTTTCAATTTTCGTAAGTACGACCTTGTGTCTACTTATCGTTCCCAACTGTCATGGTTACCTATACGTCGTAACCTACATGCTTTGACTACTCTTTATTCTTTTCTTAATAACCCTACAGCCCCCACTTATCTCACCTCACAGCTTCATCTTCTATGTTCCAACTTCCAACCATGACAGAGATCTTCGCTCCACAAATAATCTTTTACTCCTGTGTCCTACGCACTTCTTCTCTCGTTCATTCTTCATTTGCTTTCCATTCTATTATACTATGGAATGCGCTCCCTCCTGAGATTAGGATGTCCACCAACCGAGACACGTTTAAAGTCTGTGAATTTTACAGGAAACAGTTGGCAGAAATCTCCTCATAAAAATAGGTATATTTTGTATTTATTTGTAGAAGTAGGTGCATTAAAGATATTATAGTTTATTAGTTAAATATGCAAACTAATTATCAGACAAAAATACTTGACCAAAGTATATAGGATAAAATACATATCATAAACATACATACAAATATGTACACAAACATAATAAATACATATATATACATGCATACATACAAATAAAAACATAGTAACGATTTAGATGATAGCAAGTTGATTCTGCTAGTTGTTCGAAAAAGTACTCCTTTACTTTCACTTTGAATGAGTAACGATTGGTGGCCATCCTGATTTCGAGGCGAAGCGCATTCCAAAGAAGAACCGACTGAACGAAGAAAGAAGAGCCTACAAACTCTGTGGTGTGAGAGGGACAAAAAAGAAGAAGATTATTTAAGAAACGAAGGTTTCTATGATGATTACTACTTAAATATTGGAAATATGAAGTTGGGGAAGATGGGGAATTAAGGATGGTAAACCGGGCAGTGAGGGCTCGCAACATACGGCGCTGACGAATAGGCAACCACTTAAGCTAAGAACGGAAAGAGGACACATGGTCATGTATATATTTATCTGTAAGTATTTATGTACGTATGTGTGTGTTATAATGATGTATTCACACGGGTATTAACGCGATCACGAAAAGGTATTAAAGGTACATACCTCTGAATTGCCCAACGTTTCGATCGTGTGAATACGTAATTATATCATGGAACGCGAAAGTTTAAAAATTATTATTACTACCTATGTTTATGTTTGTGTATTCGTATGATAATGTAGTATATAATAAATTGTATTTTTATGTAAATTATAACTTTCTTTAAGAATTTTCTGATACATCTGGCATGTCCTTCACTGAATCACCCAAAGGTGGACTGGTAGATAATGCCATGTGGCATTAAGTCCGCCTCGTACAATGTAAACTGCGAGAAGTCTTAAATAAATAAATAACTCGTCTAAGGTAAGCACTTATCAGTAGGTACCTGAAAGTACGACCAGCAATAACATATACTAACTCATTACAAAAATACAACATCTTATTAAAATGGGCTTATTGAAAGAAATCATGGTTTGAATTGGTTTATAGTAAGTCGCCCATTATCAGCTTCTTGGGAACTACTAAGAGTGAAACCAGATCAAGAATCAACGCCTTTGGAAACAGAAGTACGGGAGCGGCGCATTGAAAGGTTTATTTCACAATTTGTTTATCACTACATATTATAAAACAAAGTCCCCCGCCGCGTCTGTCTGTCTGTCTGTTCGCGATAAACTCAAAAACTACTGAACGGATTTTCATTCGGTTTTCACCAACAGATAGAGCGGTTCATGAGGAAGGTTTAGGTATATAATTTGTTTATTGTGATAACTGTAGAAGATACAAATAAAATATTTTTCTATCTTTCTTTCTTACTTTCTTTGTTAAGGTTTTGTGTAAATTGGTTGAAATTTGATTATTGTTGAAGATGTCTTTGCTACCCGTGCGAAGCCGGGGCGGGTTGCTAGTAAAAAATAAATAAATAAAAATGAAATAGTTACCTAACCACTACCTAACCTAACAATATTTAGCTATTTACTAGTTTTATTTATTCTTGTCCTAATCTTTCAATTGCGTATTCAATTAAGAAAGTTAAGTAAAATCATGATGTAACTATTTTTGTTTCATTTCTAGGCATCTTTATGAACAAGATATGTTACTAGGAGAGGCGGAAATGTCAATTCAGAAGTTCGATTCCCGATTGAGGCAGCTGCAAAGAGAACGCATCCGAGTGCAGGTCAGACTAAGCCATTATATTGCTATTAAATAAAATTAAGGGAATAAAGTGTCTCGCTCGGCCTATTGATTTCCACAGTAAGTGATCTTCGCTGGCTTCCTTCAACAGTTCCATGCCACTTAACCAACTGTTAATGGTCATTTTAAAACTTGACAAAAAATTCCTTTAAATGACATCGCGACATAACAAAACCTATATATAGAACATAATTGGTCTAAAGTTTTCTCTCCTAATCATTTGCTACTGCATGTAAGTCCAAAAAAATATACTAAACCGGTTCACTGAAGCTGTTTCTTTTAATGTCACCATAAAAACTTAAACATTTTAGGTTTCAGGAAAAGATTTTAACGCTTCGTTAGTGTTGTCGTGTCGTGACATCTCGCAGCGGTGTTATTCTTTTTAACCGACTTCAAAAAAGGAGGAGGTTCTATGTTCCGCTGTGTTTTTTTTTTATGTATGTTCACCGATTTCTCAAAGACGCCTAGACCAATTTGGAAAATTCTTTGTTTGAAAGGGTATACTTCCCAGGTGGTCTCATGGTCATTATGTCAGGATCTGATGATGGGATCCTGGAGAAACCGAGGGAACTCTTTAAATTTTATAGGCACACTTGAAGCGATTTGGGTATTTTGAGGCGCATTGAAGTCGCTGATACTTTTTTTTAAATAATTATTAGATTGATAATAATCTTGGAGGAACTTGAAAGTGATTTTGTGTTACAAATATTATTTTGAGAACTAGTTTAATATATTCCATTTTTTTTTATTGCCAAGTTGTCAAACGAACACAAGGACCTATTTGTGGCGTTTAGCACTATATATAAGTACTTAAATACAGTCGCAACAGTCAATAGATCTTTTTTTCTAGCAATATATCTCACAGTTAGTAACACAAACAAACTTGATTGTAGTACTTCACCGAGACTTTGATATATCAACTAATTGAAGAATTCAGAATAATACTATTGCAGGTACCTTGTGGCTAGTCTATTCATACTTTTTAAAAAATAAAAACTCTTTCACAGGAAAAGAATCAATTACTAGAGATACATTTATACCAATTGCACAGAGAGATGAACGTGTTGAACCGTTTCGAGGCGCACGAAGATCGTTTGGCTGAAAGAGTTTACTCAAAATTGATGCAGGTAATATTTCTTTGCTTTACGTATACAAGACTAATAAATTATGGAGGAAAGAGTATTGGAGAAGTTATTATAAAGCTCAACACTCCCCAAGATGACACCTCAAAGTAGGCCGTAGGTAGGTTGTTAGGTTACCGGAGGCCCTAACCCTTCCCTCTCCCCTATTCCCGTCCTCCCCCGTCTGCTCGTTTGCACCCTATACCATAAAAAAAGGCCAGTAGCGTAAAACATAAAAATTAGACGAGTCGGAAATAATTGCTACAAATGATTTTATTGTTTTAACTTTAATGGTTTGATTTGTAGCCCAATATGACTATCCTAGGTTTTCCCCCCAGGCGGAATTGTGCTAAAATGGTAGGATTTTTACAGTTTTACGATTATGGCTCCTACACGACTTACAATATCGAAAACATGGTCATTATAAAATCGTGGAACATTAAATTCTACATTGAATGAGACTAAATGCACATTTTTCGGACTACTCGTTTCCATACTACTCCATATGAAAGTAGGACCAGTATTCCAACTTCAGGTTTCCGTTAATATCATCTAAAATAGGAGTTCTCTATCAATAAAGTGGTAAATGTCATTTCTGAGTAGTTTAATAGTTTAGAATGTGAATGTGACAACAAAAAAAACTTACTAACCCACTAAAAACTTCACTTATAATCCAACTAATATTATAAACGTGAAAGTTTGTGAGGATGTATGGATGTTTGTTACTCTTTCACGCAAAAACTACTGAACTGATTGCGATGAAACTTACTATGATAGCTGGAGACCTGGATTAGCACATAGGCTACTTTTTATCCCGAATTCCCACGGCACCCGGACTTACGCGGGTGAAACCGCAGGGCGCTGTTAGTTTAATATATAACCTTAGAAGTAAGCGTAGTAAATATGTACGTATATAATCTAATAACAGGTATATTCAGAAGCGCGACACCGTTTAAGAATGTTTGCTACACATAATAACTCTAAATAATTTTATTTATACATTAGGTGAAAGGTGTCCAAGAGCAAATCGATGATTGCAAACACCGAATTGTGGAGATACTTGGCGAGAAAAATGAACTAGATGTTGAGTGCCAAGAACTTCAGAGACAGTTTAAAAATTTAGTCGCGGATAACAAGTTTGCAGACTTTCTGCGCAGAATATTTAAGAAGAAATATCGGCCACCGCGTGATCATGACGATGACGGTACCTATTTCATATTTACTTACTGCGTCCATACATATAGAACTTTCTGATTATAAGCTAATCAGAAAGAATAAACTCATTTTAGTGATGATGATGAAGAGGTTAATAATTTATAATGCTCTATTAATAAGTGCACCTATGGAACAATGCTCTATCCGAATAAAACCTTTCGTGAGTGGTATTCATATTAGTTAAGAAATACGGTTTTACTCACGTGTATATTTTGGAGATGCCCGACTAAGAAAGCCCTTTCATTTTAAAACTCCAACTTTAATAGTTTATGACATAGAATGTCTGAAAATCACTCATTTTGGGGGTCGACTGTCGACTGAATGATAGACCATCAAAAAACGTTGACTCATGTTCTAGGCCATCCAGAAGAATTAAATTAGATACAGGACTAGAGTTTATCAAAAACTTAAAGAATATATTTTAAAATCCGGGAATTGAGTCGTGAATTCGTGATATATCTATTATCTATCATCATATCATTATAGAGGGGCTTGTGACTAAGTGGTAACCGAGTAGGTTATCATTTTATAAAGTTAATTAATATAAGCCAGGGCAGTCTAGGATGGGTGACCATTCTTAGCATATTGAGACCCCTCCCTGCCTCGGAGAGCACGTTAAACCGTCGGTTCCGGGTGCCATACAAAATTCTGTGGCATTCGTTACAAGAACTTCGATATCGCCTAAGTAGTACTTGGGTTGTGGAGGTCTGATGGCAGTCGCTCCACGTAAAATATCAAAAGTTCGGCCGTATCGTAGTTAGACTGAAAGCCGAACCCAACTTGGTTGGGAAAAGGCGCAAAGGATGATGATCATCATATCATCATACGACATACATGAGTGCCGTGGTCGCAACTTGCGCGCGAACAGCGCGAGTCCCATGCTGCGTTCTCGACTTCAGACGAACAAAAATATCTACGAGTTTTTTGTTAAGTTTAGGTATGAAAATGGTAATCCAACAAAAAACTCTTCAGGTTCATATTAAACGATTCTCAAGTACACACATTGGAACATGTTTTTTAGTGACAAAGAACTTGCTCTTACTTGGACATTTAGATATGTTGATATAATTTACCTAGAATATGATAGGGGACATCCATAGGGGGTCAACGAAGTGTGACATTATGTGACAAGGGGTGTGGGGGTCATAAGCTTCATGACCTCACATGTCAAAATCGAAAGTATTAAGCACAAAACAAACGTACCTGTAAACGAAAGACTACATACCTACTTACGCTACTAATTAATACTAAACAGTCAGTCGTAGGACTGCACGTCAGAAGTGAAGACATAACTTCACAATGTATTTGCATATACATACACACACACACATCTGTATATATATAATTAGGTTAAAAATAAAAAATAGGTAATAATAACATATCTAAATGTAAACATAGGGTACACTGGAAGTTCTGCGCTCCTGGCCGCTCATAAATGTTTGAATTTCGAATGTTATATTTTTTTAAATAAAAGAAATTCGGCTCCATCTTACGAATTTTCGATCAGGGCCACGTGTCCTGACGCGAGTCAAACATTTTTTACCCATCCCAAAAAGTGCACAACGCCGCTAAAGTTTTCACTTCAAAAAATTTTGGAACTGCTCTATTCAGTTCTGGGTGTGCAAAAACTGTGACGTCACACCAGGGACCACCAGGGGGGGGGGGGTTCCACAAATGTGACCACCTGTGACAATGACGGGAGGCGGTCCAAATATCATGAAATTCGTAACATAATTTACCCAGGCCCCCAAAGGTTGCAGAACTACTAATACAATTCAAGTAGATTTGTATTTGTTGTTTCACTATAATTAAAAATATGATTTGGTTTTCATCACATTTAAGGCAACTGAATACCTACCTACTTATTTAATTAACCATACCAACATAAATTGTTCAATACCTGAACAAAAAAAAAATTTTTTGTGCTGTTTTTAATGTTTAGTTTCATTAATAATAATTATATTATCCACTTATCGTTTCATGTAACCAAATTATATGTACCTATACTTGTCCTAAAGGATGGGTAATGCGCCTACCATTAAACTGCAATTACCTTTGTTTTCAGAATCTTCTGAATCGGAGTCTGAGTCATCATCTAGCGAAGAAGAAGATGAAGGAAGCGTTGACAGTCGTGACATCGGTCCCATTCGCCTCGACCCCAACATTTGTCCAGAAGGATGCGAAAGAGAAATCTACGACAAAACTTACGAATTAAGAGGCATAAGGTCAGTCTTAAAGAGGGAAGCTCTATGAACTTTTTGGTGTTTCGCTATGCGACTCTTTCGTCTCGACTCTGGAGCCTTGAACGCCAAAAAGGCTTAAGCAAAGTCGTTAACCAGCTAGGCTAGGCAATTAAGAGTAAAAAATAAACGTAAACGAGTAAAAAATAAAAAAGCTAGGCTAGGCGATTAAGAGAAAAAAATAAACGGTTTTCCAAAGTACGTTACCTGATGAGTAGGAAGTAGAAGTTGGAAAGTCTAAAGGCTAGCAAAAGGTTGAGTTTCTAACGAATTTAATGAGAAATATAGAAAATATTGTCCTAAATACCCTTTGTACATTTTTATGGATATATCTCCTTTCAGTCTGAATAAGTGTTGATCAAAGTAATAAAAACCGTATTCGATCCGTTCGTGGCCCTCAAGACCAAAGAGTATACAAACACTACGTTAGACTCAAAACTAGCCCGAATATACAGATATATGATGTACCAACGCTCACCAAGACTTCCTACTAAACTAAGAAAGATGTTTAGTTTTTCGTTATTTAGGCTGTCTGAACTTTATATATAAGATCACTATTTTCTCTATCATTAAATAAATTATGCTCACGCGTATTCATTACCTTGCCACATCAAACCGCCATATACTATTTAAAGTAATTAATACTGCAGTGCATTGGCTACGGCTGTACATTTATTTCGATTTAATACCATTGAGACAAATATAGTACATTTAAATCGATGTTTAATACATATTGTTTTAATCGTTAGCTCATAGTAGTAACATTGCGTTTTAATAAGTTTTAACAGGTTAAAGGCTCAACCATTTGAAAACGGGCGGTTATAGATCGAAACAGGCAGATATGATATTATGTTATCCATATTTTTTTTAATAATTTTACACTAGACAAAGCAAAGTATTGTTGCGGTAACTCTGTGTATGTGTTGATCTATAATTTTTAATTATTATAATTATTTAATAAATTGACGATTTCGAATAATGGATGATCAATTTTATGAAATAAAGGTATTGAATTTAAATTTGAAAATTTGAACTTAACAGAAAACGCTTTAGCAGCGTGTTCCAAGTGAGCCTTTCTACAATGAAAGGGTCTTAGGTACATGAAGTTTGTAAAGTACATAATTTATTTAATACTAATTTATTTTCTTTACATAGACACAAGCACGAACAAGATATCATAGAAAAAGGCAAGATGGTTGAGATGCTGTATCGTGACATTGACAATCACAACAAATACAAACGCAAGCTAACTCTACAACTCGACACTAGAAAAAATGAACTCAAGGAATTTATGGTGCGTATCCCACTAATATTATAAATGTGAAAGTTTGGATGGATGGATAGATGGATGGATGGATGGATGGATGTTTGTTACTCTTTCACGCAAAAACCACTGAACCGATTGCGATGAATCTTGGTATGTAGATAGCTGGAGACCTCGATTAACCCATAGGCTGCTTTTTATCCCGATATTCCCACGGGATCGGGACTTACGCGGGTGAAATCGTCGGATGCTGCTAGTATCTCATATATTACTAGCAGACCCGACAGACTGTGTCTTGCCCGAGCGTAGGATTCTCTTTTTGGTGATATAAGTGATTTCGACAATTAAACAAATTCACTAAAATCTTTAAAAAAATAACAGAAACACTTTGGTCAAAAAATAAAACGTAATTAGATACCTGGTCGTTATTCAAAGTTGTGAGAACCCTGCTAATAATTAGCCTATGATAATAATGTAATCTTTCACAATTTATCGAATGAGTAGACTGTTATACCCCCAAACAAATATCTATACTAATATTATAAAGCTGAAGAGTTTGTTGGTTTGTTTGGTTAATCTCAAGAACTACTGGTTCGAATTGAAAAACTATTTTAGTGTTAGATAGTGATAGATAGGAAGGCTATTGGCTCTATAACATCACGTTACAATCAATAGGAGCGGAGCATCAATGAGAAATGTTGTAAAAGCGGGGAAAATTTACAAACGCGAACAAAATTGCGCGGGTCAGTTAATGAATATATAATTATAAAAGACTAGCTTCGCCCCGCGGTTTCACCCGCGTAAATCCCGATGCCGTGGGAATATCACAATAAAAAGCGTTTGTGTTAATCCAGATATCCAGCTATCTACGTACCAAGTTTCATTACAATCGGTTCAGTAGTTTTTGCGTGAAACAGAAACAAACATCCATACATCCTCACAAATTTTCACGTTTATAATATTAGTAGGATAGGACGTCATCGCGGTAACTTATACGTTATTTCTTAGCACTATTTCAGGCACTACAGTACTATAATATTGGTAATAAAATTTATTTTATTTTAAAATTATTGTGCACACAAGTTTTAAAAAATCTTTTTATGAACAAGATGGAGAAGCAAAGCTGTATGAATGATGTGGAGCAAGTTGTGATTCTGCGTTACGATCAGATGAGGGCGTCTGCGCTCCGAGGGTGTACGGGGCCCCTGGGACTGTCACAAACCGTCGTCTTCCAGGAAGCTATGCTCATGAGGCTCAGACGAAGAGTGCTAGAATTGCAGGAGGAGATAAAACAGCAGAAATTACGCCAAAAGTTTGTGTTGCTCACTTCAATATATTTGGATTTTTAAACTAGATAAGTAGATGAAGTTTAGATATTTGTTGCGGTCCCAATAAGTATGAGTTTGTGTACCTATACCATTTTTTACATAGCATGAGTTCTGTGACGTTTGGTATTTGAAGTTAGTAGAGATGTAGTAATTATACAATCAAACTAAAAATTGTCGATTGAATAACTGGCATAATGGATCTACCTGTATATTAAAAAAAAATCGATTTAAGGCAAAACAATAAAACAAATTTATTGGTTTCCAATTATTTATTTGTGGATGGCCGCAATGGTTTAAGTGGTCGCCTCGCCACTACACCGCGTCGAGTGTTGTGGGTTCAAATCCCATACGTAACAAAAAATTTTGTGATCTACAAATACCTAGTTGTCCTGAGTCTGGGTGTTCTTTGTGCCCATTGTTTAAATGTTTGTGAAGCCCCCCGCGACGCGGCACAGGAATATTCCTAATGCGTTTGAGGTATTTGGGTAGTAAAAATATCCACATCAGTTACCGGTGCTTTCTTTGATTACTTCTTATTTGGGGTCATTAGCTGATTATCTTCTGTGAAAGAAACACAATAGTTTTCACGAGTGATTCAAGAAACAGTGTTCTTCTCAATATTGCCACTCGGTCCAAATCCTTGAAATGAGGTAATCGCGTTGCGACACTACTCTTTCCCTCTTAAAGTAGTCCCAAAGTAGACTTGACTACCCAGAACAATTTTGTTTTTTTTGACACGTTACCACAAATAACCGATAAAAACAACAATTCATCAAAACACTCAAAGCACGACGAGAACTTGGGTTGTATATCAAAGTTCGGCCGTATCGTAGTTAGACTGAAAGCCGACCCCAATTTAGTTGGGAAAAAGCGCGGAGGATGTACTTTGTAGCCAAGATCACATGTAAAGCTAATATCACATTGTACATGACATTGTAAGATCGATTCATGTTGAAATTATAGTCTACACATATACGTAACATTCTTTAATGTACATTTAGGGTGAATCGCACACATCTGTTCCGCATGAACATAGACATACGCGCGATGGAACAGACAGCAAGCGAGTTACGCGCACAGATGCGTGACGTACTGACGCGCAAGTTGGGCAAGCCGCGCAAGGTGGACAAGACGCTCGACGACATGCTGCGGCAGATGGCGCGTAGACACAAGTTCAACAACACTTTCGGGATCTTGCCACAACTGAGGGCCCAGATATACAATTGGCGGGTAAGATATGATTACTATATAACACTAGCAGCGCCCCGCGGTAACCCGCGTAAATCCCGATCCCGTGGAAATATCCAGGTCTCCAGCTATCTACATACCAAGTTTCATTGCAATCGGTTTTTGCGAGAGAGAGTAACAAACATCCATCCATCCATCCATCCATCCATCCATCCAAACTTTCACATTTATTATATTAATGGGATTTATTGATATTATTTATATGTAAAATATAAATGTAATTATAATATGTATATGTAATAATATACTCTTAGATTAGGTGTTCTTATTGTAATTGGGGCCTGCGAGAATACCGGCGTTGCAGAGCGATCAGCGATCAGCTGACGATAGCTGACGGAGGTACCTTATTTGATCTTCGATACCAACCAATTGTTAAGACGTACCTATATTAATTGTGTAACTTGTAGAAGACACAATAAATATTTTTCTTCTTTTTCTTCTTCATCTAAGATGGTATATGTCGGCGATAGGCCAAGGTTCCCATGTTCAGGGTCCATCAGAATAAAAACAAGCACTAAAAAATTATTTAGTTTATTTTCACACAACCGCCAGCACAGTACTAATCTCATTTTTCACAATTTAAACGTTTTTATAAATAACCTTACAATAGATTTTTTTAAACAGATAAGCGACTGCAACCTCTTTTATTACAAACTAGCTGCCCCGACAGACTTCGTTCTGTCAAAAGTTATTAATTGACGTCAAATGTTGGACAACATGTGTTTTAATTATTATTTGCTCTGTGGTTTGTAAAGGAAAATGTGTTGTTTTTACTATTTTCCATAAGAACCTTCCTTATGGCTTAACAAAAATTTGAAAAAAAAATTGCCGAATTGGGCTTTTGATACTCAGCTTAATACTTCAAACAAATATGTTAATAAATTTTACACAACTTTAAGTGATTTATTTTACAGAAATTACATATATTTAATATAAACAAATATTGTTTTTATACAGATCGTCAGCAGATGGCGCTGCAATCAGGATTCAATAGAAATTAAGTTTTATTTAATGCTTAAAATAATAAAATTTGATACAGAATAATAATATTAATTCTAATAGACTTTATTGTGCACATTTACACAATTGTTTGAATATATTATTATTTTAAATGAGTATTTGAATCATAAGTTCAACTTTAAACAGTCAAAACACTGTCTATTAGAGCTAAATATTAGAGCTTGATAAATAATTTTAGTGTCCGTTATGTTAGTTATTGTTTTACTGTTTACTAATAAATTATTTGAATATAAATCTAATGTATTTTAGATAGTTCTATAATAATTAAAATCAGTTAAAAAACTTTATTTAAACATTTACGCCGATATATACTTACTGTAGGTATTATTTTCAATACTACTATAACTATAACTTATAGTTACATATTTTGACGTTGACGTTGCTCACGCTAATTCGCAAAATGATCCACACAAAATAGTGCCGATATGGTGTGCAGCTCCTATTGGTTCCTTTAAGATCAACCAGTTTTCATTCGCTCAGTCGCTGTTTAGGGTCCGTAATTTGACCATTTGTAAACAACTAGTGGCTGATTGAACACAATACTCCTCCTTTTTGCGTCGGGGGTTAAAAAATATAATGGATGGTAAGATATAACGTTAGTGAATTAATACTATCTAGAGTGAATTATTGGAAATTCAAACAAGAAAATTAGTCTCACGATCAGAAGGTCTATGTAGCCAAACGTCGAACTGTGCGAAACGTCTAATGAGCAGTAAGCCTAATTAGCAAAATGTCCATATAGCAAAACGTCCAACTCTCAGATGGTCTGTGTAGCAGAACCTCTAAGTATTTAGCAAATCGTCACATTCTCAAAATGTCTGGATACTCAAACACACATGCAACAACTATTACATCGGGAGGGAAACAGACACGGCATTATAATATGTAGGTACATATATACTCCTTGGTCTATTTACTAGTAGCGTTTCATCTTTTTAATGGTGACTGACACTCATTGTCATGAATGCTATTTGATTAGCATTACTCATTTGTTTTGTATCTAATTGCGACTGCGACTGCTGTTAAAACTCGGCTCAACACACGCTGGCGGTTTGCCCCAGTTGGGCGGCGCAGCGTCGGGCCCTCACTGCAGTCATTGGGGAGGATCAGTTGCGACCGGCCGTCATACTCAGCATGGCCGGTAGCGACAGGAATTTTACCGCGATCGCAACCTTCTGGGAGGAAGTCGTCTCGCAGAAGGAGGCCGCGGAAAGGGTCCGGAAGGATGACCCCCACTCGGACTCAATTCGCCGCCGGCGGCGGAGGCGCGCTTACCAGCGCCTCATGCCGCCCTGAGTGTGGCCGCGGGTGGACGGGACGGGTTTACCCTTCCAACTACTATAGTGGCCCCCCGCGAGGAGGCGGAGTCTGCGTGTGCCTGGACGTCACTTAACTAACTTTTTTAAGGGCTTACATTGTGTACAAGAATATAATTTGTCTGAATAATAAACAACATTGTATCCAGGTCAAAGTAAATCAAATCAAAAAATATCTGTATTAAATATGTAGCGAAACTACTGTGGTGGCGTGTTCAGTATCAATTTAATTATACTCTCTTTTGTTAGTATTTATTCTATAATATTAAAGGTGTGTGAGCTAACATCGATACACACAAGGAACACAGATTTAGCTGACTAGTATATGAGAATATTATAAGTAAATAATGTATACGGAAACTATATTGGGGTCGCTGCTATTGCGGTGACATACGAGTACATACGCTTACAATTTCCTTATAATCATATAATCATCAACTTTCAGGATCGCATGAGTGAAACTGAAAAGAAATATCTAGAGCGTCTAAACTATTACTCAAATCGACTGCGATTGGCCGCCGCTATACAAGCAGATGTTCTACCACAAAAGGTAAAACTAAAATTACCTAAGAATAATTAGAGTACCAAGATCAACTACTCCTAGTTTTAACAGTGAAAAATGGCTACACTATATCATTTTTGAAGTGAAAACTTCTTTAGCGGCGTTGTGCACTTTTGGGATTGGTATGACAACCTATTTTTTTTTTATATGGTATAAGGGGCAAACGAGCAGACGGGTCACCTGATGGTAAGTCACTACCGCCGCCCATGGGCACCTACAACTGAGTCACAAGTGCGCCTTTAAGGTGGGAGTAGTGGAAGAGGGGGAGAGGGGGCAGGGAAGAGTTACGTCCTCCAGTAACCTCACTCACTTGGTGAAAAGCAATGCAAGCATTGCTTCACTGCCGGTTTTCTGTGAGGCCGTGGTATCACTCCGGTCGAGGCGGCAAATACGTGCCGAAGCATGGCTCTCCCACGAAAGTGGGCTGTTTGTATTCCTATTTTTTTGTTTTAATAATAATAATCTTTATTTTCCAAGAACAATGTCTTAAAGATGGTACAAATGTGTCTTACGACTAGGTGCAGAATGTTCTGCCTAAATTGGGCATGCAAACATTTTTATAAAATAACATGCAATCTATATTATGAAAAACTTAATGTTTATGTCTAGTGCTATTTATTATATATCGTTAAGTATTCTGTTACGGAATAAAAGTTTTTCTCAATCAGCCACTCTCTTAGCTTTTTAATAAACCGTTTATATGTTAAGGCTTTAATTTCTTTTGGTATACAGTTATAAATATATAGCTAAGCAGTTCTTTTTGTATACTTTTTTTGTTTACTCGTGTCAGCCCCAGAAAAGCGTCACTGAAATGGCGGGTGGTTACGACGTGTCATCATATGAACGCGACGTAACACGTTTACGCATCGTACGCGCCCAGCAACAGGAACAAATCAAGGTAAGTACCTACTAAGAACATATTGTACAATGTTATGTATGTGTGGCGGATCTACAGCGTGGGTCATACTTTAAAAAACAGTATTACCCTTAATATTGTGGGCTATGTTCTATCTGGGCAACTTAATTAACTTATACAAAGTGTAAGAGACACCGCACCGAATCCTGAAATAGTGTATTCAGACCATCATTCTGAGTGGAATTCTGCCGGAAAATTCATGTTTTTTTTTCTTTCGTTTTTTTGCTTAAAAGTGATATCACAATTACTAAACAGAACATTTTACCGAAAAAAAATCAGTAAATACCCCATACGGTCAAAAACTGCAATGAAATCAATTAAAAAACATTTGCTCGCCGTGCGCTGAATGTCATTCACCGTATCGCACAGTACGTGTGTTGTGTTACATTGCGTAGCGGAAAATCAAACTATTAACTGTAAATCCTTAATTTTGCGTTTTTATGATGAACTGACTTTTGCAATGTGATAAGTGAATTGGATACAGAAGGACGTTTTTGTAAGTTATTCGCCACGGTGATACTTACACACTGTATATAAGTAGGTAAGACAAGTAAGAGATTTACTGACAGAATGATTCACTTTAAGTTAAGCTCATGGTAAAATGTTGTGTCCAAATGGAACGGTCTAAAACCACAGGGCTCACACATACGTATGTTTATATAATTATTACATTAACCAGACGCTCGCTAGTACCGGTAAATTAGTAACTAACTGTCCTCAATTAAATACCAATTTAAAGTAAGTACCATTAATAATCGTATTTTCTCATTAAATTCACCAAAGCAAATTTTTTAGCAACTACATGAAGAAATAAAAGCTCTTCGTATGAAACCGGCTCCGTATTCTTTGGCGATACCTAAACGACTTGGACGTGAATTCGAAGCCTCCAGCATCTACCTGCACATGCTTCCGCGCAATGTCAGGGAGAGAAAGAAGAAGTATTTTCCTATGTAAGTCTTACCAGTCGTTTAGTCGCAGAAACATAAAATCTGCATTCTAATTTAAAGATGTATTTATTTAAATACCAGCAACACACCCCGGCTTGGCATGGGTAGCAAAGTTCAACAATCATCAATTAACACATTTCAATCCATTTACTCAAAATCTTAACAAATTATACACCTAAACCTTCCTCATGAATCACTCTGTCTATTAGTGCAAACCGCATGAAAATCCGTTTAGTAATTTTTCAGTTTATCGCAAATAGACAGACACTACAGACAGACAGACGCGGCAGGGGACTCTGTTTTTATAATATGTAGAAAATGTACATCACGCACATTTTCTTCTTCCGTGTACAAGTGCTTAATAACATTAAAATTCATATCTACATAAAAAAAAACTACTAAACATACTACATACAACAAACTATTCCCAATAAACATAGAATTTTTATGATCTGTGCGTGAGCCAGTGACGAAATAAAGGAACTTTGACTTTTAATACTTCTTAAACAACAGGTTGAAATTAAATGTAATTTGAGAATATACCTTATAGTTATATTATGCCCTCTTGGTTTCTCAAAATTCAGTCTTAGCTTTATCCACAACGAAGTTGTTGTACAAGTTGTCGAAAATGCCCTGAATGGCTTCGAGAGAAGGATGTTAAGGCCGTGCCGCCCGTGCCTTTGTAATTGTTTTGCTAGACTTTGTGGGGCACATGCCATCCCATGCCCCCAGATAAAACGTTTACAAATGAAAATTACTTTGAAAATATTATATACAGATCACCAATACAATCGCACTCATACGTTGGAGGTGGAGGTGACGTGAACACAATGAAGCTTGTCTTCGATGCATTAGACGTTATGCGCGTGACACGAGATGATGCCCAGGCTCTCCTCGCAGACATTACCGAAAGACTACCGGACATACTCTCCGGGTATGTTCAATGTCACGCTTTGTAATGAACTTATATAAAGATTTTTTTTTAATTAAAACAGGTTTGGCATGGTTTTGGACGTGTAAATGTAACTCATAACGTAACATACATGTCAGTGGTATTGTATAATAAAGTACCTACTTATCTATGTGACACCCTGACTTAAGAAAAACCTTTTTCATTATTTTATTGCCCATGAACCGATATGGTATATATGGATTTATATAATGTGTTTTTTTCCCTTTTGGAAAAAGGAGCCAGGCTGACAGGTTTTATATTTCTCAGCTCTCTATAGTATATTATACTATAGTATAGTATAGTAATAGATAAGGTGTGTAGCAGTTCTACATTCAGGCCTTAAGTCTTATGCTGACTATCAAGTTGTAGGCTCGGGACTCTCTGGGAATCGAGACAAAAAAATCCTATAAATAATTACTCAAATGACCTTAAAGTGGCCAAGCGTCACATGCGTTGTGCCTGCTTTTCGAAGGTTAATTTACCCACAAAAAGACCATGTCGTGTATTTGTCGTGAGTTTAATTCTTTTGGCTACGGAGTTAACCACGAACCACAAAGGAGCGGTTGTGATGGCATAGCCGCTTCTTTGTGGTTCGTTGTTAAAGTTACTGATATATATATTTTATACCACAACGCAACCACAGTTATTAAGTTGCATAAGAGTCGAACCAAGTAAACATAACTGTCACTTTGACAAACTTGCGGAACTGCTATCGTGCTAAAAGAATAAAAAATCTACTTACAGCGTTAACTTGTCAAAGTGCGTTTTGTTTGGTGTGGAGATTTGGACCAGATGACACCAATGTAACTGTGGATTCTGCAATACCCTACCTTGTTTAATGGTTATAAATTAAATGCTTGTAGCTTGCGCATTAAACCAGTGCAAATTCAGAGAATGTAGACGAACATCACATCCTAATCTGACATTCTTTTCTAAAAGAATGTCAGATTAGGATTTTCCAGTTATCGGGCTATTAGCCAAAAAAGAAAATGAGTGTTCGTACATGCGCAAGCGTCGCTTGTGTTTCAACATGCTGTCACAGTCGCGCGCATGTTCGAATATGCTCTCGTAGTAGCGAGGAGTATGTCCGAAGACACGCCGCTGTCCGTCGGACCAGATTATTCTACTTGCATACGATTTTCAACTCTATTTTAATGGGATAAGAATAATATTTTATTCACATTTCAAAAGTGCTGGAGCATTTTCCGCTCAATCTGAGATGACCCTTACTTTCAATTCTGTGTAGGTCACTTTTAAATAATCAGTTCATTTGATTATAACAGCGCAGCTTCAAGGTATGACGTTGTGGATAGTCTGGTACGAAAATGGCTTTATCGTCATGGCGGAGATCCTAGTAAGTACAAGAAGCGAACTAAAGCTTTCGATGCAGTGGCAACCTTGACCGACCGAATTGTACGACAACATGTAAGTTTTTTCTTTACCCTTTTCTATTTGAGCATTTCTGAACATTTTCTTGGACAAATTTAACATTTGTCTTCTATCGTTCTGGCTTTTTATTTGATTGAATGCTTAAGTTGTGATTAAATTAAGTCCATGGTAGTGTATGTTTTTTAATGGTACATTGGTTAAAAAGATTGTTGCCTACGTTGTTTGCTTGCCTCTATTCACGAGCTTTGCTTCGTGTATTTGAAATCTGAATACGGATCTTGCACCTCCACATGTTAGTCCGGGTCTGTTTGTGTCTGTCGAGCCTGTGTCAGTTAAATTATAAACGATTAAAACATGAAATCATTTTATGAAATATTTGTAGGCTGTGAATTATTGACTATGAAACCATTCTGTCTTGATGAATGACGTACTTACCTCAAAAATAAACCTGATCAGTTGCATAAACGTGAAATACCTACCTAGTTCTGTGAAATACTTGTAAGCGGGGAATTAGTAACTGCAACCATTATGTCCTGAAGTATGACGTAATAATAATTTCTGATCATTCAAATAAAACTGAAATGGTTCTGTGAAATACTTTAGGTGGTGAATTAATTACCTAGAAACCATTCTCTCAACTGATAAATGACGTAACAAATAATCTGATCAGTCGAATAAACCGTAGAATGGTTCTGTAAAAGTCTTGAAGGTTTTGAATTAGTAACTATGAAACCATTCTGTCCTGATGAATGACCTAAGAAATAAATCTGGTCATTCGAATTTCATATTATCCTGACATTTGGTAAGAATTTTAAACTTATCAAAACACCGGCTTCATTTCCCGAACTGCGATTCATGCGGAGCTTTAATAGAAGTACTTACCTAAGTAACAATAGGTAATATGACTGAATACTAGTAATAGAAAACTTCAGCAACCAGAAATTACCAACTACCTTCTTCAAGTTGCATGGCAGACGAAGAAACAGTTACGCATTTCGTAAATTCATGTAGGTCATGTCGCTTGATAAGTCAGAAATTATCGCTGCCCCAAGGAGGTCTGTGAACAGAGGTGAAGGGATTAGATATTTGAAACTTATAAAGTTTTAGAAAGGACATGTCGGAATAATTTGAGACGTCTAGTAACAATAAGCACATTTTATAACAACTGATTAACAGGTTAAAGAAATGCAAGAACTGGGTGTAAGAGGAATGTCACAAGTGCTTCAGGGTCTTGAGACCGTTCTGAAGCAAGTGTCGGATATGAAAATGCCTTTATCTCAACGAATCGGGCCCACTATCGCTACCTTACTGAACACTGTTGGTTTTGAGGAAGCTGGTTAGTACCATTTAGAACATTATATATCACAAAATAACATTTGCATTATATTACTCTTTTAATTACAACAAGACAATGGATACCGTTTTAAGAGCTTTGCATTCGCCACTATTACGATTCAAAAATAAATATACAGGAACAATGCTGTACAAAAGTTTCCTGCTTCGCCCCATAGATAAAAGTCTACCAAAACTATGAATAGATAAGGACTACACAGAAGATGCTAACTAAATATAATAACTATACATATCGACGGGTCGCATTGCCACGATACGACGAGCACATGCTGTAGGAACAAAAATGGTTAAGAGGAAATCTACATAACGAGGAGTGTTTATGCAAAACAATATGCCGTGCGGCACACCCTGTTTTGGGTGAGCCATAAGAAGGTTCTGTACCGTCGTCAGCACTTTCAATTAAGTCTTCTTTAGGTTTTTTATTACCTATAATCACTGCTTTCTAATGAGATACGAAAATTCAATTACAGACAGTGCCGAGACCTTGACTTCGTTAGTAAAAGCACTTATGGACGATATGCATCCACTGACTCAGGACTCAATAGACTGTATCTCTATTAACGATGTTATGGAAGATATGAAAGGTATTATTAAAGATACTACTTTTACCTTCGATCTTGATAGCCACCCAACCGCTTAACGGGACGTCAGACATGACAATTCTGCTCAGAATCACCCAGAAACTCGAGAAACATCCCCACGGTACAATAGACTGGGTAGACCCTGTATTTCTGCTGGTGAGTGTTATCGCAGAGCTTTGTGAGGGGAAAGATAGTGTTAGTAGGCTTTGTGCGAATGACACCTTTGATATTGCAAGCGTCTAGAGTTATCAAAAGCCGCTTATCATGATACTTATGGGTCTTACACTTTTTGACATCGTTGACCCATAAAATTTAGGACATTAGATTTAGACCGCTGAAATTTAAGTGGGTTATATTTTTTATCATTTTCCTTTCTTTTTAATGCATGATTATAAAGCGTAAGAAAAATAACCATGTTTTTGAAGTGAAAACTTTTTTAGCGGCGTTGAGCACTTTTTGGTATTGGTAAAAAATGTTAAACTCGCGTCAGGACACGTGACCTGATCGAGAATTCGTAAGACGGAGCCGAGTTTCTTATATTTAAAAAAATATTTTTACGCCATCTGTGGATTCTGAGCGATACTACTGTAGTTTGATATATACTTATGTATTATATGTTATAGATCCACTAGAGGGCGCTAATCTAAACATTGAGGTCTGTTAGCTTCTTATTAAATAATCTTTAAAAAATGTGTTTTCACATCTGACGTGCAGTCCTACGACTGACAGTTTTTTTATACATCGCCAACCGTGTTGGCTATGCTTAAGCAGCAACAGGCTGGTTGGCCGACGCTTGTTTTGCGAGCGCTCGTGAGGTCAAACGTTCTTGAATTTCTTTGTTATAACATTGTCAGTCGAGGCGACTGAGAATATTATGAAACGTGCACGGTGGATTAGGTAGATAAATTCATCCTCTGTAATAGAGACCAAGAATATAACTGACCAGAGTGAATATACAACAATTCTGGACATGAGACTGAGATTTGCAGCCGTAAGTAAATAAAAAAACAATCTATCAAAGACCGCAGTCAAATAACTTTGTATCTTGTTCCTGTGGTAAATAATTGCTAGACTTCTTTATCAACATAATGAGTAAACAGTCAAAGAACAACATATCTAGTGTTCCTTGCACATCTCCTTTTATGCCTTTTTACATTTCTACAACATTAAAAATAAAAAATAATTGCAAAAACGTTGTGCGACTCGTATAATTTCGTATCAAATCTGAAAGTCTTTTAACAGAGTGTGGCGTTGACCTCGAAGAAGATGACATGGAATACATCATAAACCTAGTAATAGAAAGTCTCAAAGCGCAATTACTAGATCCAGAGGAAGTTAAAAGATTACAAGAAAAAGTTGACGAAGCCATGACTATGCATTCTACACCAAGATTAAATGAGAAATATGAAAGTTCTATAAGAACATTAGATTCGGTAGGTGATTAAGTTACATGAATAAAAATAGTATTAACTATTACTATACATTTTTAGAGTTCCGTTCCTCAAAAGAAAAAAGTAACCCCTATAAGATCACTTCGTTGTACGTCTGTCTGTCTGTTAAGACCCTTTTTCAAATAAACGAGTATGGAGGTATCGAGTTGAAATTAACATCAAATACTTGTGTGCAATCCCTTGAAGCTGTAAAAAAGTCAAATGTCTAAATCAACTTTTAAATAAAAAATACAGACCTTTAAGCTTCACGTTTTAACATTTCGCAGGTAAATTAAAACCTATATGATACCCATTGACGTAGAATCATCAAATTTGGTGAGACGCAAAGTCTTACAGCACAAGTAAAGAAAAAAAGAGAGTAGTTAATTTATTTTATTGTTATATTTTCGACTCGACCGCGGTGATACCTCGTCCTCACCTCCTGTTATATCACATTAAAAAATCCGGGACAAGTGCGAGTCTGACTGGCACACCGAGGGTTCCAATAGCAAACAAACTTTGTTTGTAAATAGTACGTCCATATCAGGAATTAATTCTAAAAGATGTTTGCCCATTGTTTCCGAAAAACAAACTTAACTCTGCACTTCTAAAATTACGCTCCCATACATCGATTTACGAAAACATTGTTTTATGTGATATAACAACAAATTTACGACTTTTGGATTTTTTCTCTCTCTTTACTTGTGCTGTGAGCCCGTGCTTCTTACCAAATTTCATGATTCTAGGACAATGGAAAGTACACTATATAGGTTTTGATTTAACGCCCAAACAACATGCCCCAATCTGTAGATATTTTAGTATTTATCAACTTCTATCAAAAGTCGCACAGCAGTCACGTTATCTTCAATGGTCACCGTAGAAAGTCGACCTTCGAGTAAGATTGGATGTAAAGAACATAACGAACCTCATTCGAGTTTACTCCCATCTCAAAGGCCGGCAACGCACTTGTGACTCTTGAGTTGCAGGTGTCCATGGGCGACGGTAGTCACGTATCATCAGGTTACCCGTCTGCTTGTTTGCCCCCTATAATATATAAAAAAATATTAACTTAAATGGGGTTAGATGAGTTTTGACGACAATCTCACTCGAAGCTTTGATTGCGTTGAGTTACAACTTTACAAGCTTGATTTTTTACAGCTCTAAGGGACCCCAGACATAAATAAGTATTTGGTATTATTTTCAACTTGATGCGTCCACGGGTTCTTGAGAAAAAGGTCTTGACAAACAGACAGATAGACGGACTACAAAGTGTTCCGTTATAGGAACACACCAGCTATCTGCCAGAAAAAAAAGGAACCTTTATAGGTTCCTTTTTTTCTGGCTGATAGCTGGTGTTAAAAGGAATACATAGGCTACTTTTACTTGGGAAAAAGAATTAGGGTTCCGCGAAAAACATATAAATGTGTACACGCGAGCAAAGCCGCGAGGGACACAGCTAGTTTATAAATATTCATGTTAAAAAGAAGATAATTGTACGTACTTCGCCACGTTTAAAGATGATATTTGATAGGAATTTTAATTCATATTAATTACAATGTTACATTGAATGTATTTCTAATTTGTATTATTTATGTGATCTTTTTTTTATCACATCCCTCGAAGGGCGGCCCATAGCCCTTGGTTATATAATAACGATAACAAGCAACCAATTAAAATATTCTTTATAAAGCTTACTAAAACATAAGAATTAATTAAAGTAGGTACAAAAAATGTTAGTTGAATTCAAGTAAGATAATATTAACATGTTTTACTTAACTTTTTTAGCTCTAGTGTTGCTGAATTTATTGATTTCATAGTTTTAAAAATAACTAGTAATAAATAAAAATAATTTATTTAGTTTTGAATGTTATGGTTTTTTTCATTGACCAGTATAACTTGAACAGTTATTGTATAGACGTGCCGAACATGACAGGTCAACATATACTGGACACATTTAGTTTTTTGTAGTCGTTTTCACAATTTAAATAGAAAAATTATTTGATCTAATTTGTCATGCATTTTTGTAAATAAATTGATTATTTCAAAAATATCTGTTTTGGTACTGGTGGTGGTCTCATGGTACCTAATTGGTTCGAATTGACAGTTGTGATATGACAATACAGCGCAAGTCATTTCATTCTTTATTTTTTTATTGCATAGTATATTAAATTGACAAATAAATTAATAATTACATTGAAAAATGTGACCTCACACCTACAAGTATACAAGATACAAGACGGCGGTGTGAGATTTAGCTTAAAATATATAGGTGTGCCATGACGTGTATAATAATATTATTAAAATCTTTACAGGGACGCCGCAAAGGCCAATCAATCGGTTGTATTTCGGAGACCATTGTAAGTAAAAGAAGGTCTGGTCATGTCTCACTTGGAGCTTTAGGACTAGATAACGATGAGGAAACCAGTACAATAAAGAAAACTGAAAGCCAACAATTTTAATTCTTGGAATCTTACATCAAATTCAATTGAACCATGGGATATACATCAAGTCAATGTCATTTTCTTTATTATTATTATTAATGTACCTATTTCATATTTTTGCACAAATATTGTATTAGTCAATTAAAATATACAATATAATGAATTCTAATATCCTAAGCACAACAGAGGTACCTAAGTGTTAGCAGTTAAAAAGTGATACCTATTTATTAAATTTGTGTCGTTTCGTGATGTACCTACCTACAGTTGTCAGTCTTGTCTCATTTTTTACTAATTTATTTTAAAGCCTTTTAGAAATCAGCTATGTGTTCACCGACTTTCGCTGCTGATTGTATTTCCGAAATTATAGGTACATATTTTATTTTATAATATGGTAGGTATATGCAGAAACTGTCACATCAGTAATTTGCTCTTTAAACAAGTTTTATATCGCTATTTCCACTTATTCTTTTACTTTAATACAAACGTATTGGACCTACTGATTTAGATATGACTAACACTTTTTATGTGTGAGAAATAAACTGTTTATTATTATTATTATTATTTTCGCGCGTGGTTGACAAAAGATGTGACATACTTTAGTTATTTTATTAAAAAAATAAGAATGGAATGCGAAAACTGTGTACTAGGTAGACAGAAGATGCTTATATTTAAATACGTACCTACCTACCTAAATTATTTCGCAACATAACGGCTACTATAACCTACGTATACCAAATGTTAGATAAAATTATTTTTTGCACAGCGTTTTACAATCGCGCAGATACTTAGTATGCAATGTTCACTTTAATAAATGATGATATGTATGAGATTGTGCCTTTCTTTTGATTGATTGACTCTAATCAGGTTATGTGAAGTTTGAACAGGTAGCAGACTGCTACCTTTTCAAACTGGACAGACTGGAGGGACTGTTACTAGCAGTCTCTGTCTTGTACAAGTAAGATTAATTATGCAATGATACTCACCTGATGATACTACATAATGATTTTTACAAATTACAATACTTACCTATTGTCCTAATCATTGACAGATTTACCAACAGGCTGACAAGGCTGGAGCCTAGGGCGGCAGATTTTTATGTCCCACAGAAATTTAGAAAAATCATATTTATATACCTAAATGTTTTTAGGGTCCACATAAACAATTCGACATGTTTCACCACTTAAAAATAGTTATAAAATAAATTTTACTACAATTTGCGAAGTAGCGTTTGGTTCCGGGGTGGGAAAGTGACATGACCGTTCGCTAAATATCGAGACAATTCGGGTGAGAGAGACAGTTTCTTGCCTATAGGGATTGAAAAATGATTTAAGATCTATATTAAGCCTCGAAAAGCTAAACGCCTTAGCTCTTTTGTGCATAGAGTCAGAACTAATGAACAAGATTTCATACGACGCGGCGACGATGTAATTGATGATACCTATTGCATCCTATAGATAAACGCGGAAAAAGGTATTGTAAAACTCATAATAATCTTTCATCGTCTGGCGGATTGTGACCAGATTATTGAGTAGGTAATTTTTTTTTTAAACTCAATAAAAATTATTTAAAAACTTTTACGAAAAATCTCGAAATTAGATAGTTCCCCGGGAAACGCAAAACAGCAAGTCAGCACTAAGCCTTCTTGGTCCGATAGCAGAGCTTTAAACATAAAAATTAAAAAGATGATACGACGTGACCTCCTTCAGCACTCGCACAATAGATAATGCGATTGAGACGAACAGGAGGTTAAAAGTATTCGCTCAGCACTTGGGGAGGCCCCATCTGACGAAACTCAAAACTGAGAATGGCAGAACAGTCACTTCAAAGTTCGAGATTCTCGACGAGATAGGGAAATTTTATGGACAGCTGTACGCATCATCGATAATAGAAACAACGAGACTCCGTGATAACTCCGTGAGAACTATCAAAAGGTGCTGTGGTCCAACTATTTTTAAAGTTGGACAACTGCCCTTAGTAAAGACCCATGGTCCAACTAGTTGGCCAGAGCACTTGGACCACTGCCCCGCAATGGTGAACACAGAGGCCCATTAACGCGCCCGACAGTATGGTAAGAACCTCAGTTTTGTTGTATGCCGTTTTTATTCAAAAAACCGGAAGATTTCATCATTTCAAATGCAAGCAATTTCTAATTTTTTATAAAAAAATACCAGCTTGACTTGACTGACGCCTGACGAAAAACGAATAATATTTTTTTATAAAAAAGAACTACACGTTTTATTAAACTTTTCTTCAGCACCAGTATCGACGCATATAATTATTATACCTACACATTTCCAAAATTTTTTAAGGATCTACGATGTACGGATAAATAAAGAATATTTTTTTCTCATTGTTCGTTTTCATTTTTTTTCAGACATAAAAGCGTATTAGGTACATATTATTTACGGAACAATTTCTAACACCTTCCTCCATAAGCACATATCTTTACCTGCTTCCGTTTTATCTACAAGTTATTAATGATTTAATTTTATATTTTAATAAAACCATTATGTGACCATTGAGCGCTTAAACTTTGCATCAGTTCAATTTCTTTACATAAAAGTGCTGGAATTTATAAACAATTTGAGATTTAGAGTGACTGTCTGAAGTCTATTTAAGAAACTTGGTGAGTTTTATTAAACATAATATGGTGCATTACAGAGTCAATAATAATAATAATAACGGTGACTGTTTATGTTTGTCACAGTGAATCCTACCCTCTATTCCATTTACTTCTTATATATTTAATATATTCCGAGGATATAGCCCGAGATTTGCTGTTGTCATCATTTAACTCTCAAAATTCGATTCTGGTACTGCATCACATCTCATAATTTCTAATTATATAGATGAACTGCGAGTAACCGATTGTTTTACATGCAATGTTGATGATTGCGCATTTCTTTTAAATGGTCCTAATAAACTCACTTTGAACTTTTTCGTACAAAACAGGAGTCTCAATCGCAATATGTCTCAACTGGAAATTGCAATAAAACACTCTAAAGTTGAATGGGACCTCCTGATACTGCATGTTGGATTCACAATAATCTAAATATACCTCGGCTCTATGGTTCCAATTCTTTCTTTACATCAAATACTCGTAATACGAAAAATGTAGGTGTTGTATATTAAATACTACTTAGGGTTCGAACCCATTTACGATAACTGAACTATTTTCGATTCTAACAGCCTGATGATAAAGATAAATAGTGATACAATAATTATTGCAGTATAATGCCCACCTGGAGAAACAAATGTCAAGAAATTTTTGGAGTCACTTGATTGTGTACTGACAAGGTTTGCCACCAACTAAACCATAATACTGACCGGCGATATTAATATTGACATTTCCCATTGTTCTGTAGATACTAGGTCAGCAACTTATCTCAACTTACTTGCCTATCATGGTTTATTTCCAGCTTATAACATGCCAACCATCAGCCGTGCTTGTCTTGATCCCGTTGTCGTAAAAAATATAGGTCAAACGCCATGTTATATAGGGCATACCATTATTACGGATCACTATAGCATTTTTATTAATTTGAAGCTAAATTCTAAATTTCCAACATCTTCACGTCAAACTAATAAAATAAACCACAATAAGTTTGATGTGGTTATGGCTGGTGTAAATTTTGATTTGGAATTACTGATCGATATCTTAAAGAAAGCTTTTGATAGCCTGCTGTGGTGAAACTATTCGGGTTTCAAGGGGAAAATTTGTGTGAAATCATGGATCAAACCGGGCTTAATTAAGTGTATGAAAAATCTAGATATGTTACATCGCAAATGTAAAAAAATACCCTAACTATGAAACATTGCAAATAACTTATAAACGTTTTAGAGATTTTCGTAACGAAATCTTGACGAAACTCAAGCGAGAACACGAAAGCACGAAACACAGGTGTGTTAAATAATTAACATAAATTAACAACAACCAACGAATTTTGTGCATTTGCGCACAAAAATGATACCACGTTGACATTGACGCATTTTCTGAAGGCTTCCTGGCTCTGGCTCTGAAGGAAATGGAACAGATCTAAACTATAAGGCTTCACTAAAATACCAGTTGTATTCTTTTGTTCTACTCATGGGCGTGGCAAGGGTGGGCACTACCCACAATAGAAAACTCGAAAATCTAAGTAGAGAATTGGAGAACGTATCGGCAAAAAAAAAAAAAAAATATATAATTATGACGAGACAAACCTTTCCGTAGACCCCGGGAGGAAAATAGTTTTATGCAGACGAGGAACCAAATACCCTGAATCATAATAAATGTTACCAAAGTTAGCTTCACCGTGATATTCGATAACGCCGCCGGTGAAGAAATGCCTCTTCAAATTCAAATTCAAATACAAAATCATTTATTCAATTAAGACACTAAGTGACATTTATGAACGTTAAATTGAAGCTACTGTTAAAAATCATAGATCGACGCAAATAGACGCCACAGCATGTACTGGATTGTCGAGGGAAATTAGGTGAAAGCACCAAAATCTACTGCCTGCTTGTGTCGATCTATAACTTCCAGTTTCCAAAATGCGTAGAGCCTTATGAGAAGAATACTGGCAAAGAAACTCATGGCCACTCTTTTTAAAAGTCAGATCTTCAGGTACAATGGTATTAGTGTTACATAAAAGGTAAGCATGATGCAAGCTGTTGCCACCTGAATTTCATTTTATTGAAATGCTCCAAAAGCTAACGTACAAACAAAAAACATCACTCAGTGATACCGTTGAACCTCCTTATATAATTAGTAAATCTGAACATCTCTGGACAACATAGACTCGACTCTTTAGTTGGGAAAATATTATCTGTAAGATACATGTCCCCAAATTCGAAAAAAGGGTCGTTTCTCAATATTTGAATAGAATGTCTAAGTTCCAAAAAAAACAGTGAATTGTTTCTTAAAGTACAAAGTACAAGTTCTAGTTTAATTAGGAGTAAGAGTATAAATGTGAGATAAATAAGTCGATCATTCTCAATAAGACTGTTAGAACCTCTTTGCCTATGCACAATATTTCTCTCCGATAATTCGTTTACAATTTTCTTGCTGGAACAACGTTACTCCAGCAGGAATCGTTTTTACCGTTTACTTTTTAAAACGAGAACATGCACAATTTTTATATGCGATCCACTTTCACAGCAGATTACGCACTAATTATACGTTCCACTCATATCACTCTAGAAACCACTTTCCTGCTAGAGTAACGCACACCTACGAAGTTGCGCGGGTCAGCTAGTTTACAATAAAATAACGTATTTAATGTAAAAACAACCACAAAAGTACGGCATGCCGTTTCTAACGCCATATCTAATACAAATAGAAAATATCCACACGATGGCTAAATGATTATTAGATCCAGAGCGAAGAAAGCATAATCATCCCCGGACTCGTCGCTCCGCTCAGTCTCGCGCCCGTCGTAAGTTACGAAGTACCGGCCGCTGGTTAGGCGTCGAGCTCGACAGTGACGAGTTTTTCTCTCCGCCGACGTCGCCAACACCTGTACGTCGGCAGGAGAGAGGCCGGCCACCGACCTGCTTGCTATGCTCGCATGACGTTCTCATTTATTGAGGTTGTCCATCTCAAGCGACTTCAAATAGGGCCCCCACTACCGTTTTTAATGTGCTTCGCATGAGATGGACAACCTCCATAAATGAGAACGTCATGGACAAATCGTATCCGAAGGGGAAAAAAAGAGTTTACCGTTATGCTCAGAATCGTTCATTCCAAAGAGATGAGAGGCTAATTAATATAAATAACATATAATGCAAATAACAATAATAATGCAAATAACCAAATATATAAAGTGATTAATTATAAGTATTAAAGAGAATATAACTAAGATGACAGAGAGTAATCTGAGACCAGTTTTTTAAAAGTGTGTGATTGAGCACGCCTAACTCATTACGATGCATTCCACAGGTGAGCTGCATGGACCGTAAAAGATTTAGAAAGATGGAAAATACCGTTGCACTCCACGCAACAGTATTTTCAGGTGCTGATTTTCCGATGACCTCAAATTCAAAAAAAGTGATTAGTTTAGGAACTCGAAACGTTCTTTACGGTAGGTGGGACTAAGAGTAGTGGGATTCAACAAATATTGTGAAGTAGAGCAGGAATATGAGCATTTGGGTGAAGTCGAATAGGGAGCCATTTGAGCTTAATACGAAATTCAAAAATATGATCAACGTCATAAACATCATCTTGTTGCACCTGCCTCTTGGCTCCAAAGAATAAACAAGTCGTTTCGGGGTAAATAAAATCTCAAATAATATACAAACTTCAAGTCTGAACAAATTAAGTCCACTGTAGAACAAAAAGTAAGCCTGAAGTGCTATTACTGAATACTGGATTTATAGAGGATAAAAACGCTTGGGATTAAATTGTTTTTAAATTCACAGGCCATTTCAAATACATAATAGAAATGTTATGTTTCTCATCTTCCGTCTTATGTTTTTTTTGTTCTTTCATTTTTAGCTTAATTCTATCTTATCTAGTTTTCAGTATTCATATTTTCATAACTTAACTTAGGTACCTACTTTGAATCATACTAACATAATTGTTAGAAACGGTCTCACAACCACTGATATAAAATATGAAAATCACTAACTAACAGTAACTGCCAAGTTGTTCGTACCTCTATTCGCACTCAAGACAGTGTTCTGAACTTATTTCTACCCTTTTTATAACCCCGCTATTCATTAATATTTATCAATCGACCAATAGCATTGCGTTACCGGTATAACCAGTCAAAATAATGTCATTTAACTTATTATTATTAAATAGTGAACTGTGTTATCATCATCTATTATAGTTTGTCCCTATTTTTAATAAAATAAATAAGAGTTTTTGATGTGGCGACGACATAATTAATTACAGCGTTGCATTATATATTATAGAACTATCTGGTGACTAAAAATAGGGGTCGTGAGTTTGTCCGATTTCGTCTCACAAGGCTCAACTACTTCGAAACGGGTGGTTATAGATCCACAGTATTTGCAATAGGGTATTATTGATTTTGTTATTATTTTAATATTTTTACTTTTGTCAAAGCAACTTATTGTGGTGTCTTTACTTTACTTTATCTTGATCCATAATTTTTAGTTATGATAACAAATTTTATGAAATAAATATTTTTGACTTTGACAAGATTCTGGTAGACCTATAATACTTTTAATTTTATCCCAATCTACAATCTATAGATGAGGTGTATTTATGTGATGAAATATACCAAATTAAAATAGACTATAGTAGAAAGCACATATAATCAGCATGTCGGACATAAAGTAGTATAAGTGTGACAGACATGCATGTCCGTGAATGGGATGCATTCTATCTTCAATGGAATTCATTTTAGTTCACAGACTAAAGTTTTATAATTCAGATATTCAGATTTTATATGTTGTCTGTGGGTTTTTTATGTGGTTGATTGACTTACAACTCGAAGTTTTGCAAAATTTGTTTCACTTTTATTTATTATTTAATTACAATAGAAGTTAATGCGTATTGATCAGTCAGTCAACTCTTTCAAAGTTTTGTTACAGAAAATCAGTTTTATGCATGTATTGTTTTGTGAATGTGTACAATTCTTTATCCCATGTACTTTTTAACCAATTTACTTTAACTATCACGTAGGATAAACTGGGAATCGATGAAGAATATTTTCTAAATGAGTGTACTGTAACATATAACTTATAAGAATTATTTAAGTTAAAGGAAATGAGGTAACTTGAAAAAATAATGCAATGTACGCTCCAGATCCCAGAAGAAAGGACGGCAGAGATGTTATATACCGTAGTAATTCAAGTCTTGACTTGATATATGCTGAACATCCTTCGGGTAATGGCTTACGACGTGAGTACGGTAGTCATGGTTCAATCGACGTAATCGGAGGGGCTAACGAGCGGCTGCCCGCGATGGTGCACAGCTACAGTGGTGTATCAACACCAGACAAATCAAGAGGTCTTAATCGTGCCGTTGATAGAATTACCGATGGACTTAACACCGACCATGCGGATGGTCCACCACCTAGATCAAGTGCTAGTCCAAAACCACGTCTGAAGTTAAACAAGCTCTGGGGTGGTGCAGCACCTGCCTTGCCACGACAAACTCTAGACGATGGAAGTATTTCGATATTATCTGAGGCTAATAAAAGAAAGCAGTTTGCTCATTATGACTGTCAATCACTCATGGCCAACTTGAGCTACGCTGCAGAGGTACGCGGTGCACTACTGAGCAGAAGACGCAATACCACAACTGGTGCATCTGCTGCGTCATTACTTGCTACCCGTGGAGCGCCTCCAGGAGATGATGCAGTGCCAGACACTGGTGATGGGAGATCCAATGAGCTACTGGAAAGCTGTCCATTCTTCCGAAATGAATTGGGAGGTAAGTCTCATCAGATCATAGTTATATAACTATCACATACATAAGTATATAGCCATGGCATTATTGCAATGCTTTTATTTACTATAAAATTACCATTGTGTCATCTGTGAACCAGGTGACACAAATTCTGCTCTCACACTTAACATTGTTATTGGTAGAATGAATGATTAATTACTAATACCTATGTTGACATAGAATTTCACAATTACATGTACTTCTGTCACTACACTTATGGTAAAATATTTCAGAAATTTCAAATCTAATTGCTGTTTTGTGCAATGATATTTAATTACCAATTTACAAGATGGTACTAAACAAATTTAAGACATAAAATTGTACTAGTCAGTAAAAATAAGGTTCTTGGTGCCTTCAAAGATCTAAAAGGAATTAAAACCATTTCTAGAGCAATTTTTTATATTTACTTTAATGCCACTTAAGGTTAGTTACTACTACAAATGTGGGCTTGTATTCGTATAAACAAGTTGAAATATAAAGTTTCCAGCTGAATTAATCTAATGAAGCCACAGAAGTATTACAATAATATAATCTTTTTTCTTTTTCTCTCTCTATAGGAATTACTAGCGGACCGCAATTTATATATGCCGCATATGTAAATTTTCCCCGTTTTTGCAACATCTTTCATTAATGCTCCGCTCGTAATTTCTTTTCAAAATTTTATGATTATTTGTTAAGGAGTTAAGTGTAACAAACATACAAATAAACTCACATTCGCATTGAATGTATGTAATAATGTTTAGATTTGCAATACTTACTTCTGTGTTAGCTGGAAATTTTTACAAACTACATAATAAAACATTTCCTAAAAAATAATAATTTGCCTGACCTGGAAATCAAACCCTTATACCTTACCTTAGAATGTCATGCAATCATAAGCACCATCTTTGTTGTGGTACCAATAAGGCAGTAAATAGTCACCAGTTGTACAACATAGCACACATTCAGAATTTTAATAGGATAGTGTACCTGTATGAATGAGATAATAACTGAAGCTTAACAATATCGTTATTGTTTTTTTTATCTTATAGCTAAAGGAATGCTAGAATTCTTGTCTATAATGCAAGCTCCTATTAGCTGGAGCATTGCAAATATTTACACTTCCATTCAATATAAGTTATTCATTCATTCACTAATTACTGTGCAGCTTAGTCATGCGTTCAGTGTACACTTAGCAACAATGCTGTAATGAATTTCATTAACTCTCTCTTTCCTTTTTTAGGTATAATTCTTTATTTAAAGAGTTTTAAAATTACATTAACTCCTAGCAAACAATTAAATATTGCAATTGAGAGATGATTAAAGTCTGTACATGTAAACCAATTTTTAAACGAATTCAACTTACCAGTTTAAAACCTTTGTTTTTTTTTAATACTGCAAACCATAATGTTTTATTTGAAGTGGTTAGTTTTTCTTTCATAAAAAAAAGCCTGGTCATCAAAATGTATTTCTAGAGATTTGACGAAAGTTTAACATAAACTTTGTAAATATATGTGACTGACTTTAATTTCTTAAATTAAGTTATTATTCACAATTTCATCCCTCGTGGGCAGGGAGGCTTTGTACAAACTAATAGGAGATAGATCCTAATTAAGACGACACATGTGCTCCTTCTTGAGTACAATATCACCAGAAGTTTGTGAATTAGTATGCCTGAAGTAATTTCAGTCAACTTGATCACAGTTAATCAATGAAAAATAATGCCATATTCAAACAGCTAAAAAAGTTCACCTGCTCATTAAACAGAAATGGACAACAGTATGATTTTAATAACATAAAAGTTAAAGGTGAACTTTGAAAATGGAGTGTGGCTACTCTTGTTGGATTGACACCTTGCGTTCAGTTATGCATATTTAGATTTACAAGAAGTTACAAAATACATTAAAACTATTAATCAGGAAAAGAAGAATCTACTTTTATGAACACTAGATTTTGAAATGTAACATCGGACAAATGAGCATGATGAGCACAATAATAACAAAATAAAAACAGTTTGGGGGAAAAGTGGGTCTTCTTGTTTAACACCTCTATTTATAGGAAATTAATCTATAATCTATCTTATGTGACCACTACTCAAGCTGTAGATGTTTCTAATAATCTAGATGTGGGTCTTCCACTCCTTGCTGTCTTAAAGTTGACCAAATATAATTATGGTTCAGACATCAAAAGCTTTTGAATAGTACATAAATGCTATATAATTTTTTTTTTATTGTTTATGTAGGTTTATGAGTGATGTACTCCAGTATCTTATCTGTGGTACAACTACTCCTGCTGCTGAGATTAGGAGGCTTTATTTCCGATAATGGCTTTAGTTCAGATAATGCTGGTAGCTGTAGCCATTCCTTCGCACTTGAGGATAACATGAGAGCAGACTGTGTGTTGCATAGATGCCGATTCGGAGCCAAATGGCCTGTGATGGTTCCTATTAGGATGTCGAGTCGGTTGAGACTGATCAGACTGCAAGTTAAATGTGGCGAGACTTCTGTCAGCACCAGTTTAGACTGCAAGCAGCCAGGGATGTTGGCCCAACGACCGTTGTGCTTTACTCTTTTACCCAGGAGCGATATTGGTTGAAAGGAAGTGGCTACAGTGTAGTTGGACACACCACCGATGTTGTAGATCCCCTCCTTGCTACCTCATCGGCGGCGTCGTTACCTTGTGAATCGCTATGTTGTTTAGAGATCCTGTCGCAAGGGGCACCTATTAGCGGTTAATATTCTACTAATTCATTCCTTATTTTGGAATGGGGACCCTCTCGGTTGTACCACAGACCCCCCAAGTGTTTGAGTCTGATGGCTGCCATAGCTGCCTCCTCTTATATAAACAGATCTAGTAGTGTTAGATCGAGAGCCACTTCAAGGTCAGCTGTGGGAGTTGTGCACATGCATCCAGTGGCAGCAGAACATGCGAGTCTCTGGTATTAGTGTAGTTTCTTTTCTGTCAGTACTTAACTCTGTTCTCTGCCACCAGGCTATCTGCTGAGGTTAGATTAGACCACCAAATGTTTTTGTGTCACTAAGTGTTTGTGTAAAAATGTATTTTAAAGCCTTAAGTATTTGAAATATAATAACAAAATACCTCAGCTTTAGGTATTTGAAATACCAGTTACAAATAACATTTTAAAGACGTAATAAAAATCCAAATTTCCATTATAAGTAATTCAAATACTGCTCTGCCCTGGCTAGATCAATATACGCATTGTACACTAGCGACACGACACACGACATTATTCTATTCAATATTTTAGGTGAAGAAGAGCGATGTGTTTCATTATGTTGGAGAACTGCCCGAGGAGCTATTGCAGGCCAGTCCGGGTGTTGGCATCGACCTCGGGCTGCTTATGGAATCTCCGTGTTGGAATTTCCTCCTGCCACACAATCACACTCTGGTAACACGCATTGGAGACATGGCTGTCCATTCGCTAGATCCGTTGCGCCGCTGCCTATAGAAAGTCAAGATCTTGGTGCTTTATACTACAGGAATTATTTTTATAATCAGCGTAAGTTTTTATAAAACGATTTTACACCCCCCCAAACAAGTCGTTTTTCAACCTTTATTACATATCTATTTCAGCAAATCAAATCTTATATTTGGAAAATGATACTTTCCATGTAACCATGCAACTAAATGGACACATTCTGAATCTAAGAAGTTGTGAAGTTTATTCATTCATTATTATCGCTTGTTGTGATAAATGTTAAGGAGAAACGATGATGTGATAAGATCAATTTCTTGAATTACATACTATTATTCATTCATAAAGAGTAAATGTCGAGCACAGATATATAAATATAATGAATAAGAATGTTATACTATAAATTACAGTAAATAATAAGCATCATTCCCATTAATTATGTCTTAGTTCTGTATACCTAACTTTATTTAGTAAACATATAATAGTAAAATAATAATATGAAAGTAAAGCTATGAAGGAAGTTGATATTGTTCATATATTAATAAATAATGCTATATTACAGCTCATCAAAATTGGTTTGGGATGGATGAAAATCTTGGACCTGTTGCAATTTCTATCAAAAAAGAACGGGTGGAGCTTCGTAGAGGCGGCGGCGACGTATCCGCACCGACGTCGCAGCTCGTTTGGCAATACCGACTAATTGTGCGCACTTCTGAACTGCTTACATTTCGTGGTTCGGTACTTGAAGACGCACTGCCTACAGCCAAACCCAGTAACAACAGCGCTACCTACAACACTAAAGAAGTTTTAGAATACGTAGCTTCCGAATTACAACTTGGCTGTTTACGGTATGTGTTTAATTCAATTATCAATAACTCGGATACTTACCACCACACCTTGTTTCGATTTTATTATTGTTTTTGTTTAACTTCTGAAGTACCTATCTGAACCAAAAAATAATGAAAGTTTTTTAAGCTAATAATTACACCTCATTATGTTTGAGTCTTCTCTTGTGTTATTTCAGACTTGGCATCAGCAATGGCGGGGCTGAAGAGCAACTTTTACGCTTAGACGAACAGTGTGTTACCAGACATTATAAAGTAGGAGTAATGTACTGTAAAAGTGGCCAATCGACAGAGGAAGAAATGTACAATAATCAAGAAGCTGGGCCTGCATTTGTAGAATTCCTCCAAATGCTGGGCCAGACAGTAAGATTAAAGGATTTTGATAAATACAAGGCTGGGCTGGACAATAGAACTGATTCAACTGGACTCTATTCTGTTTTTACGACATACCAAGGCTGCGATATAATGTTTCATGTATCCACTATGCTTCCATACACGCCAAATAATAGACAGCAATTATTGAGGAAACGACACATAGGCAACGATATTGTAACCATTGTCTTCCAAGAACCGGGTGCAGCACCGTTCACTCCACGTAACATTCGTTCGCAGTTCCAACATGTTTTTGTGGTAGTTAGAGCTATTGATCCTTGTACAGAGAATACCCACTATAGTATAGCTGTAGGCCGTGCTAAAGAAGTGCCTTTATTTGGACCTCCCATTAAGGATGGTGCAATTTATCCTAAAGGAGAGGCATTCACCGATCTACTGTTAAGTAAAGTGAGTTTACCATTCATTTTAAGTATAATAAAAAGAATATAAAGTTATTAACTTTATAAATATACTATCTTACCAAGAGACCCAAGCAGCACAACAGATCTTTATTTAAATCAACTAGCAACCCGTCCCCGGCTTCGCACGGTAGCAGAGACATCTTCAACAATCATCATCATATTTACAAAAACCTTAACAAATTATATACCTAAATCTTCCTCATGAATTGCTCTATCTATTGGTGAAAACAGCATGAAAATTCGTTCAGTAGTTTTTGAGTTTATCGCGAACAGAGAGACACACAGACGCGGCATGGGGCTTTGTTTTATAATATGTAGTGATTATGTCTAAAACCTATCTTATCTTTCTTGTCTTGGCCACGATAAGATTGGCTAAATAAAGTAAGCATTCTTTAAATTCAAGTTGTCCTAGAATTCCAAAATAGTTTTTGAATATGGGCTTCTGGACTACTTACTTTACTTAAAAAAAATTAAAATCCGTTTTGTTTAAAACTCTGTCTTCAGTATGTCCACGATAAATGCCTGTCTAAAGCGTCTTAAGCATATATTTTCTGACACAGATTTTTTCAAGAAATATCTACTAATACTTCATTGAATTATGAAAATCCATTTGAAGCTAATGAATATAAGTGGGTATATATATTTCCTTAAATATATCTTGTGGCAGTATTAATGGCCTTAAATTGACGTGTTTATTCAAAGATCAATAAGTTTATTATTGACATAAAGAAATACAAAGGGTAAAAATAAGAGATCCAGCAATTTCGACGTCGTGTTCAAGTGACTGTAAATAATATTAATACAGAATGTGGTGCCAGTCAGGCTACCAACAGCTCTGATGTTTTGTAATTATTGTAGACGGGAAATCCACTTGAAAACGCCTGTCTTTCACGCAAAGGATACAATTGCATTAAAGAGAATAACAGATATTTTTCAACAATTGTTAAGAGAATATCTACCTCAAGCAAGCTTGCAAGTTTTTGGTTGTGTTCACAAACAGGCAAAGCAAAAGCCATCAACAAAAAAAGTAATTTTAATAATAAGACTTTTTAAAGTGACACAGTCAGAGACAATCGAAACTGTCTCTCGTCGTTCTATTATTTAATAAATGCCTCATATACCTACGTGCTTTAAGTATAAACGGTCTCAAAGTAACTATGCATAGATTATCTAAAATAGTACGTCATTTTGTGCCACACACTATGTAATTTTTTTAGTAAATATTAAAATTTACATAATTTTAAAATTATATTATTATTACTGAATTAGTTTTATAAATGATAATCGTAACAAAATTTAATATGTGATTCTTTTTCAGGTAATAAATGGCGAGAATGCTGCAATTCAATCACCAAAGTTTAGTACAATGGCAACGCGTACGCGTCAAGAGTACCTGAAAGATTTAGCTAAAAATTATGTTACTGCTACAACTGTAGAATCTGGACAGAAATTTTGTATGCAATTTAATGTCTAGTAGATGTTTTCTTTTGTATTTCAGCAAGAGCTGACTAGTTATTTTAATGTTTGCAGCGATATTCTCGCATCTGCTTATGAAGAGTGGCAACAATTCAGCTAATAACACATTGATACCGCGTATTGACAATTGCACTAATGACGTACTAGTTGGGGGCGCGTTGTGCTTTCATGTGAGTTTACTAAACTATTATTTAAACTTCTTGTGTGATGCATGTATACACTATTTACTATACCGTCTACTAAAAAAAATTTAATATACATATTACTAACACTTGCTTGAGATAACTTTATCCTTTTTTATGAGACTCCCTGCTCCATGTCTTATTTACCATCTTGCACAAATTGCCAAAAAAGCTATTCTATGTAGATACGTCTCGTAGTTACGATGATGTGATAATGACCTTGACCTGATCCTATCGCCTGCGCTCAATTGCTGCTTAAAAGACAACGAGTGTTGCCTTATATTCCTGTACGTCAGGGTGCGTTAATTAGTCCAAAAAGATTAGTTGGAAGTGTAAAGGATACGTTTTTTTTAAATAATTTTTTTACTAGTAGCTATAGTTTTTGGAAATCGTTTTCAAATCGAACGATCTCAGTCTATTCATTAACGCCGCGTTACTATAATCAAGAAACGATTCGTTTTGCTTACGGTAAACTTTCGACGGTAAAATTTCGTTGAATTTTCAACGAAAATTTTACCGTCTAAGCAAAACGAATCGTTTCTTGATTATAGGAACCCGGCATTAATGACCTTATACCCATAAATAATGTTTGCATTGCAGGTTCAAGTACAGGACGAAGGCGCGGGTGGCTTACTAATAGACTGCATTATAGGCGTATCTGCAGATACCGTCGTGTTGATTGAAGACAACACTCGTCAAGTTATCTTGGTTCTGCCTACAAGTTCCTTATTAGGTAATGTATTTAATGGATCACTGCCGCCCAGTGATGCCAACTTGGGGATTTTCTCCCTAAATTTAGGGAGAAAAAAAATCTATACAGGGGGTTTTTTATGGACAAAACTTTTTGGGCGTATTTTTAGGGATAAACTTTTAATTGTTTTTTTTTTATGGTATAGGGGGCAAACGAGCAGACGGGTCACCTGATGGTAAATTGACTACCGCCGCCCATGGGCACCTGCAACTCGAGAGTCACAAGTGCGTTGCCGCCCTTTAAGGTGGGAGTAGGAGAAGAGGGGGAGGGAGGGGGAATAGGGGGGAGAGGGGAAGGACGGGAATAGGGGAGAGGGAAGGGTTAGGGCCTCCGGTAACCTCACTCATGCGGCGAAATGCAATGCAAGCATTGCTTCACGGCTGGTTTTCTGTGAGGCCGTGGTAACGAGCGGAGTCGAGCCGGCCCATACGTGCCGAAGCATGGCTCTCCCACATAAGTTTTGTTTATTAATAATAATTTTTATTGCACTACTCTCCATACTCCATACTTGTATTCAAGTGGGTGGGGGGACTTTGTTTTATAATATGTGGTGATTGTCTTTGTGTAACCATAAAGTTTTATAAACAAGTCTGTGGTGAATATAGTTTCCAAATATTTGATTGTTATTTACTTCACGAAAGTTATTTATTTTAATTTTCCTTTTGTGTTGCTGTGTCGAAAAGCAATGAGTTAATTATGCCTAATTATATTCCAAAGCTTTTTACTAAAATTTGAGCAACAGGTCCAGAAGTACCCACACGCCTAGCCAGAGTTTTCAGCGACGTTTGAATATTTGACACCGTTTATTCGTTTGACATTTTAATGAGACTAATACTGCATGTAACTTATGTTTATTTTTCATTTGACTTGGAATCTTATGCTTCCGTAGAAAAATGGCCTCATTGTTTACTACTGCTGCATTTTTGGATAGAAATTCATGAAAAAAATTAAGTAGTCGCTGAATTCGTTGTAGAAACTTTCAACTTTTTACATAATATACTTAATATTAAAAACAGTACTTTGTGAACATTAATACTGTGAAGATAAAATGGTCTTGGACTTAACGTATGGGTGATAGCGCAAAGCATGCCAG